>JAWHQI010000007.1:10552500-11212500 GCA_033032865.1 Dactylorhiza incarnata
GTTTTTATAAAGCGTTATAAAAACTTTATATAAAACGTTTTATATAAAAACTTTATATAATTTTTCATAAAAACTTTGTATAAATTTTTTATAAAAACGTTTTTTAAAGGTTTATACATAAACGGTTATATATATAAGTGAATTAAATTCAATAGTTATTGCTATTATAATTAATTAAATTAATATTAATATTCAATTAATTTTTATGTATCATAATTCTTACTTTTAAAAAATACATAAACGGATAAACCTTATTTAAAAATACATAAATCTTATTTAAAGCTCATGTGCACTGTCGGGCAATGTCGAGGCGGGGGTATTGTCGAGCGGGGAACATGGGCCTCATGTGCACTACTGTCAGTTGATCGAGCTCCTGAGAGCGGACAAAATTGAGCGGGGGTAATTCTTATTTAAAAAAAAAAACATAAATCTTATTTAAAAAGTAAATTTTATTGAACAACGCGTTGTATTTATGAATTGATTTGACATGTATTTATGAATTTCATTACACATTTATTTTCATTAAAGCACGTGTCATCCATCAATCAATATATATATATATATATATATGACATATATTTTCATTAAAACGCTAGCTCCCGAGCAAAAAACGTGTGCGTTGACAAATTTATTTATGCTCCCGAGCAAAAAAGATAGAGCTAGTGCAATGCGCGCGACTGAAAAAAAAAACGTGTGCTCGGGAAATAAAACGCGCATCCGAATGAAAAGCACGTGCTCGAGCGAAAAATGGGCACTCGAAGGGTACAATTATTTCACCCCTGCGCACAATGAAAAAATATGCGTGCATGCGGGGCCAGTGCGCGATCGTTATTTTTATTCAAAAATTATATTAATATGTTTTAAATTTTTTGATTTGTTTTATGCAAAATTTTATGGAGGGAAATTTCCCTCCATATATTTCATTAATGTGAGAGGGAAGGAAATAGACAAAACTTAATAAACTAGAGGAAGAGAACGGCGCGCGGCGATGACCGAGAAAGAGAACGACGATGGCGGCGGCCGTGGAAGAGAGAGGCGACGACGACGGTGACCGTCGAAGAGAGGGGAGACAACGGCGGCGGCCGTACGTGAAAGACATTGCTACAGCTCGCAAATGGATGTTTGTGTGTTTGGTTGTCTGTGTCTGTGTGTGTGCATGTGTCTGTGTTTGAGCCCCGACACATGCAATACGCGCTAGCTCTCAAGCAAAAAAAGGAAAACTACACGTACGAGAGTGCATTTGTGTGTGCGCGAGAGTGCATTTGCATGTGCGCGAGAGTGCATTTGCGTGCGCGCGAGAGTGCATTTGCGTGCACGCGAGAGTGCATTTGCGTGCACGCGAGAGTGCAGTTGCATGCACGCGGGTTCGTGCGTGATTTTATTTTAATTCCAAAATTATATTAAAAAATTAATGTCATATTAATTTGCATTCATTTTTACATTTAATATATTTTTAATTTTTAGTTTTGTTTTGTTCAAAATTTTATGGAGGGAAATTTTTATCTGTATATTTCATTTATTCATGTGAGAGAGAGATAGAGCTGCATGAGAGAGAGACAGAAAAACTTTTATAAAAAGTTAAAGATTTATAAAAAATCCCGTACGCGCAAAAATACATGTCGCAATAGTACCACATATCTGCAACAACCGCGCACGGATGTTTGCGAGCTGTATGAGTACTGTCGTCGCGTTAGAGCACTATCGAGACGGGGTACTGTCGCGCGCATACAAATTTTTTTTTTCAAAAAAAAAATAATTCAAAATTTTGATAATAAAATAGTACAAAAATTGAAAATAAAATATGATATATTTTTTGTAACAAAACTTTAATAATAAAATATTACTATTAGTAAGGAAAATGTTTTTGTCACAAAAAACTTTCATGATGTGGTTACAATTGATACTTATTGTGAGAAAAGTTTTCTATTTGTAACGTAACATTAGTGTTGTTACAAATATTTACAGTTATAGTAACGAATTAATTATTATTATTGTAACAAAATTTAAAATATTCGTTACAAAAAAATACTTTTTTTGTAACAACAAAAAAAATTTGTTACTAAATATAACTATTAGTAACAAACTGTGTTTTAGTTATATTTCAGTCCTTACAACATGTGCAGTTTGTTGTAGTGAATAAAGGAATTCAGCAGAATTCGTCGAATGGAGCTCGACGAAATCACTTGAATTCGTCGAACTCAGATCGACGAAAGTTGAACTCAGAGTTTCAGTATATATATCCATCGAACGACGCTCGATGAAAGCACATCACTTCGTCGAACGACGATCGATGAACTCAGCCCAGTTCGTCGAACGAAAAATGTACAGAAAATCTGAAGAATTCTTATTCTAAATATACTAAGAATCCTTTCACTGAGTGGATAATTCCTCCTAGGAAATATCATCCACAAGGCTACAAGGATCAGCCTGAAATGTCTTACATTTCTGATTTTTGTGGAAAGACAAAAGGACCCAAGGTAGTCTAGGTCAAGAACAACTAGAATGTTTTCTGTTTTGCAGGTACAAGGCTATCCAAGCAAAAATGAACAATGGTATTTGGATAGTGGATGTTCAAAGCACATGACAGGAAACAAGGCCAACCCGAGCAACTACAAGGCAAAGCTTGGACCCAAGGTGATCTTTGGAGACTCCAACTGTGGACAAACCAAAGGATATGAGAAGATCAAAGTTGGAGAAGTTACCTTCAAGGAGGTAGCTTATGTCAAGGGTCTGAAGCACAACCTCTTCAGCATAAGCCAGTTATGTGATGAAGGTTATCAGGTAACCTTTAACCACTCCTTATGTCTTATTACCAATAATAAAAACATTAATGTGTTATCTGGTATTAGACATGGAAACATTTATTTAGTCAATTTTGACTCTGCCAATTCTGATATTTGCTTACAATTCTATAAGTAAAACAAATGAATTATGGCATAAAAGGCTTGGATATATTAACCTGAGAACTATATCTAAGCTTTCTAAGGACAATCTTGTTAGAGGACTGCCTTCTGGTTCATACAAGAAGGAAGGACTCTGCAGGGCATGTCAATTAGGTAAGCAAATTAGAAGTAGTTTTAAATCTTTATCCAAGAGTGATTTACCTAGGATTTTGTACTTACTACACTTGGACCTTTTTGGACCTACTGCAATACAAAGTCTAGGGGGAAGCATTACTCTCTAGTTATTGTAGATGACTTCTCAAGATTAACATGAGTGTTCTTTCTTAGGAACAAGTCTGACACCTTCAGTATTCTGACAGATTTTCTCAGGTCCATCAAGATTGACTACTCTACTCTAGTTGCATTGATCAGAAGTGATCATGGCACTGAGTTTGAATCTCTTCTAATGAGAGAATTCTGTGGAAAAGAAGGGATCATGCAATGTTTCTCTGCTCCTAGAACTCCTCAACAAAATGGGGTAGCTGAAAGGAAAAATTGAACCCTAATTGAATCAATAACTACATTGCTTGCTGATGCAAACTTGTCACTCTCTTTTTGGGCAGATGCGGTGAACACATCAAATTATGTGTTGAACAGAAGCTTGATACATAAACTTAAGGGCAAAACTCCCTATGAATTACTTAAGAATAAAAAACCTAAGGTTAACTATTTTAAGATATTTGACTGTAAATGCTATGTGCATAACAATGACAAGAAGTATCTAAAGAAGTTTGAAGCAAAAGTTGTTGAAGGCATATTCCTTGGATATTCTCTTTCTAGTAAAGCATACAGAGTTTACAATAAATTTACTCTTAAGATAGAAGAGTCTATGCATGTATCTTTTGATGAAACTGACATGTTAATTGAGGAGGGGAATACCACCTCTACCAAAAATACCTTGCAGGTACCAGCTCTATGTGAAGAGCTAAATGGATTAAATCTACAGAAAGAAGATTCTACACTTCCATCAACTCAAAATCTTGAAGACAGTGAAGAAGAGGATAATCCAGATCTTGCTGACAATTCAAATCAAATGACAACTGAACAAATTCCTCAAGTGGATACTATTGCTGAACCAACTCCAACTGTTGATCACATCACAGTTAGAGATCATCCAATATCTCAAGTCATTGATGATATTTCAGTAGGTGTTCAAACAAGGCATCAACTACACCAAAATCAGATGCACACTTGTTTCCTATCACAAGTTGAACCTCAAACCATAAAAGATGCAGAACAAGATCCAAACTGGATTCTTGCAATGCAAGAGGAGCTCAACCAATTTGAAAGGAACAAGGTATGGGATTTGGTTCCAAGACCAAAAGGCCATCCAGTTATTGACACCAAGTGGGTCTTCAGGAACAAGCTAGATGATCAAGGCAACATAGTCAGAAACAAAGCAAGATTGGTAGCCCAAGGATATTCACAGGAAGAAGGAATTGACTATGATCAGACCTTTGCTCCTGTTGCAAGACTTGAAGCTATCAGGATTTTCCTTGCCTTTGCTGCATTCAAGAAATTCAAAGTATACCAGATGGATGTGAAGAGTGCATTCTTGAATGGAGACATCAAAGAAGAAGTCAATGCGGAACAATCACCAGGTTTCATCTCTCCAACTCACTCCTCCTATGTATTTAAGCTTAATAAAGCTCTCTATGGTCTCAAACAAGCTCCCAGAGCATGGTATGAGACTTTAGCCATTTTTCTTTTGGAAAACAAGTTCTGTAGAGGCATAGTTGATAAAACCCTATTTTTCAGGATACATAAAAATCAAACCTTACTAGTTCAAATATATGTAGATGATATCATATTTGGCTCTACTGATTCAAATCTATGCAAAAGGTTCTCTAACCTAATGCAATCTAAATTTGAAATGAGTAGTATGAGTGAATTATCATACTTCCTTGGTCTTCAAGTGAAGCAAACTCCAAATGGCATATTCATATCACAATCCAAGTATACTAATGAATTAGTGAAAATGTTTGGTATGTCTGATGATTCCACCATGAAAACACCCATGCCCTCAAATGTTGTTGTTGACACTGATGAATCAGGGAAACCTGTTGATCAGAAAGTATATAGAGCAATTGTTGACTCATTACTTTATTTAACAGTAAGTAGGCCTGATATAATGTTTGTTACCTGTATTTGTGCTAGGTTTCAAGTTAACCCCAAAGAATCTCACCTAATTTTACTAAAAAGAATTTTGAGATATATAAAGGTTGTCTAGGACTATGGTACCCAACAACATCAAAATTTGAATTAACTGGATACTCAGATTCTGATTATGCTGGATGCAGAGTAGACAAGAAAAGCACATCAGGAACTTGCCAGTTTCTTAGTGATAGACTTGTGTCTTGGTTTTGTAAGAAACAAACATCTGTGTCTACATCAACATCTGAAGCTGAATACATAGCCGTAGGCAGTTGCTGCTCACAGATATTGTAGATACAAAATCAGCTCCTAGACTATGGTGTTAATCTAAATAATTCAATTATATTTTGTGACAATACTAGTGCAATATCTATATCACAAAATCCAGTTCTCCATAGTAGGACTAAACACATAGAAATTAGGCACCACTTTATCAGAGATAATGTGGATAAAAATAAAATTTGCCTACAATTTATTCCTACTGGCTTACAAAGAGCTTATATTTTCACCAAACCATTGGATGAAAAGAAACATATTTTCTTTATAAATCAGCTAGGAATGATAGATGGAGATTCAATCTGATAAAATTAAATTTTCTATTTATCCCCTCATTTCGTCGAACGGAGAACGATGAAATGCTATCGTTCGTCGAACGGAGATCGATAATACTTATTAGTTCAGGATCGACTAAGACAAGCGCGATCGTCGAACGAAGATTGACGAAAATTAAATTTTCGTCGAACGCAGTCAGACGAAGCCCTATGTCTTTTCGACTTTTAATTCTATTAGGTTTAGCCGAACCCTGTTCTACGAAAGTGTGTGCCATTCTCCGATCTCTCTATATAATCAAATCTTTCATCTTATTTTATCTTTGCGCCTACAGAACTCGCTTTTCCCTCCAGTTCCCCTTTGCACTTGATCGTATTCTTTTTTGCAGGAACTATGGCGATTTCTCCAGCGATCTTGTCCTCAATGAAATTCGATGCTGGTTTCGATATTGATATGGAATCATTTGCACTCTCAGACCAAGTTTTCCAGGACATCCTCAGTTTATTTGAAGAACAACAGTTAAGGAAGATGATGACAACAAGAATCAAGTTACCAGTGGCTGAAATCAAAGAATGAGCCTATACAGTCAAGTCAGAGAATGACATTTTATCTGGAAGCATTTCAGGACACCAGGTTCTTCTAACTCCTAAAATTTTATCAGATGTTTTTGGTTTTGTGAATGGAAATGAAGATGTGGATATATCTTCTGTTGATTTTAATGAGGCTTTGATTAAAATGGGTCACTCCAATGGATACCCTAACCATTTGTTAAAGAAAAACTTATCTGTTCAATATAAGTTCTTAGCTTATGTAGTGGGCAAGGTGTTGCTTGGGAAAATCTCAGCCCATGACTACATTACAAGGCACCAATTTCTGGTGATGGTGGCCTTGGTTGAGAATAAGAAGATTAACTGGGGAATGATTATCTTTGAATTATTAAGGAAGAAAAACAACAAGGTAAGTGTTGGTTATGGAAGAATATTGGGAATATTTCTTCAAGAGAAGCATCCAGACCTTCTGGTCTCTCCAAAGGTCTTTATCAATGCAAGTAAGAGGCTAACATCAGCTTTGTTTGGAAAATGGGAAAGAGTAATTCCTAAGAAGAATCCAATGGCTGATGCCCCTAGGCCAGCTTCAGAAGGCACAAGGACTGTGCAGGTCACTCCCTCAACCCTTCCAGAAGCTTCTCCTATTGTTTCTTCTCCTCCTCTTCCATCTCCACCCCTTGTCTCCTTTGAAGTCATCCCTCCTCCAAATTCTCCAATAAACCTTTTTCCCTCATTACCATCTTCTCCTATTCTTCAGACTCATCCATCTGAAGAGCCCTCATCTTTCAATGACATTCATTCTCCCATCCAGCATTCTCCATCATTAAACATCTCATCTCCACCTCAGTCACCTACCCTTCCTCAATCTCCTATCCCTCAAATATCTCTCCACCTCAATCTCCTATCCCTCAAAATATCTCTCCACCCCAGTCAACAATTATCCCTCAATCACCTATTCATCCACAATCACCTATCCACCCTCAAAATATTCATGACCACTTTCATCCACCCATAGCACATGCTACCAACATATCTCTCCCATTCTCCATCCCATCATCTTCTCATCATAATCAAGATTTTGTATATGTTGACTTCTCATCTACTGCTGATCAAATCTTTGATCACATTGCTCCTAAGCTAGAAGCTCTTCTTGATTCATAGATGACAGATCTCTCAGAAGAATCAGTGATTCCAGCTATAGAAAAAATAAATAATATATCTATTAATCCATCTGTAGATATTATTTCCTTGCTTTCTCAGTTCAATGTAATTTTCAATAGCTTGCCAGAATTTCAAGTTGTTTCAAAAGCAGTTGTTCCTTATACTGCTCCTGTTGATAAAGTTCTGTTGAAAGAACTTCTCAAGAATTTTGTAGTAGAAGTTCCAATTTCAATTCAAGTTCCAGTTCAAGATCAAGCTCCCGTTCCAGATCAGATTCAAGTTCAGGTTCCAAAATCAGTTTTAATATCAGAAGATGTTGAAGTGATGAATTCTCCTCCAACATTTGTCTTTGATGATTCCCCAATTCCAGATCTTGATGAAATTGATGTTGAGCAAGATGTCAATGTTAAGAAAGTTGATGATAAAGTCCTTACACTTATTGATGACCTTTATGATAATCCTCAATCTTCTGATGATAGTGATGATGATGATAGTAATGATGATGACTAAAATGACAAATTATCAAAGAAAAGAAAGGCTAAGTCAAAGTCGAAGGATGCTTCTAAGCCTCCAAATCCAAATAATGATGTTCCCTACTACATCTTACATAATATCACACTCACCAGGGATTCTCCAGCCTGGATGAGAATTTTAAGAAATGAAGCCAACAGAAGAAAGAAGATGAAGAAGACTGGTTACTACTCTGACAAGCCTATCAAGTATAACCATCCTCCTCCTCCTCCTCGTCCTCCTCTTCCTCCTCCAGCAGCAGGCGCAGCTGGATCAGCAAGTGTTTCTTCCTCCTCTCAAAGATCTTATTCTCAGCATTCCAAGAGACCAGTCAGTTCCAGTGGATCTCAAAGCTCTAGGTCTTCCAGACCTCCTTCTAGTTCTTCCAGATCCAGTTCTTCAGGATATAAGTTTCAAGTATCTGATGGATCATTGCATAGGCAAAGAAATCCTCCTGCTCAGCCATCCTATAAGGCCAATGAAATTGATGATAGGCCTACTTCTCCCAATCCAGAAGAGGAGAGGATATCTCAAATGGTAAGATTCAAAGAATCTGTAACAACAGCTCAGATTAATTAAGCAAAAGCTGAAGGCAGAGATTTCTCCCAATACTCTACCATGTCAGAATTCAGAAGAAAAGAATTTGAAAAGTACAAATCAAAGAATTTGTTCAATGCTGAAGAGTATTTAGAGAAGCACCCAAAAGCAGTAGTTCCTCAAGTCAAATCTAAAACTATTCTGGGAGCTCAGGATCTTTACATGAGCAAGAAATAATCAGAAAATCCCAACAGACAGATAATATTCAAGCCTCCTTCTGAGTAAAAGGTTCAGACCTATTTGTTTTAGTTACATTTCTATTTTTCAATTGTAATGTTCAAAAACTCAGAGTATCATATTCTCTATCTGCTGAAATATATAAATTTTGTCAGATATATAAATGCTCTGTTGTTTTTCTGTTGTTTATTATTTGAAATTTGTCAAATAGTATCCTAACCCAAATAGGGGGAGATTGTTGGAACAACCCTAATACTGATTTGGGCTAGGATTACTATGTGTTGACTAGGACTAAGTTGACCCCTAATGTATAGTCTAAAGGGTCATAGTTTTAGGCTGATAAGATAGCTAGAACTTAGGAAATGTCTAAGTTTCTGCGTTCGACGAACTCAATACATCGTTCGACGAAATGCTTTCTGCATTCGACGAACGTCTTGCATTCTGCATTCGACGAACGTCTTGCATTCTGCATTCGACGAACGGCTTGCTTCATTCTCAGCAGCTCAGCGGTCGACGAATTCTTTAGTTAAACGAACTCTAACTTCAGATCGATGAACTCCAGTCTGTGTTCAACGAATCAGTATCAGATGTTCAGTTGAACGAACTCAACCTTCAGATCGACGAATGTCTATCTCAGCTCGATGAATTTTCTCTCAGTATTATTCAGATCAGTTATATTTTCTCAGAACTCAGTTCGACTAACAACAACGACTCTATTCTGCCAGATAAGTCAAGGATATTATATTTCCTTTTATTTATTCTCTTATTTCGAAAAGAAGCCGTTGACATATTTTGGGAAAGGACAATTTCATGGAAAAGGAAAAAGATATAAAGCATATCAGATTTGCTGAATCAGTTGCAGTTCCAAGGAAATAATTAATGCTGATTATTCTATTCCTATTAAGAGATTTGAATTTCAAATCTATTATCATTCTCTCTAAGAAAATAGGATACCAGAAGAAAGATATTAGTATCAGAGAAAATATCAGAGTATCAGTCGAGAAAAATATTCATTCAGTCAAAAAGAAAGATCATATTCCTCAAGCAGCACATCTCATTCTCTGAGAACAACATCATCAAGCTGCTAGATTTCAAATCTTCAAGAGCAACAATAATCTGAGAAACTTATGTCTCTCAGATTCATCAGCTAACAAGGAAGATATCTGTTTCAAGAGAAAGCTCCATCCTCAAGCTGTCAACAATTTCAATCAGACAGGGGGAGCTTTACAACATCATTCCACTAGAGTCTTCTCTCAGATTATTGACAGAGAAGAACATCTAACCCCTCTTTATCCCATCTTGTACAGGGTTCTAACTCCCTTTAAAGTTAACCCATCAGTGACAGGGCACCTGAACAAAAACCTGTGGTTTGGTTAGAGTACCTGATCAAAAGCTCACTTAGTGTGTGGACACCTGATAAAAAACCCCTTGGTGATAGGGCACCTGATCAAAAACCTAGTGGAATCCTACCAAGTGTGGTAGAGGAGTAGACGTACCCAGGTTTATTGGGGAACTACTATAAAAATCCTCGTGTCCTCTGTGTTGTGTTTATTTTCTGTGGTGTGCTGTGCTTTCTTTATTTTATTTTATAACTCACTCTGCAATACACATATAAGTAACACTATTTTAATTCCGCTATAAAATTAAGTGAAAAAGTTTTTAATACTCTATTCACCCCCCCCCCCTCTAGAGTAAATCTAAGATCTAACCTCACTTTCAATTGGTATCAACGCGTGGTTGATTATATCAATTCACTTTCAACTGATATCAATTGACTTTCATCATGAGATGATACTTGATGTGTAAAACCCTAATTGCACACCTTTTATATTAAATGGAAAATAAGAGTATAACTTCACTG
This sequence comes from Dactylorhiza incarnata, assembly GCA_033032865.1. Taxonomy (NCBI): domain Eukaryota; kingdom Viridiplantae; phylum Streptophyta; class Magnoliopsida; order Asparagales; family Orchidaceae; genus Dactylorhiza; species Dactylorhiza incarnata. The sequence goes on from JAWHQI010000007.1 coordinate 10,563,000, forward strand.
GAAAATTATGAAAACTAGGGCTTAATGTTTTTAGGTCTTTATTGTGCTATGTTGATTTTCTTAGAATTTTTAGAGATCATGAGATGGTACTTGATGTGTAAAACCCCAATTGCACACATTTTATATTAAATGGAAAATAGGAGTATAACTTCTCTGGAAAATTATGAAAACTAGGATTCCATGTTTTTAGATCATTATTGTGCTATACTGATTTTCTCAAAATTTATAGAGGTCATGAAATTGTACTTGATGTGTAAAGCTCTAATTGCACATCTTTTATATTAAATGGAGATTAGGATTATAACCTCACTGGAAAATTATGAAACTTAGGATTTGATGTTTTTAGATCATTATGGTGTTATACTGATTTTCTCAGAATTTATAAAGGTCATGAAATTGTACTTGATGTGTAAAGCTCTAATTGCACACCTTTTATAATAAATAGAGATTAGGATTATAACCTCACTAGAAATTATGAAACTTAGGATTTGATGTTTTAAGATCATTATGGACCTATGGTAAAAATTGGAACTCAATTAGACATGATAGGGTCAAGATTGCATCATAGGAGTCAAACCTAGTTCAAATTCCATCTTGGTCTGCGGATGGTAAAAATTGAAGTATTTGATTTAGAACCCCTATCGATCCCCACACACTCAAGTATTATTTCCTGGAACATGGGGTACATTATAGAGAGTGATTAGTGGTCATTCCAATTTGTGACAACACATAACGTAGAGTTGGGGGCGTTGAGTAATTCATTGATTCGGGGTTTACAACGATACGAAGAGGGGACGGAACCATATCAAATAAGGGTGCAATGGTATAAGGATTGAGACCTTCAGTTGTAATTGAGAGATAACACGATGAATTAGCCGGCCCCTAGGAGAGGTAGAGTTTAAGTGTTCAATTGAACACCGATGCTCGTCAGTTCGAGTCTAATGTTAATCCACCCTAGGATTTGGAGCAATTGGAGAGCAAATAGGTACATAAGAATGGGTAGCCACTAATAAGAGTAAATATCCTGAAAAGGGGAATTTGAGCTTCAGTCACCATTGCATTCCCTAGTACCGTTGCGAGTCCTTCACCGGGTAATCCACGGGAAGTCCAGGATTCACCCCAAGCTTCTAAGATCAACTAACAATAGACAAGAGTAGTAAAGTAGGAGAACTTGAAATATAATCTCCCTCCCAAATTTGGGATGGAATGAAATAAGGACTAGGATAGTCCTGCGAGCGGTAGGCTCAAGTTATAAGGAAGGACTAGGATAGTCCTGCGAGCGGTATGCTCGAGATATAAGGAAATGATTAGGATAGTCCCGCGAGCGGTAGGCTCGAGATATAAGGAAAAGACTAGGATAGTCCTGCGAGCGGTAGACTCGAGTTATAAGGAAGGACTAGGATAGTCCTGCGAGCGGTAGGCTCGAGATATAATGAAGGACTAGGATAGTCCTGCGAGCGGTTGGCTCGTTTTTTTTATGTTGGTTTAGAATTACGAGCTGAAGGCTCGGTGGTAAGAGATAATATATATATATGCATAAGATGTGGTGGGTCTTCGATTCTGGCTTAGTCATCACACCGATAGCAGTTCGTTGACTCTGCAGTGCTAGTGGTTTGATTAGGGGCCAGGTTGTTTTACTGCACATCCGACGGGATGGATTCCCTAAACCCTGCCTGACAAAATCCAGTATAGTACGCAAGAACTCATGAGTACGGGGTACCAGTATCACAGCGTACGATAGGGACTAGGTCTGGTAGTGTGACTTACCCACCTAGGTGAGGAGACACCCGCTCCTCTGCCACCGTTTGACCACGACAGGAGGTGCCTGAGAGGTTAGCTACCTCCGAAAAGTGGGAACTAGAGGTTTGTACGTACAGAGTCAAGTGCGTGAGTTACACCATTGCATTGCATTGCATATCATAGCATAGCATTCTTGCATAAAACAGAGACCTCATCGTATAAATTAGTATGGGCTCTTTTATACGACGAGTTTACCTTGGTGCCAGATCCCTTAGCTTATGTACTTTTGTGTGTGCATATAAGTTAAGGTTACATTTATAGCTGCTCTTTATTTATTAAACCTGCTTCTTTTACTTGTATTGTCTTTTATTTATTGCTGATATATTATACTCTGCTAGTATAGAACTGTTATCATTACTTGCTTAGTATTTGTATACCCTGCTAGTCTAGACACTTGTCACATACTTGATTCATTACCCTTTGATGTCCTCCGCTTCCTTCTCCCGCACGGTGCCTAGGAGTCGCGGGTGGAGGCGGTGAGGAATAAGCTGAGTCTTATAGACTATCGGTTCGCAGAGTTTGTCTGAACTGTGCGCTCTTATGCTCTTCGTGCGGCCAGTTGCGCGTCATGCGTCGTTCGTGCTCTGGGGTGCGCGTGTTTGCTAATGAATTTCGGTAATATGTCGCACAGCTTTTGCTTAGTGCGCTTATAACACTATTATTTTTTTCAGACTTCAAAATGGAGCGGCCAATTGAGGTCGATGTGATTGTGCTCCACTCTTGATAGTGCGCGGATTGATATGTGGAGGAAGCGCTTGGGATTGTCTTCTAGCGTTGAAGTGAAGTTTCCTCGGGAGGAGGAGCGTGCTCAGAATGCTCTGACCGGCTTCATGACTCTTTCAGAGAGTTGTTTGAACACTGGGTTCCGCTTCCCTCCTTCGGAGGAGGCAATCGATGTGTTTCGATTTTGCGGAGTGCCGATTTCCTAGTTTATCCCGACTGGAATGATGAGGATCATGGGGATGATAGTGCTCTTCTGGGAGCACATTACACGACTGACCTTGGAGATTTTCAAGGACTGGTGTGCGGTCTTTACCAATCCAGGTGGTCGTATTGAGGTTTGCAACAACAAGAGATGGTTCTGCTTTGGAGAGAAGAATGATTACCCCCACATGAATACCCTTTACGGGTATGCTCGGAACTGCTAGGAGTTGCCCAAGCTTTAGAGGGATCTTCCGGGCCACTGTCGTCGGTAGACGGGTCGGGAGAATGACTTATTGCCCATTTTTGGCTTTCTGGATTGAGAAGGGTTGGCAAAAGCCCTATATTGTACTGCTAGCTGCGTGGAGGAGAGTAGGTTACTCTCGGTAGGGCTTTCTTGGGATGTCGAGCGTGCGGCCTCCGTTCCTTTAGTCCCTGGCAAGAAGAGGAAGATTGTTTTTAAAATGGGAGTGCAGATTTGAGGGCCGCTTCTCCTGCACTGAGGAGTCATGATCATGAGGTCGGTCCTAACAACCGTGGGGTGGAAGTGATTCCAGCTGATCCTAAGGTTGAGATCCTAGCATCTCCTGTTGACGGCCAGGTCCCGTAGGAGGATTTGTCGCCGCCTCCCCCTTTGATGACAGCGAGATGAGTCTCTTCTTCTTTTCAGGCGATGACTTCCGCGGTAAATACGACTGCCTTTACTCTTTTTTTGCTTTCCCATCCTTTTTAGCGTTTATACATTCTAATCATTCATTTTTTTTGCAAACCTGTGATTTAAACAGCGTTGCCAATATATGGAACGATTGTTACGTGGGCCTTAAGGATGGCTACTTCGTCCTTCAGGAGGAACTGTACGCAATGAAGAACGCTTTATCTGATTCCAAGAAGAAGAGTGACCGTGACTCTGCCCGCATCCGACAGTTGTGTGGAGATCAAGGCTACGGGGGTTGCCGAGTATAAGGACTCCTTGGCTTTTGTGGAGGAGCGGTTTCGGATCTCGGAGGAGCTTCACACTGAGATTATGATCAAGGAAGTGGAGCCTTTGCTAGAGGATGAGTGTGAGGTCGCTTTTCAGAGGGCCGTCCAAAAGACTCTTCGTATGATGGAGGAAACTAAGTATTTTCTCCGGGGGAATGAAAGTGAGATGCTCTAGTCGCCTTTTGAAGTTCGGAGGATCTCCGAGTCCCTTAGGATGAATGTCTTCGAAAGCGAATGAGATCTTCAAAGGCTCGAAGGAGATCTTCAAATGGTTGAAGGAGATCTTCGAAAACTTGATGAAGATATTCAAGTGTCGAAGGAGAACTTCAAGCGCCAAAAGAGATTTTCAAAGACTTGAAGGAGATCTTCAAGCGTTGAATGAGAACTTTGAGGAATTTTCAATGGAGCTCTCTCAGGTGTAGAAGACAAAGTCCCTTGAAATGAAGGCCTTGAGCTCCTTTTATAGCCTTGGGTAGGAGTAGCCTGATAATTTTGTTGTTGTAACCACCATAACCACCTGACGGACGATTCACGTTTGCCGATTTGGAGCACACAGATCGACATTTTTTGGATATTCCCGTCTTGCCCCCCGGCAGTTTGGTCAATTCGGGCAGCTTCGTTGATGACGTTGAGCGCAGTGAACAAGACCTGCAATCTATGAAATTAAGAAAGGTTAACTGCCGCGCGCGTCGGGAACGTGAAGGCGTTTTGAGCGCGCGGTGAACACGGAGGCGTTCTGAGCGCGCGGTGAACGCGGAAGCGCTTCACGAGCTTTGCGGGCGGAAAATTGAGAACGCAGTCGGACGCCGTTGAAGGGGTGTGCTTGTAAAGGGGAGAGCGTGCCTCCCAAAGACCGCGCCCCCCAAGACGGGAAGCCGCACCCTCCTGAAAAGGATGGGTGTTGCGGTTCCGGCCGGACCATGGCCGCACCCCTCTATATGGGGTGCGGCGTTGGCCACGCCCCCTAAATGGGGGTGCGGCCCGCATCCCCTCAGTGGGGTGCGCGCCTAACCACACCCCCTTAGTGGGGTGCGGCTACGCGGCTTTGGCCGCACCCGGCGATGGCGGGGTGCGGCCTCGTTGCTACCTGTGCGGGTGACGTCGCGATAGTTGTGGCGGTTTTCTCCTTATTTCCCCACTCCCTTGGTCATAGGGTTTAGCATGACTCCATTACCTCCACCCCCTCATGGTGGAGTTGTGGCTAAACGCACTCCCGGGAAACTTGTATAAATTTTTATACTTTCTCCTTCATATCTCTCTCTTCAAAATGATTCAAGATCTTAAAAATTAAGAGTGGAGAGAATAAAGAAGAAAGTAGAATAAGAGGGGTAAATAGAAGAAGAGCTTCAATGAAATTTCCAAACAAGACAGAAAATATAAAATATATTAGAATTCAAAGTTGCAAAAATAAAAGAATCATAAATCAAATGCTAAAAAGAAGATGCTCTAATTAAAATGAGAAATATCTAACATCATATTTAGGCGTGCAAAAAAGGCTCGGCGGGGCCAGGCCAGACCCGGGCTTTTTGTCTGCCAGACCTAGGCCGGGCCTCAGACAAACTGGGCCCAGGCCGGGCCCCTCTTAAAAAGAGGGGCCTGAGGGAGCCCACCAGACTGGGCCCAGTCAGGCCGGGCCAGGCCTGGTCGACTCCCTCTAAAAAAAGGCCATGCTGGGGCCATGTTGGCCCCAACTTTTAATTGTTGGGGCCATTCCCCAGCATTTAATGCTGGGGCCACGTGGCACCGACATTAAATGCTGGGGCATGGCCCCAACAATTAAAAGCTGGGGCCACGCCCCAACAATTTTTAAAGCTGGGGCGGCGCCCCAGCAATTAAATGCTGGGGCGGCTCCCCAGTATATTACCGGGCCTGGTGCCCGGGCGGGCCTGGGCCGGGCTTTGCTTTAAAAAGTGGGCCTTGTGAGCCCACTTAGGCCCGGCCCGGGCCTAATCAGGCCCAGACCTAACTGAGCCCAGACCCGGGCCGAGCAATCGGGCTTACTTTGCATCTCTAAATTCATATTTGAGATATCATTTAAGAATTTTGTCTCTTGGTGATTAATTTTGGTGAACTTTTGGCTCAGATATCAAAAATTGATATTTTGAGATATTGCTTTTTAGATTTGAGAATTGAGATATCATTTTTGATATCCTGAAATATGGTCTTGGATATCTTAAATATCACTTAAATATATGAGATACCATTTTTAATATGTAAAATGCCGGTTTTAATATTTGAGATATTATATGATTTCTCAGGATCATTTACTTTTACTTTCTATTCAAAATATTGGCATGCATAATCTGCATAGCTTTTTTCAAAACCTCCGCATTAGTAATCAAGTCTTTACTTTCTTTCTTTTTTGCAGAAGAAAGATAACCAGTGAATACAAAGCTCAGACATCGTTTTCTTCATAGTTATTTACAAAATGAAAAATAGATTTTATTTTAGGAATATGAGATAAATATTCATACAATTTGATCATGGTTTCTCTTCGGAATGAAAGCAGGGTTTCTCTCCGGAGTTGCCCAAGTTTTAGAAGTTTGAGAGATTTGATCCCAAGTTCAATCATATTCGAGGTTTTGATACACGTGAAGGAAAGATTAGACGAGTTGTTGAAATGGGTTTTGGTTAAAGAGCCGGTGGAACCAACCTATTCGCCGATCAAATTGGAATGTTATTTTGCAAATGTACTTGGTGTATATAAACTTGTTATACTCCCATTAAGGCCTTGGGGTGCGTCTAAAGGAAGTCCTGCTGAAGGGAGGTGGGGTCAACGGTCATCAAATAATCGCTTAAGTTAAAGAGATCGAGCCCGCCATTTCCACCGCTAGCCGCCGCGATCAAAGCATGCGCGGAGCGAACCGCATGTACGAGCGCTACCGCGCGCAAAGTGGCGCGCGGGCAGCGCCCCCCCTCGTGGGGGAGCGATCCGGCCGCGCCTCGGCCGCACCCCTCGAGGGGTGCGGCCCAGCCGCACCCCTCGAGGGGTGCGGCCCAGCCGCACCCCTCGAGAGGTGCGGCCCAGCCGCACCCCCCAAAGGGTGCGGCCCAGCCGCACCTCTTGGAGGGTGCGGTCCAGCCGCACCCCCCAAGGGGGTGCGGCCAAGCCATCCCTCCCCCCCGGGGGAGCGGCTCAACTGCACTGCCCTTAGGGTGCGGTCCGGCCCCCTCCTCTCGCTTTTTCCGCAGGTGGGCTCGAAGGGGCCCCAGCCGCGTTGGCGCCCCCTCGTCAGGTGCGTCCGGTCCCTTTTCCTCCGTGGGGGGCGACTCCCTGCTCCGCCGTCCGCCCAGGGCGCCACCGTAATCCACTACGCGCTCAGAACACTTTAGCTCTCGCGCGCGCTCAGAACGTTTCCGAACACGTTCGGGAGCGTTCTCACTTTTTGTCTTTCCAGATTCTCAGTTTTTGTCTTTCCAGCTTCTCACTTTTTGTCTTTCCAGCTTCTCACTTTTTGTCTTTCCAGCTTCTCAGATTTCAGGAACAACCTGCCACCTTTTTCGCCTCCAACGGAATTGCCCGAACTGCCTGAATTGCCCGAACCGCCCGAAGGGCAAGGTGGTCATTTGTGAAAAATGGCGATCTGTGTGCCCCGAATCAGAAAATACGATTCGTCCACCAAGCATTTATGGAAACTGCGAACGACGAAATTACCGGACTGCCCTCGGCCAAAGCTATAAAAGGAGCCCCAAGGCTTCATTTGAGAGGACCTTGACTTCAGAACCCGGGAGAGCTCCTTGCAGACTTTTGCGGAATTCTCCTTCAGCGCTGGACGATCTCCTTCGGGGACTTGGAGATTTTCTTCATCCCGAAAGGCGACACGCCTTCTCACTTTTGTACCCCGGAGGCTTCTCACTTTTATTCTCCGGGCCTTCTCACTTTTGTTCCCCAGAATTCCCAGAAGGAAAAAGACTTAGTTTTTCCGAGAGGTGGCCTGTCACCCCCAGAGCTCTTTCTCCCTCTCTATTATTGTAACGAGCAGCGGCCTGCCGCGCTCAAGTTCTAACTACCAAATTGTAACCCCCAGAAGATAGTGAAGTTTGGACGGCACAGTTCCAGTCGCGTGGTTTTTTACCCTTTCCGGGTTTTCCACGTTAAAAAGTGCCAGTGTACTCAGCGAATCTCGAATTGACTGTTTGCGCGCTTAGTTCGCTCACGAGCTAAGGTGGTTCAATTGGACCGGTCTACCAAGAGCCCTAAGCGTTCCACAATAGTTTGGCGCCGTCTGTGGGAAACTTCCCAAAACTCGTTAAAAGCCAACTGCTATGGCAAGAAAGAGTGCTCGCACTACTGAGGGGTCAGTACCGGAGGGACGCGCCGACCCAGCTCACTCCCACTCGCTTATCAATGCACCTCCCGCGGAGGGGGCACTGCCTACGCCCGCAGCTGGGCTGGAAGTACGCATGCAACAGATTGAAGAGCATCAAGCCGAGATGCTGGCCCTCGTGAGGAATCTCAGGGCTCCTCAAGCTCCGATTCAGCCACCAGCTCTGAACGCACCACCTCCCCCAGTTCTGAATCATGCCCCGAACCAAGAAGCCGTTCAGGAGGACGAGGCTTCAGAGGGATTCTCCAACGCGGCGAGTTCCGCTCACCTTGCCCCGCCAGCTGGAGGCCCAGAAGATGACCACCGTCGCCATCACCCCAGAAGAGCTGCCCCTTTGCGAGCAACGAAAAGAACTACGCGAGAAGAAATACGCGATATGATAGAGGAAGAATACGCCCAAGCAGGGCGACGCGCCGCACTCGCCCGCCGTCCCGCGCATCAGGGCTCCCCGCTGTCGCCTCAAGTCCTAGCCCATCCAATTCCGAATGGCTTCAAGCTTCCCAGCATCGAGACATTCGATGGGACGGACGATCCTTAGGAACATGTCAATCACTTCACCACCGTCATGAGGATTTACAGCGCTCCTGATCAGCTCCACTGCCAAGTGTTCCCGACAACCTTGAAGGGACAAGCGCGCACTTGGTTCCATTCTCTGCGGAATGGGGCCATCAACAACTTCACAGAAATGGCGCAACAGTTCGTGGATCAGTTCATCGCCAACCGCCAAATTGTCCGGGATCCCTCCCATCTCTCAGGGATCCGCCAGAACGACGGAGAGACACTCAAGGACTTCTTCCGACGCTTCACTACCGAGGCTCGGCAGATCCCAGGGGCTGACCCCGAGCTCCTGCGAGGAGTTTTCTTGGGAGGACTCCGCCCAAGTGGCTTCTACTCGGCTCTCATGAGAGAAACCGTACCAAGTTACCCCGACCTCGTTCATCGGGTTGAAGCACAAATAGCTGCAGATGAGGCCAACGAAGCGCACCGTCGGCAGTTTGAAGGAAGCCAAGGAAGGAAGAGGGGATCAGATCAAGCCCCTCGCGAACGAGAAGAACGTCGCAACGAGGAGCGCCGCGGCGACGAGCGTCGGCGTGACCCCCGAAGGGATCTGGGACCACAACCGCCCAGGACCTACACCCCGTTGAACACCACTAGAACGAATGTGCTCTACGCCATTCAGAACAACCCCGAACTCCGCATACCCCGGATACCCCCGCCAAATACAAGGGGCGACCAGTCCAGGTACTGCGAGTTCCATCAGGGAACCGGGCATACCACCGAGGAGTGCACCAGACTTAAAAACGAAATCGAGCGCCTCATCCGCCAGGGACTCCTGGGAAGATTCTTACAAGGCCAGATTCCCAATCATCCCCAGCAGCCTAGGGAGGCAGGGGAGCAGCCCCCCGCCCCCCGAGGCGCAGGTGGAGGAAGGCCGATGGTGGGAGAAATCGAGACGATCGCCGGACCCCCCGTCTTAGCATCGCAAATCCTCTCGATTGCCCAGCCCGTAAGAGACCACGAAGACAAAAAACTCAAGCAGGATATTACGATAGCTTTCGGAGACGAAGACTTGCAAGGGTTGCGGCTTCCGCACCAGGATCCGCTCGTGATCAGCGCATGCTGCTTCAAGGTAAAGAGAATACTGGTCGACAACGGAAGCTCAGTCGACGTCCTGTTCCTCTCCACCTTGCAGAGTATGAAGCTCACGAAGGACCAGCTTAGTCCTGCGGCCGGGCCCGTCTACGGCTTCGACAACAGACCTGTCCCGGTGCAGGGCATGATCATTCTCCCAGTCACACTGGGCGAGTTTCCAAGGCAGTAAACGCACAACATCCAGTTCATGGTGGTAGAGTCCACCTCCGCCTATAATGCCATCTTCGGGAGACCGCTCCAGTCAATCTTCGGGGAAATCCCTTCCATTCCGCATCTGGCTATGAAGTTCCCAACTGCCGCAGGCATAGGAGTCGTAAGAGGGGACCAAGAGGTAGCCAGAACCTACTATCTGAAGCAGGCTCAACCAGTAAGGGCAACCGCCCTCAACATCAATAACTTCGACCTACGAGACGAAGCTACTTTGCAGCGAGGAGCGCCCGTTGAAGGGCTAGTAGAAGTACCACTTTCCCGACGAGACCCGACTCGGACTGTTCAGGTCGGGTCACTCTTGTCATAAGAGGAGCGAGAAAAGTTCACAACCTTCCTACAGGAGAACGAGGACATTTTTGCTTGGAGCCCAGAAGACATGCCCGGGGTAGATCCTGACGTTATCTATCACTCGTTAAACATCAACCCCGCCTGCTGGCCTGTAATTCAAAAGAAGAGGAACTTTGCCCCCGAGCGTTTGAAGGCGATCGAGGAGGAAGTAGCTAAGCTCATGGAAGCACGGTTCATACGCGAAGCAGAATACCCCACATGGCTCGCCAACGTAGTCATGGTAAAAAAGGCCTCGGGAAAATGGCGAATGTGCGTCGACTACAGCAATCTGAACCAAGCATGCCCAAAAGACAGCTTCCCCCTCCCGAGGATTGACCAACTCGTCGACGCTACGGCCGGCCATGAGCTGCTCAGCTTCATGGATGCTTATTCGGGTTACAACCAGATAAGGATGAACCCCGCGGACGAAGAGCATACCGCCTTCCGCACCGACCGAGGAGTCTACTACTACAAGGTGATGCCCTTCGGCCTTAAAAACGTCGGAGCCACCTATCAAAGGCTGATGAACAAAGTCTTCAAGAATCTCATCGGAGAGACGATGGAGGTTTACGTGGACGACATGCTAGTAAAGTGCGTCCACTGTTGCGACCACTTGGAAGGCTTGGGAAAGTGCTTCCAGCTTCTCCGCCGCTTCCAGACGCGGCTCAATCCCAGTAAATGTGCGTTTGGTGTGACGGCGGGAAAGTTCTTAGGTTTCATGGTAACCCATCGGGGAATTGAGGCCAACCCCGAGAAGATCAAGGCGTTGGAGGATATGTCGCCACCTCGCTCAATTAAGGAAGTGCAACGCCTAAACGGAAGGATCGCTGCGTTATCCCGTTTCCTGTCACGAACGGGAGACAAGTATCTCCCCTTCTTCAAAATCCTCCGGGGAGCGCGCCACTCCGGCTTCCAGTGGACCGACGAGTGTCAGGTGGCCTTCGAGCTTCTCAAACAATACCTAGCTTCGCCACCGCTTCTGTCGAAGCCCACCCCCGGAGAAACTCTGTTCCTGTACCTGGCCGTATCACCTGCGGCTCTTAGCTCGGTGCTCGTAAAAGATGAAGGAGGACTGCAGCGACCAATCTACTACCTCAGCAAAGTCCTCACCGACACCGAAACCAGATATCCGGCAGCAGACAAGACAACCTTGGCTCTTGTTTTCTCAGCAAGAAAGCTTCGACCCTACTTCCAGGCTCATACGGTAAAGGTGTTGACATAACTCCCCTTACGGACAATCCTCTAGAAGCCGGAAGTCTCAGGGAGACTTGTAAAGTGGGCCATAGAACTCGGCGAGTTTGACATCCAATTCCTACCTCGACCTGACATCAAGTCGCAGGTGCTCGCCGACTTTGTGGTGGAGTACACCATCCCGCCAGAAACAACTCTTGTCGAGGACACCGCTAGCCCCCGTTGGACCCTCTATGTCGACGGCGCCTCAGGAGCTGAGGGGGCCGGAGCAGGATTGCTCCTCATAAGCCCCGAAGAGATCACCCTAGATTACGGTCTTCGGCTGAAATTCCCCGCAACGAATAACATGGCGGAGTACGAAGCGCTGATCGCCAGCCTCCGACTCGCTATCGACTGCAAAGCTGAGAACTTGACGATTTACACAGACTCCCAACTCGTAGTCTCACAGGTCGAAGGAGACTACGAGACTAAGAATGACCAGATGGCGAAGTACCTCGCATTCGCAAAATTACTCCTTCAGAAGATCTCATCGTATCAAATTCTACACATCCCCCGAGAGCAAAACTCCAGGGCGGATGCTCTATCCAAGCTCACCACCTCACCCTCCAGCTACCAGTCTCGAAGGCACCGAATCGAAGAAGTCGTGGTCCCAAGCATTCAAGGGCCGTGGGAGATTGCAGCCATCCACCAGGAAGAGTCATTCTGGATGACCCCATTACGAGCTTACCTCGAATGCGGCCACCTTCCTGAAGACCGCTTAGAGGTGCGAAGACTACGGATGCGGGCGACATCGTTCACTATTATAGACGGGGAACTTTACAAACGGGCATTCTCAGGACCATATCTAAAATGCCTACCAGCAGACGAGGCCGACTACTCCCTCAGAGAAGTGCACGGGGGAGTCTGCGGAGAACACCTAGGCGGGAAGGCATTGGCGCGGAAAATACTGCGTCAAGGATTCTATTGGCCGACAATGAGGAAGGACGCGGCCGACTTTGCCCAAAGGTGTAAGAGCTGTCAACTGCACGCCAACATACCTCATCAACCCCCGGTCTCACTTTCCACGCTGCAAAGTGCGTGGCCATTCGCGCAATGGGGGATCGACCTCCTCGGCCCCCTGCCCCTAGCATCCGGACAGAGGAAGTTCATCATCCTAGCCATCGATTATTTCACCAAATGGGTAGAAGCAGAGCCCCTAGCTAAAATCACGGAAGAAAACGCCAAACAATTCGTCTGGAAGAACATCGTCTGGCGCTTCGGCATCCCGGCTACGATCATTGCCGACAACGGCACTCAATTCACTGGGAAGTCCTTCACCAAGATGTGTGAGGATCTGAAGATCAACCTACGTCACACGGCCGTAACGCATCCGCAAACCAATGGACAAGTGGAAGTCACAAATCGCACCATCCTCAAAGGATTGAAGACACGCTTAGAAGAAGCTGGGGGACAATGGGTGGACGCGCTCCCAAATGTGCTGTGGGCGTATCGCACAACAGAGAGAACTCCTACAGGGGAGACGCCTTATAACCTCTGTTACGGAACCGAAGCTATCATCCCCGTCGACATCGGCGTTCCAAGTACTCGGGTGCTAACCTTCGACCCCAGCAAGAATGACGGACTGCTTCGGGAAAATCTCGACCTAATCCCTGAAGTTCGGGACAACGCTGCCCAACGTGCCGCATCCTACCAAATGTGTGTAGCCCGAATCTACGATAGGAGGGTGAAGCCCAGACCGATCAACGTAGGAGATCTCGTCTTGCGCAGCGTCGAGGCAGCCGACAAAGGCCCCCAAGGAGATAAGCTCTCGCCGGCCTGGGAAGGCCCGTACGTAGTCACCACGGTCGTGAAACCCGGAACATACAGGCTCAGGACGGCGGAAGGGAAGACTTTGCCACGCACCTGGAACGCTCAAAACCTGCGCCGCTTTTACCAGTGATCCAGGGACTTCTACATGTGCTAAGCCGCGAGCTCAAACTCGTGCGAACTTATCTTTAAATTTTTGTACCAAGCCGCGAGCTCAGGCTCGTGCGAATTTATCTTATGACTTATGCAAAAGCCGCGAGCTCAGACTCATGCACCTATCTCATCTTACATAAAGCTGTGCATCAAATGATTTCTTACTATAAAACCATATATATATTTTGACACCTACATCTAAGAAAAATCTTTGTAACGGGGCCCTGCCTCGGGGACTTTGCAGCGCCGTCGATTGAAGGTTCGCCCTTCTCCTCCGCCGTCGAGTCCCAGCGTCGTAGGGGCCTGCCCCCCTTACGTTCGCCTCCAGTTTGAATACACCAGCTATTCACCGCCCACTTCGGGGCCCTGCCCCGGGGACTTTGCACCGCCGTCGATTGAAGGTTCGCCCTTCTCCTCCGTCGTCGAGTCCCGGTGACGTTAGGGTCTGCCCCCTTGCGTTCACCCACGGTTTGAATACACCCGCTATTCACCGGCCAAGCCGCGAGCACAGACTCGTGCAAAAAGCCGCGAGCACAGACTCGTGCAAAAATGCCACGAGCACAGACTCGTGCAAAGAAGCCGCGAGCACAGACTCGTGCAAAAAAGCCGCGAGCACAGACTCGTGCAGAAAGCCGCGGGCGCAGACTCGTGCAAAAAAGCCGCAAGCACAGACTTGCGCAAGCTAATTTTCTAGTATATAAAAGCCGCGGGCTCAGAACCGCGCAAGTTCATCTGTTATTTTGCAGAAAGCACTCAAACTATACGGATATCAAGGCTAGGCAGCAAGCCAGCAACAACCTCAGAGAACCAACGCCCTTCGACAACAACTCCTACCCAAGGCGCCGCAAAGAGGGCAGCGGATAAAGCCGCCACAGAAAAATCAAAACTTCCGAACTCCTCGCATCGAAACTCGGACTCCGAAGGTTTGGGGTGCTTATGTTATACACCCATTAAGGCCTTGGGGTGCGTCTAAAGGAAGTCCTGCTGAAGGGAGGTGGGGTCAACGGTTATCAAATAATCGCTTAAGTTAAAGAGATCGAGCCCGCCATTTCCACCGCCAGCCGCCGCGATCAAAGCATGCGCGGAGCGAACCGCAGGTACGAGCGCTACCGCGCGCAAAGTGGCGCGCGTTAGCGCGCGGGCAGCGCCCCCCATCGCGGGGGAGCGATCCGGCCGTGCCTCGGCCGCACCCCTCGAGGGGTGCGGCCCAGCCGCACCCCTCGAGAGGTGCGGCCCAGCTGCACCCCCCAAAGGGTGCGGCCAAGCCGCACCCCTTGGAGGGTGCGGTCCAGCCGCACCCCTCAAGGGGTGCGGCCGGCCACACCCCCCAAGGGGGTGCGGCCAAGCCGCACCCCCCTTGGGTGCGGCCCGGCCGCACCCCTTGGGGGGTGCGCCCAAGCCATCCTTCCCCCCCGGGGGGAGAGGCTCAACCACACCGCCCTTAGGGTGCGGTCCGGCCCCCTCCTCTCGCTTTTTCCGCAGGTGGGCTCGAAGGGACCCCCGCCGCGTTGGCTCCCCCTCGTCAGGTGCGTCGGGTCCCTTTTCCTCCGTGGGGGGTGTTGGGGAAATGATTTATCTTAACCCCTAGAATTAAGAAGAATATAAAATCTAAGTATGAAAAATTAGGCTAAGTAAATATGCGTCGAACAGTATTCGACGCAAAGTCGAAATATAGTCGACGTTTCTCTCAGAATGAGTCGAAGTAACTCTTAGAAGAATTCGACGTAATCATAGTCGACGTACCTCTGACTTCTAGTCGACGCATTTGATAAAGTCGACGCACATTTGTCGACGCACCTTCCTTATTCTCCTCTCGACGTCCAGCCAGGATGAAATCGACGTTTACGTCGATTAGAAATCGACGCACGTCGATATCTATAAGTAAATCAAAAACACGCCAGATCTCTTTCCTTCTTTCTGTAGATCTGATTTTTTATGGAATGATATTATTCTTTTATAGCCGTTCTGAATCATCCTTTCCTTCTATTTGATTCTTGGCTAATTTGATTAAGACTATTATGGATATTATTTGAAATCAGAATGAATTCATTTCCTTCTACAGAAATATTAATTATGGAAACTCTTATCTCTTTCTATTTCTGTGTCTACTAATTGATTATTCCCTTTTAGCAAATATATTTTAAACAGAGCTATAAATAAGAAGGAGGTCGGCAGAGAATAACAAGAAGTGATCCACCATATACATTTGAAAAAGAGGAAGAGCTCCCAAGTGAAGAGTGAGAAAGTTGAGAAAAGAGATAGTGTGCTGCAGCAAAAGAAAAAGCCTTCATCTTCTCCTTCTTCTGAAGTCATTCTGCTGCAAATTCTGAAAGCTCTCACAAAAGAGAGAAAAGCTTATAAATCTCCTTCTCACTATAGAAGAGAGATCATATCCACTATACTTGTGCTTCTAATCTTCTTGCTAGGAAGAAGATTCCTTCTTATATATATTGTCTTCTATTCTTCTACTTGTTCTACTTCTACTTCTCTTTCTTATTTCACTTTTAAACTGTGTAAAAGAGTTTTTAGAATCTCTCTTCAAAAAATTCAGTTGTAGTGGTTCTAAGAGTCTCCTTACCAAAAGACTCAGTTTGGTTCTAAGAGTCTCCTTATCAAAAGACTCAGTCTGGTTCTAAGAGTCTCCTTATCAAAAGACTCAGTGCAAGTTAGTGAATTCCTACCAAGGGTGTAGAAGAGTGGACTACCCAAAGTTTGGGGAACCACTATATTTCCTTGTGTTGTGCTGTGATTTTCTTGTTGTCATTTTTCTTCTTTACTTGCTTAATTCTTGTTGGTGTGTGGGAAGCCTAAATCTGTGATTATTACACATATATATATAATAGCACAAAGTATTTTTAAATCTCTATTCACCCCCCCCCCTCTAGAGAATTCTAGTGAGGTTAACTGTGCACTTTCAAGGGGCGACTCCCTGCTCTGCCGTCCGCCCAGGGCGCCACCGTAATCCACTACGCGCTCAGAACACTTTAGCTCTCGCGCGCGCTCAGAACGTTTCCGAACACGTTCGGGAGCGTTCTCACTTTTTGTCTTTCCAGCTTCTCACTTTTTGTCTTTCCAGCTTCTCACTTTTTGTCTTTCCAGCTTCTCACTTTTTGTCTTTCCAGCTTCTCACTTTTTGTCTTTCCAGCTTCTCACTTTTTGTCTTTCCAGCTTCTCACTTTTTGTCTTTCCAGCTTCTCAGATTTCAGGAACAACCTGTCACCTTTTTCGCCTCCAACGGAACTGCCCGAACTGCCCGAATTGCCCGAACCGCCCGAAGGGCAAGGTGGTCATTTGTGAAAAATGACGATCCGTGTGCCCGAACCAGAAAATATGATTCGTCCACCAAGCATTTATGGAAACTGCGAACGGCGAAATTACCAGACTGCCCTCGGCCAAAGCTATAAAAGGAGCCCCAAGGCTTCATTTGAGAGGACCTTGACTTCAGAACCCGGGAGAGCTCCTTGCAGACTTTTGCGGAATTCTCCTTCAGCGCTGGAAGATCTCCTTCGGGGACTTGAAGATTTTCTTCATCCCGAAAGGCGACACGCCTTCTCACTTTTGTTCCCCGGAGGCTTCTCACTTTTGTTCTCCGGGCCTTCTCACTTTTGTTCCCCATAATTCTCAGAAGGAGACTTAGTTTTTCCGAGAGGTGGCCTGTCACCCCCGGAGCTCTTTCTCCCTCTCTATTATTGTAACGAGCAGCGGCCTGTCGCGCTCAAGTTCTAACTACCAAATTGTAACCCCCAGAAGATAGTGAAGTTTGGACGGCACAGCTCCGGTCGCGTAATTTTTTACCCTTTCCGGGTTTTCCACGTTAAAAAGTCCCAGTGTACTCAGCGAATCTCGAATTGACTGTTTGCACGCTTAGTTCGCTCACGAGCTAAGGTGGTTCAATTGGACCGGTCTACCAAGAGCCCTAAGCGTTCCGCAACAAAACTTATCATCGTTCTAGGTTTTGGGGCATTTAAAATTCTGAAATCCACCCGCCACTTCCATGTAACTATCTCTGTTCTTGATCTAGTGGAAAACAGACTACTGTTGTTGGTGGACGTAGCCCATTTTAGGATGAACCACATAAACATGCATCTCCTATGTTTTGATTTTTTGATTGTTTGGTCGTTCTACTCACGTTTATGTAACACTATACATAGCACTAAAAGTCATATAAGGAATGAACGAGTCAAATGCATACATAGTGCTATGAGTGTGCTTTAACTCAAAGATGAAGTTACAAAATGTTTCATTTGGGTCAAATTTAAATGCACACTACCGGCCAGTGTGCTTTAATTCGAGAATAAAGTATGTTGCGGAACGCTTAGGGCTCTTGGTAGACCGATTCACTTGAACTGCCTCAGCTCGTGAGCGAGCTAAGCGCGCAAACAGTCAATTAGAGGTTCGTTGAGTACGCAGAGACTTTTTAACGTGGAAAACCCGGAAAGGGTAAAAAACCACGCGGCCGGAGCTGTTCCGACCAAACTTCACTATCTTCTGGAGGAGTTACAACTTGGAAGCTAGAACTCGAGCGCGACAGGCCGCTGCTCGTTACAATACTTGGAGAAAGAGAGCTTCGAGGGTGACAGGCCACCTCTCGAAAAAACTAAGTCCTTTTCCCTTCTGAGACTGCTAGTCGCCTTTCGGAAGCGGGAAGGCCAGTCGCCTTTCGGAAGCGGGAAGGCCAGTCGCCTTTTCCTTTTGAGAATGCTTGTCGCCTTTCTGGAAGTGAGAAGGCTAGTCGCCTTTTCCTTCTGAGAAATGCTGGTCGCCTTTCTGGAATTGAGAAGGCTAGTCGCCTTTCTCTTCTGAGAACTGCTCGTCGCCTTTCTGGAAGATGAGGATCTTCAAGTCCCGAAGGAGATCTTCAAGTCCCGAAGGAGATCTTCAAGTGCCGAAGGAGAATTCCGCAAAAGTCTGCAAGGAACTCTCCCGAGTCCAGAAGTCAAGGTCCTTTCAAATGAAGCCGTGGGGCTCCTTTTATAGTTTTTGCCGGGGGCGGCCCGGTAATTTTGCCGTTGGCAGTTTCCATAAATGCCTGGTGGACGAATCATATTCTCCGGTTCGGGGCCCTCGGATCACTATTTTTCGTAAATGACCACCTTGCCCCTCGGGCAGCCTGGGCAGTTTGGGCAGTTCGGGCAGTTCTGTTGGAGGTGAAAAAGGCGACTAACTGTTCCTGAAAAGTGAGAAGCCTGAAACCCAAAATGTGAGAAGCCGGAAAGACAAAAAGTGAGAAGCCGGAAAGACAAAAAGTGAGAAGCCGGAAAGACAAAAAGTGAGAAGGCTTCCCGACTGCGTTCAGAAACGTCCTGAGCGCGGGTTAGCGCTGAAGCTCCCCGAATGCGCGACGGGCCCCGGGAGATGCCTCGGACGGACGGTGAATCGCGGAGTCGCTCCCTAGCGAGCGGTTGAAGTCCTCCGGAGGGGAGCGGGCGCCGGACCGCACCCCTAGAAGGAGTGGGCGCGGTCGCGCACCCCCGAGCGGGGAGGGTGCGGACTGGCCGCACCCCAAGGGGGGGGGGGTGCGGCTTGGCCGCACCCCAAAGGGGGGGGTGCGGCTTGGACGCACCCCAAGGGGGGTGCGGCCCGGCCGCACCCCTTGGAGGGTGCGGCTTGGCCGCACCCCACAAGGGGTGCGGCTGGGCCGCACCCCACAAGGGGTGCGGCTGGGCCGCACCACTTGGGGGGTGCGGCTGGGCCGCACCCCTTGGGGGGTGCGGCTTGGCCGCACCCCCTTGGGGGGTGCGGTTTGGCCGCACCCCACAAGGGGTGCGGCCGGGCCGCACCCCCTTGGGGGATGCGGCACCCCCTTGGGGGGTGTAGCCGGCTCGTACCCCCTTGGGGGTGTGGCTTGGTCGGCCATTCTCCTTGGGGGGTGCGAGCGAGCCGGGCCCCCCCCAAGGTGGTGCGGTCGGGACGCGTTCGGGCTATCTCCTTGCGGCGAGGGGTGCAGCCCGCGTGCTGCCGTGCGCTTTTGCGCGCGGTTACGTACATATCTGGGGCTCGTGTGTGCTTCGATCGTTGCCCCCATCTCTCTTTTGCGAGGTTTTCTTTGGGCGCGTCCTGAGGCCTTCACGGGAGTACAACATAAGCCCCCCAAACCTTCGGAGTCCGAGTTCCTGAGCGAGGGGTTCGAAGGTTTTGATTTTTCTCCGGCGGCTTTACCCCTTGTTCTCCGTGTGGCGCCCCCTTTTTTTTTTGGGGTAGGAGTTGATGTCGGAGGGTGTTGGTTCTCTGAGATCGTCGTGGGCTTGCTGCCAGGTTCTGATATCCGCGTGGACTGTGGGGCTCGCGGCTTGGCCGGTGAATAGCGTTTGTATTCAAACCGTGGGTGAACGCTGGGGGGGCAGGCCCCGACGTCACCGGGACTCGACGGCGGAGGAGAAGGGCGAACCTTCAATTGACGGCGGTGCAAAGTCCCCGGGGCAGGGCCCCGAAGTGGCCGGTGAATAGCTGGTGTATTCAAACCGGAGGCGTACGTAAGGGGGCTGGCCCCTACGACGCTGGGACTTGACGGCGGAGGAGAAGGGCGGACCTTCAATCGACGGCGGTGCAAAGCCCCCGAGGCAGGGCCTCGAAGTGGCCGGTGAATAGCTGGTGTATTCAAACCGGGGGCGTACGTAAGGGGGGCAGGCCCCTACGACGCTGGGACTTGACAGCGGAGGAGAAGGGAGAACCTTCAATCGACGGCGGTGCAAAGCCCCCGAGGCAGGGCCTCGTTGCAAAGTTTTTCTTAAGTGTGTGAAGGTGTCAAAACATAGCTTTTCAATAAGAAATCATTTGGTGCACAGCTTTATGTAAGATAAGATAGGTGCACGAGTCTAAGCTCGCGGCTTTTACGTAAATTATAAGATAGATTTGCACGAGTCAAAGCTCGCGGCTTGGTACTGGAATTGAAGATAAGTTTGCACGAGTTTGAGCTCGTGGCTTAGTACATGGTAGAGGTCCTGGGATCACTGGTAAAAGCGGCGCAGGTTTTGAGCGTTCCAGGTGCGTGGCAAAGTCTTCCCTTCCGCCGTCCTGAGTCTATATGTTCCGAGTTTTACGACTGCGGTGACTACGTACGGGCCTTCCCAGGCCGCTGAGAGCTTGTCTCCTTGGGGACCTTTACCGGCGGCCTCGATGCTGCGTAGGACGAGATCTCCTACGTTGATTGGTCTGGGCTTCACCCTCCTGTCGTAGGTCCGGGCTACACGCATTTGGTAGAGTGCAGCACGGAAAGCAGCGTTGTCCCGGACTTCGGGGATTAGATCGAGGTTTTCTCAGAGCAGTCCATCATTCTTGTTGGGGTCGAAGGTGAGTACTCGAGCACTCGGAACGCCGATGTCGACGGGGATGATAGCTTCGGTTCCGTAACAGAGGTTATAAGGTGTCTCTCCTGTAGGAGTTCTTTCTGTTGTGCGATATGCCCACAATACATTCGGGAGCGCGTCCACCCACTGTCCCCCGGCTTCTTCCAAGTTTGTTTTCAGCCCTTTGAGGATGGTGCGGTTCGTGACTTCTACTTGTCCGTTGGCTTGTGGATGCGCCACGGCGGTGTGGCGCAGGTTGATTTTCAGATCCTCGCACATCTTGGTGAAGGACTTCCCAGTGAATTGAGTGTCGTTGTCGGCAATGATCGTAGCCGGGATGCCGAAGCGGCAAACGATGCTCTTCCAGACGAATTGTTTGGCGTTTTCTTAGGTGATCTTGGTCAGGGGCTCCGCCTCCACCCATTTGGTGAAGTAGTCGATAGCTAGGATGATGAACTTCCTCTGTCCAGATGCTAGAGGTAGGGGACCGAGGAGGTCAATCCCCCATTGCGCGAATGGCCACGCACTCTGCAGCGTGGTAAGTGAGACCGGGGGTTGATGAGGTATGTTGGCGTGTAGCTGACAGCTTTTGCACCTCTGGACAAAGTCGGCCGCGTCCTTTCTTATTGTCGGCCAATAGAAGCCTTGATGCAGTATTTTCCGTGCTAATGCCTTCCCGCCTAGGTGCTCTCCGCAGACTCCTCCGTGTACTTCCCTGAGTACGTAGTCCGCCTCGCTTGCCGGCAGACATTTCAGATATGGTCCTGAGAATGCCCGTTTGTAAAGCTCCCCATCTATAATGGTGAACGATGCAGCCCGCATTCGCAGCCTTCGCGCCTCTAGGCGATCTTCAGGAAGGTGCCCTTGCTCCAGGTAGGCTCGTAACGGGGTCATCCAGGACGACTCCTCCTGGTGGATGGTTGTGATTTCTCATGGCCCTCGAATGCTTGGGATCACAACTTCTTCGATTCGGCGTCTTCGAGACTGGTAGCTGGAGGGTGAGGTGGCGAGCTTGGATAGAGCATCCGCCCTGGTATTCTGCTCTCGGGGGATGTGTAGGATCTGATATGATGAGATCTTTTGGAGAAGTGACTTTGCGAATGCGAGGTATTTCGCCATCTGCTCGCTCTTGGCCTCGTAATCTCCTTCAACCTGTGAGACCACGAGTTGGGAGTCTGTATAAATCGTTAGGTTCTCGACTTTGCAGTCGATAGCGAGCCGGAGACCGGCGATCAGTGCTTCGTATTCCGCGATGTTATTTGTTGCGGGGAACTTTAGCCGGAGTCCGTAATCCAGGGTGATCCCTTCGGGGCTCATAAGGAGTAATCCCGCTCCGGCCCCTTCAGCTCCCGAGGCGCCGTCGACATAGAGGGTCCACCGGGTGCTAGCGGTGTCTTTGATGAGGGTTGTTTCTGGCGGGATGGTGTATTCTACCACGAAGTCGGCGAGCACCTGCGACTTGATGTTAGGGCGAGGCAGGAATTGGATGTCGAATTCGCCGAGTTCTACGGCCCACTTTACAAGTCTCCCCGAGACTTCCGGCTTCTGGAGGATCGCCCGTAATGGGAGTTGTGTCAATACCTTGACTGCGTGAGCCTGGAAGTAGGGTCTGAGTTTTCTAGCCGAGAAAACAAGAGCCAAGGCTGTCTTGTCTGCTGCCGGATATCTGGTTTCGGTATCGGTGAGGACTTTGCTGAGGTAGTAGATCGGGCGCTGCACTCCTCCTTCGTCCTTCACAAGCACTGAGCTAAGAGCCGTAGGCGATATGGCCAGGTACAAGAACAGAGTTTCCCCGGGGGTGGGCTTTGACAGAAGCGGTGGCGAAGCCAGGTACTGCTTGAGAAGCTCGAAGGCCACCTGGCACTCGTCTGTCCATTGGAAACCTGAGTGTCGCGATCCCCGGAGGATTTTGAAGAAGGGGAGGTACTTGTCTCCTGTTCGTGATAAGAAACGGGACAAAGCTGCGATCCTCCCGTTTAGGCGTTGTACTTCCTTAATTGAGCGAGGTGGCGACATTTCCTCCAACGCCTTGATCTTCTCGGGGTTGGCCTCGATTCCCCGATGGGTTACCATGAAACCTAGAAACTTCCCCGCCGTCACACCAAACGCACACTTGCTGGGGTTGAGCCGCATCTGGAAGCGACGGAGAAGCTGGAAGCACTTTTCTAAGTCTTCCAAGTGGTCGCGTCGGTGGACGCTCTTTACTAGCATGTCGTCCACGTAAACCTCCATCGTTTCTCCGATGAGGTCTTTGAAGACCTTGTTCATCAGCCTTTGGTAAGTGGCTCCGGCGTTTTTAAGGCCGAAGGGCATCACCTTGTAGCAGTAGACTCCCCGGTCGGTGCGGAAGGCGGTATGCTCTTCGTCTGCGGGGTTCATCCTTATCTGGTTGTAACCTGAATAAGCATCCATAAAGCTGAGTAGCTCGTGGCCTGCTGTAGCGTCGACGAGCTGGTCAATCCTTGGCAGGGGGAAACTATCCTTCGGGCAGGCTTGGTTCAGGTTGCTGTAGTCTACGCACATTCGCCATTTCCCCGAGGCCTTCTTGACCATGACCACGTTGGCGAGCCATGTGGGATATTCTGCTTCACGAATGAATCGCGCCTCCAGGAGCTTAGCTACCTCTTCCTCGATTGCTTTTAGGCGCTCGGGGGCGAAGTTCCTCTTTTTCTGAATCACGAGTCTGCAGGCGGGGTTGATGTTTAGCGAGTGAAAGATGACGTCGGGATCTACCCCGGGCATGTCCTCCGGGCTCCATGCGAAAATGTCCTCGTTCTCCTGCAGGAAGGTGGTGAACTTCTCTTGCTCTTGTGATGTCAAGAGTGACCCGACCTGAACAGTTCGAGTCGGGTCTCGCCGGGAGAGCGGTACTTCTACTAGCCCTTCAACGGGCGTTCCTCGCTGCAGCGTCGCCTCGTCTCGCAGGTCGAAGTTGTTGATGTTGAGAGCGGTCGCCCTCGCTGGCTGAGCCTGCTTCAGGTAGCAAGTCCTGGCCGCCTCTTGGTCTCCTCTTACGACTCCTATTCCTGCGGCAGTGGGGAACTTCATAGCTAGGTGTGGAATAGAGGGGATTGCCCCGAAGATTGACTGGAGCGGTCTTCCGAAGATGGCATTGTAGGCGGAGGTGGACTCTACCACCATGAACTGGATGTTGTGCGTTGACTGTCTTGGAAATTCGCCCAACGTGACTGGGAGGATGATCATGCCTTGCACCGGTACGGGCCTGTTGTCGAAGCCGTAGACGGGCCCGGCTGCCGGACTAAGCTGGTCTTTGGTGAGCTTCATACTTTGCAAGGTGGAGAGGAACAAGACGTCAACCGAGCTTCCATTGTCGACTAGTATTCTCTTCACTCTAAAGCAGGGATCCCCGATCCCTGCGCTGATCACGAGCGGATCCTGATGTGGAAGCCGCAACCCTCGTAAGTCTTCATCTCCGAAAGCTATCGTAATATCCTGCTTGAGTTTTTTGTCTTCGTGGTCTCTCACGGGCTGGGCGATCGAGAGGATCTGCGACGCCAGGACTGGCAGTCCGGCGATCGTCTCGATTTCTCCCACCATCGGCCTTCCTCCACCTGCGCCTCGGGGGGCGGGGGGCTGCTCTCCTGCCTCCCTGGGCTGCTGGGGCTGATTGGGAATCTGGCCTTGTAAGAATCTTCCCAGGAGTCCCTGGCGGATGAGGCGCTCGATCTCGTCTTTGAGCCTGGTGCACTCTTCGGTGGTATGTCCGGTTCCTCGATGGAACTCGCAGTATCTGGACTGGTCACCCCTCGGATTTGGCGGGGGTATCCGGGGCATGCGAAGTTCGGGGTTGTTCTGAATGGCGTAGAGCACGTTCGTTCTGGTGGTGTTCAGCGGGGTATAGGTCCTGGGCGGCTGCGGTCCCAGATCCCTTCGGGGGTCACGCCGACGTCCATCACCGCGGCGCTCCTCGCCGCGACGATCTTCTCGTTCGCGAGGGGCTTGATCTGTTCCCCTTTTCTTTCCTTGACTTCCTTCGAACTGCCGACGGTGCGCTTCGATGGCCTCATCTGCAGCTATTTGCGCTTCGACTCTGTGAACAAGGTCGGGATAGCTTGGTACGGTTTCTCTCATGAGAGCCGAATAGAATCCACTTGGGCGGAGTCCTCCTAAGAAAACTCCTCGCAAGAGTTCGGGGTCAACCCCTGGGATCTGCCGTGCCTCGGTAGTGAAGCGTCGGAAGAAGTCCTTGAGTGTCTCTCCGTCGTTCTGGCGGATCCCTGAGAGATGGGAGGGATCCCGGACAATTCGGCGGTTGGCGATGAACTGATCCACGAACTGCTGTGCCATTTCCGTGAAGTTGTTGATGGCCCCATTCCGCAGAGAATGGAACCAAGTGCGTGCTTGGCCTTTCAAGGTCGCCGGGAACACCTGGCAGAGGAGCTGATCAGGAGCGCTGTAGATCCTCATGATGGTGGTGAAGTGATTGACGTGTTCCAAAGGGTCGTCCGTCCCGTCGAATGTCTCGATGTTAGGAAGCTTGAAGCCATTCGGGATTGGATGGGCTAGGACTTGAGGTGACAGGGGGGAGCCTTGATGCGCGGGGCGGCGAGCGAGCGCGGCGCGTCGTCCTTCTTGGGCATACTCTTCTTCGATCATATCACGGATTTCTTCGCGCGTAGTCCTTTTCGTTGCCCGCTCAGGGGGAGCTCTTCTGGGATGATGGCGACGGTGGTCAGCTTCCGGTCCTCCAGCCGGCGGGACAAGGTGAGCGGAACTCGCCGCGTTGGAGAATCCTTCTGAAGCCTCATCTTCCTGGACGGCTTCTGGGTTCGGGACAAGGTTTAGAACTGGGGGCGGCGGTGCGTTTGGAGCTGGCGGCTGGACCGGAGCTTGAGGAGCCCTGAGATCCCTTACGAGAGCCAACATCTCGGCTTGGTGTTCTTCGATTCGCCGCATGCGCACTTCCAGCCCAGCTGCTAGCGCAGGGAGTGCCTGCTCTGCGGGTGGTGCATCGATTTGCGAGGGGGAGGGAGCTGGGTCGACGCGTCCCTCCAGCGCTGATCCCTCCGCAGTGCGAGTACTCTTCCTTGCCATTGCGGTTGACCTTCAAAAAGTTCTGGGAATGTTCCCACAGACGGCGCCAAACTGTTGCGGAACGCTTAGGGCTCTTGGTAGACCGATTCACTTGAACCGCCTCAGCTCGTGAGCGAGCTAAGCGCGCAAACAGTCAATTAGAGATTCGTTGAGTACGCAGAGACTTTTTAACGTGGAAAACCCGGAAAGGGTAAAAAACCACGCGGCCGGAGCTGTGCCGACCAAACTTCACTATCTTCTGGAGGAGTTACAACTTGGAAGCTAGAACTCGAGCGCGACAGGCCGCTGCTCGTTACAATACTTGGAGAAAGAGAGCTTCGAGGGTGACAGGCCACCTCTCGAAAAAACTAAGTCCTTTTCCCTTCTGAGACTGCTAGTCGCCTTTCGGAAGCGGGAAGGCCAGTCGCCTTTCGGAAGCGGGAAGGCCAGTCGCCTTTTCCTTCTGAGAATGCTTGTCGCCTTTCTGGAAGTGAGAAGGCTAGTCGCCTTTTCCTTCTGAGAAATGTTGGTCGCTTTTCTGGAATTGAGAAGGCTAGTCGTCTTTCTCTTCTGAGAACTGCTCGTCGCCTTTCTGGAAGATGAGGATCTTCAAGTCCCGAAGGAGATCTTCAAGTCCCGAAGGAGATCTTCAAGTGCCGAAGGAGAATTCCGCAAAAGTCTGCAAGGAACTCTCCCGAGTCCAGAAGTCAAGGTCCTTTCAAATGAAGCCGTGGGGCTCCTTTTATAGTTTTTGCCGGGGGCGGCCCGGTAATTTTGCCGTTGGCAGTTTCCATAAATGCCTGGTGGACGAATCATATTCTCCGGTTCGGGGCCCTCGGATCACTATTTTTCGTAAATGACCACCTTGCCCCTCGGGCAGCCTGGGCAGTTTGGGCAGTTCGGGCAGTTCTGTTGGAGGTGAAAAAGGCGACTAACTGTTCCTGAAAAGTGAGAAGCCTGAAACCCAAAATGTGAGAAGCCGGAAAGACAAAAAGTGAGAAGCCGGAAAGACAAAAAGTGAGAAGCCGGAAAGACAAAAAGTGAGAAGGCTTCCCGACTGCGTTCAGAAACGTCCTGAGCGCGGGTTAGCGCTAAAGCTCCCCGAATGCGCGACGGGCCCCGGGAGATGCCTCGGACGGACGGTGAATCGCGGAGTCGCTCCCTAGCGAGCGGTTGAAGTCCTCCGGAGGGGAGCGGGCGCCGGACCGCACCCCTAGAAGGAGTGGGCGCGGCCGCGCACCCCCGAGCGGGGAGGGTGCGGACTGGCCGCACCCCAAGGGGGGGGGGGTGCGGCTTGGCCGCACCCCAAAGGGGGGGGGTGCGGCTTGGACGCACCCCAAGGGGGGTGCGGCCCGGCCGCACCCCTTGGAGGGTGCGGCTTGGCCGCACCCCACAAGGGCAAGCCGCACCCTCCAAGGGGTGCGGCTGGGCCGCACCCCACAAGGGGTGCGGCTGGGCCGCACCACTTGGGGGGTGCGGCTGGGCCGCACCCCTTGGGGGGTGCGGTTTGGCCGCACCCCACAAGGGGTGCGGCCGGGCCGCACCCCCTTGGGGGATGCGGCACCCCCTTGGGGGGTGTAGCCGGCTCGTACCCCCTTGGGGGTGTGGCTTGGTCGGCCATTCTCCTTGGGGGGTGCGAGCGAGCCGGGCCCCCCCCAAGGTGGTGCGGTCGGGACGCATTCGGGCTATCTCCTTGCGGCGAGGGGTGCAGCCCGCGTGCTGCCGTGCGCTTTTGCGCGCGGTTACGTACATATCTGGGGCTCGTGTGTGCTTCGATCGTTGCCCCCATCTCTCTTCTGCGAGGTTTTCTTTGGGCGCGTCCTGAGGCCTTCACGGGAGTACAACAAAGTAATACAATTTTATATTATTTGGGTTGAAGTCTAAGGGATTAGTTAAAGAATATATGTAAGCTCATGTACTTTTACTAATCAACTGCAAAGGTATATTACACCTTGGTTTTTTACGTACCTTCTAGGCAACGGTGTTTTTTCACAATTAAATTTGTATTGCGGCTATCTTTTATAAGATATATATCACAGTCATCTTAATGTAAGACCTATGTCATGTTGGAGTTGGGGAACACTTCCGGCCACGTGAGCTTAGAGACGTCAGAGCGTGACTCTCTCTGATGACTCAAGTACCAGCGAATGCGGGGGTCCGGGGGCGGCGAGCCCCCAAGCCAAATTTCGGATTGTGATATCCGGGTGTGCGGATACCCGGGTTTCGGTTCTGTGGCCTATTTAAAGGCGTGTAACCCGGTTCTAGGGTTAAGGTTCTTCTCAGCGGTTTTCGACTGAGGGTTTTGGAGGCGTCTACGAGGAGTTTCGTGGAGAGGTGTTTCCGGCGGTGGTTCCTCCGTTTCTTGTCCAAAGAGAGGGGTGCGAGGTAGGATCGGTTTTGATCCTTGTAACCTTGTTGTGTATTTTGTAATCTTTTTGGTGAATACAAGAAGGTGAAGCGGAGGCGGGATAGGGGACGTAGCCGAGTTTTGGGTGAACCTCTTAAATTTGTGTGTTCTCTGTGTTTTTTGTCTTTGTTTTTCATTCGAATCTCTCTTCTCGGCACCCCCATTTTTTTCTACATGTCACAGTCATCAACACATAGGGCGTAATAATCATCTCGAACAAAATGCACATCGCAGACATGAATCGATCTCATGTGATACATATGTTGCAACCATCTCTACAATATCTAGCATGGAATCATACATTAACTTTTATGCGCATTAGAGAAAGGTTTGATCCTCAAATTATTACAGTTCTTTGCTTCTCTTTTTAGAAGGCTTATAACCAACATATTTAGATACATTTGTATTAAAAAAAGAGCAAAGAATTTAAAGATCAAATCGAAAGGAATTGGAGATTTGGAAATAGAATTGGAGGTCTTTTTCACTCAATTTAACCTCCAATTCTAATTCTAAAGCTTCAATTCCGCCCAACTGAACGGAGGATTATAAAACTTTGATTAAGTATTTGCACACATATATATAATGTGAAGACATGCTCGTTATGTCCCTTTTTGTTGAGGAGGAGAACAAGGTAATGCTCAACAAGCTCTTCCGTGGCCATGAATAAATCTTGCATTTTCTTCAGTGTAAACATGGGTTTCTTCAAGCAGCCTGAAATCATCATAAAAGAAACCCTAAATTACCATTTATATGAATGATATAATTAGTTGTTTTTGTACATGAGTGTTGGCATTTCATTGATTCATGCTGAGCTAGCCCTATATTAATGAGGTGTTGTATTATACCCATTTTCTGAAATTCAGACCACTAATTATTTCTATTTCTTACTCATAAGCATGCATGGAATCTATTAATTTGCAAGCCTACTTGCCCCATACATATTTCAAGTTTTGTAACAAAAACTTTGTCACCTTAAGCATATTATCTTTTATCTTGCCGTGGGCTTGGAAATTATTAAATCAAAGAGGAAATATAGTTGGGCTAGATATATCTCTCTTTGTTTCGGGGCCAGGTGAGCGGTGGAAAATGGTGGGGGTGGTTGCGGTCTCAAAATTGATGTTTTGGTGTGGTGACGGTAGGAATTGAAGGGTTATCAAATAAATTTTGTATTTGCGTTGACATTTTCCCCCAATAAAGATGGAGCAAAAATGTCCAAACAAACAGAGCTATCAATCATCAAATTTATATTTAACAAAGAAAACTTGGTTCAATAACATTTTTCTTCACGATTTTTTTTCTTTTTCGACGTGAGACTAATTATATCGAGTATCTTGTGTGTCTTAATAACCTGCTTCTAGCATGTGTGCTCAATCTCCACGACAGTCATTTCTTACAATGAAGTTTTTTTTTTAACATCATCAAATATCATGAACCGTTGAGCCGTCATGGGAACCATCCGATCCACACATCAATTTTGCTTAGTTAACCACAGTGAGAGTAATAAGTTAATATGCATTATCAGTATAGAATTAAGAGAACGATCGGCCTTGATACTATTTGTCATGGAGAGCATGAATCATATTAAGTGGGGCCAAAGTTGAGTCAAATACATCATCATGAACCAAACTCTCTTATTCAACGTCAACCATATAAGTGAGCGCCAATCGTATGATATTATCATATTACTATATCAAGTTACCATTATTTTCCATCTATCGGATATACAACTAAGGTTCCGTTTGGCACGGCGGTGGCGGTCGTGAACACGGTGGTTATGAACCGTCGTCGTTCATGAACGTCGGGCCTCACCTAAGGAACTTCATCCACTTTTAATTTTATGTTCAAAACTAGTTTTCTTTTCTAGGCGGCGGTCATAACCGTTGTCATGTCAAACATGCATTCTATAACACGACGTCTTTGCCCAAACTCACCGAGGCAAAAGCATAAGTGTCAAACGGAGACTAAATTATTATTCTAACAAGTCTTATAATTCTTCAAATTAATTATATATATTTTTAAAGTCGTGCAGAGAAATGGAGAGGGAAGATCTAGTAGCTAGTAATAAAGCAGCTTATAAGGAACTTACGACCGGCGCACGCATTTGTTAAGCGTAGTGGAGGAGACCAGCGATTCGCCGTTCAAATACAGTAGTTCCCCGTCGATCCTCTCGCAAATCCTCTTGTCTATTAGTTGAGCATTCAGCACAAATGGCTCATCCGATGCCTTTTAATTAAATTCACCAAATTAATTAAGATATTATATAAGATACAGTTCTTTAAGGGTGCTGTTATAAGCAAACCCTTTTTGGTTGCTAGCAAACCAATTTCTACGAGTTATTACGCGCCTTTTGGAAATACGTCTTGTACATGCATTTTTAGGAAAAGTGTTCAACACGAAAATTGTAGATCTCGTCGAGATCTACAACTTTCGTGTTGAACACTTTCCTAAAAATGCATGTACAAGGCGTATTTTCTTGTTATTTTCAAAAATTCACTATAGTTACGATCATGACGATTTTAGGGCTTTGTGCGTGCATTTTTAGGAAAAGTATTCAACACGAAAGTTGTAGATCTCGACGAGATCTACAATTTTTGTGTTGAACACTTTTCCAAAAAATGCATGTACAAAACGTATTTTCAAAAAGTGCATAATAACTCATAGAAATTGATTTGCTAGCGACCAAAAAGAATTTGCTTATAACAGCACATTTCTTTAATCGCAAATATATAACTGCAAAAATATAATTAATGATATATATACAGCTAGAACCAATTCAAAGATCAACATACCATTACCCATCCCCATGTGTCCACGAAAGACGGCACATGAGCTGTGTACGCAATCACATCTGCATATCAATATCAGAATACACATTATAATTAATTAATTCAGTTTTTTTAGTCTGGCCGGGATGACTCAGCAGCTAGCATCTTAATCTAAGCGCCCGTTTGGGTACGGCGGTGGCGGTCAACATGAACGCGATGTTTACAAATCGTCGTTCGTGGACGATTGACTCGCCAAAGGAACTCCATCTGCTTTAAAGTTCAAAATTAGTTTTTTTTTTCTTGGCTGCAGTCAAAACCACGGTTATCATATCAAATGCATAATTGAGGAAAAACACCACCTCAAACGGACCCTAAATATATTATGCCAGCTACAAATAGCAAATATGTGTGTCTAGAAGATGAAGGGTCTGTTTGGGTGACGTTTTTTCTCCGGTGAGCTAGTTTGGATAAACTGTATGTTTGGCATGACCGTGATTATGACCGCCTACAAGAAAAAAAAACTAGGCTGAATATAAAAGTGGATGAAGTTTCTTAGGTGGGATCAGACGTTCACGACTGTCACCGCCCTGCAAAACAGACCCAAAAACATATAAGTTAATTTTCGTGGTGGAAGGAGTAGAACTCACACTTGAAGACGTGCTTTAGGGTATTATATATTGATGAGAAGACCTCTTTGTGTGTAAGAACACCCGCTGGTCCAGCCTTCAATAATTAATTCCAAAAAACAATTTAATAAAGAAAAAAAAAATCTATGTATATGTATATATATAAATATCGCTTATAAGTTTGCAAAATTATAAGTTGCACCCCTGATCAAACTTTTGAAATTATAAAAATATCGCTTATAAGTTTATATTTCGTAACATGCATGCATAAAAATACTCTCTCGAGTGGAGATCGATCCTGGGGTACGTATTTTTGTACATACATGTTACGAAATGTAAACTCAAAGGGAAGGTTTATGTATTAATTTTAGAGAAGATATATAAATTGGTGCAACCTATAATTATATATAGTAATCAGAATAAATTAATTAAGTGCAGCAAAGAAAAAAACCTGAGTAACAAAGATGCCGTTGCAATGCAATTTGGGCTTGAGAATTGCCTCATAGAAGGATTTAGTGTAGAGTTGATAGCATGGACCTCCCTCCATAGGATCAGCCAGATCTCCCACAATTATATCATATTTCTCCTCATTTCCTCTCTTCAACAATTCTTCCCTGAATTAAATAGAAACATTTTTTGTAAAAAAATATATTTAATAGTTGAATTACTCAGGAAATTATTAAAATTTCACCACAAGAGTACTTAATCTAGGTAATATTGCAAACACGGTTTATTTAGAGTTCTTGTATATAAATTGTAGCCGAAACGAGAGAAGAAAGATAAAACAAAAAAAAAAAATCACAATACAGGAGACATATAATTTATGTGGTTCTCCCCAAGATGGGCTAGCTACGTCCACAGGTAGCATGCAGCTGTCCGTTACAGAAAGTGGGCGGGTTTCCGAATTTCAGAGAATGATCTAAACCCTAAAACGACATGAAGTTTATATAACACTCAATACATTTACAAAATACAAAAAAAAAACTGATAACAAAAATAGCCACCGTTAAAGTCAATCGTCGCTTTTAGGTAAGGATTCGAGGCATATAATTAACATAAATTATATATGAAATAACCATTAGAGGACTCTTACTTAGCATCGTTGATGATGAGGCAAAGCTTCTCATCGGCGAAGGCCTCCCTGTTTGCCGTCAGATGACGCCGGCAGAAATCCACCACCTCCTGCACACATATATATATATATTAATTAATACTTAACCTTACACGTGCAAAATTATTTATCGGACCTATCCTCTAAGTTTGCAAAATTACAGATTGCACCCTTCTTATTATTGAAATTACAAAAACTTCCCCTCAATGTTACAAAACGTAACATTTACCTCCCGTGCAGTTCACATTTCATAACATTCATGCACAAAAATCCCTCCTTCGGAGTACATTTTCAGGAGGGGTATTATGTGCATGGATGTTATGAAATATGAACTTCAGGAGAGGTAAATATTATGTTTTATAACATTCAGGGGAGTTTTTTGTAATTTCAATAATAAGAGGGGGTGTAATCTCTGTATTATGCTATCTTCTCATGTGTATGTGTATGTGTATGTGTGTGTGTATATACACACACACATGTTGGATGGATGGACGGTGGAGATGCGATTGTATATATATGTAGACATGTCAGATTATTTAACAAGCAAGAAAAGAGCAAGGGTAGCTTGGGAATTGG
The DNA here is from genome assembly GCA_033032865.1 of Dactylorhiza incarnata. Classification (NCBI taxonomy): domain Eukaryota; kingdom Viridiplantae; phylum Streptophyta; class Magnoliopsida; order Asparagales; family Orchidaceae; genus Dactylorhiza; species Dactylorhiza incarnata. The sequence continues at coordinate 10,596,175 of JAWHQI010000007.1, forward strand.
AACCTCATCAATGTCGCACATCACAAGCCTCTGCAGAGTTTTGTGCTTGAGCGCTTCTCTTGCAGCGGACCCCTCCCCTCCTCCCATAATAAACACCGTCTCTGGCCTTCAGTAAGATAATAATAATTATCATCATCATCATCATTATCATGCATGCTCAATGTATATACATTAATATATGTACACATTCTTTTATTTCATGAACCATATAATAAGTTTCTCCGTTCAGCTCAGATCGTTATCATAATCTCAGATTTGTCAAATTGTTTAAGGCTCCGTTTGATACGGCGGTAGTAGTCATGAACGCGACGGTTATGAACCGTCGTTCGTGAACTTCCGATCTTACATAAGAAACTTCATTCATCTTTATGCTCAAAACTAATTTTTTTTTCTTGGTTGTCATGCCATACATACATTCTATGACGATTGTATTTTTTTTTCCAAGCTCACAGGAGCAAAAACGTCGTGCCAAACGGAGCTTATATCTTGATCTATGAAAGCGATTAGACTATCAAATCATGGGCATGAGAGGTCATGATTCTTCTGAATGAAACAGAGAATCACTCCAGAAAGACAACACTTCTAAAAGTCCTTCTCAAAGTTTTTTTTTGCTTGAAGTTGTAGTAGAAGAGTGGATGAGAGTTTTGAGAGAAAAGATGAATTTTTAATTCAGCACTAGCTATTTTCTTGTGCAAAATTATGAATTTATAAGACACTTGGTCTTGGGACATTAGTTTATTTTAAGGCCACACACAAAGTGATATTTAGTGCTGAGTCTTTGATTATTGCTATTATTATTATATATATAATAAATGTATTCATGAATTGCCTTTCAAATCCATTCCAAATAAATGTCCTTTAGTGTCCCACTTTATAAAGTGATCATTGTTTCCATCTTTTCACAAGGTGGGACTAAATCCCACAAAAATAAAAAGTTCATTCTCCGCACTTTATCTTACTATCTATTTTCAAAGAATTCCAACACTTTGAACTTTCCGTAAATCCTAACAGAGCGGTGCCTTCTCCTCTTTCTTTTTTAGAAGGCCGCGTATTGACTGCCAATGCAAGTAGAAGAAGCACATGCATCTGCAGTTGCTGCCTCCTTTCTCGATTTCTCCTATGAAATATGCTCCCCTAACTTCGAGAGAAGGGATAACCTCCTCAAAAACAGGATCTCATACCATAAACTTAGGCTCCGTTTGGGGGGGGGGGGGGGACTTATTTTCACCGGTCAAGCGGTTACGATCGCATGAACCGGACCTTAAATTAAGGTCCGGTTCATGCGATCGTAACCGCTTGACCGGTGAAAATAAGACCCCCAAACGGAGCCTAAGTTTATGGTATGAGATCCTGTTTGGGTCTAGCTCACATGCTTCATCTGTAATCAATGATGCTCTAGCATAGTGCAGTGATCAGTCTATTTAACGACATTTCACAGAGTACTGCACCACAAGTTATAGAAAATCTACAAGAAACACTCGTTATAAGGAAATGCAAGATATATTCGTAATTCACAAATTGGTCAACCTAAAGTACTGAAATGGTACTTTAATTGTAGCTCTTGAACAAGATTTTCAAGGAATCATGCATTGACCACCAAATCTATGGAAGTAATGTTGGAAAAAGAGTTGTAGGTACTTATATATATGAATTTTTATAGTGATTTCATTAAATATTTTAGTGACCACTTCTTTATAGAAAAGATTCTTCAATTATTCGAAATTTCATTAATGAAATATTAAATAAGACTCATTTCAAATATCTTTGCAATTTTAGGCACCAAAATCAACTAAAAATCATCGCCCGGATTGATTTTATAAAGTTATTAAAATAAGTAAAAAAAAATGAAACATAACATTTCCGAGCTTCAACGAGAATATACAATATCATAATGCTTCAAAGAGAAAATAAATGAATAAATAAATGCTCCAAATTAACCATTGACATATATCTATACTATATTATATTATAGAAGTAAAAAAATATTATTTCAACTTTTACATTTTTTTTATAATTGAATTTAATTTGTATTTTTATATTATTTTTTAAAAATATGCCCTTATCTAATTATCTTTTTAATTTTTGTTAATTTCCCAAATTTTATGGGGATGATTAACAACGGGTGTACTGTCATGCCGGCACAGTTGGGAATCCCGTGCACACGACTATTTATATATACTACGGGAGTGTCATACGAAAAAAATGGGAGCATTTCATTTCTTGTAAACGCACCGGACTGGAAAAGCTAAACCAAATGAAGCCAAAATCAGCCTGAATCAAAAGAAGAACATCCCGCGGGAGCTCTGGTGTACGTAGGGAGGAAGGATAATTTAGCAAGAGCATGTCATGAGGTTCGCAGATGGCGGTGTAAAAGTAAAGATACACGACTCGGCCGTTGGAGATTCATCAGGGCTAGTTCGCCACAGGGGACTGGGTCTTAATTATATATTAATTAACTCATGATAGCCATTATATATCATCATCAAGATTCCATCTTAATGGGTTATTATTATTATTATTATTTTGAAAATAATTATTTGAAGTAATTAAAACTATATATATATATATATATATATATAGAGAGAGAGAGAGAGAGAGAGAGAGAGAGAGAGAGAGAGAGGACTTGCTTAGGGTGGCATAGCAAGGCGGGATGAATCAAGCATTCATGGTAGATGAACTCATCCATTTCTGAGCTTTGCATCTTCCCATCAATCAAAAGAGCCTGAAATTTGACATTAATCGTCACCGTTAATTTTCCAAATTTGACCCGTTAGTTATATGAATATTAAACATATACAGTTATAACAATATCATCACCGTATATAGGGAATTAAATAAAAGACGATGTAATAATTTGAAAATAAACTAAGGCGCTTATATTTGCAGGCCCAAAACAGCTATTAGCAGCTGGCTTATATTTTTTATGTTAATAAGTATTAAATTTTTGAGATTTGTGGGCTGTAAATAGCGATTTGAAGTCTGCAAATATAACCGCCATATATTATAACTAACCTTCCCAAAATGTTTGGTGTCAAGTAAAGCTATGTCTTGGTACTTGCTCGTCCCTTGGTGAAGAACACTATCATTATATCAAAACGAAACTATAAAATTAAACACAAAATATTAATTTTGCAAATACTTGATCCACGAAACCGTGAAAATGTATATAATTACAAACACATATAAGCTCCCTTTAGCGCAGCGTTTTGCTCCTGTCATGAGTTTGAACAAAACGGCCGTCATAGAATACATATTTGGCATGAAAGTGGCGAGATAGTACATTCACGAACGACGGTTCATAACCACCGCTTTTATGACCGCCACCGCCTGCTAAACGGAGCCATGATTTCTAAAATAAATAAATAAATATCACCTGTTCAAAGAGTAGCATAATTTGAGATCGTCGTCCACTTCCTCTTCAAACCAATTCGCCTCCGTTGATTTTCCATTGATAAAGAAAACATCCTTCACCGCCTCACCCATCCCTTTTGATCGAAGGATAATATATAATCTAGTATTAAGAATAGAGAGAGAAACGGAGAGAGAGAGAGAGAGAGAGAGAGAGAGAGAGAGAGAGAGAGAGAGAGAGAGAGAGAGAGAGAGATGCTGATCGTCGAGGGAGGCTGTGGGCAGCTACTTATAGAGTGAGAATAAGGAAGTGGTTGGAGGAGAGAGAAGCTGGAGGGGGAGGAGATGGTGAATGTGGGAGTGTTTCTTTAGCCTTTTCATGTGAATAATCTCAAATAGGACGGTAGTGGCAGGAAAATTAAAACTTAAAAATAAAGTTTTTCTTATTCCTACCTCAGAGCAGTCTGCACATAAAGTTTGGCCGGTCCAATTTAGGTTTGGGTCTCCCAGGCCCAGATTTTTTATGCCTAGACCTAGGCCTGACAATAGCTTGAGACTGGCCAGCCTAGCAAAGCCTAGGACTTGTCCTAGTCTGGGTCTGGCTCGGGCCAGACACCGGGCCAGGCACCGGGCCAAACAATTCATTGTTTTGGAGCTAGGCCCTTTTAGGCCTCTCAGGATCGGCTTGGGTCTGGATCAGTCCTACCCGGGCCCAGACCAAACCAGGCTTTTGTCAGGACGGGCCCAGACATCCTATTGGAGTGCACCAGTCCTCTTTGTGAAAAAGAAGAACGGGAGCTTGCGTCTATGCATTGACTATATATCGAGAACTGAATAGGCTGACAAAGAAGAACTGTTACCCGATTCCGAGAATCGATGACTTGTTCGACCAACTTGTTCGACCAACTTGTTGGGTCGACGATGTATTCTAAACTAGACTTAAGGTCCGGTTATGATCAGCTGAGAATAAGAGAATGTGATATTTCAAAAATGACGTTCATTATCTGTTTCGGGCACTACAAGTTTACGGTTATGTCGTTCGGTCTCTCCAATGCACAGTTGGTATTTATGGACTTGATGAATAGAGAGTTCCGAGAGTATTTGGACCGATTTGTGATCGTCTTCATCGATGACATATTGGTATACTCTCAGTGTGAAGAGGAGCATGCAGAGCATCTGCACGCAATATTGAACACATTGAGGAGGAGTCAGCTATACGCTGAGTTCTCCAAGTGCGAGTTTTGGGTACCATCAGTGACGTTCCTTGGTCATGTTGTTAGTGGTGAGGGAATCGTAGTCGATCTGTCAAAGTTAGCGGCAATCCGAGAGTGACCTGTGCTGAAAAATGTGGCGGAAGTCCAAAGTTTTTTAGGACTTGCCGACTACTATAAATGCTTCGTGGAGAACTTTTCGAGGATTGCACTTCCTCTCACTAAGTTGACTAGGAAAGATCAAAAGTTCACTTGGTCGCCTGAGTGCGCATGAGCTTTTGAGGAGCTGAAGAAACGTCTGACCACAACGCCCATCTTATGCTCGCCAAGTTGTACGAAAGGCTACGAGATATATAGCGATGCCTCAGGGAGCGGCTTGGGTTGCGTCCTGGTGCAATTCGGAAATGTGATTGCTTATGGTTCCCGTTAGTTGAAGGTACATGAGAAGAACTACCATGTCCACGACTTGGAGTTAGTGGTCGTGGTATTCGCTCTTAAGCTATGACGACATTATTTATATGGCGTAAAGATTGACATCTTTACGAACCACAAGAGCCTAAAGTATCTGTTAAATCAGAAGAAGTTGAATATGCGACAGAGAAGGTGGATTGAGTTCCTTGGGCACTACACCTTTGATATTCGTTACACTCCCGGGAAGGGAAACGTTGTTGCATACGCGTTGAGTCGGTGGGCTCCCGCATAAGCAAATTGGATTTTGATGCATGATGAGCGTTTGTTCCATGATCTAGAATCCTTGGGGATCTCTTGTGTTTATAGGAGAGCATCTACTTCAACATGCTTGAACTGGACGGAGGTTCAATATGACATTGCTGACCGAGTTCGACAAGCTTTGGAGCTAGATGAACGCATGAAGAGCTATAAAGCGAAGACTGACGATGGGTCTAACACTGAATTTTCCTTCGAGGATGGTCTTTTATGGAAGAATGCTAGACTGTGCGTCCCAAAAATTGTCAAATTACGGGAAGAATTGATGTATGAGGCTTACTTTACCAAGTACTCAATCCACCCGGGGAGCACAAAGATGTACATGGATATGAAGAAACTCTTTTGGTGGCTGGGTATGAAGAAATACATTGCTCTCTAAGTGACCAAGTATCATACTTGCGCATTGGTGAAGGCTGAATGTCACAAACCTGGTGGGTTTCTAAAGTCTTTGCCGATTCCAGAATGGAAGTTCGACGATATTTCAATGGATTCCGTGCACAGATTGTCGAGATCGCAACATGGAAACAACGCCATTTGGGTGATCATAGATTGTTTGACGAAAGTATTGCACTTTATTCTGAACCGGAAGGATTATTCTGTGGAAAAGATAGCCAAGATATACGTTGATGATATCGTACGATTGCACGAAGTGCCCCGTAGCATCGTAAGTGACCGAGATGGGCATTTCACATCAAATGACTGGAAGCTGATTCACCAACTATTGGGTACCAAGCTAAAGTTTAGCACGACCTTCCACCCACAAACAGATGGGCAGACCGAGAGGACCAATAGGACAATTAAAGACATGCTCTGGATGTGCGCCTTAGATTTTAAAAAGAGATGGGAGCACCATCTCTATATGATTGAATTTGCCTACAATAACAGCTACTAGGCAAGTATTAAAATGACACCCTTTGAAGCCCTTTATGGTAGAAAGTGTTGTACGCCTTTGGCTTGAGGGGAAATGGGCGACATGAAGTTGTTGAAGAATAAAGACGTGGATGAAGCAAATACATCAATCCGGGCAATATGAGAGTGGTTGCTAATTGTCGAGGATAGGCAAGCGAAGTTCTATAATGCTAATCAACAAAACATCGAGTTCGCCGTTGGAGACTTGGTTTACCTTAAGATCAAACCATTCAAAGGAGTATCGAGGATCCGACGCTTGAAAAATCTAAATCCAAGGTACTTAGGACCGTTCGAGATCTTGGAGCGCATTGGTGAAGCTGTCTACCGGCTTCCTTTATTTATAGAGCTAAGCGGTATGCATGACGTATTTCATATTTCTGGGTTGTGAAAGGCGGTGCAATAGCCTACTCATATAGTTGCGGTTGACAAAGTGTCTGTTTATGGTGGGTTAATGACGAAAGCCAAGCCCATTCACATCGAAGACATCGAAGTCAGACAGTTGCAGAACAAATATACTAAGATGGTAAAGGTCCATTCAGACAATTGCGGGAGAGAGGAACTCTCTTGGGAAAGAGAGCAAACGATGCTTGTGGAGTACCCCGAGTTATTTCTCTCAGGTATAAATTAATTTTATACTTTACTATTTTCAAAATTTTGGGACGAAATTATTTTAAGGGACGTGGAGTTGTAAAACCCTAGTTTTCACAATGCTGCGAAGGCAAGATTTCTGTAGCAAAAAGCTAATGCCCAGTGGTAGGTACTACCGCTGGCGATAGCTGTACCGTTTAGATGAGCCCTGTATCGGCTAGAAAGGCTCGTGTTGTCGAGACACTAACGCCGGGCGGTAGGTGTTACCGCTGGCGGTATGTGTTACCGCTGGCGGTAGGTGTTACCGCTGGCGGTAGTTATATCGTCAGGAAGCTTCACTATGTCATCGAGAAGGTGTCGTCGAGAAGATATTGACTAGATGCTAGCGCCAGGAGGTAGTGCTACCGTCGGTGGTAGGTCTTCAAGTCGATATGAGGCTCAGTATCGTCGAGAAAATGAGATGCTACGCTAAAGGTTAAGATCAAATGCTAGCGCGGTGCGGTAGCGATACTGCCGGGCGGTAGTTGACGGACCAGATCTGCAAAACAACTATCGTGGCAGTCAAATCTGTAAAGCTTTTGATCAAACAGCTGGGTGATGTTCCAGAAACTATTTGGGTGTGAGCAGAGGAAGTTTATCCTCATTTTCGTAAGTCTTTTCTCTCTCCAAGCTTGAGAAAGAGGAAAGCTAAGGAGGAAGAAGAAGACTATTTCCGTCATTGACGGAGCTCTGAAGCTCCGAAACGTGAGTCGTTTCCAGATCCACGGAGAGTAGCCCGGTACAGTTCATTACATACGACTGAAATCTAGTCATTCGAACTTCTGCTCATTTCCGGTTGACGCTCTTGCTCCCAACCAGACCCTGTCCGCTCCTTTTGTCTGCCTAGTGCAGACTGGCGACCTTCTCGTGGCAGCCCGCCCCTCTACCTTCTCTCCCCACTCTACTCTTCCCTTCCTCTCCTGCTATTTTTGTAGTTTTCCTTGCCCCCTGCCGGCCATACCGATGCTCCTGCTCCCGCACACTGCTCGACCACTTCTCGCGCAACCTCCTCGCCGAAGTCGTCGCATCTGCCAGATCGCCAAGTGACTTCACTCGTGCCTGCTCTCCTTGTTCGCCTGCTCGCCAACTTGCCATCTTTATTCGCATGTTCACTCATCTCACAAGATCGCCTGCTCTGTCTCTGTTCGCCTATTCGCTCATCTCGCCTGTTCGTCTGCTCGCTCGCTTGCTTGCGACCAGATCGCCAAAGTCTGCAATCGACTGCTCGCCTGTCTGCACGTTCCACCAAATACGCGTGCTTGCACAATCTACTAGCCACAGTCGCCTGTCCGCGGAGTTGTTCATTGCCAGTTTGTTGTTGTGGTTTCGCTCTTCTTGCATCCAGGTCTGTTCATCTGGTCTCATGTCCGTCTGGTTGTCTCATCCAGGTCGACTATTCGCCAGATCGCCAGATCGCCCCTCCTTCCTTCCTTCAGTTGGACAATGGGAACAAATGTTGCCCCTGCTTTCTCAACTCTTCCGACTCTTACTCCGGTTCCCATCTCTGATGCTCCGGATGAACTCCGGATCACTACTATCTCCCTTGTCGGCAAGAAGATTTTTGTGGAACGGGTTCACTCCGTACGTCGGGTTCTTCTGACTAAAGGTCTTCTTCACCATCTTACTCGCACCCCTTATGTGGTGCCCACTGAGCTTTGGCTTTGCGATGACGATTACACCCAATCTTGGCTCCTGAACTCCATGGATGATGAACCATAGCAGATGACAATATATCATGAGACTGCCAAATCTATGTGGGATGAGCTCCATTCTCTCTACTCTGGAAACGATATACTCCAACACTTATTTGACATCTTTCTCGCCCTTCATCAGCTCAAACCAGTAATCGATGGGGATCTCACCTTTTATGTCGCCTAGTCTAAGACTCTGGTTGAGGCTTGGATACAACATCAACCCCCAACTCAAGATTTAGCGACTCAACGGGTTCAAAAAGAAGCTGTCGGTATCGCCTTAATGATGGATCAGGTTCCTCCTCATCTCCACAGTGTTCAGACCAACATCCTCTCATCTCCTACTATTCCCACACTCTCCGATGTCTGCCCAATGTTGTTTAAGGTGACACTGCCTTCTGTCCTTCTGCTGCCTTCTCTAGTATTGTCCATCGCGGCTCGAATCACAAGCCACCGCTGTTCCCCCCTCGTGGTGTCCGCTTCAGTTCCCAAGGTGGTGGGGTGATGGCCGCCATCACACTAAGGGACAATTCTCCTGGCTTTGCACTTTCTGTGGACGGGAGAGTCACGCAGAAGCAACCTGCTTTAGGAAACATGGTTTTCCTCCACCTCATACTTCTTCTATACCGCATGCCTTACCTGTCATTGAGGCTCCCCCACTTCTTTCCGATATCGACACCTTATGGGATAAACTCCAGCATCTTCAAGGAATGCTCTCCCATCCTTCTACCTCTGATGCCTCCGTCTCCCATGAAGGTATCTCCTGTCTCTCCCATAGTCCTTCATGAATTCTGGACTCTGGTGTCACCAACCAAATCACTCCACAGAAGCCTACTCAGTATTTGGACTCCTTGTCCAAAATTCATCACCATGTCCAATGGTGACACTACTCCTGTTACTGGCTCTGGCTATATGATGCTCACTCCATCTCTTTCGCTGAGATCTGTTATTCATGTTCCGGGCTCTCACTTTATTCTGCTCTCTGTTAGGTGTCTAACCCAAGACCATGATTGTCAATCACGTTCTCCTCTTCCTCTTTTGTTATGCAGGATCGGCAGACACAAAATATCATTAGTAACAGAAGACTGTCCAACGGGCTCTACATATTGGATCTTTCTACTCCTGGCCTCTCCTCCGTCAGCTCTGTTGACTGACATCAACGTCTTGGTCATGCCCTTCTTCCAATCCTCTAGAAGGCTCTTCCGAATTATCGTTTTTCATCTTTTGATTGTGAATCATGTATCTATGGAAAACAACATCGCTTGGTTTTTCCTCCTAGTTGTACTCAGAGCATTGATCTCTTTGATTTAGTTCATTCTGATATCTGGGGTCCAGATTCATGGCGCCAAAGAGACCGACAAGGGTAACGATCCTTCCTCCCGGTCTTAGGACATAATTAGTGAAGTGTAGGACTCCCTTTAGTTCTTCAAAACTCCGGGTCGATTATTTCTGTCCCCGACATATATTGCATGTAGAAATCTGGTAGTCGTATGAATTTAGGCATTTTGTGTGAAGCCTACCCATGGCCGTTAGCCCGGATCGGTGATGCTTGATTGTAACGTGCATTTAGGTTAAACTTAGAATGCGTGTCGGAGAATGACTTCGTGCGATATGTCATTATAAATGCGGGACTAGAATTTTAGGTGTCTTTTAGAGAGCATAACAGAAGCTTCATGCTTGAGTTGTGGTTGAACGCAAACCTTCACCATGAGTTTTGAAGTTGAGTTGTCTTGTACCTCCTTCGCTGGTTATGCTTGCGAACCTATGTCCTCTTATAAGGATTAGGTTCATAGCTTAACTTTTGATTAACATTTGTATGTGTTAAGCCCTTACGGGCCTAGGCGAAGCCGTACTGCGCCGTGCGATAGATCATGATGACTAAAGCACGGGAAAAGCTGAACCTAACCCGTTTCCATGTAGATCGATGAGAGGTCCTAACTTCTTGTACATCGTACGATCATGGGAGAGGATGTGGAAGGTGTTCACCTATACCAGCCAAAAGCTCTTTTCCCACCTAAGGTTGAATAACTTAGGGTGGCGTTGGTGCTCGTGAAGGAGTACATTGGAAGCATGCCTTGTGTGCATGAAATGTGTGGTCGTGAGTACCTACATTTGTGTTGCGATTAATTGATGTTATGTTAGCCTCATGTGGTTGCTTAGGCGGTTATGGGGATCCTCCGGGTGAACCCAACAAACATCATGTGCATACCTAGGTTCCCCTTTACTTGATGTTCAACCTAGAAGATTGATTGTGCTTGAAATCTCACCTTGTGTAGAGTAGATGCACTTTATTTATTTTATTACATGGTGCTTGTTGTAACATCCCTAGCCCTTCTAGACCCCTTGATGGTGTTAGGGCTTGAGTGATGAGTTAGGACAAGGAAACGATCCTAGAACTCCTTGAGCTAAGGAAAATTGCTATATGCACCCCTAATGTGCGCAAGTCAACCTAGGCCAATTTACACCCAAATAAACTCATCACCTCAAAGTAAGCTCCCTAATACCTCTCTAACCCTAAGGGGGAGGCAATTGAGAAATGGACTCAAACTAGGTCAACAAATTGACCAATTTGACCAAAGTCAAACTTGGCCCTATCTAGGTCAAAATCACACCATTTGGCAAAATTGACCCCATTAGGGCATCACCATGACCCAATCGACATTGGGTGGTGTCAAGGGACTCAAGACATACCCCTTGGACCAGTAAACCCATCAAGTTGACTAAAGTCAACCCTAAGGCAACCATGGTCAAAGTGAACCCTAAAGATTAAATTAGAGCCCAAGCCAATTCAAGTGGGCTTAGGCCTTGCCCCAGGGCCCACTAGATTTATCAGATTTATTTAATCTGAATTAGGTGATTTAATTAGGGTTTAATGGGGGTAATTAAAGGAGGGAGATTCATTTGGAGGGGGAATAATGGAGGGAGGCCAAGTGACACTCCCTTCTTCTTCCTCAACCCCTCCTTTCATCTCCCCTGATGAATAGTAAGAGGTTTCCAACAGTTACAAGTCGGACACCATCAAGGAGGGCCATTAATGGTCATGGCTGAAACTCCCAAAGCTTGGATCTCCTATATATAGCCCCCCTCACCACCAATAGACCCTTTCATCACCTTCAAGAGCCCTCAAGCAGTCAAAATCGACTCTTGGATCGCTGCAATCGGTAGAGAATCGAGCTAGGGAGGAGGTTCGCCGGAAAACACCAAATACATGCCCGGCCACCCGCCGGAGTAGTCGCATCCAAGCCCCAAATTAGGCATGGGTGTTGATCTGATGCAGCGCGGGCATGTCATCGCCTATGCTTCTAGACAGCTGAAGAAGCACAAGCAGATTTACCCAGTGCACGACCTTGAGCTCAGGGCAGTGATCTTTGCGTTAAAGATATGGAGACACTATATATACGGGGTTCATTGTGAGATCTTCTCAGATCACAAGAACCTCAAGTACATTGACACGCAGAAGGACCTGAATCTACGCCAGCGGAGGTGGCTAGAGTTCCTCTGTGACTATGATTATACCATCCACTATCACCCGGGGAAGGCAAACACTGTAGAAGATGCTTTGAGCAGGAGAGCCGACACTACTGGGCATAAGCCATATTACTCTTCTCGTTCGTTATCTCATTGTGGACTCCTTTCATTTAATATTTATATATCTATGTTATGATATTGTGGACTGATTTTTACTTCTTTTCTAGTTGGCCATGTGTATGATCGTACTTGCCGGTAGGATCGTCGTATTGCGGTGACGGCTAACTCCGTAAGTTGGCATCATTGTAGGGCGACGGTCCTGGGCATAAAATCTCTCCTCGTCCGTGCTCAATTACTGGGGGGGGCGGGGATTTTACAACTGGTATCAGAGGTGCATGTACGACTTGCTTGCAGGTTAGCGGTGCTCCGCCCCTGAGCTGGCTAGAATGGTCGGGGGGGGGGGGGGGTAGGATCGTTACACGGTTTGTGGTTGGCTCATAGCTGACCCTCGTTTATCTCTTATTTGTGGATGGTGCAGGTGCTTGTGAGCCGAGCAGGAAATAGCGGGCTGAAGCCCACTGCTGAGTTTGCCCTTGAAAGCCAGCCTATTTTACTGTTTTACATGTATTGTCGGCCTACGTGCCGATGTATGTTTATAAGTTAAGTACATTGTTGAATGTAAGGCTTTAATGCCATAACTTCATTGTGACATTCCTGAGTAGGTGAACATCTTATATGTCTAGCTTAATGAAAGCTTTCACTTACACTTTGTTTATACTCTCGTGTAGTTCTTTTCTGTGTATCATCTTACTAATGTCTAGCTAGTGTGTTCAATATAGCGTGGGGTCCCTACCAGACCTATTTTTATATTGTTTGTACTGGCAGTGTGTTATATGTCCCTTCAGGAACCGGGTCGAGTTCACCAAAGAAACCCACAAGGACCACATATATATCTGCGGTATCTGCAACACGTATTTCTCCATGGGCGGAACCAAAATCGTTGAAATCAATCACACGGATAGCGAATGCCGATCCGGGAGTCCGCACAGAGCACCTGAGCCTGTCAGTGTCAGTCTGTTAGAGGTATGTCCTTTGCGACAATTTTCCTATCCTCTGTCGCTCGTGCATCTATTCGTGAGATAACGAACGCTCGTCAAAAACCTCCCCTACCAATGGAGGGATGACAATCGACTCGTGCATAGGCGGAACAAAGAATCTCCCAGCAGGGCGCTGCAAACACTCCGAAGGTCCCCCAACCCCTTCGGTTTCTCCCGCGCTTAGTCGCGCAGAGTCTCTGTGCTCGCCTAGTATTTTTCGTCTCCATCAGCACTTAAGACAACGAATGTCGCCATCTCCCAGTCCGACAACTAACTTACCCTTGGAAGCATGTCGTGCGACTGCTTTAGTGGTTTTCCTCTCAACAACCTCCTTCCTCTGAGCCACCTTCCGCGAATGACTCTTCTCAGGCGTCCATTTCCTCTTCTTCTTCTTCTTCTTCTTCTTCTTCTTCTTCTTCTTCTTCGTAGCTTTGCAGGAATCTGTTGGCTCCTCCTCGGTGGTCATGCAAATTGTGGTCTGAGCCATCTTCTCCAACTCAGCCACATTCGCCACGGCCCTCCTCTTCTCCTCGAGATTTGATAGCTCGCCCTCCTCCAGGATTTCCTTCTGGACACTTTCGCCAGGTCGCCCCGTCCCTCTCGCAGACAGCGTGACCACCTTGGGATCCATTATAGTCAATGCGGCAGCATCAACCCGCAAAGTAGTTCGCACGGCTTCATCCGCAACCAATTTCTCAATCGCCTCATCCGCAGAGTTCTTTGTCGGAGTCTCATTCTCAGGTAAATTTGTCGGGGTGTCCGCATCACCACCAACGGTGTTCGTCACCATCGTCGACTCCAGATCATTATTAACTCGTCCCGCTCCAATTCGATCCACAATCTCAGAGGGGATGCTCTCTCCCCATACACAACACTTTTCGCCCTCTTGGCGACCAACTTATTCAAAATCTTCGGTTTCCGCCTCTTCTCAGGAGTAACCGTGAGAGAACCATGTGGCTCCGACACCTTCTCATGCGCGCGACTTCCCTCCTCCAGATCCTTGCAGGAGTCATGTGTGGGTTCGTCCGCCAGATACCTCGATCTCCAGGTCGTAGGCAGACATTGAGATGCTCGCACTGGTTTGCGGTTGTTGACCAGCAACCGTCACGGTCACCTCAGGCACCATAGATGCCCTCAGAATCGCCCGACTCCCTGTGGTAAGTAGTCAATTGCTTTCGGTTCCTGATTCCCTCGTTTCCCGAAACGTTTGTAGCAGTGTGTGGCTGTTGATGACACTTTTGGCGCAAAAGCTAAGGATTGTAGTCCAAAACCGTTTTGTCCTCCCGCAGATTATGCTAATCAGTTTCATTCACGGTGTACTTGTAACATACTGGTATTTCCTTTTCTCTTATTTTCAGTTTATCTGATTTATTATTGTGCGTTGATTTTTCTTCAGATTACTGTGTGTTCTTTGTGCCACTGCGTCTATTGTCCTTGGGATTGTGTGAATCCCAACATACTAGTAAATAAGCAACTTCAAAATAAAATAAATAAATACTTCAATTTACCAGGATCTCGAAGTTAAATTTGATGTCCAAATATTGTTTTACCTAGCTAGGTGACATTGTTGAGGTAATCAATGCTCCTTATAATCATATCATCAATCTAAATGAGGATACCGAAATCTTCTTCCAGAGTGAACGTGAAAACTGAGTGATCACACCCTTATAGGGTTTTTAAAGACTGAGTAAACTTTTTTATGAGTTGCTAGAGGCTTCACGAAGTCCATAGAATGACTTTCAGAGACTAAAAACACAGTTCATCTGTTAATTTGGTAAACCCCTATGTCATGTTCATGTATACCTTTTCTTCCAGATAATCGTATAAATAGATTATTATAACGATAATTGTATAAGCACATTATTATAACGTCTAACTAATGTAGTGGCCACTTACATGCTGAAAAGACACTGCACAATCACTACATGAAATTGAATTTTATATATGGACCGAAGTTGCTCTCGGTCTCTTGGCTTAGCATGGACGGTCTCTTGGCTTAGCATGGACCCCTTAAAAGAAGGAACTTCCATATATTCAAGTTCATGGAAAGAGGGAGAGTGCGATTTAGAGGTGAAAATGTTAGATATGATGGAGTTTTAGAGTTGATGTAAGATAAACATTAATTGTACACATATACCCTATATTATCTATACTCTATGCTATAGTTTTAAGATAAGATTTATCATCACATCATCATACTATTAGTAGCTATTGAATTTATTATTAAAACAGTTATTTCTTAAATAAAAATAATTATTTAAACAATATTTTTATTAAAAATGTAAAACTAAGAGTGTTTCATCAACACTCTTTACCAACTACACCGATTAATTTTTATGAGGTAACATGTAATAAAGATACACATGTATGTGCGAGAAACAATGCTACCATCGAGTGAAACAGTGATATTATCACTGTTTAGCATGTCTCACACTGCATACAAAGGGCGCGAATGATCATTGATATAGTTGCAACCTCACGCGAGAAAGTCGTTTGTTCGTTTGACTAACACTCGTATATAATATGGTTTTAAGAGAGCTGATACCAATGAGACGTTATACAGCGCAAATCAAATAAATTTAAATAAAATGAAAATTTGTAAAATAGAGAGAAGTTTGAAGTAAAATAAATTAAATAGAAAAAATAAAGTAATAAATATAAAGAATAAATTGAAAATATTTTCCCCGTTAAAGAAAAAAATGTGTTGCTGCTTGAGGTATATTCAAATACTACTCACAAATCATATATTTCTAAAGTAAAACAATTAAAATATAAAAGATAGATAATCTCACTTAGCAATTAGCATTTAACACCGTGTTTATCTCTAATTATTTTTGGATTAAACTTGGGATAGCATTACTGATTGCATCCACGCCGCACTTCTGCCTGCCAGGTGGCGTATGCTACAAATGTGCCACGTGGAAACGACAAATTTCAAGTGTCGCGGGGCCCACAGCCTTCTCTCGAGGGAGGGTGAAACCTTGGGTGTGTGAGATCGAGCGCGTTAAATATAGCAACATCGAAATAGCAGGAGACAAAGCCTGATTCTTAGCGGACCCACCCATGCCATGCGTTTCCGGGTTGTCGTCCCCGGTTCGGTTCCGGTCTGATCAGAGCTTACTGTGTTTCCACTTTAGATCGAACATTTATATGCACGGCCAGCCGCGAGCCCGTCAAGTATAGTATTTTAAGATATTAAAACAAATATGATGATCTTCACATTAAATTATGGCTCGCGTGGCACCGCGGTCGCGGTCGTGAACGTGATGGGTATGAATGTAGTTCGTGAACGCCCGATCTTACCTAAGGAACTTCATCCACTTTTATTTTCAAAACTAGTAATCTTTTCTTGATGGTGGTCAGTCGGTCACAATCGTTGTCATATGCATCCTATGATGGTAGAGTTTTTCTTCAAACTCACCAGAGAAAAAACGCTGCGCCAAACTGAACCTATATGAACTAATATTAGATTCACGTGCGTTTAATATAATTAATACAAATCATGCGTATTCATACCTTAAAAAATAAATATATTTTGCATAAAATAAATAACATAAATAGTCAAAATAATTTTTTTAAAAATAATTAAATTTTCACAATAATTTATAAAAACACATTTCTTACTTATTTCTTAATAGTTATAATTTCTCTTTATTTAGATTAAGTATTGACAATTTTCTTCTTATTTTAAGTATTGACAATTTTCTCGTCATAGAACGCATGTTTGACAATAAAAAAGAAAACTAACTTTAGAAATAAATGTGAATGAAATTCCTTAGGTGAGATTCGAAGTTCACGACCGCCAAGCCAAACGGAGCCCTTATCTTCATTGTAAATAGCTTTTAAAAATTATAAATTTTTCTTAATTGAAAAAAGTGCTGTGAATTGTCTAATATGAGTCCACTTATATTTATTATATATATAAATATATAGAAAGATAAAAAAAAAAATATTATAACCACATGCATTTTAAGGCTATCAACATTGATAATTAATTAACAATTCCTAAATCATCGATTTCGTGGGGCCCCCCACGGAGTAAGTGGAAGCAACACACAATTCTTTTTGGGTGCAAAGCGGAGATTAAAAACGGGAATTTATATATTTAAAATCTTGAAAGGAGATATATATAAATAAGGTAAGGTGGAGAGCTGGCAAAACGGGGGTGGTGTGTGCGGGGTGGGGCCCGCACGTGCCAGTGAAGCAGGCGAGCGTGCGGAAAGCCCACTACGAGGGATGAGGATTTGAGAGGTGTCGACCGCTCGTTCTTTTTTGTGGATAGTCCACCGCGCACGCCGGTGGAACATTCCGTTTTACGAAAACTATCCTGCACTCATTCTCAATGGATTATAATTTACAACAAAAAAAAAATATCAAAAGAGTATACATATATCTTTATTATATATAAGACACTAAGACAGTATATTATTCTTCCCGCTCTTATCATACTTTTGTTTTACCGTTGGATCCTTTCGATAATTTAATTTTAATCATTCATTATAAATAAGCAAAAAAAAAAACCGCATCCATGAATTACTCCGGCCGAAGCTGCCACTCTTGCTTCCCCTGCCACCGCCTACAACCTATTCCGCTGCCCCTGGCCTCCTGCAATCGAAGTCGCTGTCGCCATAAGCAATCAAACTCGCTGAGCCCGCCTGCAGTCGAAGCCTCGATTCCAATTCATCCTCCTCTGCAACCTCCTGTACAAAATACTTCTTCCCCATTTATTTCACTATTTTCTTCTCTTCCCAGCCTCCACTGATGTGATTTACTTCTTTCTCCTGCAATTGAAACCACGTTGTATGCTTGCAAATATAATTATTATTTTGATTTCTCCAAACTAACAACAGACAATGCAATATGTTATGAAAATTTAAGAAAAATACTAAGGCTCCGTTTGGGGGAACTTATTTTCACCGGTCAAGCGGCTACGACTTAAGGTCCGGTTCATGCGGTCGTAGCCGCTTGACCGGTGAAAATAAGTTCCCCCAAACGGAGCCTAAGTGATAGATTGTCAAGAAAACTCATTAGGATTACATTATGCACATGAACAAATGTTAGCAGCTAAACATTAGCACATCCATACATATCCATAGATGTGCATGTTTAAGTATTGCTGAGCGAATATAATAGAGAACCAGACATATTGCAGAGACTAATTCAGACATTTTTGAACCATAAGAACCACCTATACAGGTGAAGATTATTCACTTAATTAGGAAATGTCAGGGAGAGAGTCATTCTATAAGCAGAACCCAACATTAACACCTGTGAAAATTGGAATAGAAGATGAAGTTCAGAAAATCTTTGGGGAAAATCGTTGAATTAATGTTTGACACAAAAAATTGTAAGAAGAAAATCTCATTTTCCTCCTTTTGAACTTCAAATCTTCCAATGAAGCACCAAAATCAATCCCCAAAGCTATCGGCTAGAACCAAATGACATCAGGAATTTACTACAGGTAGATCTTTTTGGTTTAAGCATAACTCCATTGATAGCAGTTTTCGGTAAAACAAAGAAAAAGAAATAGAAATCGGGTGCACGAGGATCAAGAGTTAACTTACTCCACGCGAGCAGAGGAGCATAAGGATTTTCAGTCAATAGCCTTCGATTGCAGGCGTTAGTAGCATGAATCTGTTCTTGGCTTCATGACGCAGGACGAATCTATAGGCGGCGGATAAACCGTGACCTAGCCCGACGGATTAGTCACAAATTAGATAATAAATTAAAACATCCCACGCGCAATTAATTCACGGCAAAGCACAAATCATTTATTATGGCAAACAAGCTTAGGCTTTCCTCCGCGTGGAGGGCCGAAAGCAAGAGCGCGCGACGAATAATTCCTTTCTGCAGTTAGAGATTAATCTAGGCACAAATAATTATAATAAAATGAACATCCAAGCAAACATGTAATATTCCAAACGATAACAATGTTTTACAACCCAATTCCAATCCACAACACAACACAAATAAAATAGGACTGCTGTAGCTTTAGGAAAAAAAACTGAAGTTTTGGAGAAGATTAAAGGTTTCCGGGTGGTGGTGGACTAGATCGGGTATGGGGAAGGTGGTTTCATGGGAGGGGAGGTGTTGGCAGCAAATATGGGCGGTTAGGGGCTGAATAGGGTGGTGCGGGGCTGGATCTGGACTGTCCCGTCCAGATCCGGGCAGATCTGAATAGGTGGAGCTGTAGGAGGGTAGATCCACGTGGGGAAGGTGGCTGGAGGTTGAGGGCAGCAGAGTGGACATGAGGTGGCTGGGGCTGGGGCTGAAGAGGAGGCGGGATGGCTGGAGGGAGGCGCTGAGAGTGGCTGTTGCTGGGAGGACTGTCGGCAGGAGGTGCTGTTGGCGGCAGGAAGGGTGGCGGTGAACAGGCGGGGAACGGAAAAAACAATAGAAATGAATAGTAAATTTCATTAATCAACAGTAGAGTTAAGAAGAGTAATTTCTTCTAGGCATAGTGAGCAGTGGTTGGGCTTTTGGAGGGGAGGGAAACGGCTGGACAGCAAAATAGAAAAGGTACGGGGGTGAGGGAGGAGGAAAAAAACACAAAGATACAAGACCTTACCCAAGGAGTCGGCACCGCGGAGGAGATCACCGGAATGAAGGAAGAAGAGTCTCCACATGTTGACGCCAGGAAAATCCTGACCTCAAGATTCGGACTGATGCAGCCGGAGGCTACTCGCCCAGCAGTCCAACGAGATGACTAAGCTGGCGACTACTGAAGAGCTAGAAGAGCAACACACAGGACCCCAGGTGCTGCGGCAGGGAGGTCCCACCACGTACCCAGAAGCAACGAAGAGACTTCCCCTCCAAGACCAAAGAACGGCCGAGCAGGGTACGAGGAAGGCACCGACTTGGCTAGTACCGGGAGTAGTGGCCAAGTGCGACAGGTTCCAGAATGCAAGAGCAGGGTTTCGAAAGCTCAAGTCCAGGTGCCAATCCAAGTACCCCTGGGGTCCTATTTATAGAAAAACCAAGGGGTAGGGGGGGGGGGGGGGGGGTTATAGCCCAGCCCCCAACCCGGCGACTATGGGTTACTCGGCGAGTATCATGCCATAGTCGCCCATCTGGCGAGTATTGGGTGCTGCTCGCACACGCCGGGCCAATAGTCGCCAGGTCTTCTATTCCATACTCGCCAACCTGGCGAGTATTGCCTGCATACTCGCCGAGGTCTTCTCTTCTCTGCCTTGAACTGTCGGGCTCTGTGTTGACCTCTTTGACTTTGACTTTTGCCTACGTGGCCTTGGGGGGGTCCACCCTCGGAGAATGAGGGTTGTACACCACACATTCAGCAATCCATATTCCAGCAGCCCTAAAGATCTATTTATAAGAAAACAATATTAGGGCAACCGAAATCGACGGCTATGATTGGCCGGCGGTTCCGATGCCACAACTACATGAAATAAAACTCAAAATACATAATGTTATATATGAAATCGACTCGCGACACGAATCCGAACGCATCCACGGAGTCGGATCGTCGATCCGGGCACGCCATATATGGTAAGTCGCCAAATCAGCCCCGAAAGGGCCCAAAGCTCGTCCTCGCGTATGCTCCGCATCAATCTCCCCGGCTTGAAAGAATTCATCTCCCGATGAATATGGGTCAGAATTCTCTCGCCGCATGCCAGGTAAAACTCGAAGAGGCCCGCCAGAGGTCGTCCAAGTGTCGTCGCTGAAAAGTGGCCGCACCAATCAACTCCTCCGGACTGAAAAATTTCCATCCCCGATGAGTGGAGACGGACGTGCTGAAGTTGAAGTCCGGGGGCGAATCGATCAACCTCATCTCTCAATACACTAGTAGAAGGATCCGGTGGGATCTGAGGTGCCAATGGTGAAGCCGTTGGGGACAACATCCCAGGTAAATAAGGGTCAGAGGTGGGTTGAGAACGGGGCAATGAATGTGGTGGCAACGGCTCGGGGGTAGACTGAGTGGTGGGTGGTAACAACAGTGGTAAAGGTTCGGGAGGGCCGCCAAGATGTGGGCCTGAATACTCGTGAAGTGCAAAGTATGGCGTCAGGTCCTCGACATTGAACACATAATGGGTACCCATGCTCGCGGGGATGTCCAACTCATAAGCATTTGTCCCGATGCGTCTCAGGACTGAGTAGGGACCCATCCGCCTAACGCTCACGGAGCCTCACGACGCAGATTCCCACCATCACCTGCTCGCCTTCATGAAGTACTTGCACTTGCCAATGAACATCCGCATGTGATTTATAATATTTATTACCAATATGGATTATTCGTCGGACCGACTTATGACACACATGCAAACGAGAAACAGACAACACAACAGACTTATGTAAATGATGAAGAAACGAGTCGACAGACTTATGCAAATGATGTAAATGAAACATGATCGACACAACATGCTTTCTATGGGAAAATCTAATAATGACATGAAGACCTACTATAGGAGGTGGCCTATCAGGAGGCTCTCTCGGGGGAGTGTAGAAAAACTCATCTCGAGTGTGACGAGTGCTCGGATGATCGTGAAAGACAACTATACTCAAATACGAGCTCATAAAGATCCCAGTGTCTCTCAGGGGATGTGACACATCAGGGGGCTCACCAGGAGGTGTGTAAGAAAAGTCATCGCGAATGTGACGACCGCCTGTGCACCGACTAGAAAACGTGGTGCTATAGTGTGGTGAGTGTCCACGACAACTAAGAACTCATCGGGTGGGTCAGCGGGTGGTGTGTCCCAAAACTCATCACGAGTGTGCTGTGTCATAAAGTAAGTCCTCAAAATATGAGTAGGCTCTAGTGTGCTCAAGGTAGGCCCAACATACTTCTTACTCCACTCACGACCATCCTCTGGGGCAAGACCAGAGATGATAGGGGAGGAGACGTCAATAACTCGAAACTCGTAAACACGCGCCTCACTTGAATATCATGTCCACCCGGATGTGGTGGATCATCAGGAGGATCAACTGGGGGCTCACCATGGAACTCGTCACTAGGTTCAAGGCCCTCCAGATGAGTACCTACAAAAGGGGTAGTGTCCCCGTGAATGGATGACATGGTCACTACAAGATCAATACTAGGCTCTGGGCTCTCGGTCGCGATGTGACCCAGGGACATGATAAGGGGAGAGCGACATAGACCTAGACTCAAGAATGGGTCCGTAGGTGCGGTGTCAGGAAGTGAGTCTGTGGTTGGGGTGCTAACTAGCCCGATGGATGACAGAGGAAGAGCTGTGGGTGAAAGACACAACACTACAGACTCAATATGCCGCTCAGGTTCGCCCTCAATCCGGGTCACAAAAGACGAGTCAGAAACTAGAGATAAGTCACTAACTGGGCTAAGCACCTCACTGGGGTGAGAACAATCTGCATCAGGTGTTACTTTAGTCATGTCTGATGGAACAATGATAAGCAAAGTGGTGTCCTCGGTGCTCGTACTGCGGAGGTCAAGGTGAGAATCCCATCGACCAGCTCTTGCGGATCTCAAAGACTGTTCATAACGAAGGGCAAGCTGATACGTCTGCTCGAGGGACTTCGAGCTATGAAAAACCACCTCAGTACGAATGTCTGGTCGAAGGCCAGACCGAAATCTGCAAGAGGTCATGGCTGAGTCCTCTCGGATATCGCTCCTCACAACTAATTCATCAAAGCGATCCTTGTACTCAGCGACGGACATGGATCCTTGCTGAGGGGAAAATAATTGGTCGAGCAAGCGACTCCGATATGACGAAGGCAGATACCTCTGACACAATGTACGCTTCATGTCCACCCAACTAGTGATGCGATGGAGATGGTCTCGCTCGCGGATCTTCTCAACGCTAGACCAATATGCCCTCACCTGATCTAACAGTCTAAGTTTCGCAAGCTTGACGCGACGCTCACCGAATAACTCAAAATGATCGAGATAATACTCCATATCCACGAGCCAATAACTGAAAGACTCGGGACACGATGAGCCGTCAAAGGAAGGGGCAGCAGTACGAAACTGACTCTCGAGATCTCTCTCGGAACAACGATCCTCATAATAATCATTCCTAAGGTAACCGAGTCGTGTCGAAGGATCAACACGATCAGCTCGCGTGTACGGATAAGAACGACGACAATCATCATACTGATCGTCTCTAGCAGAGTGGGGTCGTGTCGGTGGGTCAACACGATCTCTAAAAGTGGTGTATTGCGATCGCGAATAATCATCGTGGTGTCGTGAGGGTCTCCCTGAAGGGGATCTATGAGGGCTGGTGCAAGTGGACTCGAGACCTCCAAAGTGAGGAGAGAAATAATTGTGACACCTAGACATAATGAAAAACCTATAGACTCTACGACTGCGTATCGAAAAGTGCGCGTAACCTAGCTTTGATACCAATTGACGCAGGACGAATCTATAGGCGACAGATAAACCTTGACCTAACCCTACATGTTATGCAAAGCCCAACGGATTAGTCACAAATTAGATAATAAATTAAAACATCCCACGCGCAATTAATTCACGGCAAAGCACAAATCATTTATTATGGCAAACAAGCTTAGGCTTTCCTCCGCGTGGAGGGCCGAAAGCAAGAGCGCGCGGCGAATAATTCCTTCCTGCAGTTAGAGATTAATCTAGGCACAAATAATTATAATAAAATGAACATCCAAGCAAACATGTAATATTCCAAACGATAACAATGTTTTACAACTCAATTCCAATCCACAACACAACACAAATAAAATAGGACTCCTGTAGCTTTAGGAAAAAAAACTGAAGTTTTGGAGAAGATTAAAGGTTTCCGGGTGGTGGTGGACTAGATCGGGTATGGGGAAGGTGGTTCCATGGGAGGGGAGGTGTTGGCAGCAAATATGGGCGGTTAGGGGCTGAATAGGGTGGTGCGGGGCTGGATCTGGACTGTCCCGTCCAGATCCGGGCAGATCTGAATAGGTGGAGCTGTAGGAGGGTAGATCCACGTGGGGAAGGTGGCTGGAGGTTGAGGGCAGCAGAGTGGACATGAGGTGGCTGGGGCTGGGGCTGAAGAGGAGGCGGGATGGCTGGAGGGAGGCGCTGAGAGTGGCTGTTGCTGGGAGGACTGTCGGCAGGAGGTGCTGTTGGCGGCAGGAAGGGTGGCGGTGAACAGGCGGGGAAGGGAAAAAACAATAGAAATGAATAGTAAATTTCATTAATCAATAGTAGAGTTAAGAAGAGTAATTTCTTCTAGGCATAGTAAGCAGTGGTTGGGCTTTTGGAGGGGAGGGAAACGGCTGGACAGCAAAATAGAAAAGGTACGGGGGTGAGGGAGGAGGAAAAAAACACAAAGATACAAGACCTTACCCAAGGAGTCGTCACCAAGGGGGCTCCACGGAGTCGGCACCGCGGAGGAGATCACCGGAATGAAGGAAGAAGAGTCTCCACACATTCAGCAATCCATATTCCAGAAGCCCTAAAGATCTATTTATAAGAAAACAATATTAGGGCAACCGAAATCGACGGCTATGATTGGCCTGCGGTTCCGATGCCACAACTACATGAAATAAAACTCAAAATACATAATGTTATATATGAAATCGACTCGCGACACGAATCAGAACGCATCCACGGAGTCGGATCGTCGATCCGGGCACGCCATATATGGTAAGTCGCCAAATCAGCCCCGAAAGGGCCCAAGCTCGTCCTCGCCTATGCTCCGCATCACTTCAATTGCAGGTTGCGACATGACACAGTGGAATCAGTAGGCGGAGACAGGCCTTAGTTGCGGCGGAGGCAAGGGCGGAGGATGTGGCGACGGGAATCACGGGGAAGGATGCTTCGTGCTTGAGGTGTCGTGGAAGGAGTTGCGAGTGAGTCATTTTTTCGTGTAGAAGCAACTGATGGAATTAGGTATCTTTCCTATTGAGTTGTAGACGGATCATGACTTCCTATCGTTTCGGGAAATACTAGATGACTAGGATTCGAGTTGGACATAGATCGTATGGCTATGTTTGAATGTGCGGCATTAGCGTAAGATATGCATATTCTCTTATAAATATAGATAGTTTTCTTGCAGCAATACTTAAAATTGTTAGCCTAAATATTGTTGGATAATAAAATGTGTTCATTCAATTTGCTTGCGGCAAATGGAAGATTTGCTTTTTAAGCAAGCAATTTATGGATCCCCTCCTGCGTGAATAAATTGTTTGCTGTTTGGATAAATTGTATTTTATAATATTTGTAAGAGCATCAAATTACGTGAATTATATAGGTGAAATTGCTTGCTTAAATATTTGTAAGAGCAATGCCTAAAATTGTTAGCCTAAATATTATTGGATAATAAAATATGGTCGTGAATTAAATGTTGTTGCCCCCGCTGAATGTCGCCGCCCCCGTCGAATGTTGCCGCTCATGTCTAATGTCGCCTCCCCTTCCGAATGTTGCCGCGCCACGCCGAATGTCGCCTACGGCCCGTGCCTTTCACTCGTTTATTATATAAGTAAATATAACATTCTTCATGCTCTTACCGCACTTTCATTTTCCACCGTTGGATGTTTCACATGTTTTATCTGAAACATCTTTAATATAAAAAAATAAAAATAAATTTCCCGGAAGAGAGAGTGCGAGAGAGAAAGAAAGAGAGGAGAGAGGGGGAGAGAGTGTCGCAGAGAGGGAAAGAGAGAGGGAAAAATAATCTAAGTATATACTTTTTTTTACAAAATAAATATTGTTGCATGTAATACTAATGTATATTTTTTTACGGTCATTTTGAGTACTCATATGTATATGCTGCGGCCGCAGCCTGCAGACGCATCGAGCACGAACGAAGCCCGTGCTGAGGCGGGTGAAGCCCGCCTGGATGCGGC
This sequence comes from Dactylorhiza incarnata, assembly GCA_033032865.1. NCBI lineage: Eukaryota > Viridiplantae > Streptophyta > Magnoliopsida > Asparagales > Orchidaceae > Dactylorhiza > Dactylorhiza incarnata. The sequence goes on from JAWHQI010000007.1 coordinate 10,622,029, forward strand.
CGAAGGCCGCCCGACAACATCGCGCCGGGGATGGGCGAAGCCCGCAATTGCCGGCCGGGTATTGTCGCGCTTGGTCGTAAGGGCGGAGCCCCGTGTCGGGCACTCGTGTGTGTGTGTGTACAGTGACGGAGCCAGGAAATAATGTCAGGGTGGGCAGCTCAGTGACCACAACTTCTTAAAAAACACATTACATTTTCAATAATACACATTACATTTCAAAAATAATACATGAATATTTAACAATATTTCAACTAATTTAAAATAAAAAACACGTTACATTTCATAGTTGACCACGCCGACTTTTCATATTTTGAAAGCGTTTGATGATAGTCTCATTATCAATATTTCTGAATATTTTTTTTCAATATATGTAACTAAGCAATCATTCATCATTGAGTCTCCCATCCGATTACGCAGACGGTTTTTCACGATATTCATTGCAGAAAATGCCCTCTCAACTGTAGCTGTAGCAACTGGTAAAATCAATGATAATTTCATCAGTAAATAAACCAAAGGATATAAAATATCCTTTTTTGTCTCAACCATCTTTTTTGCAAGATCGCTAATTTCATTTACTTGTGCAAAGTCACTATCAGCCCGAACATCATAAACATAAGTCTCCAACTGACAATTCAGTTCCATAATATCTAAATTTGAAAATTCGGATGGATAAAACTCGGCAAGTCGTCTCAATTTTTGCTTATCAAAAGCAGAAAATGAATTATTCGGACTCAAACTTGCAACACAAAGAAATAGTTCTGTATTTGTCTCTGTAAATCGGTTATTCAATTCTTGAAGCTGCATATTTATCACATTATAAAATATCTCAACTCGATAATGATGTGAATTTTTCATTTCTTGAGCCCTTATTCTTGATCGGCCTCTTGTAACATATAAAGTATTCATATCTGGAATACTAATTTTGTAACTATTACAGAATAGGGAAACTTCATCAAATAAGTCATTCCAACCTTTATCTCGTTTATCCTGCAACATTTGTTTAGAATTTTTCACTAAATGCATGACATTACTAATATCTTGGTCTTTACGTTGCAATGCCTGTGATAAACTGTTTGTTATTCCCAATATATCTCTCATCAAAAATAAAACAATTATGAAATCAAATGATTGAAGTGAACTTAATAATGAAGCGTCCTTTGCTATGCTATATTCCAACCACGAAGGAAATTGCTTAAATCATGAATAATTGAACCTTCTAGTTCTAGCTGTATTCCCAAACATTGTTCGTGGAAATTGATGATGGCGTGGTTGACATGGACCCTTCAATAAATATTGTCTTCTAATTCCATCTCTATCATTAACATTATAATCTGACATTCTAACTCGTAACTCTGGATCGACTATTATGTTGTCTACATTAGCTTCAATCCGACCCCTCTTTGAAGATGATTCAGAAATTGGAAGTTTTTCAAGGAATTTATTCATTTCTGTAAAAAGCAATAAACAAAATGAATATGAAATGATGGCAAAATGGACAAGGTAGCATACTAGCAAAAAAAATAGTGAATCCTAGCATATAAGATCATAAGGAGTATTCCTATCATCCTATGGTCATTAGTGAATCCTAGCAAAAAAATTTCCAGAAATTTGAAGCCTGCCTGTAGCAGTGGACAGTTCACACTTCACAGTAGGGAATCAGGAATACCGGAATAGGGATCATACCAAAGCGGCAAAGCCATCCACTGAGCCACGAACAAAGGAGCAAGGAGGAGTTCTGGAAAACTGCCGCCCGCTGGAGCCAGGCTAGCCAGCCACGAAATCACGAAGGACGGAAGGTCGGAACCTGCTCGGAAGGCCGTCGGACTGTCGGAATTGTCGTCCTGCCCTGCACGGCTGCACAGGTGCACATCAGCACCGGCTGGGGCTGCGATGGAGCGCCGGAGCGTCGGAGCCCAACAAAGAGCAGAGATCGACAAACCTAAATCGCGATTCAGGGTCACGCCTCACGCGGATACTTGAACCGACCACCCTTAAAACCTAAATCGCGATATCACGGGAACAGGAAACTTAAAACTCTCCCCTCCGTTAGATTAGAATTTGATCAGAGGGTTAAAAAAATTAAAGGAAAATTTGGGAGCATGAGATTCGAACTTGAATCATCACAAAAGCCACCTAAAATTTATACCACTGCACCGACTTAAAACTTCTAAACATATTATATATATAATAATTATATATATATTAAAATTTTAAAATCTTAGTCCTAAACTCAACAACCAACCTCTTATTTCGCAAAATCCAGGGTGGGCCGCTGCCCACCCTGGACCCTTTATAGATCCGCCCATATATATATATATATATATATATATATATATATATATATACTATTCTAAAAAGAAATATAGTGGTCTGCGAATAGCATGAGATAAAAAATGCTTAAAAAATTTGGACCATCAAATCTGTGGATACGAAATACACTGTCCGTCTGATTAAACTATTCTGTTTTTCACGGCTTAAAAACCCTAAAACTCCTGTTTCCCCCCTCGCACAAGCCCGATGCCCTCTCTCCCTCGCTCGATGTTCCTCTCCTCGACGCTACTGGCTCGCCGTTCTTCTCCCTCGCAGCTGTCGGATAAGGGATTCACCGCCATTCAGACCACGACAGAGGTATCGCGCTTCCCGCCGTAACAGCGCCCTTCTCTACCCTCGCGAGTTCCACCGCTCTCGCCCTAACTCCAAGCGGAAACCAGCCGCTCCATCTCTGATCTACCTCCACCGGGACTTTCGTTACTGCTCCACCGCCGATCAAGCATACTTTCGTTACTGCTCCACCGCCGATCAACCATCAATCATGTTTGCTAACTGTTACGACTTTGACGAAAGACATACCAGCTATTTTAGGAGACGCACATGCCAGGTACGCTCCTCCGTCTGGGCTTTCGATGGCTTCCAACTGCTCTTCACGGGACACCTTCATCCAATCGTCTTTGTCTCTCCTTCTTACCTGCAGAAACTCACTCGATCTCAAGGGAGGATTTAATGTGGTCACCCAGCTTATCATTCATCCTTCACTGTTGATTTTTTCTTGCGCTCAGCAACAATATAGCAACTACTCACTGTTGGCCCTCATCTTCAGGTAGCTTTCATGGACAGTTTCCATTTCTTCAGTGTTCAATCTACATTCTAGGTGGTAATCGCATCAATCAGCATTTTCTCTCTTCAGAAATCCACTTAGAACACCAAACTGTTTGACAAATTCTTGAATTACTTTGCACACCAACTGTTTGTTCTTATGCCTATTGGGTTTGAGAACTCCTCAAACTAATTCAAGAACTTTGTGCGATGGAAATAACATAGTAACTGTGCTATTCGCCTTTGGTTTTCCAAGCATTACTCCAATGGAATGTAATTTATGATTTCAAATCTGATCTACAGGCTAATGATGGATAAATTTGTTATAAGAAATCTACTTTTATCAGCAACTCCTCTATATTTTCACTAATTGATTTTAGTATGGTTATCAACAATTAGCTGCTGTCTTGACATTTGGTTTTCTTCACCATTATTGACTCGGGTTGAAATTTCTTCAGAAAATTGCGGACATCTTATCGCGGATAATACGGTTAGGACGGCGGTCTGATTTCCCATATTAATCTTTAATGGATTAAAAAATAGAAGCTCATTGAATTATTTCCCAATCTATTTTCGTGTCATGCTACCAATTTTTAACTTCTACCCATAATTATACTACTTAGTTTTGAATGCTTAATCCGTAAGTATAGACTGTGTTAGTATTAGTATGCTTGCTGGTTACTTTATGCTAATTTATTTATGCAACCTGCAAGTCACCATGACCCTACATCAAATTATTGTTTAGTTCATGCTAAGATTCTTGCTATTTTCGATCAAATATGCTACATGAAAACAAATTCTCTAGGGTTTCGTTTATGCTTAGCTCATACTCCATACACGAAAATACTATATTAATGAAATTCAGTGAAACTGAGGAGTTTAAGAATTAAATCAACACAAGCACAAGAAGGTAATTTAATTGTAGCTCTTTGAAAAGGAGTAAGATTTTACATTATTATTTTGTTTTACAAGGTTGAGCCTTTATATAGGCCAAACTCAAGCGGTGGCTCCTTATACTTTTTTTTTTCTCCTTAAATTTGAGATGTTGGGGTTACAATGAATTTAGACATTTGAAGATATACCCTGATCAAATGCAATATCATTGAAATTTAGATATCAGTTTTATTAGCTATAAGTGCAGCAAAGGCCTCATGCTTCCTTATGTGTTCTCATTTACCCAATTTATTCTTAATTGGGATAATTGTGTAAGTGTTGAACATTCCAGGCTTAATGCGTATGTGCTAACAACAGGAATCTAAACAAGCCTGACTCTTTTAATTTTCTCATGTTGCGGATATTCTAAATGTACATCTCTTGACTTCCATGGTGCAGATAATCTCTTTGATTATGCTTCTGAATGCAATTTTATCAATGTGGATATGAATCTTCTACCGTTCTGATGTTTAAGATATGTCGTCATCCTAATGTTGTCGCCCGCCCAATGTTGACCTCCGCCCAATGTTGACCTCCGCCCAATGTTGTCGCCCACCCGCCCAATGTTGACCTCCGCCCAATGTTGTCGCCCACCCGCCCAATGTTGCCGCCGCAGAATTATGTCGCCCGCAGAAAAAGGTATCTCTCTACTATTTAATAAGTATATTAGTCTCTATCTATTTTAATCTCTATCTGTTTTACTTCGTGTTTTTGGTGGTTGATCATATTTATAGATTCTTATTCATTTTGTTTCCTGTAAATTCAGTTTTTAGTGTTTTTTAATTTGTCAATGGAAAATTTTGTAAATACGTAACCACTAAAATACAGAAATTTGCAATGAAAATATATAATGTGCACTCTCCATGAATGCAGTCTCAACTCTCAAGGAGTGTAGATTCTTATTATGCTACAAAAAATATTGTTGTGCTGTTTAAATCCATTTCTCCAACTCTCCATTTACTTTTTTTTTCTTACGTAAGAATAACTCTCCATGTTTTATCATTACAGCTTCTTCCCAGTCATAGGTAAAATATTTTGATCTTCTTCCTCCTCCTTTACCTTCATTTATTCTGGATTATCTCCTGCCCCTGTTGAAGATACTTGGTTTGTAATCTTTTAAGAACCATGTTCGAATCTCCTGCCCCTGCAATGTAAGCAACTTTTAGGAAGAAAATTTATAACATAAGTTATATTGTCTTAAAATCCTTATTTATATTTATTTGATTTTGGAATGCATTTGCTAAATTTAAAATCATTATTTATGTCTATAAGTATTTACATGGATATTTGAAAATAAAATGTTTATAGCATTTAGATCTTCATTTTAAATCTTAATCAAAATTGAGTACCTTGCTTCAGGGAAGGCTTAGGCCCCATTTGGGGTGTCTTCTCCCACGGGCGACGGGCCGCAATGCAAGGATGGATCCTCTGGCCCCCGCCCAAACTGAGTGCTTCGGCGCAGTGGCAGAGTGGGCCAAACACCGCCGCACTGTGCGACTGTTTGGATTGCCTGTGCTGCCTCCATCTGCAGCCGTGTCGGAGCCCAACCCGTTCCCCAAACAGGGCCTTAATGTGACTTCTACATATTTACTTGCTACACTTCTTTGCAATAAGTAAACATAGATATTAGAAAAATTAGATCACGGCCTCACTCTCTTAAAGTTGATCCAAACCAGACTCATAATATCAGGAAAAAATGTGTTCTTATCGGCAAATCCTTAAACTGCAGATATATTTTTGAACCTTTGAGGCTCTACATTCTGACCTTTTTTGTATGTTAAAATTTCTATGTAGTTTTTTTGTTAACTTCTATGGCTGTGAGGAAAATATTGTCATGCACCACTCTGATATATATTTCGGTGTTGATAATGAAATACTACCCATCTGTCTGAGCCTATAACTAAATTCTAATTTTCAGTATATTTCTGACCCTTTTAGGCACTACATTCTGCCCTATTTCTGACCCACGTGCGCACGACAAAATTGGGGACATTGTGTAACAGAAAGCAATTGCGATGAAGCTAATTCATTAGGAACACACAATGCAGTAAAAGACACATAAAACAAGTGAAACATGCATCACAACGAATTTCTCCGAAGCTATTTATCATGAAAAGATGTCAAACGTCGCCCCATGACAAACGTCGCCCCTACGAAAAATGTCACCCACGGCTTTTAAATTTGGCCCCACGATGAATGTCGCCCCCACGACGAATGTCGCCCCCTCGACGAATATCGCCCCCATGACGAATGTCGCCCCCACGACGAATGTCTCTCTCACGATGAATGTCGCCTTGCATAGGGCCGGAGGCCCGTGCCTGTCACTCGTATTAATTATATATTAGTATTATATATATATATATTAAATTTTTTAAAAAAATTAAACAAAAAAAACAAACCCCACCCTCGCTCCCCTCCCTCTCTCCCACCGGTTGCCGCCCTCTCTCCTCTCTCTTAATTGTGGGCCCCACTTCCTCTCTCCCCTCCCCCTCTCTCTTAATTGTGGGCCCCACTCCCTCTCTCCCCTCCCCCGCTCTCTCTCTCTCTTAATTGTGGGCTCCACTCCCTCTCTCCCTACTCTCCGCCGGACTCTGTTTGTCTTCTTCTGTCAGGCGGCCTTCTTCCATTTGTCTTGATCTTTTGCAAGTATATGATCTTGTTCGTTTGACATTCTTCACCACATTAATTATTCTAAGTTTGTAATTTTCGGAAATAGTTTTGATGTGAAATTTTTAATTATGGGGTTCCCTTCCCTTGCTCCGCCGGTGCCAGCACCGTGCTGCCTAGGCCAGTAGAAATTTCGCTGGAAATAGGAGCGAGAAAGGAAGGGGGCGACTATAAAGGGTGTTATTATAATGATTAAATATTAAAATTAAATATTAATTATAAGATGTTATCAACGCAATGATGGGTGCTATTAACATTCTATTTTTATGGAGACACTATTTGGGGCGAGAGTGATGATAGATAAAGAGAGTTGATATTAGCAGTCCAATTCTCGCTATTTGCAACCCAAAAATGGTAAGAATCCTAATTATATTCGCAATCCAATTCTCGCTAATTGCACCCCATCGAATAATCTCCTCTCCATCTCTCTCCTCCCATTGCCTAAGCCCTAGCGGTAGTTCTATCGGTCGCATCATCTTTCCCCCTCTTAGATTCATCTTCTTCAAAAAAGAAGGAAATTATCAAGTGAAAATCCCCAAAAAGTAGTCAAGTTTTCTGGTTAAAGAAAGTTTTGCATGTCATTTAACTTGTTTTAGAGTTGATTCCTCTATGCATGTCATTTAACTTATTTTCCCGTTAGTTTTTTAAATTATTTTAGAGTATTTAAGATGTTTCTCTAAGCTTCTAGTGCTTAATAAATCATTAATGTATTTCGCTTATTTAGGCTGAGAGTGAGTGCAAATAAAATTTTGGACTACAAATAAAATTTATGGACTACGAATAGCGATGGACTGCGAATAGCAAGTTCAGGACTGCTAATTTAAACTCCATAGAAAAAACTCCATTTTAATCACTAACGTTGTTTTTAAATAGTTTTGAAAATTACATGTTGGCAAAAATGTTTTTTAAAAAAAGAATAGAGTTTTGGATGTATTTTGAGGCGCAACCGGTCCCGAGAAACTATCTGAAAAGTGATTTTAGGCAAGTTCAAGATGAGGTTGAACCACTTCAAGTGTGTATTCAGGGTCAGCAAGGGAAAGTTTCTAGGTCACCTTCTTACCCCGGCGGGGGTATAGCCCAATCCGGATGAGGTAAAGGCTATAATGGAACGGGAATCGCCGCGAAATGCCAAGGAAGTCCAACGCCTAACGGGAAAGCTTGCAGGGTTGAGTAGGTTTCTCTCCCGGGCAGGGGAGAAAAGCTCGCCCTTCTTCAAAGTGTTACGAGGCAATCAAAAGTTCGAATGGTCAAAAGAATGCGAGGAGGCTTTTCAAGCATTAAAAATCCAGCTCACCAAGGCTCCGCTTCTCCAGGGGCCTAAGGAGGGGGAGGACCTAGCCTTGTATCTCGGAGTTGGGGCAGAGGCCGTGAGCTCCGTCTTAGTCCGAGAGGAGGGCAAGAAGCAGCTGCCCATCTACTACGTGAGTATGGTGCTGAAGAAGGCGGAGCTTCGATACCCAATTTTGGAAAAGCTGGCGTTCGCCCTAGTTGTCTCGGCCAGGAAGCTTAGGCCATACTTCCAAGCCCATTCAATCCAAGTAGTGACCGACCATCCCCTTCGCAAAGTCTTCGAGGGGGTAGAGCATTCAGGGAGGCTCGCAAAGTGGTTGGTAGAGCTAATCGAATTCAACATCGCTTTTGTCCCTCGGCTATCGATGAAGGCCCAAGCTGTGGCAGACTTTCTGGCAGACTATGTGGTTGAGATGGAAGAGGAGCAAGCCCTTCGTCACGTCCTCTGGAAGCTGGTGGTGGATGGGGCCTCGAGAAGAAACTCTCTGGGAGGAGGGGTGGTATTGGAAAGCCCCCATGGAGTAAAGATAGAGCAAGCCATAATGATACATTTTCCCGTCACCAACAACCAGGCGGAGTACAAAGCAGTGATCACTGGCTTGCGTCTGGCCCTGTAGCCAGGGGCTCACGATGTAGAGGTCCTCACAGATTCAATGGTGATAGCATCACAAATCAATGGCGCGTTCGAGGAAAGAGACCCACACTCATAAGGTATTTGACCAAGGTGAGGGGCCTCATCGGGACCTTTAGAACCTTCTCAATCAGGCACATACCAAGGAAGGAAAGTACCCCAGTGGATCGGTTGGCTAAGTCAGGTCCTCGGGCCGGAGGGACCTTGACGGATCTGTTTTGCCCGTCGATCGAAGATGGAGAGCTGATGGATATAGAGCGGCGAACCTCATGGAAGGATCCTTTTATGACCTTTCTGGCAACATGCAAGTTTCCGGAGGAGGTCCCGAATCAAAGGCGCTTCAGGCACAAGTCGGTCAAGAGTCCCGAGAGGGTGCATGAAGGGGACCTGTACCGAAAGACCCTCTCGGGACTCTTGGCACGATGTGTATCTGAAGAAGAAGTCTCGAGGGTCTTGGAGGAGGTTCACTCTGCAGAGTGTGGCAGTCACTCGGGAAGAAGGACGTTGGAATCCATGATAATGAGACAAGGGTACTTCTGGCCGACCTTGAGCAAGGATGCAGCGGAGTTCGCCAAAAAATGCCAGAAGTGCCAGCTGTTCGCCCCGCTTCAACTTTTGCTGGCTCATAGGCTAAGGAGCATCATGACATCTTGCAGGGCCATAGGCTCACTCGGTGCCAGGATGAAAGGTTTCAAAGGTTGAACCCGAGCAGGCTCGCTGACCAGGCTCTCACCTAGCTGGCAGGGTCGTAGGCTAGCTCGGTGGCAGGATGAAAGGTTTCAAAGGTTGACCCCGAGCAGACCCGCTGACCAGGCTCTCACCTAGCTGGCAGGGTCGTAGGCTCACTCGATGACAGTATATAAAGTTTCAAAGGTTGTCCCCGAGCAGACCCGCTGACCAGGCTCTCACCTAGCTGGCAGGGCCGTAGGCTCACTCGGTGGCAAGATAAAAGGTTTCAAAGGTTGGCCCCGAGTAGACCCGCTGACCAGGCTCTCACCTAGCTGGCAGGGTCGTAGGCTCACTCGGTGGTAGGATGAAAGGTTTCAATGGTTGGCCCCGAGCAGACCCGCTGACCAAGCTCTCACCTAGTTGGCAGGGTCGTAGGATCACTCAGTGGCAGGATGAAATGTTTCAAAGCTTGGCCCCGAGCTGACCCGCTGACCAGGCTCTCACCTAGCTGGAAGGGTCATAGGCTCACTCGGTGGCAGGATGAAAGGTTTCAAAGGTTGGACCCGAGCAGACCCGCTGACCAGGCTCTCACCTAGCTGGCAGGGCCGTAGGCTCACTCGGTGGCAGGATGAAAGGTTTCAAAGGTTGGACCCGAGCAGACCCGCTGACCAGGCTCTCACCTAGCTGGCAGTGTCGTAGGCTCACTCGGTGGCAGGATAGAAAGTTTCAAAGGTTGACCCTAAGCAGACCTGCTGACCAGGCTCTCATCTAGCTGGCAGGGTTGTAGGCTTACTCGATGGCAAGATGAAAAGTTTCAAGGGTTAGCCCCGAGCAGACCCGCTGACCAGGCTCTCACCTAGCTGGCAAGGCCATAGGCTCATTCAGTGGCAAGATGAAAAGTTACAAAGTAAGGTTGGCCCCGAGCAGACCTGCTGACCAGACTCTCACCTAGCTGGCAGGGTTGCAGGCTCACTCAGTGGTAGGGAAGAGTTTCAAAGGTTGGCCCCGAGCAGACCCGCAGATGTAACATCCCCAATCCTTCTAGACCCCTAGTTGGTATTAGGTCAGGGGTGGTGTGCTGAGTGGCCACCAAGGCCCTTGGACCAAGTGGAGTGTGCTAAGCGCACACCAAGGGCACAAAATCAACATAGCCCAATACCACTACCTTAGGCCAATTGACCCTCAATTCACCAAATTGACCTCCCCCATACCACCCTAACCACTGAGGAAGACCATTACCTTGAGAATTGCACTTGGGTGGGACCCAATTGCATGAAATTGACCCAAGTCAACAATAGGTCAACATTAACCAAACTAAGTCAATTAGGGTTCAATTGACTCTACATGTTCAAATTGACCTTACCACCACACTCTAAACACTTTAAGGAACTCATTGGACCTAAAAGCCCCATCACTTGGTCAACCATTCGACCAATTTGGCCAAAATCAACTCTAGCTTAATTTAGGTCAAAATCACACCTTAAGGCTAAATTAAACCAAATGGAGCCCCACCATGGACCAATCCATGTTGGGTGATGTTAAGGGACCCATGACCCCCAAGTGGGGTCAACCCCCTCACCTTGGTTGACCAAAGTCAACCATGGTCAACATTGCCCATTAAAGGGAATATTGGACCCAAATTGAATGGGACCCAACCCCCATCCTCTATCCAATTACTCATGGACCTAAGGCATGCCCACCAGCCCTAGACTGAACCTAACACTAAGCTTGATTAATCAAATGAAGGGGGGGGGGACCAAAAGTTGATCAAAAAGCTTAAAGCTTAAAGCAAAAGCTAAAAGCAATCACCCCCTCCTCCACACTTCTCCTCCAATCAGCCTAGGGGCCTTCCCTGATTGCCGGGGGTCTGAGCTTGACCCAGATGGAAGCAGGAGGCCGGCAGCTTCAGGAGGGTGGCAGCAAGGGGCACAACCGAGGTAGCATAGTTTCAAATCAGCCTATAGAGGCCTCCCTATCCCAATCCAACCTCACCATTAGCTTCAGGAGGTAGAGAGCAGTCGAAAATGACACCTGGAGCAAAGCTTTTGCTGGAGAATTGAGATCGGGAGCGGGATCGCCGGAGCAAGGTAAATTCATGGCCAACCGTCGCCGGAGCCGCCGCCACGCACCAATAGTGGTTCGTTTCTCCTCCCCTCCCCCCATGCTAGCTTCTCATCACTTAATGCTGAAGGATCGGGCTCAATTGAGCCCGGATCCACCTCCAAAATCCATGGATTTTGGCTCGATTCATGACACCCAGGATTGCCGGAAAACACCTCCTCCGGCCGCCATGTCGCCGGGAAGTCGTAGCCCCGACCACCACGAAGGTGGTGGCGGTGGTGGCCGACCGTGGTGGCCACCAGGTGGCCGGGAAAGGGAGGAGTAAATCGGCCCAGCGCGGTTGAATCCCAGCCGTTGGCTGAGGAAGAAGACGATGGCGCCGCCGTCTGATTTGCGCCAAGATTCGTGCAGATCTTTATTTTCCTGTATTTAATTAATTCTCTATACTTGCTATTCTGCCTCTAAAATTCAGTCCTCTTCAAATATAAATTAGGGCCTCCTAATGGCTGAACTAGAAAAAGTGCCCAACATGAAAGTTGTATGCCTTGGTCTTAACTTTCATTTGGCGTTGAGTTTAGGTCATTTGGTGAACCACAGCTCCCTAGGACTGGTCCTACACTAGGTCAGTCCACTAAATTAATTACCTAGGTCAAACCCTTCAAGCTTTGGAGCTGTGCTTTTAACCATGGGTTGGTATACCCTAGGGGCACCCCCTGCCAAAAGGACAGCCCTTGGTGGACACTTTTACTTAGGGTTTTTGTGGTAGTTAGAATATTTAATTTAAGTTGATTTTTGGAGCATATGATGTCCAAATGACACCAAACTTTGGTGGTATGCTCTTTTGTACATTAGTAGTGCCTAATTAAAATTTCACTCCATTTGGAGTTGATTTGATATGGAAAATGGGAAACCCTAATGAGGGCCTTTAAGGGTCAAATTAGGGTTTAGGTCATTTTAAGGAGTTGAATGTGTTAGACTCCTCCCATCATGATGGATAAGTGGGTATGGATATGCAAAGGCATGTGGCACACCCTAGTGGTCCATTTGGAGCCATTAGGGTGGTGTGACCTAAAACCCTAAGGGTAAACCCTTAAGGGTGCAAAGTGAGATTTGTGAAGGGCATGAGACCAAATGTTCTTGCCTTGGCTCAGAACTTTGTAGACATGTTTGTAGGTGCATGAAATGACTTAGTTAATTTAATGAGAATTTTTAGAGGTATTTAAGTATTTTTCTTCCTAATAAATGAAATTGCCACCCTTTCCTTAATAAAATGAAATGCATGGTCATAGGACCTTGTATGGTGTTGAAACTCTATCAGTGGCTGACTAGGGATGAAAATGAGCTATTGTAATTTTGTCATGATTTATTGAGGTAATATTCCTTGTGTAGGAAATTTTAAGTACTTGCTAGCTTAAGGAGATTTAATTTTGGAAAATGTCAAATCATGGGGCATTGTTATGATACTTGGAAATCTATCATTTTATGTTAATATATGCCCATGATAATCGTTTGGAAGCTTGTAGAATTGTATTTCTTGTACCTCATGTAGGAATTGGAATTTACACCACTTGAGTTTTAAATCCTTTTAAAATATCAAATCATGGGGCAATGTTATGATACTTGGAAATCTGTCATTTTATGTTAATATATGCCCATGATAATTGTTTGGAAGCTTGTAAAATTGTATTTCTTGTACCTCATGTAGAAATTGGGATTTACACCACTTGAGTATTAAATCTGCTTAAAATGTCAATTCATATGTTAATGGCACAACCCTTTGGCAGAGGACTTTAGATCCCCATCTGGACACTTGGTAATTTTTGTAGAATTTTTAGATGTAAAATACTATTTTTCCTAATTATAGTGGCAATTTGGTAATTATACAACAATGGTGATTTAGTAGGCCAAATCACACCTTAGGGTCATGGGACACAGTGAAACACCTTGATATAGGATATTACCTTACTGATAATTTTCATGTTGCATGAGGAATCATTTTGAGGGTAGTTCATGTGTAATTTGACTCAAGACCTTAACTACTTTAAATTATATTAAATACCAATTTAATATAGAAAATTATGAAAATTGGAACATACCTTATTAAGGTCAGTGGGAGCCTAGGATAATTATTAGAGACCTTGGTGATGAGTTTTTAAAAGGATTCCCTTATGGGGTTGATGGATAATTCAACTTAGTGGTCTGCGTTTAGTAAAAATAGAATTTTGAGTTTTAGACAATTCTGACCCCTAAGTAGTGTTTAGGAGTTATATCCAATCAGTAAATGAGTTATAGTACACCATGATTCAAGGAGGGTCAATCCTAGGGTTAATTGTAAGGTTGTGCTAGAGTTATTGTAGGAGGAATGGAGGTACGTCCAACCCAATTGGGTGGGACGGGAGATGAACTAAGTCACATTAAGTATATGAAATGATGAGGGGTGAACCAAACGTTAAACACCAACTAAAGTAATTGTCTTGAGGAGGATTGTGGGGTTGAGCCCATTGATCTGTAGTACCGTTAGGGGCCCCTTAGGGAGTACACCGCGGGAAGTCCAAGATTCACCCTAAATATATCGCTAACTAAATTTTAGGCAAGAGTAGCCTAATTAGATCTGCAAACTAGTATGGATCTCCTCCAGGAAGGAGATGAGTTGGATCAACTTGTGTGTTAGTCCCTGAGCCGGAAGCTCGGGTGGACTTGTTAAGCACCTGTTTCTTATGCAATTAGTGGCGAGTCTTCAGTACTAGGCCAGTCGTGTCACCGACGGTAGTACATTGACTCAGGTGAGGGTGAGGTTTAGAGGGCCGGTAAGTTTGAGTACTGCGGTCTGGAGGACAATCCCTAATAACCCACCCCGACCATAAATTCTGGTGGATTCCAGCAAGAGTACGCAGGAGCTCCGCTGTTGTGTTCTTAGCGTTGAGGCGTACATGAGGTCTAGGCTTGGTAGTGACCATACCCTCCTAGGATGTGGAGTGCCCTATCCACTGCCACCGTGAGCCACGACGGTCGGTACCCGAAAGGTTGGCTTCCTTTCAAACAAATTGGGAACTATAAAGGTCTATGCGCATAGAGTCATGTGGGTGAGTCACATTGCATAATCACATTAAAACATCATAATCATAGCATAGCATAACATACGCATTAGCATAGCCCCATCATATAAAGTAGTATGAGCTCTTTTATATGATGGGTTGCCTGGACATCTTAACTTATATGTCGTATGGGCGTTCATATAAGTTAAGGTACGATCTGTGATGGTAGCTTAGCTTTACTTCTGCACCACACTTTCTTTCTATTTACTGCTTACTTCATTGCTCTACTTTACTGCCTTATATTTGCACCATACTGCTAGCTAGCTTTTACTGCTTTACTTATACCTGCTAGTTAGTGCCATGTCACTTTCTTTTGATTACCCCTTGTTGTCCTCCGCTTCTTCCTCCCGCTCGGTACCTAGGAGTCGTGGAGGGAGGCGAGGACAAACGACTTAGTCTTTATGACTAACGGTCGGTGTGACCGCAGGAGTCCGAGGAGACGGAGTTGTCCCGCGCGCAGCAGGACGAGATGGCCGGACCAGAGCAGCGGATGCAGCGTACTACCACAATGCCACAGGTTGATGATTAGATAGTTAGACTTCCGCATTTTGAGAATTTTGATGTAGTTTTCGCATGTTGTAGAGAGAGAGAGAGAGAGAGAGAGTACATTATTTTAGATATGTATCGGGTATAAGCCCCCTTTTGCTTGTACTTCTCTTTTGGACTTTCTGTTTTCATTATATATATATATATATGATGCTGTGATTATGGACATGCCTTCATTTGTGTACTTACTTCTTTTGACATATTTTACTTATGATCGTATAGCAGGCAAAATTGGTGCTAAGCGGTGTTAGCCAACCCGAGTGTTGGTGACACCGCAAGGCAGCATTTCTGGGCGAAGATCCACCTCAATCGTGCGATGCGGGAGAGGTTCGAGTTTTCAGGTACCCGAACGGGTTTTGGAAAAAGAGATCTTACAAATGGTATCAGAGGACGAACGATCATAAGAGAACAGTCCACAACATACTGGGTCACCCCGCTCGAGTGTAGTTTGCGGACAAACTATGCAGCGGAAGCTGTGGTGTGCCCATGTATGAAATCACATAAAACAGTCCACTAAGCAGCAAGTTAGGTCAAATTTTGACTTACCTAGACAATTTAGTGACGCACCCTAGTCTAAAGAGCGACCTCAGGTCTAGATTTGGTTGAAGGTTAAGGATACCCAACGTAGCTAAGGGAAGAAGTTAGTATAAGTCTTGACGTGGAGACTTTCACGCTGAGGGTTACGCTTTACTATCAAATGGTAGGACCATCTCGAGGAGATCAGGTGTCTGTAGTCTTCTTTAGAGAAATAGAAGACCCATAAGCATAACCCCCTTACCATAACTTGATGCTTTCCATTACAGTACGTTGAGACAACCACCATAAAATACCAGAGGTCGAATTGGAATTTGAATTTTTTTGTTTTGAAAAGGCCCCTTTCCTAGTTAATCATATAAGGAACTCGGAAAAGTTAGCATAATTTATAACATTGGGAGCCTAAGTCTTATCATAACAATATGTCTCAGGGTGGAACACTAAGTCAGAGATTATATGCCCTAAAGTTTATGTACGTATGTAAGATGAATATACCATAGAAGTACTGAAAAGACGTAGCCCAAATCGGTAGGGGCTTATCCTTTTGTTTATTGGATCAATAAAATACCGACTTAGATTGTCCCCTAGATTTTGTTTAGAAAAGGTTATGACATTTTCGTAGTAATCTCGAGGTTTGGAGTATTCAATGATACTCAGGTGATGACGAGATCTTATTCATATACTTTTGATTTGTGGACCAACCCTCCTTAGAAGTTTGAGTCCCTTGGAGAATTACTTCACCTTAATTAGCATGGATTGTTTATACCAAGTTGTGATCGCTATAGTTATATTGGCAAGTTAAGTAAATGGTACACTTCAAGAGTGAGTGTGTACTCATCTTATTGCTCCAAGGCTGATTCTAAGTCGTCAAAAGTGATCAACTTGTTAATCATTTGAGTATACGTAAATGGTTGTCCAGTGTATGGCCATAAGACTCTCGGAATCAAGAAAGCCAGGTTAAGAATTTAGGGAATTTCACTAACTTCCTGATCCAAGCAATGTTGTCTTGTCTTTTATAAGGACGTTTGGTCATCAAGCTCTTACCAGTCACAAGGGAAGGATGTCATAAGCGGCAAATTCAGTGCAGGACCAAGTAAGATTTAGATTGGATAGAAGTAAGACTGAGCTATAAGTTCTCATGACCTTAAGAAATAATCAGTTTATCGTAGCAAACTTGCTAGTGTGTTGTTGTAAATACACCTTCTTAACCTCGCGACATCGATTTGTAGAGTTACCGGAATCAATTAATAAACATTGACGTCTGATCAAATGCCTCATTTTAATCCAGTACTGAAAATAAGAAGAATACCAGGTTTAGTAGCTTGGGATAAATGTGTCACATCGTGAAAATTTGAGGATTGGAATCAAGTTTTCGCAAGTAAAATTATAACTAGAGTTGCTTACACTTCAGGGCTCTCAAAGGTAATTTTCAGATAGTATTTTTAATTAAAATTCAAGCCCTCTCCTTGGTGAAAATTTAGTTAAGATCTTTTTACTCTTAGAATTGGTTTATGCACAACCGGAGAGCTTATGAAGGTGACTCTTTGGATCTTGTAATATGATGGTATAAACTACTTAGGGCTAAGATGGAGAATCTTACTATGTTCGGATCTCGGGAAAAATGGCAACGACCATCATGTGCTAAAATGTTGAGGATTAGAGAGTTGAAATAAACGGTTAGTTGTTGTTTCTATCAACTCCCACTTGAAATTATTAAGATTACTTAATGAGATTTATCGATGTAACTTTGGACGACACAACTAAGAGAAGGGTCGTTATGATGAATCCTTTAATCCATAATTTATAGCTTAAGTGAGATGAGACTACTTGGCTTTGAAAGTTTAGCCCACTCGTTATTGGGAATCTAAAGTGAAATTTGACGAATGGTATATTGAAGATATATAATTTACATACGATCATCCGATCTTAAGAGCCGGAACTTACAATTCCCCCCAAAACATTATAATCCCAGATAGGAAGATTCAAGAATAAGGGAGACAGGTTTGATTTCCAGATATAAATGGTGAAACTTCTTGAGGATTAATGGGTTTTAATGAGACACCCTTCATGTTGAAGTCAATTTGTGTCAATTCATGTCATGATAAAAAGGGTTTTAACCTCGTGAGTTATGAACCAAATGGATATGGAAAGTTGATGGGAGTCATTTTACGATCATCATTTTAAACTGCAGGCGTTATGTTCCTCAAGGAAAGCACAGAGGTTATTTGCATTTATTTAACGGGAGGGAGCGTTAACCTCATGTAACGTTCGTAGGACATAAGAGACTCTGGCGCAAGTGTAATCAAGTTTATGTTATTGGTTTGTAGCTGATAAACCTGACCTTTTATCCGCGGAGTCGGAAACGGTTTATCAGCAGAATATTATGTAATCATGGTTCGTGAATATAACCCTATGAAGTTAAGTTGAACTAGAAGAACTTCGGTGCCATCTAGCGCGGCATGATAGTATAAATTAACTATGTAGGCCCTTATGTATTACAGATAGATCCTCCTCCAGGGGGTGAAGTATTTTTGTTAACACCCACACCTGGTTAGCCTGTTTTGATTTTGTAGTGTATATTTCCTATTTATTACTGGGATGGAGCAAGTAGAACCCGCGTTGTGATTAATGGCACGATGGTCTGAGCGGCGGGTTAACCTTCAATTAACCCTAGTGAGAATATTGCCGACAATCTTAGCGAGGAATGGTAGAAGTGCCAGGATAAGTCTTGGTAAAGAATGTTGCTTCAGTTTAAGTTTTCTTTTAGTAGAGGTCCGAGTTCTTCCGTGGAAGGAGGTTCTGATGTCCGATTATTACGGTTCAATCATGGGCAAGAGGAGCACAGCTGGGTGCCCTTGGACCGCATGCAACAACATTTCCCGGAACTCATCACCTCAATTTAAACGTCTTTGAAATCCTTTACTCTTATAAGTACTTGCAACCCGTAGACCCGAACCTAAATTTCGAGGATGAAATATTTATTTTGTTTATTGGGATTTGTAACATCCCTAATCCTTATAGACCCCTAGTTGGTATTAGGTCAGGGGTGGTGTGCTGAGTGGCCACCAAGGCCCTTGGACCAAGTGGAGTGTGCTAAGCGCACACCAAGGGCACAAAATCAACATAGCCCGTACCACTCCATTAGGCCAATTGACCCTCAATTCACCAAATTGACCTCCCCCATACCACCATAACCACCGAGGAAGACCATTACCTTGAGAATTGCACTTGGGTGGGACCCAATTGCATGAAATTGACC
The DNA here is from genome assembly GCA_033032865.1 of Dactylorhiza incarnata. Classification (NCBI taxonomy): domain Eukaryota; kingdom Viridiplantae; phylum Streptophyta; class Magnoliopsida; order Asparagales; family Orchidaceae; genus Dactylorhiza; species Dactylorhiza incarnata. Next base: position 10,640,807 of record JAWHQI010000007.1, read on the forward strand.
AAAGTCAACAATAGGTCAACATTAACCAAACTAAGTCAATTAGGGTTCAATTGACTCTACATGTTCAAATTTACCTTACCACCACACTCTAAACACTTTAAGGAACTCATTGGACCTAAAAGCCCCATCACTTGGTCAACCATTCAACCAATTTGGCCAAAATCAACTCTAGCTTAATTTAGCTCAAAATCACACCTTTAGCTTTTACTGCTTTACTTATACCTGCTAGTTAGTGCCATGTCACTTTATTTTGATTACCCCTTGTTGTCCTCCGCTTCTTCCTCCCGCTCGATACCTAGGATTCGTGGAGGGAGGTGAAGACAAAACGACTTAGTCTTTATGACTAACGGTCGGTGTGACCGCAGGAGTCCGAGGAGACGGAGTTGTCCCGCGCGCAGCAGGACGAGATGGCCGGACCAGAGCAGCGGATGCAGCGTACTACCACGACGCCACAGGTTGATGATTAGATAGTTAGACTTCCGCATTTTGAGAATTTTGATGTAGTTTCCGCATGTTGTAGAGAGAGAGAGACAGTACATTATTTTAGATATGTATCGGGTATAAGCCCCTTTTTGCTTGTACTTCTCTTTTGGACTTTCTATTTTCATTATATATATATGATGCTGTGATTGTGGACATGCTTTCATTTGTGTACTTACTTATTTTGGCATATTTTACTTATGATCGTATAGCCGACAGAATTGGTGCTGAGCGGTGTTAGCCAACCCGAGTGTTGGTGACACCGCAATGCAGCGATTCAGGGCGAAGATCCACCTCAACCGTGCGATGCGGGAGAGGTTCGAGTTTTCAGGTACCCGAACGGGTTTTGGAAAAAGAGATCTTACAGCAGATCAGGCTCTCACCTAGCTGGCAGGGCCATAGGCTTACTCGGTGGCAACTCACGATGAAGACAAGGTAGGAAAGGAAAATCCAAGAAAGGAAAGATCGACGCGAGGTAAGTCTCTCAGTATGAGGTATGCGAATGGTGTCCATCGAGAAGGACACCGACGAATGGGGTCCATCGAGAAGGACACTCACTGACGATTGAGGTCTATCGAGAAGGGCACTCACCCTGGCGAATGCACCCAGGGTGTCAACCTACCCCAAGGGGTGTAGGAATCGTGCGGGACGAGGCGAGCTCTCGGCGTGGTCACGCTCCCGACAGAAACCAACGTGACCACCTAAGTCCTAAAAGGGTATGAACGCGCGCGAATGTGCGACCGTGTGGCATGCCTATGGGGTGAGAAATCCTTAGTCTCGACCTATGATTCAGGGTCGGCGGTATGCTAATGAGCAAGTGGCACACAAGTACGTGGGAGAGAATGCGAGAGCAGGGATGACGACATACAAGCGCACAAACTATTAGCGAATGACAACAAGTAAGGCAGAGAATGAAAAATCATAGAAATATAGACAAACAAAAATCTTTCATTTCATTTCATTTCCAAAGAGTTTTACAAAAGAAAGTTCTCGCATTACAACCAAAAAAGAAAAATAAGGCAGGTCTTCAGGAGGAGCCGCCGGACTTCTCGCTGAAGGATCCAGTGCTTGCGCCTGAAGGCCGGGTGAAGAGCTCGGGTAGTACATGGCGAGCCGTGATCCTCTCCCCCTTCTTTCAGGAGCCCAACACCCCGAAACACCTCCAACGCATGTTTCTCCACTCCTTGGGTAGTCTCCTGCATCAATGCCTCGAGCTCATCATTGGTGTAGTGATGTTGAGTATCCTTCTCTCCGGGAGGTGGCAGAACAACTGCGTCTCGCAGCTGTTGGTTCTCGGCCTGCAGCTCCTTGACCCGATCCTCGAGGGTGGCCACTCGCACGCGCAGGATGTCAGAGTTAGTTGTGTCCTGCAATAGAAGAAAGTGTTGGATCTTACGGCGCTCTTAGAGGGGGGGGGGGGGGGGGGTGAATAAGGGAATAAAATTCTTTGATAATTTTTACTAAATTGTTAGAGTAAATTGGAATGAAATAATCAATTTAACTTAAAGGAGGAAACAATTGTAATTTGCAATTTTATAAATTATGCCAAATGATAGAAATCAAGTAAACACAAAAAGAGACATGATTATATTATATGAAAAAGGTGTTTACAAAAATTGATTTCAATATGGCTTGAAATCGGAGGCGAATAAAGTAATATAATTTTTCCTTTTCTATACCGACTTGTATCCCCACAAACCGGTTGGCTTTAGCCAATCCTTTCCCGGATATGGCCTCAAGCCGCTCTAGCCAATCCTTCCCAGGATATGGCCTTGAGCCCCCTAGATCTAATCACCTAGAACTAGTCGCCAACACAAGGCGAATTTCCCCCTAAGTCCTACCCAGACCTAGTCGCCAACACAAGACGAATTAACTAAACGATTACAAAAAATATGGAATGAAAATAAATATAACAATAATGAAACTCCCTATATGAGATCTCTGAAGATGAGGATGAAGGATCGCTGTAGCATAAGCGAGGTTGAAGCGATCGTTCTTCGGATGCAGCGTGGTGGCTTCCTTCTCCAAAAATCCTCTTTGAATTTGAGTGGGAGATGAACTTTCGACAGAGTAGCAGCTCTGGAAATATGACACAAGTAATCTCTCTGGAAGCACTAGCTCCAAACGAGAGAGAGCCCATCAATTTATAGATCTTGAAGATAGCACCTGCGGTAGCTCCTAGCGCCTGCGGTAGCGTTCGTGTGGAGCGGTTGCGAAACCGTCAGTGGCGTGGCGCTGTGCACGAACTTGAGATAGCGCCAGGCGGTAGCGCTAGCGCTGGCGGTAGCGGTTGCGAAACTGTCGGCGGCGTGGCAGAACAAACTTTCGTCGAACGAAATTTTTTTGTCGAACAGAGCTTCAAGTTCGTCGAACGAAACTTTTCGTCGAACGAAACTTTTCGTCGAACGAAATTTTCGTCGAACAAAATTTTTTGTCGAACGGAGCCTCAAGTTCGTCGAACGGAAATTTTCGTCGAACGGAATTTTCGTCGATCGGAACCTGAGCTAGTGCCTGGCGGTAGCGCTAACGCCGGTGGTAGTGCATTATTCCAGATTTTTGAATTCAGTTGCTTTCTACCTGTGGAGTATTGCACCTATAGTTCCTGCACACTATAAGCACAGAACAAGCAAGATCAAATACAATTTGGGATTTGTTATTCTCAAACAAAGGGATGTGACACACATGTCCAACAATCTCCCCCATTTGATAATAACAAATCCTCTTAGCAAGAAATCAACAATAGTATTTATAGTATATGATAAGCAAGATGATAGTGCAACTATAGTAAATGATAAGCATGATGATATGCATACTTCCCCTATCTTAATGCCCCCTACATAAATGCAATTTATGTTTTACTCCCCCTAAAAGATAGATTACATGAATTATTCTCCCCTTAATCTTCTATATTTCTCCTATATAGATTTCTTCGATTAATCTCCCCCTTTTGGTATTATCAAAAGAAGGTGGTGTGAGAGTAGTAAGGAGGCATTTCTTATAAATGATAAAACATGATCGAGCTTTTCGAAATATAGATAATGATAAAGCGGTAAAAGCATAATTTGAAGAGATTTCAAATAAATAGGTAAGAGTTTTAAGCAATCGGAAGATTATAAGACACATCTTTATGTAAGCATGAAAAATCATAATTATAAATATGAGTGTAAGTTCATAAATGTAAAGATGTTTTAACTTTTTTGAAATTTCAAAGTTTTTCATAAAGATACCAATCATGAAATAAACATATCAAAGAGAGATTATACTACAATGTTACTTAATTTTAAGTTCAAGAGATACCAAAATATTGTAGAGATCATGCTAGGTTATCTAGTGCATTTCTTATATAAAGAGTAGTATCGATAAAACATTAGAATCCAATACTCATGAGAAGAAGTGTTATGAAAGATAATGATGTGCACATAAGTGTATTTTGGGCAATGTTAATAATTGATTTAAATCAACAAAATACAAGACATATGTAAAGTAAAGTGCACAAAAAACACAAGTAAATTACTTTCACACACTTTTAATGCACATAATTTTTTAACAAAGTGGTGTAATAACCAAAGTTTGCACAAGACACTTTACTATTCTTTTCAAGGTGCTCAACCTCACAATGCTTATGAAGACTTATCAGGAGGTTCAAGTAGTGCTTGGTGGAGTTATAGTTGTCTACAAATATAATTTTTTGTTCATATTTGTGAGACAACATTCTCCGAATACACTTGTTTTGCAAACCCAATTTTTTAAACTTAACCACTTTTCTAAATTTCATAAGTGCAATTCAAATGTAGTGTAGGCAATAAACTTATGCAAGTTTTAATTCATTGTACAAATACAATACACAGGCAAGCATTTTTAGATTTAAACAACACATGTTGATTACCAAAATAAGTGAGTGAAAATTATCATTATCAATCATAATACATTTACTCATACTTAGAGGCATGCTAAGTTTGGTTCTACACATATTTTTCAATACAATTGATGCACTTTAAATAGATATATCAAAGCATGATAAACAAAATAATGTTTATAGAAATTTGAAAGAATAAATTTTAACATTGTAAATAATTCTAAATAATAAAATTCATTCATGCTTGATATTAGCAATAAAGATCATACAGTTTTTTTGTTGTTTTGAAATTTTTTTAATGAAATAAAAACAGAAAAATCACACAAACATATTTTTGTATTTTTGAATTTTGAATTTTTATAGTTGATTTTTCATAATGCAAATAAAATAAAAATAAAATAGATAGAAACATAAAAATAAATTTGTACATATAAACTAACATATTTTTGTTGATTTTTAGAAATTTTTAAAAACAGAAAAATCACAAACCCAAACTAGCGCCGGCGCTAGCGCTAGCGCTGGAAACAGTACACGATTTTTTAAGAATTTTAAAAATCTGATTTTTGATATTGATTAGGGGTCTTAAAAATCTGATCAAATGGTTCGCAGACCAGCATGTTTTTGATTTTTGAAATTGTGTAATATTCAGAGATGTCTTGATTGCTCAAATTGCATAAAACATTAGCGTTTTACATGTTATTCATCCTAAGATGTCTAAGAATCCTAATTCCAACCTTAACATTTGAAACCTTGCATCGGGAAGAGGTTTAGTAAATATATCAGCAAGTTGAGAGTCCGTGCCAATGAAACTTGATGAGGATTCATCATGGGCTCTCATTTATGAAGAACAGGATGGCGGTTACTCCCATAAACCACTCCCCCACTACTTTAGTGGGAGAGAGTGGGAGACCAAAGCCGGAACCGCCATTCCCGCCACCAACCGCCAATCCGAAAATACGCGCCAAGTACGCCAACCGCAACGTGCACGACGACGCCGCCCCCTCCCGCCGATGAGCGGGCCGCGTCAAACCGTGCACCCCGTGGGGTGCGGCCGACCACACCCCACATGGGGTGCGGCCAAGCCGCACCCATGGGGTACGGCTAAGCCGCACCCGCGTGGTGCAGCCAAGCCGCACCCACGGGGTGCGCCCTCGCCACAAGGGGCGTGGCCGGCCGGACCGCACCACCCTTGGCGTGCGGCTGGTCCGCACCCCCTTGGGGTGCGGCCAAGCCGCACCCCCTCCTTTTGGGGGTGCGGCCAAGCCGCACCCCCCTTACGGGGTGAGGCCAAGCTGCACCCCCTTGAGGTGCGGTCAGGCCGCACCCCCCTTGGGGTGCGGTCAGGCCGCACCCCCCTTGGGGTGCGGCCAAGCCGCACCCCTTTTGGGGGTGCGGCCAAGCCGCACCCCCCCTTACAGGGTGCGGCCAAGCCGCACCCCCATTTTTTTTGCGGGGTGCGCCCACGCCGTGCCCCTCCCCGAGGCGGGGGACGGCCGAGCCTCCTCCTCCTTCCGTTTTCCTCACCGGGGGGCTTCCAAGGGGCCTCCCCATATTCGCGCGCTCAGAACGACTCTAAGCGCATTCAAAGCGTTTCCATGTTCGTCGCGCGCTCAGAACGCTTCTGAGCGCGCTCGGACTCACTCACATTTCTGACTCGCTCACTTTTCCGACTCGCTCACTTTTCTGACTCACTCACTTTTCCGACTCGGCTCGCTCACTTTTTGTCTTTTCAGTTTCTCACTTTTCAGGAACAACTTGCCGCCTTTCCTCGAAGGGCGGGTTGGTCATTTACGAAAAATGGTGATCCGTAGGCTCTGAACCCGAAAATATGATTCGTCCTCCCAGGTGGTTATGGTGGTTACAACGGCAAAATTACCGGGCTACCCCCGGCCAAAGCTATAAAAAGACCCCCTAGGCTTCATTTGGGAGGAGGACGCCTTGATGACCAGAGAGAGCTCCTTGAGGATTTCCACAGATTTCTCCTTCGGCGCTTGAAGATCTCCTTCGTGGACTTGAAGTTTTCCTTCGTCCCGAAAGGCGACTCGACAGTCTCACTTTCGCTCTCACGAAAGCGGACAACGTTCTCGCTTTCATCTTCACGAAAGCGGACAAGGCATTCTCACTTTCGTTCTCTACCGTTCTCAGAAGGAAAATACTTAGTTTTTTCGAGAGGTTGCCTGTCACCCTCGGAACGTTCTCTCTCTCTCCCTCTCTCTAATATTGTAACGAGCAGCGGCCTGTCGCGCTCGAATTCTAAACACTGGATTGTAACCCCCATGAAGATAGTGGAAGTTTGGTCGGCACAGCTCCGACCACGTGGTTTTTTACCCTTTCCGGGTTTTCCACACTAAAAAGTCCAAGTGTAATCAACGAATTTCTCTGTGACTGTTTGCGCGCTTAGTTCGCTCCCGAGCTAAGGTGGTTCAAGTAAACCGGTCTACCAAGAGCCCTAAGCGACCCGCAACAGTTTGGCGCCGTCTGTGGGAATGGATTCCCAACTACCGAACAAAGGATTTCCGAACGCAGTGTCCGCTTCGCCTGAGTTCACGGAACCAGCAAGGGTGGACACCTCCCCCGAACTATCCGACGCATGCAGTTCCTTAATCCCTGAAGGCCCGACGAAAAGAGCGCTCATCGCTGCACCAATCCAACCCCAGTGGGATGGACCGACTAGCAAGCCGGCCCCTCTCACAGAGGGACAGGATCCGAACGATATCGCGCACCAGCAAAGGCGATCCCCCCTGTCAGAGTCAATTTTGGCATACCCAGTCCCATAATGGCTAAAGCTCCCACGCATCAAGGAGTTCCACGGTGCAGAAGACCCGTACGTGCAAGTTAATCACTTCTTGATGACGGTACGGACGTTCGGACTTCCCGACCAAATCAGCTGCAAAATCTTCACCAAGACACTGCGCGGGAATGCCCTCCGCTGGTATCGATCCCTGCCAAACGGAGCGATTCACAACTTCACCGAGTTGTCCCAGCTGTTCATTGAATGGCACGAAGCGCGCGCGCCAAGGATCCAAGAAGAAGAGCAAGAAAAGCCCGACACGGACGAACCGCCCCGCCTAAGGGAGGCGGAATGGAGTACGCAACAATAGAAGATCTGCACAAATCTTCACCAGGAGCGTCCCTGCGCATGGATGGACTTCGCCTTAGACGCGAGCATAGGCAGTCCACCCTGTGAGCTAAGGAGAGCGTTGGTAACTCACCGCATCTCCTTCAACATCCTATTCCTGGCTGCCGTAGTACGACTCAAACTCCTAAGCAGGAACCTCAAACTCAGGGCCAGCGACGCGGAGCTCCCAGACGGAACTACGGTACCCACCGTAGGAATCATCACCCTCCCCGTCCAAGTAGGGATGCACGCAGAACCAGTCCAGTACGACGCTCAGTTCGTCGTCGCCGAGGCAGACTCCCCCTACGACGCAATATTTGTGAGCCTCTTACTGGACGCCCTGGACCACGATGTTTCCATGTCCGGACGCATGACCAACAAAGGGAGTATCCTCAGGAACGCGATCCACGGTTTCGACACACCCGCCTCCAAGCTCCCTTGGATCAACAATGACCCATCGCCAAAACCGAAGTCTGAGAAGCAAGGCGCGCGGAAGGATCGCGCAACTCCCACGTTGGCTGAAAAAGCCAAATTTCAGGCATCAGCGAATCCGCCGCAGTTTGATACATGCCGCAAGAGAAAGGGGCAGCAGCAGCAGTTTGAGAAGGCTGAACTGCTCACTTAGAAACGAGAAGGCCGCTCCCAAGGACTAGCAAATCAAGGCTCCCAGAGCTTCACCCCGCTGAATACCCCCCGTGAGCACATATTGTCTGTAATCAGCAATAACAAGATTGTCAACTGGACCAAACGGCTCTCCCTACACAGGGGAGATCAAGCCCAATTCTGCCACTTCCACAAAGGCCGAGGGAACCGAACGGAGCACTGCGCAAGACTGAAAGAAGAAATTGAACGCCTCATCCAGTTAGGGCACCTGGAAGCTTTCCGTGAAGAGACACAGAGGGATGCCACCAAAGATCAGTCGTCGGGTCACCGCCGCCCACCGTGCTGAATGACCTAAAAAGCTTGAGCAAGCACAGCACAACGGGAGCTCGACGTTACCTCCTCTCTCGTGAAATATGTATCAGAAACTTACTGGCTTAAAATCCGCAAGATTGCACTTGAGCATGTATCAATATTTTCTAGTTATATTTTATCTGTTCTAAACTGTTCTACTACAGGAACCACTTCGGGGCCCTGCCCCGGGGACTTTGCACCGTCGTCGATTGAAGGTTCGCCCTTCTCCTCCGTCGTCGAGTCCCGGTGTCGTAGGGGCCTGCCCCCCTTACATTCACCCCCGGTTTGAATACACCAGCTATTCACCGGCCACTTCGGGGACCTGCCCCGGGGACTTTGCACCGCCGTCGATTGAAGGTTCGCCCTTCTCCTCCGCCGTCGAGTCCCGGTGTCGTAGGGGCCTGCCCCCTTATGTTCACCCCCGGTTTGAATACACCAGCTATTCACCGGCCACTTCGGGGCCCTGCCCCTGGGACTTTGCACCGCCGTCGATTGAAGGTTCGCCCTTCTCCTCCGCCGTCGAGTCCCGGTGTCGTAGGGACCTGCCCCCCTTACGTTCACCCTCGGTTTGAATACACCCGCTATTCACCGGCTAAGCCGCGAGCCAGACTCGTGCGAAAGCCGCAAGCACAGACTTGCGCAAACTAATTTTTTATGTAAAAGCCGCGAGCACAGACTCGTGCAACTAATTATATATATATAAACCGCGAGCGTAGACTCGTGCAAATTAGTATAAAAGCCCCGGGCTCAGACCCGTGCAAACTCATCTGTAATTTTGAAAACAATCAAACTGTGCAGGTGCTAACAACCAGATTGACAAGATCATGCAGGAAAACAGGTACAACGCATGCAATAAAGGAGATTTAACCACATCCGACAAACACACAAACAAACAACAAAGCTGAAAGCGAAAGTGAAAGATGAACAACATCAGTCCTCGGCCACGTCCGAGTAGTCGTCCCCAAAAAGATCTCCGGCTCCGAGGCCAGCGGCGTCACACCCAAACTTCCTCCCCATCATACGGTGTAACATCCCCAATCCTACTAGACCCCTAGTGTGAGAATGGTGAGCTCAAAGGGTGGGATGAGGGGCCTTAAGGACCCCTTAGGATGAGAATTTTGCTAAGTGCACACCTAAAGTCCTAATCAAATAGGACCCAAGCTACTAAGGAGGGCCAATTGGATACCAATTCCCCCAAAATGAGGCCACCCTTAGTCCCCTAAACCTTAAGGAAGGGTGATGGGGTGATCATCACCCCTAAGTGGGGCTCAATTCCATAGGATTAGCCCAAAATCACCTTAGGTGAACATGGACCAAACCAATCAATTAAGGGGCAATTGACCCCCAAGTGGCCAAATTGACTTCCCCCTTATACACCTAGCACCAAAAGAGACCTATTAGACCCAGAGGCCCCATCATGAGGTGACCCATCCTCCTCAATTGGGCCAAAGTGTGACAATGGGCAAAATGGTAAAATCCACCATCTTGTAACCAATTGGCCACCCAATGACCAAATTGATCTCACACCTATATTCTAAATATAATTTTGAACTTAAAGGTCCCAAAAGCCCCATCATGGGGTATTTAATTGCCCTTTAATTGGGCCAATGCCCTAATTAGGGCACTTTAAGGCCAAAACCCAATTCAATCAATTGAGGACCAATTAGCCTTCCAATGATCAAATTGATCCTCCCCCTACTTTCTAAACATGATTAGTGACCCCTTGGACCCAAAAGCCCCATCATAGGATGGTCAACCCTCTCCAATTTGGTCAAAATCCAAATTAGGGCAAAAAGGTCAACCCAACCCAAATATGGTCAACCTGCCCTCAAACCCTAAAATTGACTCCACATCTAGTCTCTTAACATCATTAGGGATCTAAGAGGCCCAAAATCCCCATCATGGAAGGGTCAATTCACCTCAATTTGGCCAAGGTCTCAAGGAAGGGCATTTTGGGTAATTTCACACCTTTGGATCAAATTGGGCCAAATAGGGCCCCACCATGGGCCAAGCCCTATTGGGAGATGACATGGGACCCATGACCTACATGGGGGACCAGTCAACCCAAATAGTCAAAGTCAAAGTCAACCCAAATGGGCTTAAGCCCAATTTGAGTGACCAAATCAATATCTCCATTAAATAGACCCTAAGTCTAAAGTTTGTAAAAATAAATAGGCTCATAAGAGACCTTGTGAGCTATAGCTAAGAGATTGGACTAACCCAAGTTAACCCAAATGGGTGATTGGGCTAAAGGAGGGGACAAAAAGTGAAAAGTAAAAGCAAAAGCCTTCCCCTCTCCCTCTCTCTCCTCCCAATCAGCCTTGGGCTCTTCCCTGAAGGGAGATGAGTGCTGAGGAGGAGCTGGAAAGCTGGTAAAGGCAGCCATGTCGGCTGAGGTGGCAACCACGTGAGCTCCAACTTCAAATCTTCCAAGGCCGGCCTCCTCTCCCTATTTAAACCCCACCACGAGCTTCAGAAGCTCCTTTACAGTCGGGTTAGAGCCTTGGATCAACGAATTCGGTGGAGGATTGCTAGCTGACGAGAGCTTGCTGGAGACGGAGAAGGAGATGGCAAACTGCCGGAATACTCGCCGCCCAGCTCGCTTCCAGGTTCGCTTCTCCCCCCTCTGACTGTGCTAGCATCTAGGGTTGTTAGAAGTCGAATTCGAGCTCAACTGAGCCGAGTTCATTTCGGATATTCCATGGTTTTCGCCGTTTGGGCTTCTTGTTAGAACTGCCGGAAACCGCCTCCTCCGGCGACCAATCCACCGCCAATCGATCGGCACCACCTCAACGGAGGTGGTGGTGGCGGTGGCTGGCCAGGGAGATGGAGGGATGGCCGGGATTTCCGGTTCCAAGCGGCTCCGGGACGGGCCAATCTGGGCCGTTGGCTCGAGGAAGACGATGAAGGAGCGCCGCCCGATCCGCTTTAAGATCTGTGCAAGATCAGCGCCTTAATTAATACATGGCCTTGGTGTGCTGTTAGCAGTTTTGTAACCTTTTTTGTAGCTTAATGTTAAGGCCCTTAGAGGCCATAAATAAAAAAAAATGCCCTGAGATAACTTTTATAGATCTTGAAGTCTACTTTCATTTGAACCTTAGATCAAACCATTTGGAGTTGATTTGATTCCTGTAGAGCCATTTTTTTGAGACTGGTACAAAATAATTCCAACCACTAAAGCAACCATAACTCCCATTTGGATTGGAGTTTAGGGCTGAAATTTTAAACCCTTTTGTAACTATCCCTGACCTACTTTGTGCCCAAAAATCAGAATTTTTGGGGCATATTTTTCTATAGTTTTTGTCCAAACATTGAAAATGAAATTTATGATAATTAGGTGGCCAAACCCCCTTGTGGGACCCCCATATTAGGGTGGGGTGAAGTTTAGGCTAAGTCCACACACTGTTAAAAATATTGGGTCCATTGGACCACTCCTTGTGGGTGAACCCTCTTTTGAGTGAGGATGGCTTAAGGGTTTGTGTGGGTTAGGCCAGAAACTTTACTTAACTTAAGGAGACAAATTGAGGCCCTTAATGGACAAATCATGAAAATGGTGTGAGACACACTATTGTAGCCCTAGCTGTCTAGTTTCATTAGAAACTAAGATGTTGGCATTTGGAGGTCAGTATACCCCAAAGGAGCCTTTTTACTAGGACTGGTCCTACACTAGGTCAGTCTATTAGAAAATTTACCTAGGTCAAACCCTTCAAGCTTTGGAGCTGTGCTTTTAACCATGGGTTAGTATACCCTAGGGGCACCCCCTGCCAAAGGGGTAGCCCTTGGTTGACACTTTTACCTAGGGTTTTTGTGGTAGTTAGGATATTTAAATTAAGTTGATTTTTGGAGCATATGATGTCCAAATGGCACCAAACATTGGTGGCATACCATTTTGTGCATGAGTAGTGCCTACATAAAATTTCACTCTATTTGGAGTTGATTTAGTAAGGAAAATTGGAAACCCTAATGAGGGCCTTTAAGGGTCAAATTAGGGTTTAGGTCATTTTGAGGAGTTGAGTGTGCTAGCCTCCTCCCATCATGTTGGATATGTGGGTATGGATATGCAAATGCTTGGGTCACACCCTAATGGTCCATTTGGAGCCATTAGGGTGGTGTGACCTAAAACCCTAAGGGTAGACCTTAAGGGTGCAATGTTGAGATTTGTGAAGGTCATAGGACCAAATGTTCAATCCATGGCTCAGAACTTTGTAGTTATGCTTGTATGGGCATAAAAGGTCTTAGATAATTTAATGGGAATTTTTAGAGGCTTTTAAGTATTTTTCCTCTTAATAAATGAAATTACCACCCTTTCCTTAATAAAATGAAGTGCATGGTCATATGACCTTGTATGACTTTGATATGCTATCAGTGGCTGGAATATGGTGAAGTAGGGCTATGGTAATTTTGCCCTAAGTTATGGAAGTGTTATTCCCTGTAAAGGAAATTTTGAGTGCTTGCTAGCTTAAGGAAATTTAATTTTGAAAAAAAGTTAAATCATGGGGCAAAATTGTGATACTTGGTTAACTGTGGTTTTAGGTTAATATATGCCCATGATAATTGTTTGGAAGCATGTAGATTTATATTTCATGCACTTCATGTAGAAATTGGAATTTACACCCCTTGAGTATTAAATCTTTTTAAAACATCAAATCATGGGGCAATGATGTGATACTTGGTTAACTGTGGTTTTAGGTTAATATATGCCCATGATAATTGTTTGGAAGCATGCAGATTTATATTTCATGCACTTCATGTAGAAATTGGAATTTACACCCTTGAGTATTAAATCTTTTTAAAATATCAAATCATGGGGCAATGATGTGATACTTGGTTAACTGTGGTGTTAGGTTAATATATGCCCATGATAATTGTTTGGAAGCATGTAGATTTATATTTCATGCACTTCATGTAGAAATTGGAATTTACACCCCTTGAGTATTAAATCTTTTTAAAATATCAAATCATGGGGCAATGATGTGATACTTGGTTAACTGTGGTTTTAGTTTAATATATGCCCATGATAATTGTTTGGAAGCATGTAGGTTTATATTTCATGTACTTCATGTAGAAATTGGAATTTACACCCCTTGAGTATTAAATCTTTTTAAAATATCAAATCTTGGGAAATGATGTGATACTTGGTTAACTATGGTTTTAGGTTAATATATTCGCATGATAATTGTTTGGAAGCATGTAGATTTATATTTCATGTACTTCATGTAGAAATTGATAATTGCCGCCTTTAGATGTTTAATCATCTTAAAATATCAGAACACATGGTAATGACACAATCTTTTGGCAGTGGACTCTAGGTCCCCATTTGGACACCTGGTAATTTTTTGTAGATTTTTCAGAAGTGAATTACTATTTTTCCTAATTATAGTGGCATTTTGGTAATTATACAATTATGATGATGTAGTAGGCCAAGTGACATCCTAGGGTCATGATACTCAGTGAACCACCATGATATGGAATATTATATTACTGATAATTATCATAAAGCATGAAGGAGCAGTTTGAGGGTAGTTCATGTGTAATGTGACTTAAGGCCTTAACTACTTAAAATTATATTAAATATCAATTTAATATGGAAAATTATGGAAATTTGAATATACCTTACTAAGGTCAGTGAGAGCCTAGGATAATTATTAGAGTCCTTGGTGATGACTTTTAGAAGGGTTCCCTTATGGGGTTGATGGTTAGTTCAAATTAGTGGTCTGCGTTTAGTAAAAACATAATTTTGAGTTTTAGACAATTCAGACCACTAAGTAGTGTTTAGAAGTTGTATACAAGCAGTAATTGAGTAATAGCACACAAGGATTCAAGGAGGGTCAATCCTAGGGTTAGCCGTGAGGTTGTGCTAGAGTCAACGTAGGAGGAATGGGGGTACGTCCAACCCATTTGGGTGGGACGGGTGTTGAGCTAAATCACTCTAAGTATATGAAATAATGAGGGTGAACCAAATGTTAATCACCGACTAGAGTAATTGTCCTGAGGAGGATGGTGGGGTTGAGCCCATTGATCTGTAGTACCGTTAGGGGCCCTTCACCGGATGTACCTCGGGAAGTCTAAGATTAACCCTAAATTTCAATAACAATTAAAGTAGGCAAGAGTAGCCATAGTAGGGTAAGATTGGGTTTGTGTATCTCCTCCCAGTTGCGGGAGTGGCAGGATTGTGGTGCACGGTTAGACGAGCGGGAATCTCGAGGGGATGATTATCCTGGTAACTTTCTCAGAAATGTGGCAGGTCTTCGGTACTAGGCAGGTCGTCACTCCGACCGCGGTACGTTGACTTAGCGGGTGTGTAGGGGTTTAAGGGGCCAGCTTGGCTGCGTGTCGGGATGACAGTTCCCCGAAGACACCTCTCACTTGGCTCACAGTCTGGTGGACTCCAGCAGAGAGTACGCAGAGCTCCGCGATTGTTTAGCGTCGAGGCGTACGTGCGGTCTAGGCCTGGTAGAGTGTATACCCGCCTAGGAGTGGACAGCCCGGTCCGCTACCACCGTGTGTCACAGCGGTTGGTACCCGAGAGGTTGGCTTCCTTTCAAACAGAGGGAACTACAAAGGTCTATGCGCATAGAGTCGTGTGCGTGAGTTTCATTGCATAAAACATTCATGGCATAGCATAACATACGTACTTGCAGATCCTCATCATATAAATTAGTATGGGCTCTTTTATATGATGAGTTATAATTCCTGGAAATCCTAACTTATAAGTTTGTATGGGCATTCATATAAGTTAGGGTACGAGATTGATTACTTGTCGCTACTGTTCTTACTGCTTCGCTTTACCTGCTTTACTCACTGTTTATTTACTGCTGTACATCTTCATTTTATACTCCTGCTTATACTCCTGCTTATACATGCTTAGATTAGCCCCTTTTTCACTTATGTATATACTAGTTTACTTTCCCTGTCACCTGCTTGTTCCTTGCTCGTCCCCTGCTTTTTCCTCCCGCGCGGTACCTAGGAGTCGCAGGAGGAGGGGACCTAGCGAGCTCGGTCATTTCTGACTGACGGTTTGCATTGGGGCCGAAAAACAATCTAGGATTCCGAGGAGACGGAGCTGTCGCACGCACCGCAGGAGACGAGGGCAGGACCTGAGCAGCCAGCGACGCAGCGGGTAGCGGCCACGAGACATCAGGTGGATTACATTTTGAGTGCTAGTGATGTGTGATGTTGAAATAGCTTCCGCAAGTAGAGAGGATGTGAGAGATTTGTTTCATGATGTACCGGGATTAGGCCCTCTCATTTATGTACTCTCTATTTTCTTGCTCGGGCTTATTTATATATCGTTTTGATTAGCTTTTGATATATATTGGATTGTGATTTGTGGACTTCCTTTGTTTAGTTTGTACTCACTCATATACTCACTTTTACTATTGCTCGCACTATGATCGTAGCCGGCAGGGTCGACGTTACGTGGTGTAGCCCAAACCGTGTGTTGGAAGTCACCGCAATGCGTCGGTTCTGGGCATAAGGTCCGCTAGGCCTCGGGAGCGGGGAAGGGATCTTACATACGGAGAGTCTTCTGAATGCCTCTCTGAAAAGAGACTTCGCACTCGTCCGCTATCAGGGGCTCTACCTCCTTCGTCATCACCTCGGCGCGAATCTCTTCCACCATCTGGAAACGCTCTTCCGCAAAAGTGAGGGAATCCTTGTACTCGGCTACTCCAGTCGCCTTGGCCTCCTCAAGACTCTGCTCGATCGACGACAGCCGGTCCACCTTGCTCCGTAGGAAGCCCATCTCCCCCTCCAGGCGAAACATCTCCCCCTGCGCGTCCGATAGTTGACGAAGGGCATCCTGGGCGAGCACCTTATCACCACCGCACTCCGCTCGCAGCTTCTCAACTTCACCCTCCAACTGCTTGATATGAGCTGCGTCACGGTCCCTCTTCCTATGCAAAACGGACATGTCACACCTCGCCACGCGTAACTCCTCCTGAAGAGCGAAGTTGTTGTCCTTAAGGCTCACATAATGATCGTTCCATGTGAGCGCAACGCTAATCAAAGCCTCTGCCTGCAAGCAAAAGTTGAACGGTTAGCAAGCGTAAATAAGAACGGAGAGTAAACGCTGAGATCAAGAAAGAAGAGCTTCACTTACCACACAAGCCATCGCTTGAAGTGAGGAAGAAACTCGCTTCGCCGGCATGAGGGGAGGTGGTGGCGGCAAATCTTCCGGCGGGACCCGGTCGGCAATATGAGACGCCAAAATCTCCACCTCCAGATCGGATGAAGCCGGCTCACTCTTAGGACGGCTCGGGCCGGCCTCGCAATCTTGACTCGAAGGCGCCGGTGGAATAGGGCGCGGACCGGAAGGGCCGTTCTTAATAATGATTTTCCTCTTTCTCCCACGATCTAAAGGAACAGCAGCCTCCCGCTCGGGATCCCAGGAAAGCCCCACCGAGTGCAGTCGACGTTCATCCACGCAACCAGAAATGGAAAGCAAGGCCTTCGACAGCCCCTCTCGGCCAGGAAAACCAAGGATAGGAAGGAACTCATCTTCCCGAGCAGTCTGCCGGCGATAGCGCCCAGGAAGCGATCTCCATAACTCCGGTAGCTCCCATCGACTTCGGACATACCCATAAAGAGTATTCCCATGGCGGTAATCGGCCTTCGCTCCAAAGTGAAACCAGCTTTTGTTGCTTCGAACTTCGATATGACCGCCCGGGTCAGTAGAAACCTCGCACCAATCATTGAAAATCTCGAGCGAAAAGCGCTTGCTATGTTCCCGAAAGAATACCACCATCCCCATAATGTTCGTCATCCCCGCCGGTGTGAACTGGGTAATCGGAACACCGCAGAACCGGAATATCTCAACGACCTCCTCGGGCGGAGGAATGCGAAACCCGGACTTCAAGCAGCTCTCCGAAAGGGCCATAAAACCGGTCGGCGGATTTTGGGCGCGCTCTTCCGCCCCTGGGATCCTCACCTCAACATCAGGGGGCAACCCGAACCGCTTCCGCCATATGTCAATTCGCGCGCCGTCAAGAGTAGAGCCTATGCGCATCGGTCTCGACTGGCCACTCCGTTTCGAAGCCTGCAAAGAAAAGTTCGCGCGTATCAGCGCATATATCCAACAAAATAAATGCATGCGAATAAAGACCCCGAAAGACGCGCGTCAAATGAATTCAACCCACCAGCGCGCAATTAGGCCAACCAACAGCATGAAAACAATGATTCATGCGCGCAACGCAATTCACGCACGACAAACCGCACGAGCGACGAGACGCGCACACCCGGCACGCCGCGTGCTCGGTTAACCGCCGCACGCGGGGGACGCGCGCGGCAAACAGCCGCGCAGAAGCACGCGGAAAAGCACCACGCACGCACACGCGGGGGGACGCGCGCGACCAACCGCCGCACGCACGCGCGACAAATAGCCATGCGCACGCACGACCAACCGCCGCCACGCGCGCGCGGCCAACCCCTGCACGCGCGCGGCCAACCGCCACGCGCGTGGGGGCGCATGAGCGCCCCCCACTGACCGGGGCGGCGTACGGGCCGCGAAGGCCGCCGGCGCCCCGATCCCGTGGCCGGCAGCGCAGCGCGTGCGGGCCGCGAAGGGCGCCGGTGGACCGCTCCCGCGGCCGGCCGCACCCGCGCGCGCCCGCCGGACGCCGACGGCTCGATCCCTCGGCCGGCAGTACCCACACGCGGGCTCGCTCCCACGGTCGGCGCTGCCCAAGTGCGGGCGCGCACCCTCCCGACGCCTTGCCCCTCGGTCGAAACCACCCTCACGGGCGCGCTCCGCCATCTCCTCCTTCTTCACGAGAGAAACGAAAAACAATAGGAGAGCTTACCTCCACCATGGTTCAATGCGCCGCACACCGACAATAACGATGACCGGAGTCAATGCAAGAGATGAAATCGTCGTACTCCTTCGCACGGTGATCGGACTCCGAAGGTTTGGGGGGCTTATGATGAGGATTCATCACGGGCTCTCATTTATGAAGAACCGGATGGCGGTTACTCCCATAAACCACTCCCCCAGTACTTTAGTGGGATAGAGTGGGAGACCAAAGCCGGAACCGCCATTCCCTCCACCAACCGCCAATCCGAAAATACGCGCCAAGTATGCCAACCGAAACGTGCACGGCGACGCCGCCCCTCCCGCCGATGAGCGGGCCGTGTCAAACTGCGCACCCCGTGGGGTGCGGCCAAACCTACCCCTAATGGGGTGCGGCCGACCACACCCCACATGGGGTGCGGCCAAGCCGCACCCACGGGGTACGGCCAAGCCGCACCTGCGTGGTGCGGCCAAGCCGCACCCACGGGGTGCGGCCTCGCCACAAGGGGCGCGGCCGGCCGGACCGCACCCCCTTGGGGTGCGGCCGGGCCGCACCCCGTTTGGGGTGCGGCCAAGCCGCACCCCCTCCTTTTGGGGGTACGGCCAAGTCGCACCCCCCCTTACAGGGTGCGGCCAAGCCGCACCCCCTTTTTTTGCGGGGTGCGCCCACGCCGCGCCCCTCCCCGAGGCGGGGGACGGCCGAGCCTCCTCCTCCTTCCATTTTCCTCGCCGGGGGGCTTGCAAGGGGCCTCCCCATATTCGCGCGCTCAGAATGCCTCTAAGCGCATTCAAACGTTTCCATGTTCGTCGCGCGCTTAGAACGCGTCTGAGCGCGCTCGGACTCGCTCATATTTCCGACTCGCTCACTTTTCTGACTCGCTCACTTTTCCGACTCGGCTCGCTCACATTTCCGACTCGCTCACTTTTCCGACTCGGCTCGTTCACTTTTTGTCTTTTCAGTTTCTCACTTTTCAGGAACAGCTTATCGCCTTTCCTCAAAGGGCGGGATGGTCATTTACGAAAAATGGTGATCCGTGGGATCTAAACCAGAAAATATGATTCGTCCTCCCAGGTGGTTATGGTGGTTACAACGACAAAATTACCGGGCTACCCCCGGCCAAAGCTATAAAAAGACCCCCTAGGCTTCATTTGGGAGGAGGACGCCTTGATGACCAGAGAGAGCTCCTTGAGGATTTCGACGGATTTCTCCTTCAGCGCTTGAAGATCTCCTTCGTGGACTTGAAGTTTTCCTTCGTCCCGAAAGGCGACTCGGCAGTCTCACTTTCGCTCTCACGAAAGCGGACAACGTTCTCGCTTTCGTCTTCACGAAAGCGGACAAATCATTCTCACTTTCGTTCTCTACCGTTCTTAGAAGGAAAAGACTTAGTTTTTTCGAGAGGTGGCCTATCACCCTCGAAACATTCTCTCTCTCTCCCTCTCTCTAATATTATAACGAGCAGCGGCCTGTCGCGCTCGAATTCTAAACACTGGATTGTAACCCCCCTGAAGATAGTGGAAGTTTGGTCGGCACAGCTCCGACCACGTGGTTTTTTACCCTTTCCGGGTTTTCCACGCTAAAAAGTCCAAGTGTAATCAACGAATTTCTCTGTGACTGTTTGCGCGCTTAGTTCGCTCCCGAGCTAAGGTGGTTCAAGTAAACCGGTCTACCAAGAGCCCTAAGCGACCCGCAACAAAACTAATCCTTACATTTTACTTTTTAATGTGATCCCTTATGAAATGATGACGCACATCTATATGTTTGGATCTAGAGTGGTGTACCAGATTATTTGTGAGATCAATGACACTTTTGTTGTCACATTTTAGTTCAAGAAGTTTTAGATGAAAACCAAAGTCCTCTAAAGTTTGGCTCATCCATAGTGCTTGTGCACAACAACTTCCTAATGCAATGTATTCGGCCTCCGTGGTGGAGAGTGCAACCGAGTTTTGTTTCCCACTAGACCATGCAACTAATGAAGGTCCTAGAAAATGACAAGTACCACTAGTGCTTTTTCTATCAAGTGAACAACCGGCGTAGTCCGAATCGGAGTAGCAGTGAAGTGTAAATGAATTATTGTGTGGGTAACATAATCCTAATCTAGATGACCCAATGAGATATTTAAAAATTCGTTTTACCGCTTTTAAATGAGATTCTTTTGGATCGGCTTGAAATCGAGCACATAAGCATACGACAAACATAATATCGGGTCTAGTTGCACTTAGATAAAATAGAGATCCTATCATACCTCTATATAAAGTTTGATTTATAGAGATTCCTGATTCATCTTTTCCTAATTTTAGTGATGCACTCATTGGTGTAGAAGCATGTTTAAGGTTTTCAAATCCAAAACGTTTTAGCATATCATCTACATATTTAGTTTGACATACAAAGATACCATCAATTCTTTGTGATATTTGAAAACCAAGGAAATAAGAAAGTTCTCCTACAAGACTCATTTCAAATTCATTTTTCATCACTAAAATAACTTCTTTACACATCTCTAATAGATCCAAAAATAATATCATCAACATATATTTGTAAAATAATTATATCATCATTGTTGTGCTTAATGAAGAGAGTATTATCCGCACTTCCCATAATATAACCGTGCTTTAATAAAAATGATGTAAATCTTTCATACCATGCACGGGGCGCTTGTTTTAAACCATAAAGCGCTTTCTCTAGTTTATAAACATGATTTGGAAATTTTTCACTAATAAAACCGGGGGGTTGTTCAACATAAACTTCTTCTTTTACAAACCCGTTTAGAAAAGCACTTTTCACATCCATTTGAAATAGTTTTATTCTTTTAAAGCTTGCAAATGCTAGAAAAATTCTTATAGACTCTAATCTAGCAACGGGTGCAAAAGATTCATCAAAATCTATCCCCTCGATTTGAGAATATCCTTGTGCTACTAATCGTGCTTTATTTCTAGAGATTCTTGACTCACCATCTAATTTATTTTTAAAAATCTATTTTACACCTACAACCGGGTGATTAGATGGTCTTTCTACTAATTTACACACATTATGTCGCTCAAATTGTTCTAACTCTTCATTCATAGCCAAAAACCAAAATTCATCATTCAAAGCGGTAGAAACGGTTTTTGGTTCAATTTCGGAAACAAAACAGATATTTGAATATGATTCATGAAGAGAAGAGCGAGTTCTTACCCCGATGGATGGTTCACCAATGATTAATTCCCGTGGATGATCCTTTGTGAATTTCAAGGCACTTGGAGGTACATATTCATCTTCCTTGGCCTCCTCTTCTTCTTCTTTGGAAGGTTCCTCATCACCATGCTCCAAAGGTGGTAATAGATCATCCTCGTTGCCTGCGAAAAGCTTTTCTACACAAGGAACAAACTCATCAAATTTTACATTTATTGACTCTTCAACTCTACTAGTGCTTTTATTAAAAATTCTATAAGCTTTACTAGTTGAAGAGTACCCAAGAAAAGTTCCTTCATCACATTTTTCATCAAACTTTCCCAAGCTATCTTTTGTATTCAAAATAAAACATTTACAACCAAAAACTTTTAAATAAGATACATTAGACTTCTTTTGAAAATAGAGTTTATATGGTGTGAGATTAAGAGATAGGCGAAGCATGATTCTATTCAAAACATAACACGATGTACTTACAGCTTCGACCCAAAAGGACTCAGGTAATTTATATTCACATAACATAGTGCGTGCTAGTTCTTGAGTGTCCTATTCTTTCTTTCTACAACACCATTTTGTTGTGGTGTGCGTAGTGCAGAGAACTCATGTTTAATGCCTAACATATCACAAAAGGATGTAAAATTTTTATTTTCAAATTCTCCTCCATGATCCGAGCGGATGCATTTAATTTTTAAATCACTTTCATTTTGAATACGAGTACATAATTTTGCAAATTCACAAAACGCATCGGATTTGGAAGAGAGAAATAATGTCCAACAATATCTTGAAAAATCATTTATTAAGACATATGTATATAATCTACGACCAAGACTTGGAGTGCTAACGGGACCAAAAAGGTCCATATGAATTATTTGCAAGGGTCTTGTAGTAGAAATAAAATTTTTACTTTTGAAAGAGGATCTAGAAAATTTACCTTTTTGACATGGTGAACAAAGTGAAGGTAAAGTTCCATTTAACCTAGGCAATCCTCTAATTAAATTACTTTTGACAAGTTTTACAATGAGCTTTGTGCTAGCATGCCCTAGTCTTCTATGCCAAAGTTCTAACTCATCGTTTTAGTGATAAAACATTTTATAGATGATTTAGAAAGATCATGAAAAGAAATTGTATAAAAATTATGTATTCTTGGTGCAGTTAGTAAAATGTCTTTTGTAGTAGGATTAGATATTTTGCATAAGTTAGTGGAAGATTCAAATAACACATCTAATCCTTTATCACATAAGTGGCTAATAGAAATTAAATTGTGTTTTAATCCTTTCACATAAAGAACATTAGATATAGTAAAGGATTTGTTACCAACTGTACCAATTCCCATGATCCTTCCTTTTCCGTTGTCACCAAACGTCACGATCCCTCCCTTCTTCTTTTTTAGGCTAAGGAACTTAGCTTTATTGCCCGTCATGTGTTTGGAGCATCCTGAATCCAAGTACCACACATCTTCATTGTTCTTAGCCTGCCTGCACATCTAGAAAGAAGATGAGAGTAAAGATCCGGATACCCAAGTGGTACCACCCATAGAATAAGTGGAAGCCTTAGGTACCC
Source organism: Dactylorhiza incarnata (assembly GCA_033032865.1). Taxonomy (NCBI): domain Eukaryota; kingdom Viridiplantae; phylum Streptophyta; class Magnoliopsida; order Asparagales; family Orchidaceae; genus Dactylorhiza; species Dactylorhiza incarnata. The sequence continues at coordinate 10,663,728 of JAWHQI010000007.1, forward strand.
AGATTTGTTTTAAAGTATTTTGTTTTATTTTCCTGCAAGAACTAGATGTGTGACCTAACCTATAACAGTTTGCACACGAAATAAAGGGGGTTGAGACCCTTTTCAGGAAAATTTTCTTGCTGGAAGAAATTGGGTTTACAGAAGAAACACTTTTTGAAAGAGAGAATTCAGGTTTCTGGTATGAGGTACTAGTGCCGGCGTTAGTGGCTAGCGTCGGGCGGTAGCCCTCACATCGATATCTGAGCCCAAATTTTCCAGAACCATGGCACTGGTTCCCTAAAATCATTTCCAGTGATTTTTGGCCAATTCCAAATTTTTTAATGGCCATGGTGAGATCATGAACTTGTGCTTTAAGTGAAGAATTTTCTTTCACAAGCATGACACACCTATTTTCAAAACCTTTTTTGTTATTTTTGATTTGAAAAAGAGAGGCTTCTAATTTCCTTTCTAATTCCCCATTCTCTTTTGTAAGAGTGTTGGCATGAGAGAGGGCTTTAGAAAGTGACTCTTTAATATCTTTTGCCAATTTAGTGGAGTGATCACACTCTTGGCAAGAAACCTTTCTCTTTTCTAAAACAATTACCTTTTTGGAAAGCTTTTGATTTTCTTTAATAAGAGATTCATTTTCACGATTTAATAAAATACTATCTTTCATATTTTTATCAAAAGCCTTGCAAGTTTCTAGGAATTCATTATAAAGTTCATCATAAGTGGGAGGAGTTACCTCAGTGTCACTAAGAACACTGGTGTCGTCGCCGTCGTTTCCATGTCCCATGAGGCACATGTTTGCTTCCTCATCTTCGCTTGATGAAGACCCGCTTGATTCTTCGGAGGAGGAGGAGGAGTCATCCCATGTTCTAGCTTTTAGCACCTTCTTCTTCTCCTTCCCTTTGTGCCGCTTTTCCTTCTTCTCCTTCAGGAACTTTGGGCACTGGCTCCGAATGTGCCCGGTCTTCCTACAATGAAAGCACTTTGGTGGAGGTATTTATTCTTCATCGTCGCTCTCCTTTTCCTTCTTTGAGGATGACTTTTTCCATCTTGCATCCTTTTGGATAAATTTCCGGAAAGTGTTTCTCCTTTCCGGATTTCGCATGAATTTTCGGAAATTCTTCACCAAAAGGCTTTCTTCATCTTCATCCTCATCCTCTTGGCACTCCTTCTTTGATGTTAGTGTCAATGCCTTCTTCTTTGGCTCCTTGTTGTATTCATCATATTGGATTTTGAGTTCTACCTCATGGGTTTTGAGATTCCCAATGAGGCTCTCAACTTGGAGCGTCCTTAGATTGTGCGATTCTGAAATGGCCGTCACCTTCGGGTTGAATTTTGGAAAAAAGGGAACGAAGGATCTTTCGGACCAAGTCGCCGTTGGAGAAGGTCTTTCCAAGAGCTTTGGAGGCATTGACGATCTTGGTGAAGCGCGTGTATATGGCATCAACATCTTCACTTTCATCCATCCGGAATTTTTCATATTCCGACTCAAGTTGGAAAAGCTTTGAATCTTTAACCTGCGATGTACCTTCATGAGTAACTTCCAAATGATTCCAAATTTTATAAGCAGTAGTACATGCAGAAATTCTATTAAATTCATTTCTATCTAACGCACAAAATAAAGCATTCATGGCCTTGACGTTGTTTTTGCATTTTAGTTTATCCCTATCATCCCATTTATCTTTTGGTTTATCTAAAGTTATCTCTCCAACTACAAATGTAGGAGGAGAGTATTCTTCTTCTACCATATTCCATACCTCAATATCTAGGTTCATAAGAAAGCAACGCATCCTATTTTTCCAATAATTATAATCTGACCCGGTAAAGAGTGGAGGTCTACTAATTCCATGACCCTCGGAAAAAGCGAGATCATAAGATGCTATTATTCCTGGTTTTTAAACCGTTTGGAATAACCTATGCTCTGATACCACTTGTTGGATCTTACGACGCCCTTAGAGGGGGGGGGGGGGGGGGGGAATAAGGGAATAAAATTCTTTGATAATTTTTACTAAATTGTTAGAGTAAATTGGAATGAAATAATCAATTTAACTTAAAGGAGGAGACAATTGTAATTTGCAATTTTATAAATTATGCCAAATGATAGAAATCAATTAAATACAAAAAGAGACATGATTATATTATATGAAAAAGGTGTTTACAAAAATTGATTTCAATATCGCTTGAAATCGGAGGCGAATAAAGTAATACAATTTTTCCTTTTCTATACCAACTTGTATCCCCACAAACCGGTTGGCTTTAGCCAATCCTTACCCGGATATGACCTCAAGCCGCTCTAGCCAATCCTTCCCCAGATATGACCTCGAGCCCCCTATATCTAATCACCTAGAATTAGTCGCCAACACAAGGCGAATTTCCTCCTAAGTCCTACCCAGACCTAGTCGCCAACACAAGACGAATTAACTAAACGATTACAAAAAATATGGAATGAAAATAAATATAACAATAATGAAACTCCCTATATGAGATCTCTGAAGATGAGGATGAAGGATCGCTGTAGCATAAGCGAGGTTGAAGCGATCATTTTTCGGATGCAGCGTGGTGGCTTCCTTCTCCAGAAATCCTCTTTTAATTTGAGTGAGAGATGAACTTTCGGCAGAGTAGCAGCTCTGGAAATATGGCACAAGTAATCTCTCTGGAAGCACTAGCTCAAAACGAGAGAGAGCCCATCAATTTATAGATCTTGAAGATAGCGCCTGCGGTAGCTCCTAGCGCCTGCGGTAGTGTTCGTGTGGAGCGGTTACGAAACCGTCGGTGGCATGGCGCTGTACACGAACTTGAGATAGCGTCATGCGGTAGCGGTTGCGAAACCGTCGGCGGCATGGCAGAACAAACTTTCGTCGAACGAAAATTTTTTGTCGAACAAAAATTTTTTGTCGAACGGAGCTTCAAGTTCGTCGAACGAAACTTTTCGTCGAACGAAAATTTTTGTCGAACGGAGCCTCAAGTTCGTCGAACGGAAATTTTCGTCGAGCGGAGTTTTCGTCGAACGGAACCTGAGCTAGCGCCTGGCGATAGCGCTAACGCCGGCGGTAGTGCATTCTTCCAGATTTTTGAATTCAGCTGCTTTCTACCTGTGGAGTATTGCACCTATAGTTCCTGCACACTATAAACACACGACAAGCAAGATCAAATACAATTTGAGATTTGTTATTCTTAAACAAAGGGATGTGACACACATGTCCAACAGAAAGTGTTAGCACCAGGTCAATAAAGCAAGGAAATGTGAAAGCTTAAGTCACTACGAGGTGTTGTACTTACCACTCAGACTGGGCGGCTAGCGAGAAGGGATCTGGCGGCCTCCAACTGTTGCTTCAGGGTCACGACCTCAGAAGAGGCGAGAGTGGGCATTCTCTCGACCTCGGCGAGGTTCCGTGCGAGGGTGATGCTGCGGCGCGAGGACATATGCACAAGCTCAAGAGCGCGCAACTGAGCCCGTGCGGCCTCATATGCGAGCATCCATGTATCTTGCTCTATAGGCCTTTCCGCTGGTAGTATCTTGCTCCATCTAGGTTGGTTAGAGGGTGGAAACGGAGACCCGGTTGGCCTTTCGATCCCACTGGAGCAGGGACTCACCTGCCTCGTCAACATACTTCTCGCCCAGGAGAAATTCTGATGCCTTCTCGGTGACGGTCTCGAGGAAGACCACGCCGGTGTGCTGGAGGTCCTGACCGCCGTGTCCGTCGTGACCGGGGCACTCGACTCAGGCGTCTCGGCAGCGACCTCCTTACCCTTTGCAATTGATGAAGTTTTGGACCGCTTGGAAGGAGAACCGGGAGCCACGTCAGGCTTCCGTTTTTGGCCGATGGGCTTCAAAGAGCACGGATCTATGCGGCAGGCTTCGGCGATGGACCATGCGAGAGTTAGGGAGGCGTCGGGAGTCCCCACAATCGCATTCGGCGCGTGGAGTGGGAGATCTTGGATCCCCGCATCAGATGAATCAAGTAAGAAAAGAAAAGGAAACAGATAAAAGTAAGCGGGTGCTAGGGTTGAATTAGTTCTCCTTACCCTCTCCCGGCAGGACTGGCGGAAGCGAATTAACGTACTTCCGCAGGTACACGATGTCCATGCCGTGCCCCAGGATGAACATGTGGAGCTTGGCCTCATATCCCCCCAGTGAAGGAGGCCTGTAGGTCGACTCATCCTCCTGCACTAGCGCGAGAAGGGTGTTGTCGAAGCTCCCGATCACAAAGATGAACCGCCGAACCCAACAGAGGTTCTTGTTGGCGGTGCCGGTGATCTTGAGCGGGTTCTGGACGGAGAAGAAGGTTACCCCGCCTTTCGCCCGAAAGTTGAACAACTTTCGGAGGACGGGGAGGGAGAACTCGATCCCCTCCTCCCGCAGGTAACAGGCGAATGCTACCAGCATGGCGATGGAGTTGGGGTTCAGCTGCGCGGGAACGACGCCGAAGTAGAGGAAGGTCTGGCGTAGCTCTGGACAGAGGGCGAGGCAGAGTACAACCTCAAAGGATTCCAAGGGAATGACGAGTGTGTCTAGCGAGAATTGGTTGATGCGGTCGTGGTCTCCATGGAGGCGCGCAACCAACCCCGGCGGGACGTAGTTAGCAATCGCCATGGTAAAATTCTCTTCGGATAGGTCGCAGGTGGCGAAATCATGGTTGGCGAATGCTTGAGCGCACCTGCCCCTACCATCAGACTCAACCGCCATTGCGTGAATGAAAGGTTGCGAAAGAAATCTGGAGAAAGGCGCGAGTGCAAGTGTGAAAGCAAGGAAGAGAAAGAAGTTGGAATGAAAGTGATAAATGCGGTGGGTAGGCCTGAAATTTTAAAACCGAAACCGCAAAAAACCGCAACACCGCACCGCACCGTTTTCAAACCGCACCGAACGGTTTGGTTGTGGTGCGGTTTTGGTTTTTTGAAAACCGCATGGTTTGCGGTGCGGTTCGGTTTTTACCTTGACAAAACCGAATAAACCGCACCGCACCGCACTGATTAAAATATAATTTTATTTTGTATTTTTTATTCTTATATTATATCTTATAAATATATAATATAATATATTAATATATCCTAATCTACTATCTAACTATCTCACTACCTAAGCATATGTATATCGTATAAATCTAACTATATAATATATCATTATATCTTATTAATTTTAATCAGCTATTCTCATTGGCTGCTCATTATCATTATATCTAAATGCCTAATGCGGTACTGCCTAATGCGCTCGCGTGAACCCGTGGGCTTGAAAATTTTATTTTCTCCTTCCTGACTTCCTGTTCTGCACGAGCGCACGAGTGCAGAGTGCCGAATGCAACTTTCTGCCCTAGCCTGACGGCCGACCGGCGACGACGACATAAGGGAGTGGCAGGAGCTTTAACAATCTTCCAGGTGAAACAAGTCTACTAATTTAGCTTGGTAATGTATTTTTAGATGCTTGGTAATGTATTTTTTATCATGGCGAGTACCCCCTTTTCATGACAAATTTGGTTAGTCACAATATACTCTTTGATAAGTTTTGTTAACTTTGCAAAAACCAAAACCGCACCGCAAAAACCGACTCCAAACCGCACCAATGCCAAACCACACCGCACGGTTTGGATGCGGTGCGGTTTTGTAAAATCCAAAACCGACCCTCTTCGGTGCGGTTGCGGTTTGGACTCAAACCGCACCAAACCGCACCAAACCGCACCAGTTTCAGGCCTAGCGGTGGGTGGGCCTGACTATTTATAGATAAAGAAATCAAGAAAATTCCGAGGCGTGGGGGTGCGGATAGTGACCGCGCTACCCCGATGCCTTGGGATTCGAGCCAGCCCCACCTCCATCCCACTAGCTCGTCGGCGGGTGGCAAGGGCTGCGTGCATAGTCCTCTACAAAAAGGCAAAAGTAAGATAAAGCGAGGCGAGATCAAAGCATTAAGCTCACCACTCGGCAAAACGCAAAGGAAATTATGGGAAATGGAAACACAATTGATGTCTAAAAATACAAAATTATTCACATTAGAGGGTCGGTCTCTGCATGCATTACAAAAATAAATTTGTTGCGCAGGGTGGGGGGATACCGGGGGCGAGTGCCAGTAGGCTCAGTATTAAATCCATTGTCATCGACCCTGACCTCGCCTCCCCGTCCTCGGTGGCACTAGCAGGTAGTAATATGTGCTTACTGCTGTGAGCTCTTGATTGACCAAGCACATTTGATCCCTAGCCCGTGTGATTGTCCTCCCGGGGGAAGTCCCCTCACACCCGCCTCCCTGACGCTCCATCTCTCCCATGAGATGCGAGTAGTCCCTTGATGAGCGAAACCATGCTTGCGAACGATAACGACAAGTATACCGTATCGAATGTAGTATAGGTTATAAAACCAAGGTCGTATAAAAATCCGGGCGTGTTGATTACTCTTACTCAAGACGATCTCTATTGTTCTATCAAATGAAACTTTTGAATCGATTGTAATAAGAAAAGGAACTCGACTAAAAGATTATAGCTAATAAAAAAAAGAGAGAAGGACAACTAGAAGAAGGGATGAATAAAAACAACAAATTTTATTAATTCATGAAAAAGAGATTACAACTATTGGAAGAGGACTTACAAATGCAAAAAAAAGTAAAGCTAGATTACTCAAACAAAGGAGGAATAACGCAGAAAATGGAGGCTTGGACTCCAAAAATTCGTCCCCAAACATCTGGAAAAGCTCCCTTTAAATAGCTGAATTTTTGGTGTTACACGCCCTTGGTCACGCCCGTGACCAAGGGCGTGTAAGGGGCGTGATCGAAGCAGCAGCGGAGAGGGCGCCTTCTGGAGTAATTACGAGCATTTCGGCCGTGTCACGCCCTAGGTCACGCCCGTGACCTGGGGCGTGTAATCTTGAAATCTGGCTGCTGGCGGGAAAATATGGGGGGAAGAAGCGCGGGGCGAGTCACGCCCGTGACCTGATGTCACGCCCTTGGTCACGCCCGTGATCTAGGGCGTGTAATTTTAATTGACGTGTCAGCGTGCTCCTGATGCTTGTGGCGGGTCGTGGCCGTGACATTGGGTCACGCCCTTGGTCACGCCCGTGACCTGGGGCGTGTACTTGGCGAAATCTTCACAGAGCATCCCCAGAGTGGCAGAAGCAGGTCTGGAGTATTTCGTAGGTTACACGCCCATGGTCACGCCCGTGACCTGGGGCGTGTAATTTTAACTTTTTGCTCGAAACAGCCCAGAAAACCTGAAAACACAAAATAAACTTAAGTTAGCTTATGAAATAACAATGGAAGGATTTATATGATAAAATTCCATAAAATAACATAATTTTATATAAAAAACATAATAAACCTAAACTAAAAGATGAGTAAATAAATTACTCATCAAATACCCCCATACTTGCTCATTGCTCGTCCCGAGCAATCCATTTTTCACAAGGGTGAGAAAAATTAATGCAAGATAGAATGTGAAGACTAGAGAGTAAAATGCGAAGTATTATGCTGGCATGTGTAGATATTTTAGTAAAAAGATGTCCTTGACATAAATGCTAATTTATGAAATACTTCAAAAATGCGTTATAATTATTTATCATTATTTTAAAAATGAGTCGACGGTCAATCAAAAAGTTATGTGAAGGGAAAAATAGCGTGATTGCTGAGATTTAAATTACTAGATGTAAACGTTCAGGGTGGCCTCCAAAGAAATCCATCAATGTCGACGGCCATAGGCTTGCCCGTTTGCACTTTCTCCACTACACTTCGAACAAAATCGACTCTATGTATCTTTAGGACTTAAATAGGGTACATTTTAAGGCTTGGGTTTAAGGGTGAGGTAACAATGATAAACATGAAGGCGCATTCCACTTAAACAAAATTTTTGAGCTAAAAGAAAATGATTGCCACCATAAAATAATGAAGCTTTACCCCCATACTTGTATTTTTTCAAAGGGGAAACACTCTCATACTCATTTATTTAAATCATGAATCTTCATAATTGTGATCATTCCAAGTATGCATGTACATACCTAGGCCACATATCATTATGAGATTATTACTTTTTGAGATTTAAACATTTTTTTTTTGAATTGATACCCATAATTGTCTTTTTTCATAGAATCGTACCCAAATTTTTTTTCATTTTAGCTCAAAATCTCAAAGTGTTTATTTGGGTTTTGGGCTTTTTAGCTTTGGTGCCGAAATGAGGAGGGTGGATCAAATAAAGGTGTAAGGCTCAAATTTGTGTGAACAATGGTGGTAAATCTAGGTTGGGTGCAAAGGCTCAAACTATCCAAAGAAAGACCTAAATCATTTCTGTAAAGTTAATTTGTCTAAAGTGCAAATGTTTTGAAAATAGCTTTGGGCAAGTTCTAGACATCGAGAAAGGACACCCTTTTGTTCAATTCGAGTAATAGCTTTCTAACAATCTTCTACACACTCACCAAAACTACTTTTGGATAAGACCGGATTCGAATTTAAAAGTAAAATAAATTATTACTACGCAAATTAATAAAATATAATTTTAGATCTATGCCAAGAATTTAATTTTACACCAAAACTACTTAAGACAAGCATAAGACTAGGAGCACTACATGAGTCAACAATTTTACTCAAAAGTTTCAAAAACTATTCTAGCACAAAATTATTTTTAGTTCATATGAAAAACAGTCTACTTAGAACTTACAATTTAGCAAGTGAGAGTTTTGATGAATAAAAAGAACATTTTCTAATAGATTTTTTTTTTTGTTCTTGGATTTCCCAAGATCTGCCCGGTGAAGGGTTTGCAAGGTACTAGAGGCTATGATGGGAATTCAAGCCCAAAGCGTCCTTTCCAAGAAATTTAATTTCAAATTTTTATAAAATTTTTTTTTGGTTTTTATTTTTCAAGTAAAACTATAAAGAAAGCTATGCTACACCCCCATACTTAAAATTAAACATTGTCCCCAATGTTTAAAACTAAGTATGAAAGATAAAACTAAAAAAAAATGACATTAAAGAAAAATCAAGATAAATTACTAAGGTGTAAAGAGGGCTTCCCTGAATGGTAGTCGGGGTCGCTGGTCAAACACCTGCAGAGTTAAAATAAACCAGAAAAGAAAGATAAAAATAAAGAGGTTAACATTGGGTTGCCTCCCAAGAGCGCTTTGTTTACCGTCGCGTAGCTTGACTAAGTGGCGTTCTACAAGTTTGTGAGGTTAAGCGTTTCAATTTTGCTGGGCACTGGGTCGCCAGAATGATATAATTTCAATCGGTGTCCGTTAACCTTCAAAAGGCCTTGATCCGGGTGTTCTATTAGCACGGTCCCATATGGCCAAACCTCTTTTACAACAAAAGGGCCGGACCATCGGGATTTTAATTTGCCCGGAAAAAGTTTTAATCTAGAATTATATAAAAGGACTGAGTCTCCCGGTGAAAAAGATTTTGAAAATTTTATTTTTTTGTCATGGTAAAACTTAGTGCGCTCCTTGTAAAGTTTATTATTTTCATAGGCATTTGCACGCCATTAGTCTAATTCATTAAGTTGAAATTTTCGTTGATCGGAGGCTAAGTTCAAATCTAAGTTTAAAAATTTTAGCGCCCAGAATGCGCGATGTTCTAATTCCACCGGTAAATGGCACGCTTTTCCATAGACCAATCGGTATGGTGTACATCCGATGGCGGTTTTGTACGCTGTCCGATAGGCCCATAGTGCGTCGTCTAATTTTAAAGACCAGTCCTTCCTATTAACGGAGACAGTTTTTTCTAAAATTCTTTTTAGTTCGCGATTCACCACCTCCACTTGGCCATTTGCTTGTGGGTGGTAGGCGGTAGATAGCTTGTGGGTAACTCCATACTTTGCTAAAATTTTAGCAAGTTGGTTGTTACAGAAATATGTGCCTCGATCACTAATTAGTGCTCGGGGTGTGCCAAATCGTGAAAATAATTTTTTTAAAAAATTTACGACGACTCTCGCGTCGTTAGTGGGGAAAGCTTGTGCTTCCGCCCACCTTGACACGTAATCGACCGCAACAAGAATATATTTATTATTTAAAGAAGAGGATAAAGGACCTACGAAATCTATTCCCCAAAGATCAAAAATTTCGCATTCTATAAAAATATTTTGGGGCATTTCGTCGCGGTTAGAAATGTTACCTGACCGTTGGCACCGATCACAATTACTCACAAAATGATGAGCATCTTTGAATAAGGCGGGCCAATAGAAGCCCGCCTCTAGCGCTTTTCTTGCGGTCCGGTTTGCTTGGTAGTGTCCGCCGGCTGGTCCTTCGTGGCAGTGTCGTAATATTTTGACGCCTTCCTCGCCCGAAATACACCTTCTTACCACTTGGTCCGCGCAGACACGAAATAAAAAAGGGTCCTCCCAAAAATAATTTTTCAAATCTGAAAAGAATTTCTTCTTTTGCTGACTTGAAAAATCTTTTGGTAGGACCCGGGCCACTAAATAGTTGGCCAAATCCGCATACCAAGGGGTGGAAGAAGTCGTTACCTTTTCCATTGCGAGGAGGCGCTCTTCAGGGAATTTATCATCTATCTCGGCCTCCACTAGTGCTCCTGCTGCCGGATTCTCCAGTCTTGAGAGGTGGTCGGCCGCCAAATTCTCCGCTCCTTTCTTGTCTCGGATCTCCAAATCGAATTCTTGCAAGAGTAGGATCCATCTCAATAGTCGGGGCTTGGCATCCCCTTTATCTAGCAAGTACCGGAGTGCGGAGTGATCTGTAAAAACAATAATTTTTGATAGCGTTATGTACGAACGAAATTTATCAAAAGCAAAAACGATCGCTAGAAGTTCTTTTTTCGTCGTAGTATAATTAGCTTGGGCGGATGTAAGCGTTTTGCTTGCGTAATAAATTGGGTGAAAGTATTTATTCACCCTTTGGCCCAAGACCGCACCTACGGCAAAATCGCTTGCATCGCACATGATTTCGAACGGAAGAGACCAATCTGGTGAAATTAAAATAGGCGATTTGATAAGTTCGTTTTTAATTTTTATGAACGCCTTAGAACATTCTTCATCAAAGATAAACGTGGATTCTTTTTCTAAAAGATGTGTTAACGGTTTTGTAATTTTTGAAAAATCTTTAATAAACCGTCTATAGAAACCTGCATGTCCAAAAAACTCCTAATAGATTTAATATTAGTAGGCCGTGGGAGTTTTTCTATAACTTCGATCTTGGCCCTATCGACCTCAATCCCTTTACTAGAAACCTTATGTCCGAGGACTAATCCCTCACGGATCATAAAATGGCACTTCTCCCAGTTGAGTGCCAGATTCGTGTCTTCGCAGCGTTGAAGAACACGGTCAAGATTTTTTAGACAATTTTTAAAGGAATCGCCATAAACTGAAAAATCGTCCATGAAAACTTGCATGACGTCCTCAACTAATTCATTAAAAATTGCCAGCATACATCTTTGAAATGTAGCTGACGCATTGCAAAGCCCAAACGGCATTCTTCGGTATGCGAAGGTGCCGAACGGACAAGTGAAGGTGGTTTTCTCTTGGTCTTCGGGCGCAATTGGGATTTGGAAATATCCCGAAAGACCATCAAGAAAATAATAGTGCGAGTGACCGGATAAACGTTCTAGAATTTGGTCAATGAAGGGCAACGGAAAATGATCCTTGCGGGTAGCATCATTTAATTTCCTATAATCGATGCATACCCGCCAACCCGTAACAGTACGGGTTGGGATTAACTCGTTATTTTCGTTTTCAACTACTGTGATTCCGCCCTTCTTAGGCACGACTTGCACCGGGCTAACCCAAGTGCTATCAGAAATTGGGTAAATAATTCCCGCGTCTAATAATTTTATAATTTCGGCCTTAACGACGTCCTTCATATTAGGATTCAACCGTCGTTGAGGCTGAATAGTGCCGCGAGAATTATTTTCAAGATTTATTTTATGCGTGCAGAATGAGGGATTTATACCCTTTATATCAGAGATTTGTCACGCAATTGCGTGACGGTGGTTATTTAAAATTTTAATTAATTCGGAAATTTCCGAATCATTAAGCGCAGAAGAAATAATTACGGGTAATTTTGAATTTTCTTCTAAAAATACATATTTTAGATAATCCGGTAGTTGTTTTAATTCTAGACTCGGCGGCTCTTCATAAGATGTTTTGATTTTAAAAATATTTAAATTTTTTTGTTCAAAATTTTTCTGCCGGGTTGTTTCTTCAAGACATAATAAAGTTTGTAACTCCGGATTTTCATAAAAAGGGGAATTTATTTCCGCAAGAGTTGATAAGTCTTCTTCAAAATTTGATTCTAAAATAAAACAAGAATCATCGCTAGTGATTGCATTTCTCATTGATTGATTAACATTGAAAATAACTTCTTCTTCTCCAACTCGCAGGAGAAGTTTTCCGTTACTTACATCTATTATAGCTCGAGCGGTGGCTAGGAAAGGTCGGCCAAGTATTAGGGGTACTTCGACGTCTTCTTCAATATCGAGGATGACAAAGTCTACCGGGAAGATAAACTTATCAACCTTTACTAGCACATCTTCAATGACCCCTATTGGGTATTTAACTGATCGATCCGCTAGTTGGATGCTTATATTAGTTGGGCTTGGGTTTCCCAAACCAAGTTTTTGAAATAACGCAAAAGGCATTAAATTTATACTAGCTCCTAAATCGGCCAAGGCGTGCTTGATTGATAAATTACCAAACATACACGGGATGGAGAACCGTCCCAGGTCGTTCAATTTTTGTGGTAATTTATTTAATAAAGCCGGCGAACACTCTGCGTTTAAAGAAATACGCGAAAAATTTTCTAGTTTCTTTTTATTTGAAAGTAATTCTTTTAAAAATTTTGCGTACTTTGGCATTTGAGCAATTGCTTCGCAGAATGGTACATTTATTTGGATTTGTTTTAAAATTTCAATAAATTTTTTATATTGCTCCTCATTGCGCTCATCTTTTAATTTCGAAGGATAAGGAATAGAGGGATTTTTAAATATGCGCGGAGCTAAAGCAGCAGACGGTAAAGCAGGTGAAGAAATAACTTGCGGGGGAGAGGATGAAACATTTACCTCGGGCTCGACCAATTTCTAAGAAGTTACCTCCTTTCCGTTGCGGAGTGTGATCGCGTTAGCGCTCTCCCGCGGATTGGGCTCAGTGTTGCCCGGAAGTGTTCCTTGCTGGCGTTCAGAGAACATTTTTGCGAGCTGTCCAATCTGATTTTCTAAATTTTTGACCGACCCGGTGAGATTTCGGATATTGGTCTCATTGGAGGCAATGTACTTTGTGAAGACCTCTTCAAGCGGAGAGGGCTTGTGTGGTGGTGGTGGTGGAGCAAATCCGGGGGGATTTACTTGTGGGGGGCGTTGAGCATTATTGGGGTTGCTCCATGAAAAATTTGGGTGGTTACTTAAACCCGGATTATAACTATTGTTAAACGGAAGATTATTATTCGGGTTATAAGGAGGGCGATAAGAGTTCCCCATATAATCAACTTGCTCAGGAATAAAATTATTATTAAAATTATTAAAGTTATTATTGTTAGCCCAATTTGTGGCAGAGGAAGCAGTCATCTCCGCCACATAATGTTTTGTGGGCATTTCTACTTGTTGCGCTAAGTTAGGGGTGGCCTCGACTTCAAAAAGTCCGGTCGGCTTATTAGGGCGCGACCGTGGCGCATTCCACTGATAGGCATTCATGGCCATCTCCTCAAAAAGCTCTTGAGCAGCTTCGGGGGTTTTATTATTAAGAGTTCCCCCTGCGACCGCATCAATCATCTGCCTCGTTTGGAGATTTAAACAATTGTAGAAAGTTTGAATTTGTTGCCACAAAGGAATGGCATGATGAGGACATCTCCGCAATAATTCCTTGAAGCGCTCCCATGTGTCGTAGAGAGACTCCGAGTCTACTTGCGTAAAAGAGAGAATGTCCGTACGTAATTTGGCGGATTTTGCCGGAGGAAAATATTTTGTTAAAAATTTCTCCGTCATTTCGGCCCATGTAGTGATGGAACCTCTAGGAAGAGATCCCAACCACTGCTTAGCCTTAGTCCGCAAGGAAAAAGGAAATAAGCGTAAACGGATGGCATCATCGGTGACACCATTTATCTTAAATGTATCGCAAATTTCCAAAAAATTAAGTAAATGTAAATTAGGATCTTCATCTGGTAAACCATCGAAAACGACGGTTTGTTGTACCATCTGAATGATGCTCGTTTTAATTTCAAAATTATTATTTGCCACAGCCGGGCGAATAATACTAGATTGTGTACCCTCCCAATTCGGTCTCGCATAATAGGACATGGTCCGTAGCGGAGCCTCATTATGGATGGGATCACCCATTATTTCCTCGTTAGTTTCTCCGACCGACTCTTCACGAATTATAGGCAGATCACTAAATCGGAGACGCCGCCGTAACGTGCGCTCGATTTCCGGATCAAATCCAAATTCAAAATTAGCTGGAGAGTTGTGTCGGGTCATAAACCAAGAAGAAAAGAAAAGAGAGGAAGAGGTGAGAGAGAGGAACAAAGCAAAAATTTAGATAAATATATTTATTATATATTAAAATTTTTTATAATTTTTTTTTTATTATGTGATTTAAAATTAGTCCTGGACTTCCCAAGATCTACCCGGCGAAGGGCTTGCAAGGTACTAGAGGCTATGATGAGAATTCAAGCCCAAAGCGTCCTTTCCAGGAATATAGTTACACCTTGAATGATAGAAAGAAAAATAATAATAATAATAATAATAAGAGAAGAAAAGAAGCGATAAAACCAATAGATATTCTCTTTCGAAATATCAACTCAGATCCCCGGCAATGGCGCCAAAAACTTGATGAGCGAAACCATGCTTGCGAACGATAACGACAAGTATACCGTATCGAATGTAGTATAGGTTATAAAACCAAGGTCGTATAAAAATCCGGGCGTGTTGATTACTCTTACTCAAGACGATCTCTATTGTTCTATCAAATGAAACTTTTGAATCGATTGTAATAAGAAAAGGAACTCGACTAAAAGATTATAGCTAATAAAAAAAAGAGAGAAGGACAACTAGAAGAAGGGATAAATAAAAACAACAAATTTTATTAATTCATGAAAAAGAGATTACAACTATTGGAAGAGGACTTACAAATGCAAAAAAAAGTAAAGCTAGATTACTCAAACAAAGGAGGAATAACGCAGAAAATGGAGGCTTGGACTCCAAAAATTCGTCCCCAAACATCTGGAAAAGCTCCCTTTAAATAGCTGAATTTTTGGTGTTACACGCCCTTGGTCACGCCCGTGACCAAGGGCGTGTAAGGGGCGTGATCGAAGCAGCAGCGGAGAGGGCGCCTTCTGGAGTAATTACGAGCATTTCGGCCGTGTCACGCCCTAGGTCACGCCCGTGACCTGGGGCGTGTAATCTTGAAATCTGGCTGCTGGCGGGAAAATATGGGGGGAAGAAGCGCGGGGCGAGTCACGCCCGTGACCTGATGTCACGCCCTTGGTCACGCCCGTGATCTAGGGCGTGTAATTTTAATTGACGTGTCAGCGTGCTCCTGATGCTTGTGGCGGGTCGTGGCCGTGACATTGGGTCACGCCCTTGGTCACGCCCGTGACCTGGGGCGTGTACTTGGCGAAATCTTCACAGAGCATCCCCAGAGTGGCAGAAGCAGGTCTGGAGTATTTCGTAGGTTACACGCCCATGGTCACGCCCGTGACCTGGGGCGTGTAATTTTAACTTTTTGCTCGAAACAGCCCAGAAAACCTGAAAACACAAAATAAACTTAAGTTAGCTTATGAAATAACAATGGAAGGATTTATATGATAAAATTCCATAAAATAACATAATTTTATATAAAAAAACATAATAAACCTAAACTAAAAGATGAGTAAATAAATTACTCATCATCCCTCTCGAGAGCGCTCAGCCTGCGCTTGAAGGCCGCCCGGTGCCCGTCCGTCTGGCTGGCTTGGTCTTGTTGCATCCAGATAGCTTGTCGAGGACCTCCGTCATCCGCTCCTTCACCGTCCTTGGATCAACATGATCTCCGAGAAAGTCCGAGAGGTCACTGGGTGATAACTTCCCAAAAAGAAGTTATCTTGACACATTATTTTAACCCTTTAGCTAATTTATTTGATGAATATTAATAAAAAGTATATAAAAATGAATAGATTATTATCTGAATTAAGTTTGGTTATTATTGTTATTTTATCACAGGAAATACAAAGAGACCAACTTAGCATCAAAGGTTAATCATATATTAAAGCCAAGAACA
This sequence comes from Dactylorhiza incarnata, assembly GCA_033032865.1. NCBI lineage: Eukaryota > Viridiplantae > Streptophyta > Magnoliopsida > Asparagales > Orchidaceae > Dactylorhiza > Dactylorhiza incarnata. The sequence continues at coordinate 10,679,873 of JAWHQI010000007.1, forward strand.
TGTTGCAACAATGTCACAACAAATCCAGCGCCAGCTTTATGAAGTAAAATCCAGCGGAAAATTTGTTGTAACAAATTTTGATTTGTTACAATAAATCTAGTTCCGAAATTTCCAGACAAACTGTACAGAAATTATTTGTTGTAACAAATTTCCATTTGTTGCTACAAATCCGCAGAATTCTGAAAAATCAAACTCCAAAAATATTTAAAATCCGGCAGTTTTGTGGTGAAAAGTCATATATATTCGGCCAAAGGGTGTCTCTAAAGTTGGCGTATGACTACATGAAGGGAGTATGAGAGAGAAACAAGGATCTTTTTCACCTTCCATCATCTATTATCTTCGAAAAAGGGGGAAAATAGGGGAGAAGGCAGGAAACCCGAATTTCAGGCGCCATGTACTGTAAGATCTCTCTAGTTTTGCGGCGTTCTTTCGTAGTTATGAACTAAACTCTCTAAGTCTTGTATGAAGAGAGTATTGTGTGTTTTTTGATGGTGTAATCTTTCTTATGTTGAGTTTGTTTGATGAATTCTTATTGGTGGAACTTTTGAATTTGTTAAATGAACTTTTTGGCTTGTGCTTTCATTTTCTATTGTTGTTGCGAGAATTGAGAGATGAGTAGTATCAAATTTTAACTAAGAGTTTTGACCTTTGCGGTGCATTTTGAGATTCGAGAGAGGAGAGGTACAATTGCTCACAAGTTCGTCGCAGTAAAGAAGAGAGGAAGAGATTCCCTCCTCTTGCTAGCATATCCGACTTCTATTCTATGCAATACTCTTTATTCTTCCTAAGTTAGAGATGACTAGGGGAATATTGAAATATTAATATTTCTAAGATTTGAGAGATGATGATTTCTTCCATAAAAGTCATTGCAAGATAAATTTTATCAAGCATTCTTAACTAGTATTATTTTCATGCATCATCTCAACATACACAAGAAATCTGAAATACAAGACTGCTTTTTTTCCAACTAATAAAAAGTATTTCTAAAATCTTCATAATTTGCTAATTAGTTTAAATCTTTATTATTTGACCCGGCACGTACACTTCCGTTAATATATATAATATATATATATATCCATTTTGGGCGTATCAAGTTTTTGGCGCCGTTGTCGGGGATCTGCTATTAATCTATTGTTCCGTTTTCTTGCAATATTCGTATTTAGTAATCCCTAGTATTTAGAGGTCAAACTTTTAAAACTGTTTTCTTTTAATTTGTTAACTTGATACTAATATTGCATGAGCCAAAATTACTAAACACACCAGATACACTTTTATACATATCTCACTAAAAGTGGTCTAAAAGGAGCTACACTTGACCAAATGACATGAAGTCAGTGGCATTTTAAAGTTAACTTCAAGATCTACAATTGTTATGTTGGTCACTTCCTCCAGAAATGCTCCTAACCTAAGTAAAATCAACAAGCAAGTTCTGTTACCAATTATTTATTTTAATCAAAATACACTTATGTACATGTCTCACCAAAAATGGTGTTGAGGGAGCTACAGGGATCCAAATGACATGAAATCAGTGGCATTTTAAAGTTAACTTCAAGATCTACAATTGTTATGTTGGTCACTTCCTTCAGAAATGCTCATAACCTAAGTAAAATCAACATGCAAGTTCTGTTACCAATTATTTATCTTAATCAAAATACACTTATGTACATGTCACACCAAAAATGGTGCTAAGGGAGCTACATGGATCCAAATGACATGAAATCAGTGGCATTTTAAAGGTAACCTAAAGGGCTACAATACTTATGTTGATTACAATATCCAGAAATGAACCTAACCTAGGTGGAATTAACATGTAAGTGCTGTACAAATTGTTTAACATAGCAAAAACACTTTTATAGACATGTCACACCGAAAATGGAATAGAATGAGATATACTTGGCCAAATGACATGAAGTCAGTGGAATTTTAAAGGTAACTTAAAGGTCTACAATACTTATGTTGATCACTAACCCCAGAAGTGAACTTAACCTAGGTGGAAATAATATGCAAGTGCTGTACAAAATATTTAACATAACAAAACACTATTATAGACATGTCATACCAAAAATGGAATAGAATGAGTTATACTTAACCAAATGATATGAAGTCAGTGACATTTTAAAGGTAACTTAAAGGTCTACAATACTTATGTTGATCATTAACCCCAGAAGAGAACTTATAACCTAGGTGGAAATAATATGCAAGTGCTGTACAAAATATTTAACATAACAAAACACTATTATAGACATGTCACACCAATAATGGAATAGAATGAGTTATACTTAACCAAATGATATGAAGTCAGTGACATTTTAAAGGTAACCTAAAGGGCTACAATACTTATGTTGATTACAATCTCCAGAAATGAGTCTAACCTAGGTGAATTCAACATGCAAGTTCTGTACACAATGTTAAACATGATAAATTCAACTTATAAATGTGTCACACCAAAAATGACATAGAGAGAGCTATACTTATCCAAATGATATGAAATCAGTGACATTTTAAAGGTAACCTAAAGGGCTACAATACTTATGTTGATTACAATCTCCAGAAGTGAACTTAACCTATGTGGAAATAACATGCAAGTGCTGTTAGTAATTATTTAACTTAACAAAAATTCACCTTTACATACATGTCACACCATTCACTAATTTTTAATGAATCTTGCATGTGAGATATGTCCACATGCAATGATCCAACTTGCCCAAACAAAGTTTTGAGTGGATTTGACTTCATAGGACACGAGGTCTAAGATTTTCAAGGAAAATGAAGTGATGATCAAGACCTTAAAAAAATCATTTCCACAAGTTCTCAATTTTTGGTAGGGTGTACATTAGGGCATGACCCATGCATGCACCAAATTTCAAGTTATTTAGAGTCAATTATCTCTCTAATTTAATTTATAAAAGAAAAAGGGGCCCATATGTACATGCTCCACTAAAAAAGGTCTACAGTGCTCCTTTTGGGGTGATCTAAATTTCTAAAAATTCTAGAGCCCAAGGGCTACAACTTTGATGTTCAAAGTTTTCTCAGAAAATGAGAGGAGGTATTTTTAATAAATTGTTTAAGAGGGCTGCAATATGTGTGACATTTAAATAAATGTTATGAAATAATTCATTTCTGGGCTGCGATTAAACAAGGCTGCCAGATCTAACGGCCACGGGTTATCGTCCCCGATGAGCCAAAGGCCCTGATTTGCCGTGCCTGGGCCGGTTTTACGGGCTATATTCCGGCGAATCCCGGCGGTTTCCGGCGAAACGCCTAAGCCACCACTACCAGTCGACATAGGGTTGTCGACTGGTGGTGTCCGATTGGGCTGCGGTGGCCGGAGTAGGGCTCCGACACCTTTCGTTTTTGCGGCTAAGAACATGGAAAGAGTAAGGTGGAATCGCCATTGCATGGCTCAAATCGACATGAGGGGAGAAAGGAAGCTAGCACAGGAGGAGGGGGGAAGGAACTTGCCTTTGATCCGGCTTGATCTTGAGGAAGAACGAGAAACGCCATGGCCGAACTCGAGCTCCATCTTCCAGCTTGATATTCCTCCTCAGACCTGGTCTCCTCCCGAAAACATGGGGGTTCTTCTCCTTTTTCGATTCTGAAGCTAATGGTCAGGATGAATAAGGCTGAGGGGGTTTTGTTTGCTGGCTGCCATTTTCCGGCGACCTCCTCTATGTTGCCACCGCCTCAGCCAGCCAACTACAGGTCTCCAACTCATCAGGAATTCTCTCATGAGCTTGAATTGATGCCAGGGGAGAGAAGGTTTGGCTGCTTTTACATTGGGAAGGGGTGGTTGCCATTAGTGTGGCCGGCAAGGTGAAGTTAAGCTCTCTCCTCCCCCCTCTCAACTGCTGCCATGTCAGCTCAAGCCTGCTGGGAAATTCCTGGGGAAGCTGAGAGCAATCCACGAATTAGGGGGTAGTGGCCAAGTGGCCATCCCTCCATGGATTCTTCTTGAATTCCTCCTTGTCTTCTTCCCCCTTTTCTTACACTTGGACAAAGCATTCATTTCCCCCAAATTTCGAATTTCAGCATGCCTATGGTCTGGTCACCATGTGGGCTGACCAATTGAGTCATGGGATTGGGCTAAGTCTACTTGATTTAAGCTTTGTGCTCATTTGACTCAAATATGTCAATTTGGGGATTTTTGGGTTTGGGCTTGACTCAAGCTCACACCACTTAATATGACTGGCCCACATTATTGTCTTGGATCCTATGGACCCATTCCAAGAGGAATTGAGTCATGGTGGGGTCATATGGGGCTTGATTGCACTTATTTGCCTATAGGGGCAATTTGGGTATTTTGGTGATTTTGCCCTAATTCTCCAAATTTGAATGCGCACCTTGGCTTGCTTATATCCCATTCACTCCCTTTAGTGTTTAGGTAGGGTTGTGCTAGGTTAATTTGGCCAATTTGGGGCTAATTAGAACCTAAAGGGTATAATTGTTAATTTGGGCAAATTGGTAATTTGCCCAATTTCCTCAAAATTGGCTTACACCAAGGGTCCAATGTGGGGCCAATGTGGGTCCATGAGCCCCTTGATGGAATGAGACCGAGAAATGCATGGCCATGCTGGGTTGAGACAATATATGATATTGATCTTACCACTCTCTTGAGGTCTATCTAGATCAGGAAACTAGGATTAAACAATTATGAGGGTGACACGGTCCATGCCCTCATTTATGGGGGTTTGACCTAGGTGGCCTAAAGTTGACTTTCGGTCAATTTGACCAATTTGGTTGGCCTCAAGGGTCCCTAGTGGTCTACTCACCTCCTTGGATGGTCATGGGGGTCATGGTGTGGTTAGGTTGGCTCATTGGAGTCTGTTGGTCACCCCTAGGCTAGGCCATCAAGATTTGCTATATGCACCCCAAAATGCATTCCTTCCTATCTTAATGAGTTCATGGGGCCTCTTTGGCCCACTTTGTGTACTTGATCCATCCTAGGGGGGTCTCCATGGCTATGTGTGGTGCTCAAGGTGCTTTTATCCTCTTTCAGTCCACTTTACACTAGGGTGGCCCATGGTGGTTGAGTGCACACCATGGGTTCTTCACTCCTTTCAACTGGTCATTCTAGTGCCCGGTGTCACTTATCCTATTTTTGTCATCACTTGTCATGACAAAACTTCTCTAGGGGCCTAGCATTTTGGGGGATGTTGCACCTGAGTTCCTCCTGGGCCTTGTGCAAGTAAGTGCTCCGTGTGGTAGCGGATGAGGTCCTTAACCCCCGATTGTGGTCAGTCATCCTCGCCATGTCCCGCACGCGTTCCTGGAAAGGTTGTGGAGATCGCTCATGGCATACTCAAGCTGAGGCTCAAACTCCTCCACCAGAGCCAGCCCGGACTCGACTTAGATCAAGCGGTGGTTCAGCTCACTCATAGCCAAAGTCTTCAGCTGCATATCATACTAGGAAAGCACGACGATGAGGCGAGCCATGAACTCGCCAAAAGAATCACATGAATTGTCAATGAACTCGCTAGTTGGCGAGGTGGGATGATGATGAGGCGGCTCCTCCTGAAGAGGCACGCCTGTGAGAAGTTCGAGAGGTTAGTATTCTTCGCGCAGGCTGTCTACTTGGCATGAGTGCCGAAAGACATGTCACTTACCATGGCGGCGGTCTGGGACCTTGCCATTCTTGCGAGGAGAATTAAGTCGAGGTATGGAATCCTCGCGGTCTGAGAGATGACCTCGGGAACCGAGCTGACGACGAGATGGGTATCTGAAGTTACCTCGTCGACTGGCTCTGGGTGGTGATCCAGGAGCGAATAAGGAGTGATGGGGACAGTTTCTTCGATGGAGGATCGTCTCCTTCCCCAGATGGCTCGTCCTCTCGTAGGCATTGTCCTGCCAAAGTCGTGGCCTCGACCATCTTTTTCCTCTTTTGTCATTGCTTCCTCTCGCGTCAGAAGACCTAGCGAGAGGGAGCCCCCGTGAACTTGGTTCAGAAATTGTCTGCGGCTAAGGCTTCGATAGCCAACACCGTGCCCGCCCAGATAAGCAGGCCACATCTCATCACGGAAGGCGAGGCGACCTTCTTGTCCGCGTGTGAGGTAGTTTTCTTCCCGGCATGCATCCATAATCCAAGGTCTACATTTCAGGGGTCTCGCTCCCTATTTATAGGGGAGGATCATCAGAAACCTTCTAGCTCGGTAGATTACAGCTCGTCAAATAAGGGTTGGACAATTCTTTTTGAACATAAGTGAGCCCACAGAGCAGGAATTGTGTACAATCCGTATTCGACGAGCGGTACCATGTGTGCATGAGAAAAAAGATGGTCGAATCCTTCTAGCTCGGCAGATTACAGCTGGTAATTATATATATCTTATTTGACTTCTTCCAAAGTCATTATTTCTTGTTTTCATCGGATTACTTGTTTTTCTTCTGTTTCCTTGCCATGTGGGCATAAGCAGGGATGCCGTCGTGAGAATAAAATAAATTATTACACGATGTCAGCGAGTAAACGCCAAAACTAGTGTTAGTGAAAGACACCCACTTGCGAAATAATTAAATGATGAATCTGAATTAGCTATAGGCTCCGTTTGGCACTACGGTGGCGGTCATGAACACGGCAGTAAAATCGTCATACGTGAACGGGCACCTAAGAAACTTCATTCACTTTTATGTTCAAGTGGCCGATGAATTAGTTCTTTAGATGGGCGCTCATGCATGAATGACGATTTTACCACCGCGTTCATGACCGCCACACCACTATACCAAACGGAGCCACAGTCTATGCATAGATCTCCATGCATGCACGCCCAAGCAAGCAAGGTCCAAACAGCTGCCCGTACCCAAACCAACTCCATTTACATGGAAATGAATGGCTAATGTTGACCAAAGTGAAAGTTGAAGTTTTTGGCAATATATATATGTCGTATTTCTGTATGGTTTTCCCCATTCAAAACCTTGCCATCAAGTGGTGCCTACAAGTGAAGATCTATACCTAATTTTCCATCTATATTTTTTTTCATGGATCTTAAAATGCAAGGCAACGGTATGATCATTTATATCAATATTTAATTTGTTGTTTGATATACATTATAATCCGCTTAAGGAAACTCCAAGAAATATCTTAGTAAAACTTTTATGCTTATATTTGGTATCAGAGGGAGGTTCTATGATAGTATACCCAAGTATCCATTAAGGTTACATATAGAGTGGTTTGTTTGTCACCAAAGTGATCAAACCATAATAAGTAACACTATGTGATTACCTGACCACTACAATTATCTTTGTTTTATGAGATGCGATTTATGTTAAACTAAGAGATAATCGTGGATTATTATGTGTATGTTCTTTTGAATTTGCCCAAAGGCAAATTGTTGTCATATTCTAATAATCAATAAATGAAAGTTAAAAATTATTCTAACACACCATGCTCATTAATCCAAAGATTTTTTAGCACGGTAGTTTTAGAGTAAATTTCTTACACTTTATAATGAAATTGCATCTATTGGTCTTAATATATGATGTTCTTTGCCCAAAGGTAGCACACCATATATTATTGAAAGTTTTTTCTGAGTCTTAATATATATCTATATATTTAAGTAAGTTTAATTTTTTTTATGCAGCAATTTCTTTTAGCTCACATGCCAGTTATGTTACCCCGTTCAGTGGTGTAAACTTTTCTGAATGGCGTGAGCAGGTCATTTTCCAATTAGGAATAATGGATCTTGATCTCTCCCTGCTTGAAGAAAAACCCACTGCTATTATTGATACAAGCAGTGATGAAGAAAAGTTACATTACAAAACATGGGAACGAAGTAATAGGCTGGCCTTAATGTTTCTGAGGATGACAGTCGCCAACAACATAAGGACCACCCTTCCACATACTGAAAATGCTAAAGACTTTATGAAATCTGTGGAAGAGAGGTTTAGAGCTGCAGACAAGTCATTGGCTGGTACTCTTATGGCAGAGCTCACGACCATTAAGTTTGATGGGTCGAGAACTATGCAAGAGCACATAATAGAGATGACCAATCTGGCAGCCAAATTAAGGGCTTTAGGCATGACTGTGGAAGAGTCTTTCCTTGTTCAGTTTATACTTAACTCACTCCCATCTGAGTTTGGGCCTTTTCAAATTAATTACAATACCACGAATGAAAAGTGGAATGTAAATGAATTGGCCAGTAGGTTAGTCCAAGAGGAGATGAGGTTAAAGAAACAAGGAGGACATTCCATTAACTATGCTAGCCATAAAGGTGGGAGTCAGCTTAAGGTCAAATGAAAGTCCAAGTTTAAGAAGTCGAAAGAGCCTGCTCAAGCTTCATAGGCCGACAAGAAGGAACTGAAGGACAAGTGCCACTTTTGTAAGAAAGTTGGTCACTATCAAAAGGATTGCCTGAAACGCAAGGCATGGTTTGAGAAAAAAGGTAGTCATGTTAGTACCTTTGTATGTTATGAATCAAATCTCGTTGAAGTTCCTTTTAATACTTGGTGGATTGACACTGGTGCTACTACTCATGTTTCTAATGTCATGCAGGGATTTCTTTCGATCCAAACCACAAGTCTAAATAAGGATTATCTGATCATGGGCAACATGATGAAGGCTCCTGTTGAAGGCATAGGGACTTATAGATTGATACTTGATACTGGGTATCACCTAGATTTGTATCAAACTCTTTATGTACCTTCCGTTTCTAGAAACTTAATTTCTGTTTCTAAGTTGGACTTATGTGGTTTTATGTTTTCTTTTGAATCTAAGAGTTTTAGTTTGTTTAAGAATTCTACCATGATTGGCTCAGGTGTTCTTATTGATGGTTTATATAAATTAAAACTAGATGATATTTTCTGTGATTCCTTGCTGAATGTTAATTATAACATTAGTTGTAAACGTAGTTTGTTAAATGAAAATTCTTCATTTTTATGGCATAAACGTCTAGGACATATATCAAAAGATAGATTAGAAAGTTTGGTAAAGAATGATATTTTACCAAGTCTAGATTTTACTGACTATGACATAATGTATAGACTGCATTAAGGGTAAGCAAACTAAACATGCGAGTAAGAAAGTAGCAACTAGAAGTTCCCAATTATTAGAAATAATTCACACTGATATATGTGGGCCGTTTGATAATCCTACTATTAATGGTGAAAAATACTTTATCACTTTTATAGATGATTTTTCACGTTATGGAGTTATCTATCTATTGCATGAAAAATCTCAATCGATAGATGTCTTAAAGACATTTATTATGGAGGTTGAAAGGCAGTTAGATAGAAAAGTGAAAATCATTAGATCTGATAGAGGTGGTGAGTATTATGGTAGGTACACTGAATCAGGCCAATGTAAAGGTCCTTTTGCTCAATATCTTGAAAGCAAAGGCATATGTGCTCAGTACACTATGCCAGGCACTCCTCAGCAGAATGGAGTAGCTGAAAGGCGTAATAGGACTCTTTTAGACATGGTAAGGAGTATGATGAGTAACTCTTGTTTGCCAAATATTTTGTGGATGTATGCTTTAAGAACTGCAACATACTTACTTAATAGAGTCCCTAGCAAGGCAGTTCAAAAGACTCCTTTTGAACTGTGGACAGGGAGGAAACCCAGCCTTAGACATCTTCATATTTGGGGATGTCAAGCAGAGGCTAGACTCTATAATCCACGTGAAAAGAAATTGGACCCCAGGACAATCAGTGCTTACTTCATTGGTTATCCAGAAAAGTCTAAAGGGTACATTTTTTATTGTCCAAATAATAGTCCTAGAATAATAGAAACTGGAAATGCTAGATTCATTGAAAATGGTGAAACTAATAGGAGTCATGAAAACACATTTAAAGAGGTAAGGGAAGTAAGGGTAGATGTACCCATCAATGTCCCAAATAACTTCAATAATATGGAAATTGTTGCTCCAATAATTAATGAAAATCAAATTATTGAACAACAATTAGAAGAAGTGACTCCTATGAATGTTGTTGATCCACCACCACTTGAAATTACTAACCACCACAAATAACTTTAAGAAGATCTCATAGAGAGAGGAGATCGGCTATTCCTAATGATTATGTGGTTTACCTTCAAGATTTAGAGATGGATACAAGTATGTCTGAAGATCCAGTTTCTTTTAAAGAAGCCATTGAATGCAATCAATCCAATGAATGGTTAACAGCCATGAAAGAGGAGATGAAATCTATGAAAACTAATGATGTCTGGGATCTAACTGATTTGCCAGAAGGTTGTAAGACAGTTGGGCGTAAATGGGTCTTTAAGACCAAGCTCGACTCCAAAGGCAAAATAGAAAGATATAAAGCTAGACTAGTTGCCAAGGGTTTCACTCAAAAGGAGGGGATAGACTATAAGGAAACCTTTTCTCCTGTATCTAAAAAAGATTCATTAAGGATTATTATGGCATTAGTGGCTCATTATGATTTAGAGTTACATCAAATGGATGTGAAAACTGCATTTTTGAATGGAGACCTTGAAGAGGAGGTGTTTATGGAACAACCTCAGGGTTTCCAAGTAAAGGATAATGAACATAAAGTGTGTAGGCTAAAGAAATCGTTATATGGACTAAAACAAGCCTCCCGACAATGGTATATTAAATTTAATGATATCATTTTATCTTTTGGTTTTAAGGAAAATACAGTGGATCGTTGTATATACCATAAGATTAGTGGGAGTAAATATATATTTTTAGTCCTATACGTAGATGACATTCTTTTAGCTACTAATGACTTAGGGATGTTGTATGAGACAAAAGAGTATCTTTCTAGAAACTTTGAAATGAAGGATTTAGGTGAAGCGTCCTATGTGATTGGAATAGAGATATTTCGTAATAGATCACAAGGAATATTAGGTCTCTCCCAAAAAACTTATATAAATAAAGTTCTGGAAAGATTTCATATGGATAGATGTTCACCGGGAATTGTTCCCATACAGAAAGGTGACAAGTTTAGTCTTGCGCAATGTCCTAAGAATGACATTGAAAGAAAAGAAATGGAATCAATTCCATATGCTTCAGTTGTTGGAAGCCTTATGTATCTTCAAACCTGTACTAGGCCGGATATTAGTTTTATTGTTGGTATGCTGGGTAGATATCAAAGTAATCCGGGAATGGATCATTGGAGAGCTGCAAAGAAGGTCCTTAGGTATTTGCAAGGTACTAAGGAGTTGATGCTAACTTACAGACGGTCGGATCAATTAGAAGTTACTGGATATTCTGACTCAGATTTTGCGGGGTGCGTTGATAGCAGGAAGTCCACTTTTGGCTTCATATTTATGTTTGCAGATGGAGCTATCTCTTGGAAAAGTGGAAAGGAGTCCATCATTGCCACCTCCACTATGGAAGCCGAGTTTGTGGCATGCTTTGAAGCCACAATTCAAGCTCTTTGGTTGCGAAATTTTATTTCAGGGCTTGCGGTAGTCGACACCATTAGTAGACCGCTGAAATTATATTGTGATAATGCTGCAGCTGTATTTTTCTCAAAGAATGATAGGTACTCCAAAGGAGCGAGACACATGGAATTAAAATTCTTAAGTGTTAAAGAAGAAGTGCAGAAGCGAACGATATCTATTCAACATATTAGCACAGACCTTATGATTGCAGATCCTCTTACGAAAGGTCTTCAACCAAAGTCGTTTAATGACCACGTACTAAGAATGGGTCTTAGTGACAATAATGCGTAGTATTTTGGTGTGTGTAATCGACATTTTAATTGTTCATTTGCTTCTTGTAGTTTTGAGTTTTCAAGTCAACTTGCTTATTAATATTTACTTTGTGCACGCTAAGTTGTTAATGAATAATAAGCAAGTTTTTAAGTTCAAAGCATAATGTGGACCTTGATAGTCTTATGACTATTGATGAAATTTTGTAATAGCTATGAGTATAGTGGTATATGGAAGGAAATGCTTTAACTTGTACAAAGTGCGACCGCCATAACTCTTACTTATTGTTATTATTAATGAGAGTGATCGAATCAAGTGGGAGAATGTAAGAAAAATATTAATCATTTAATTTAATTATTTGATTCGGCCAAATCAGATAATATAAAGACGATTAGTATCTTCCAAAATTAATTCGATCAATATGTTAATGAATTTACTTTATTGGTTTATAATGGGTTGAACCGATATTTAGTAAATATATTAGGATGGGTTTGGGTCCCACTTGTAACACCATTAAGGCATTTATTTATGAGGACTTAATTAGAGGTTGCCAAAAATTTCAACGGATGGATTCAATATAATGCTTTCCTTTTATAACCGAAAACATTAATAATGAATTTATTTCATTATTATATATTTCATAACCGAAAATAATAATAATGAATTGATTCATTGTTATATCTTCCATTAACCGAAAACAATTTAATTCATTATTATTGTTTCCATAACTGAAAGTTGAAGTTTTTGGCAATATATATATGTCCTATTTCTGTATGGTTTTCCCCATTCAAAACCTTGCCATCAAGCGGTGCCTACAAGTGAAGATCTATACCTAATTTTCCATCTATATTTTTTTTTTCATGGATCTTAAAATGCAAGGCAACGGCATGATCATTTATATCAATATTTAATTTGTTGTTTGATATACATTATAATCCGCTTAAGGAAACTCCAAGAAATATCTTGGTAAAACTTTTATGCTTATACAAAGTACAATTGTCAGTTCATCCAAGGGGATGATCATGAATTTATAGCCTCGGTATTACATATCCAACATCTCGAATATGCAAAACACCATTATTATTAGTATTATTACTACTATTATTGTTACTAGGAATTAAAAAGACTTTCCATGCATACAAGAACAGAAGTGGGAAAAAGCACATTCATGCGCAGGAACGCACACTACAAGCTGCATACAGGCAAGCTAATTAAGCAGCAGAATTCTTCTCCAATCGCATAAACAAATTAATTAATGTAAACCTCCATGCCCACGTCCTCCATGCCCGGCAGCTGCCGAGAATACCCCGAAATGACAGTTTTTGTAAGATGCATAATAAGGCGCGTGAGAATCGCAAATCAGACATTTGCAACTGTATCTGCGGTAGCAGGTGGATTCGGCAAGGAAGCAGCCTGCAGATCTTGCCAGTCTTCGCATCAGATGATAGCACACGATCGGGCAGTAGTTATGGCGATTACAAGGCCGGTGGTACCGACGGGGTACTATTTCTTCGAAGCATCCAGGATGAAGTTTTGGTATCGACGACATCACTCCAACAAATAACATCAGGAAGCCGTTAATAATTAGTTAATTGTTGTGCGAAATTCATACCCAACACTAGCCGCTATTCATTAACACAATGGTACCATCAGTTGTATTCCCAGGAAGTAATGTTATATATATTCTCTCTTCTCTTTTTTTTTATCGAGCACCGCAAACTATATATTTATTGCCGTTAATTATTATAACTCATATAAATTTATAATATCGTACAGTTAAACAACAATTCATTCATATAATTAACTAATTAAGTTTGGAAGAGAGAGAGAGAGAGGAAATGATCCCCTAAACTTGTCCGGTTGACTCAGCACAGTGATACAAGAACATGCATGTACGTCTGAGCCAAAAATGCGCGCACGGGCGGAGAAATGCGTGCCAAGGCGGAAAATGCGCGACCGGGCGGAAAATGGGCGTCCGGAGGGAAAAATGCGCGCCCAGGCGGAAAATGCGCCCCCGGACGGAAAATGCGCGCCCGGGTGGAAAAATTCATGCGCGGGCCGAAAATGAGCGTCCGGGCCAAAGATGTGCTGCCGGGCGGAAAATGGATCGTCGGGAGAAGGGCTAGAGTTTCCGAAGTGTTGTCGAGCTGGATCGGGAGGAGGAAAACGTTTCTGCAGCGTTAACTGTGTATCGGGATGTGAAAATGCTTTTCGAAAAAATTGAAAAGTAGGAGGCACGTGACTTTTGAAAAAGAGGAAAAAAAAAGATTTGGGCGGTAGCTCTTCCAACCGATAGACTTTACAAACAATTTGTAAAATGCGGAAGCGCTTTTCGGAAAATTAAAGGGAGCTAAAAAATCCTCCCAAAATGAAATGGAGATAAACAAACTTATAATGAAAATGCGGTGCTGCAAGAACTACTTGCTGACAATTTTTTTTGTTGGTTATAAAAACAATTTTGTTGGTTTTTTATCTATAGTTGAGATTTTATAATAAAAATAATGATTAGTAAATTCATGGTATTAATTAAGTCAAAAATAATATTATTTAATATTTAATTTCATTTGATCGAGAATTAATATTTTATTTATAATTATAGTTCTAAATTACATTCATGATTTTATCATAAATATTAACGCATTTCATTCGTCAGTCCGTATATCTTAGAAATTATATATGACTCCCATAAAATTTTAAGTGCCTTTTGCAAACAATCTTAAATTTAAATTATTTATAAAAAATCTGAATTATTATTCGTAGAGTTTCTTCTCAAATTACTTTCAAGTAAGAGTGTGTCAGAGAGGGGGGAGAGAAACAACTCACCTAAGCTCGGGAAAAGAATTATTAGTGTTGCTATTGAAATCATTCTTCGGGAAAACTCCATGATCGACTAATTGCTATCGGGAACACAGAAATATAATGCACTTGAAGAAGCACAATTAGGAAAGCCGGAGATATGTTGTAGTTGAAGAAACACAATTAGGGATGCATGATTCAATCAACCTAACTTCATTTATATATAGTTGAAACTCTAAAGCATACGAAGACTTATTCTATGCTCACCACATCTACAGCTTGATTGTGCTTTTTTTCCAAAATAAATTTGACCTTATATGGTCCCTTTCAAGCTACTCACGTTTAACTTGAACTTTGTTATATCTTTGTTTAGGGTTTAAATTATTTTTTGTCCGGATACTTTTGTATATTTTTTTACTTCACGCAATTCCAACAATTATTGGTTACCCATGACTCAAACAACCTAACTTCATTTATAAATAGTTGAAACTCTAAAGCATCGGAAGACTTGTTCTATGCTCATCACATTTACAGCTTGATTGTATTTTTTTTCAAACTAATTTGACATTATATATATATTTTTTGTCAAATATATACTCATTCTTTTACTCCAATGACTAATCATATATTATAAAAAAAATGAAAATTCATAAAATATAATAACTATTTGTGTAATTAATTACATCATATCCCTATAATAAAAATAATGATAGAAATTCATAAAATCCAAAAGTTTTTAGTAGGCCTCTTAGACCTACTATGTATGTTATCGTTAGGCCTACAAAAACTAATTTCGAAATATTATGGCTTACTTTAAAATGGTTTTTTTGTTAAAATATAAATATTTTTGAAAAAATAATTATAACATATTGATGTATATTTTTTACGGTCATTTTGAGTACTCATATGTATATGTTGCGGGCGAAGCCCGCAGGCGTCGGCTGGGTACTGTCGAATGCGGGTGCAGCCCGCTAAGAGTCAGCGAGCACGGGCGAAGCCCGTGCGGAGCTGCTCGTGTGTATCTACACACACACACACACACACACACACGAGCAGCTCCGCACGGGCTTCGCCCGTGCTCACTGAATCTTAGCGGGCTGCGCCCGCATTCGAGCGGGGCTGTGCCCGCAAATGAGCGGGTGCGCAAAGCAATATTGCCCTTGGTCCGTCGGAGGTCGATGGAGATCGTGCAGGTCGATGGAGATCGTGCAGTAGGTCTTCTTCGGACAGCGGAGAATGCGCAGTCGAGGAAGGTCTACGAGCATGAAGAGGCTAATGCCGATGGCCCTAGACTTCGCGGGAGGAAGGGGAAAGCGGGTTTGCGGGAGAAACTGGCGAACTGGTTATTATCATGAGAGCTCTTGGATTCAAAAGAAAGAAGGATGGAGGGCCTAGATGAAAGGAGAGAGAAGGTTAGATGGATGGTCAAGATTAGATGAAGGGTGCATTTGGAAGTCAAAATGGGCTCAAATGTACTTTTTTAGTAATTTATATGCATTATTAAAAGAATGAGTAATCTGAGTTGATCTCAAGATTTATATATTTACTCAAAATGAAAGAAAAGTTGAAAGATGAAAGCCCGTCCAAACCGACTTTTATGAATTGAAGTTCAAACCATATGAAATTCTCAAAAATATGTCCAAACTGACTTCTTGAATTGAAATTCAAACCATATGAAAATCTCAAACCATACGTACAAACTGACTTCTGTGAATTGAAGTTCAAACCATATGAAATTCTCAAAAATATGTCCAACCTGACTTCTATGAAAAACGGCATGCACCATGCTGAAAGGAGGAAGTTAGATTTTGATGAAAAAAGAAACTTTTGTTTCTTGTGAAATTATCATGAACACAAATAATTCTCCACAATAGCAAAAGAACTTAGTAAACATCTAAAAGATGGGTGGTATATGGGTGTCCGAGAACACATTAAATATCCATAATTGTAAGATAACTTCTAAAGTTGTAAAAGATGAATTAGTTCATGAATATGAAATTAGTTATTACTTGAGAGATGATATCAACTTTAATTTTTGGTGGAGGCATTTGTAGAGAGAATATATATAATCGTAATAGTAGCATTCTTTACAGGAAGCGGGAAAAAAAAGATAATACATAAGATGAATTTAAACAGACGGAGTGAGTGAGATTTCCATAAGACAAGGCAAACCTTGAATAGAGTAGAGGTAGATTAACTACTGCTTGAGATCGTCGGCCAGCCAGTTTTCTTCAAGATGTCCAATTTTCTGTTCTATCCAAGTTTCCTGCACTCAGACCATCATTAATGTCATTTACATATATCGAACTCTCATTGCCAAATATGTAACATATACATAAAATATACATTTTGTAAGAAATCTGACCAAAAACATACATTCTGTAAGAATCACTTAGATCAATCATATACTATTGATAAAAATCTGACAAAACAAATCAGATATACTTGAAAATAAATCAGATAGTTTCTCCTACATCCGATCTCTCTCTCTCTCTCTCTCTCTTGTTTTTGTTGGGATTGAAAAATCTAACAAAACAATTTCCTGAATGAGCAATGAATATTGGAAAACAATGACATTGGTGATAAAATCGAAAATTTATTCCTCACTATAAGTCATCATCACCATCTTAATATTAAAGAGAATGAGCATTAATGAAAAATAATATAGCACAAAATTATTGCAGCTGCATACATGATATGAGGCTTGAAATATTTACCTTTGATTTCTGATGCCACATGAAAAACAGTAGATTTGCAACAAACAATGCCCCTCATAGAAGCACGAAAGTACTGCCATTAGAAATCATTGATTCCCATTTTGAAGAAAGGAAATTCCTTCGCGCACACCGGACATGTAGTTATTTCTCTTCACGACGCCTAAAAGCATAAAACACCTTGACCACCTATTAATAGTCCACACCATTCTAGTTGTCATGCACAATAGAAAGGAGCGAAATAACCTAAAAATTTTGAGTATAGCAAATAAAAAAATGGATGTCTCAAATCTTACCGGAGTGGAAACTACTTATCGGAGTGGATCAAATCTTTGGACACCAACGTTGTGGATCAGTTATAATATATTACAAAATTGGGACGGGGAGAGCACCGGGCGCACGGGGGTTCGCGAGCGGCGGGAACGTCGTCGCGCCGGGACACTGTCGAGGCGGGGGCACTGCCGCGCGGGCACGAGGCTACCCATGCACTGTCAATTGACCGAGCGTCCTAGAGCGAGGGGGTTTCGGCGGAGGTACCATCGTTGCTAGGGTACTGTCGACGCGGAGAGCATCGGGCACGGGCGGTAGCCCGTGCGAAGATGCTCGTATTCTAGGGAAGATGCATATATTGAAAAATTACAAAAATTAATGAATTAATGAGGATTGCATCTATTCCTACTTCAAATTTTTGGTCTTCTCAAATGCCACTTTCTTAGCTTGTAGTTAAAAAACAACATAATTTGTTTAATATATCATAATTGTTAAGATAGATTTTTGTAATAAAAGGAGAACCAAGCCAGTCTTTGTACTTTTTTTCCTCGACCCATGTTTCCTCTGCGACTTTCTTGGCATACTTGGGATCATTACAAATTAGAATGTTATCAAACAATGTCCATGCTCTAAGTTGTCATTTATCTAGATTAATTAGAGAAAATAAAATCAATAAATGTTGCTTGCGAAGTGAAATAATTGTGCTTGGATAAGAAGATAAGGCATCAGCCACCGTGCGAGTACGTAATGGATGCCTTAACGAACAAGATGGTATATGAATCTGGAGAGAAAAAAAGACACTTAATAGAAAGATATAGTTTATAGAAGGTTTTGGTATACAATCATAAGCCGTTGCGGCGGTGATAGCGGGCTCTATGACAAACCCCACTATTATTCCAATCTCATCTCAGTTTTCTTTTTCAAAGTCTCACTCCCTCAAATTCACAACGTCCGCATGAACATTGACCGCATATAGTTGATCATTAATCTCTTTCATGCAGTCATTCATGGAGAAATACTACCATAAAAGTGAAGAAAACTCAACCACAATGCACGGCGTAGAATTAAGAACAAGCTTCATAGAAAATAAAGAACAAGCTTCATAGAACACCCATTGCAAAAACTAACAAATCTTACACAGGTTTTTGGCACAACCATTTTCTTAAGCAAAACAAAAGTAAAGAGCACATACAAAAATGGAGCACAATGGCTCAAATACAATCCCAGCGGGCACACTATCCCAGCGACACACTATCCCAGCGGAGGGTGCACCAACCAAGAAAAGACAGGGACAAAACCTATTTTTTGCAATCTTCGTTATCTTCAACTTTTCCTTCCTCTAGCTGACTTTCATCTTTTATCTTGCACAGGTCTCCATCTCCTTCTCCATCATCTTCCATGTACCACTGGTCCCTGGACGAGCAGCAGTCGGGATTAGCATCATCCAACACCCTCCCGCAATCACGACTATCTACCATCATCAATTTTGTCCTCAGATCTGAGAAAGGAAAAAATGGTAGAGGCTTGGTTAGCACATCGGCGAGTTGGTTCTTCGATTGACAATAAACAAGTTTGATTTCTTTCTGGCTGATTAGGTCACGGGTATAGTGCATTTTGATTTCGATATGCTTGGATTTATTGTGTAAAACAGGATTCTTTGTGAGGGCTATTGCAGAGGTATTGTCAACATGAATCTGCGTTTGGTTCATAATCTTCTCCAATTAGCTCGTTAAGCAATCTCTTGAGCCAAACTCCCTCCTTCGCCGCTTCACATAGGGCAGTATACTCTGCCTCAGTTGATGATAGGGCTATAGTTTTTTGCTTCCTAGTGGTCCAGGAAATCGGGTTTTCCCCCAAAAAGAAAAGATAGCCTGGCGTGCTTCTCCTATCATCAGCGCATCCGGCCCAATCACTGTCGGAATATCCCTTCAAGCTCAGTTTCCCTCCTTTGGTGTACTTCAACCCCATGGATTTTGTGCCATTAACATATCGCAAGATCCTTTTTACAACCACCAAGTGCTTGATGCTGGGTGCCTGCATATACCTTGACATGATGCTGACAGCAAGTTCGATATCAGGCCGAGTGTTGGTTAGGTACATCAGTGACCCAATTATGCTTCTATAGTGTTCTGATTCACCTTTTCTGTAAGATCCCTCTCCCGCTCCCGGGGCCAAGCGGACCTTATGCCCAGAGCCGACGCATTGCGGTGACTTCCAACACATGGGTTGGGCTACACCACGCAACGTCGACCCTGCCGGCTATGATCATAGTGCGAGCAATAAGAAAAGTAAGTACGAGAGAAAGTACAAACTGAATAAAAGAGAGTCCACAAAACACATTCCATTATATATATCAAAAGCTGAACCACAAGATAAATATATGTCCGAGCATGAAACAAAAGTACATAGATGAAAGGGCTTAAGCCCGGTACATCATAATATAAAATCTCTCAAAACTCACTACATGCGGAAGCTATCTCAACGTCGCTCAACACTAACACTCAAAAGAAGTACACCTGAAGTCTCGTGGCCGCTACTCGCTGCGTCGCTGACTGCTCAGGTCCTGCCCTCGTCTCCTGCGGTGCGTGCGACAGCTCCGTCTCCTCGGAATCCTAGATTGTTGTCGGCCCCAATGCAAACCGTCAGTCAAAGAATGACCGAGCTCGCTAGGTCCCCTCCTCCTCTTGCGACTGCTATAGGTACCGCGCGGGAGGAAGAAGCAGAGGAAGAGCAAGGAACAAGCAAGTGACAGGGAAAGTAAAACTAGCATATGTATATAATTCTAGTCTACCCAAGTGTAAAAGGGGCTAGACTATCATATATAAGCGAAAGTAAAGGCATGAGCATAAAAAGTAAGGTGCAGCAGTAAGTAAGCAGTAAAGTAAGTAAAGGAGAGCAGTAAGAGTAGTAGCGATAAGTAGCATTCTCGTACCCTAACTTATATGAAAGCCCATACAAACTTATAAGTTAGGATATCCAGGAATCGTAACTCATCATATAAAGGAGCCCACACTGATTTATCTGATGAGGATCTGCAGGGGGGGTATGCTATGCTTATGCTATGAATGTTTATGCAATGAACTCACACACGCGACTCTGTGCACACAGACCTTTATAGTTCCCTCTGTTTGAGAGGAAGCCAACCTCTCGGGTACCAACCGCTATGACACACGGTGGTAGCGGACCGGGCTGTCCACTCCTAGGCGGGTATACACTCTACCAGGCCTAGACCGCATGTACGCCTCGACGCTAAACAACCGCGGAGCTCTGCGTACTCTTTGCTGAAGTCCACCAGACTGTGAGCCAAATGAGAGGTGTCTTCGGGGAACTGTCGTCCCGACACGCAGCCAAGCTGGCCCCTTAGACCCCTACACACCCGCTAAGTCAACGTACCGCGGTCGGAGTGACGACCTGCCTAGTACCGAAGACCTGCCACACTTCTGGGAGAGTTACTGGGATAATCATTCTCCCCCTCCCTCTCCCGAGGTTCCCAACTTGTATAGCAAAGTACTACAGCCTATCCCTCCCGAAACTGGGAGGAGACACATAAATCCAAACTTATTCTATTATGGTTCCTCTTGCCTACCTTAAATGTTATTGCACATTAGATTTACTTTGGACACCCTGAATTACACCCGGTGAGGGGCTCTCATCGGTACTAGGGGACACGATGGGCTAAACCCCAAAGTTTCCCCAGCACAAGACATTTAGTTGGTTGGTGGTTTATTGCTCTATCTTTGTTTTGTTCTTTAAACATGGAGTGAGTTTAGACATTAGACCCTCTTGGCCCTATTGGGCCAAGTGCAGCACTCTCTCTCTCTCTCCTGACCTAGACCTGACCTGAATCCCTCAAGGTGGTGACTCATCAAGGAAGGACATGGTTCAATTCCCATAATTTTCCAACTTAATTTAATATTTAATTAATTTTCTTGAATAGTGAGGGCCACACTAACTTGTTC
Organism: Dactylorhiza incarnata; assembly: GCA_033032865.1. NCBI lineage: Eukaryota > Viridiplantae > Streptophyta > Magnoliopsida > Asparagales > Orchidaceae > Dactylorhiza > Dactylorhiza incarnata. Next base: position 10,701,214 of record JAWHQI010000007.1, read on the forward strand.
ATGAAGTACCCTAAAATCTGGACCAATGCTTACCCAATAATTATCATGTGTGTATACTGAATTCAAATGCATAACCCCAAGAGATGAAGGATCATAATTACTGTTTTGCCCTTGAATTAAATGATTGAAGTTTAGCACAAAACCACCAAAGTAATTAAATAATACCAAAAATTGTATTTAAAATTCCAGAAAAATTCCCATATGTTATAAACATTGGTGTACTCATCATCAGAAGGTTTCATATGGTTACAAGGTGATTTGCCTATGTATTTGCATAAATCATCAAAAGGGCATATATGATAATTTCTTATGAGAACAATAATTCTCTCCATAAGTGCACTAATTAAAATTTCAGGAACCACATATCATCATAAGTAAGCATCCTCCTGAGTTTGGGGGCCTTAGATATGGTTTTGCTTATGCAACAAAATAAACCCCCAAAACCTAGATTTTTCTCAAAAATCACAAAGTGGATAAATTCTTAAGTAAAGGACACCCCAAATGATTCCAATGTATTATAATATGAATATCTATGACTGGCCAAAATCTCAGAATTTTGCAAGGTCATATGCCATTTATTACTAATTTATTTTCAAAAAGGGCATAAGGGTAAATTCAACCAAGTAAGCATGAAAAGATTATCAAGGATAGCAAGACTAGATCCAGTGGGCATAAACATATCCATTGACCTCCATGTTCAGTTTGGTAAGGATAAGATGACCCTAAGTTATTGAATTGGCACAAACCCTCCATTAAGCTAATTTTCCATAAATTCAAATAAATACTAATTAAGTAGTAAAAATTCCAAGATAATTATTCTGGTCCTAAAACTTCATTCTCAGCCTAGGGTTGAAGATGGGTTGTCTAAAAAGGTGTTTAAGTCCTAATTGCTTCATTAAGGCCCAAAAGGGCAGTTAAGTAAATTTTGAGGTTTTGGCTAGGGTTTTGGTCTTCAATGCTCCAATCTCCCCCTTGGTGATGAGCAAGACCCTACACTACCCCTAATCCCCAGCACCACTGAATTTTGGTAAGCCCCTAAGGCTAAGCTCCAAAATCCACAAGCCACCAAGGTTATGTGACTTCCAAACCTAGGGCAAAAATATGCCCTTTGGGGGTTCACCATTAAGATGAACTCCAATTGGCCTCAAATTTGGAACAGAGGCTATACATAACCAGACCCACATGCAACCAAAAAAATGAGGGTCATTAGGGGTGATTTCACCCACTGATTCCTCTTAGGTCAAAATCCTAAGATAAGATTAAAACTATAACTTAAAGGTGCCCATTCTACACCAATTTCTGGCACAAGGTGGGCCTAGGGTGGACACTCATGTGTCCAAAATCTTAGCCCCATAGGCCCACCCAATCAAAAGTTATTAAGGTTTTGGTGGGCCAACCCCACCTAGGACCAGTCCTAGGAAAAAGGCTCCTCTGGGGTCTACTGACCTCCAAATGCAAAGATCTCAGTTTCTAATGAAACTAGACATCCAGGGCTACAAAAGTGTGTCTCACATCATTTTCATGAATTGGCAATTAAGGGCCTCAATTTGGCTCCTCAATCTGAGTGAAGTTCCTGGCCCAATCACACACCACCCTTAAGCCATCCTCATTCCAAAGAGGGTTCACCCACAAGGAGTGGTCCAATGGACCCAATATTTTTAACAGTGTGTGGGATTAGCCTAAACTTCACCCCACCCTAATGTGGGGGCCCCACAAGGGGATTTGGCCACCTAAATAACAGAAATTTATTATTTAATGATTAGACAAAAACTATAGCAAAATTTTCTCCATAAATCCTTAATTTTGGGCACAAGATAGATCTAATATAATTACACTAGGGTTTAAAATCTCAGCCCTAAACTCCAAGCCAAATTTGAGTTATAAATATTTTAGTGCTAGGGATTTATTTGGACCAGTCTCAGTAAAAAACCTCTACAGAAGTCAAATCAACACCAAATGGCTTGATCTAAGTTCTAAATGAAAGTAGACTCAACCATCTACAAAAGTTGTCTCTGGAAACTTTTTGATTTATGGCCTCTAAGGGCCTTAAAATCGGGTTACAAAAAGAGTACAGATCCTGGCTAATAGCACACCACTTCATCAAGCCTTAGGCGCTGACTGCGCACAAATCTTGACGCAGATCAGGCCGCCCTCCATCATCGTCTAGCTCGAGCCAACGGCTCATATTTTCCAGACCTGGAGCCGCCTGAAACGGGAAATTCCGGCCACCCGTCCATCTCCCTGTCCAGCCACTGCCACCACCACCTCCGTTGAGGTGGTGCCGATCGATTGGCGGTGGATTGGTCGCCGGCGGGGGCCGTTTCCGGCGGTTCTACCAAGAAGCCCAAATGGCTAATCGGAGGAGAAAAACGAAATGGGCTCAGCTCAATTGAGCTCGAACCCGACACCTAACGATCCTAGATGCTAGCACAGTCAGAGGGGGGGGGGGGGGGGGGGAGAAGCGAACCTGGAAACGGGCTGGGCGGCGAGTATTCCGGCGGTTTGCCATCTCCGTCTCCGTCTCCGGCGAGCCTGCCACATAACTCAACTCTCCACCGAATTCTTCGATCCAAAGCTCTAGCCCGACTGCAAACCAGCTTCTGGAGCTGTTGGTGATGCTTAAATAGGCTGAGGAGGCCGGCCTTGGGAGATTTGAATTCGAGGCTCACGGGGGCGACTTGGCCGACCACCATGTGCTGCAGCCCTGCAATCCAGCTCCACCATAGTAATCAACTCCCTTCAGGGGTGAGCCCAAGGCTGATTGAGAGGAGAGAGAGGGGGGATTGGGGGCTCTTTTTGCTTTTTGCTTTATCAAGTTACTTTTTGTCCCCTCCTTTAACCCAACTCCTCACTTGGGTTAGCTTGGGTTAGCCCAACCCCTTAGCCACACCCTACCAGACCTATGAGCCCAAATGATTTCATAAACCTTAGGCTTAGTTTCTAATTAAAAAGGGGGGGAAAAGGTTTAGGCACTCAAATTGGGATTAAGCCCAATTGAGTTGACTTTGACCAATTGGGTTGACTGGTCCCCCATGTAGGTCATGGGACCCATGTCATCACCCAATAGAGCTTGGCCCATGGTGGGGCCCTATTTGGCCCAATTTGATCAAAAGGTGTGAAAATACCCAAATTGCCCTTCTTTGGGATTTTGGCCAAATTGAGGTGACTTGACCCTTCCATGATGGGGCTTTTGGGCCTCTTAGGTTCCTAATGATGCTTAGAGACTAGATGTGGAGTCAATTTTAGGATTTGGGTGAATATTGACCACATTTGGGTTGAGTTGACCTTTTTGCCCTAATTTGGAGTTTGACCAAATTGGAGAGGGTTGACCACCCTATGATGGGGCTTTTGGGTCCAAAGGGTCTCTAATAGGGTTTGGAACATAAGGGGGAAGTCAATTTGGCCTCTTGGGGGTCAGTTGCCCCTCAATTGGTTGGTTTGGTTCAGACTTACTTAAGGTGATTTTGGGCTAATCCTATGGAATTGAGCCTCACCAAGGGGGGTGATCACCCCATTACTCCTTCCTTAAGGTTTAGGGAACTAAGGGTGGTCTCATTTTGGGAAACTTGGTGTTCAATTGGCCCTCTATAGTAGCTTGGGTCCCACTTGATTGGGACTTTAGGTGTGCACTTAGCAAAATCTCATCCTAAGGGTCCTTAAGGCCCCTCATCCCACCCTTTGAGCTCACCAATCACACACTAGGGGTCTAGTAGGATTGGGGATGCTACAAATCTCAATAAACAATAAAATAATTTCGTCCTCGAAATTCTAGATTGGGTCTACGGGATGCGAGTAAAGCACTAAAGAAAATATATCCTACTAAATTAAACCGTACCTGAAGCAAAGAGTCTCGGGTAGCGCTCCCGCATGAGGTCCAAAGGCTCCCAAGTGTGCTCCTCTCGCCCATGGTTGGACCACAACACCTTTACCAGCGGGACCTTCTTCCGCCGCAAGATGCGGACCTCCGAGTCGTCGATCCGGATGGGCTCTAGCATAACTGATCTGTCGGGTGCCACCGGGCCTGTAGTAGACTCTACAAGCGGCTCGGGCCGAAGGAGAGCTCTCCGGAGGGAGGAAATGTGGAAGACGTCGTGCACATTTGCCAGCTCGGGCGGCAGCTCCAGCCTGTACGCCAAAGGACCGATCCTTTCCAGGACCATATACGGCCCCATGTACCGAGGACTGAGCTTCTTCCGCCCTTTAACCCGCGTAACTCCGTGCATCGGGCGTATCTTCAAGAAAACACGATCCCCCACCTGGAACTTGATGCAGCACGCCCGGACCCGCCCCGGTCGGCGGAGTCACACCTGCCAGCGGAACACGAACTGGCACGCGCCGCGAAAGGACTGCAGCCCAGACACCCCAACCCGTCTCCGCACCTATTCTCAGCGCGGCGGGTTGTTGAGGCTGGGGCTCGATCCCCAGACCTCCTTGATAAGCACCTTTCCTAACAGGCCTCATCACCAACTCACCTGCAGGTCAGTTGGTGATGAGGCCTGTTAGGAAAGGTGCTTATCAAGGAGGTCCGGGGATCGAGCCCCAGCCTCAACAACCCGCCGGGCTGAGAATAGGTGCGAAGACGGGTTGGGGTGTCTGGGCTGCAGTCCTTTCGCAGCGCGTGCCAGTTCGTGTTCCGCTGGCAGGTGTGACTCCGCCGACCGGGGCGGGTCCGGGCGTGCTGCATCAAAAAAGTGCACTTTATTGATGCAGCACGCCCGGACCCGCCCCGGTCGGCGGAGTCACACCTGCCAGCGGAACACGAACTGGCACGCGCCGCGAAAGGACTGCAGCCCAGACACCCCAACCCGTCTCCGCACCTATTCTCAGCGCGGCGGGTTGTTGAGGCTGGGGCTCGATCCCCAGACCTCCTTGATAAGCACCTTTCCTAACAGGCCTCATCACCAACTGACCTGCAGGTGAGTTGGTGATGAGGCCTGTTAGGAAAGGTGCTTATCAAGGAGGTCTGGGGATCGAGCCCCAGCCTCAACAACCCGCCGCGCTGAGAATAGGTGCGGAGACGGGTTGGGGTGTCTGGGCTGCAGTCCTTTTGCGGCGCGTGCCAGTTCGTGTTCCGCTGGCAGGTGTGACTCCGCCGACCGGGGCGGGTCCGGGCGTGCTGCATCAGAACTCTACCAACCGGTGTCGGGCATTATAGTACTTTGCCTGCCTGCTCTGTGCCTCCAGCATCCGATCCCTGATCAGTCGAACTACAGCGTCCGTCTCCTCTATATAATCAGACCCCAAGGCCCGCGGGTCCTCATCCTGTACCCAAGAAAGAGGGGTGCGGCACTTCCTCCCGTACAGAGCCTCGTATGGTGCCATCCCAATGCTAGCCTGGTGGCTATTGTTGTACGAGAACTCAATCAGCGGCAACAGCTGCTCCCAAGGCTTGCCCGTATCCAGAATGCATAATCGCAGTAAATCCTCCATCGTCCGGTTGGTACGCTCCGTCTGACCATCGGTCTGAGGGTGGAACGCAGTGCTAAAAGTCAACCGGGATCCCAAGTAGGCCTGGACCGCTCTCCACTCCCTGGAGGTAAAGCGTCCGTCTCGGTCTGAGACTATCGTCTTGGGCACCCCATGATACCTTACCACCTTGTCCACAAACAAACATACTAGGTCGCCAACCGGACCCTCCTTCCGAACTGGAACAAATCGTGCCACCTTGGTCAACCTGTCGACTATCACCCAAATGGAGTCGTTCCCCGAACGAGATCGCGGCAGGCCGTGCACGAAATCCATAGATATATCTTCTAATTTCCACTCCGGCACCGGGAGTGGCTGCAAAAGACCTCCTGGAGCCCTGCACTCCGCCTTCACCCTCTGACAACTCTCACAATGGGTCACAAACCGCACGATATCCTTCTTCATCCCCGGCCAAAACATGACCTTCCGCAGGTCCGCTGCCATCTTGGTAATGTCGGGGTATACCGAATATTGGGAGCAATGGGCCTCCCGAAGAACCTCCTCTCGAATCCACTTCCCGGCGGGGATGTAAACTCTGCCGCGGTGGTGAACTAGGTCCTCCTTCAAGGAGTAATCTCCAGCACCGTCGTCTGCCAATGACCTGAATACCGGCTCCAAAGCCGGATCCTGCTGCTGTCCCTCCCGGATACGGTCTCGAATATCACAGGTCATACTCATCGAAGCCATGTACTCCGCATATACCCCCGGATCGGCTCTGCTCACCAGGGTAATCTGCATATCCCGCAGCGTCTGCACCAACTCCATGGCCATCACTCTGCTCTCTGCCCCTGCGGTACTGCCCCTCCTGCTTAGAGCGTCCGCTACTGTGTTGGCCTTGCCCGGATGATAATGCATGGTGTAGTCGTAATCGCACAAGAACTCCAACCATCGCCGCTGTCGTAGGTTGAGGTCCTTCTGGGTGTCGATGTACTTGAGGTTCTTGTGATCCGAGAAGATCTCACAATGAACCCCGTACAAATAATGTCTCCACACCTTCAAGGCAAATACGACCGCTCCAAGCTCTAGGTCGTGCACCGGGTAGTTCATCTCGTGCTTCTTCAGCTGGCGGGAGGCATAGGCGATCACGTGCCCATGCTGCATAAGCACCGCTCCCATCCCCTGATAAGATGCGTCGGTATAGATCTGATATCCCTCCTTCCCAGATGGAAGTGCAAGGATAGGGGCTGAGATAAGTCTGTCCTTCAGCTCCGCATAGGCCGCCTCACATCGCGGCGTCCAGTCAAAGACAACATCCTTCTTTGTCAACGAAGTGAGGGGAAGGGCAATCCTGGAGAATCCCGCCACGAACTTGCGGTAATAACCCGCTAACCCCAAGAAGCTCCGGATATCCGCTGCTGTCTTCGGTTTCGGCCAATCTCTGACAGCCTGCACCTTAGCCGGATCTACTGCTAGACCGGCCCTGCTGATGATGTGTCCCAAAAAGGCCACCTCCCTCAACCAGAACTCGCACTTCGAGAACTTGGCAAACATCCGGTGCTCCCTTAACTTCCTCAGCACCGCTGCTAGGTGGCTGGCGTGCTCCTCCTCGGTCCTCGAGTAGACCAAAATATCGTCGATGAATACTATCACAAATACATCGAGGAAGGGCTCGAAGATCCGGTTCATCATACTCATGAATGCCGATGGGGCGTTGGTGAGCCCAAACGGCATCACCGTAAACTCGTACAAACTGTACCTCGAGCTGAATGCGGTCTTCGGTATGTCTTCCTCTCGTATCCTCAGCTGATAGTAGCCCGACCGCAAATCCATCTTGGAGAACCAATGGGCACCCTGCAGCTGGTCAAACAGCTCGTCAATCCTCGGTAGAGGATAGGTGTTCCGCACCGTCAATCTATTGAGATCCCGATAGTCGATACACAGTCGGAGGGTCCCATCTTTCTTCTTTACGAACAAGACCGGAGCTCCCCATGGGGACGAGCTCGGCCTCACGAATCCGGCATCCACTAGCTCTTTCAACTGTACTCTGAACTCTGCCAACTCCTTGGGTGCCATGCGGTACGGTGCCCGGGACACTGGCCTCGCCCCGGGTACTAGCTGAATCTGGAAGTCTACGTCTCTATGCGGCGGCAAGCCGGGCAACTTCTCTGGGAATACGTCGGAGAAGTCCCGGACTATCGACACCTCGTCCACTGATAACTTCAACTCTGCCATCTCGAAGCAGATAAGGTATACCTCCTCTCCCTGCTCATGGGCCTTCACAACCTGTGTAGAAGATAGAGGGGTACGCGGGAGAGATCTAATACCTTCGACGGTGACCCAGGTGGTCCCGTAAGCCAGTAGCTCGATCTTCTTCATCGCACAATCGATCTTGGCATGGTGGTCGTGCAACCATGACATGCCCAAAATCAGATCGTAATCTGGAAGCTTCAGGATCGATGCCCAGGACTCAAAGATCTCTCCCTCGATCTCAAGGTCCATGGTGCACCTGGCTGTGGTGCGCATCACTGAGCCATCTGGTAGTCGCACCCTCCTTACTATGCCGTCGACCCTCTGGATCCCCTCCAAGCCTACGAGGAAGTCCTCCGAGATAAAGGAGTGCGATGCACCCGTGTCAAATAAGGTGTGTGCGAGTTTTCCGTTGATGAGTACGACACCTAAGGGTTGTTATAAAGTTAAGCTACTACTAAAGCTAAGGGGATTTAAGAAGTTGCAAGTACATAATTAGCAATAAAAGTACCTGTGATGACTTCCTCGGGGTTCCTTGGCTGGGCGAGATCCAATGCGAAAGCCTGCTCTGGCTGCCTGTTTCTCTCGGGAAACCTTCGGCCACGGCCACGACCACCTCCACGGCCCTGGTGTGCTGGAGGTGCTGGAGGGGCTGCTGGAGGGGGGTGGTGGAGGTGGAGGGAAACGCCGCGGGCAATGGATCCTGATGTGCCCCAGCTGATTGCACTCGTAACAGACTACCGGGGGTCGTCCACGACCGTCCGCTCTCTCTGGCCCTAAAGCTCGCAGTGGCTGAGGGGCCATCACCATCTGAGGCTGCTGCACCGGTGCCTCCAAAGGAAGAGGACGTCCTCCACCCCTCCTGGGCCTCATAACTCTATCCTGCCGCCGGTCACTGCCACCCTCTCCGTGAAACACCCTGTCCGCTGATCTCTTGCCCTTGACCTGTTCTGACAACTGGTCTGCCTCAAACTTCTTCACCACCTCTATAATCTGAGTCAGGGTGCCCTCAGATATGAACAGGAGAGCCTGCCTGAGGGGGGCCCTCAACCCCTTATAGAACTTCTTCCCCAAGCCTCGATCATCCACAAACTGTGCCCCCGCGAACCTGACCAAATGAGAAAACTCTCTCTGGTACTCGATCACTGAACGGGTCCCCTGAGCCAAGTGCATAAATCTCTCCTCCAACGCGTCCCTGTCCGTAGCTGATACGAAATGGTCCAGGAACACCGTGCTGAACTCATCCCAGGTAATCCCCGAGTAATCTCTGTCACGGAAGGTGGAATCCGCCAGTGACTTCCACCACCTCTTCGCGTGGGCATCCAGTGCTGAAACTGCTAACGTCACGGCCTTGCTGACCGGGCAACTAATGCCTGCCAGCATTTCCTGAATGGTATCCAGCCACTCCTCCGTCTTCACCGCATCCTCTGTCCCTTTATAGACCGGTGGGGACAGACCCTTGAACGTGCTCAACCAATTCGACCCTGGGTTCGGCTGAGGTGCTGGGATCACCTGAGCCCGAAACGCATCCAAGATCGCTGTCAAAGTCTGCCCTAACTCCGTCTGCTGGAAGGGAGTGGCAGTCGGAGGAGGGGGAATGGTGTTCTGAGGTTCCTCGTCTCTAGCAGCCTGACACGAATATGAGAAGTTTAGAAGATTGAAGAATCTAAATCATGCTTAAAGGACTTAGGAATGTAGTTTACACATGGGCACACCACTGCTTCGGCTGCGTAGTTTGTCCCCAAACTACCCTCGTGCGGGGGTGGCCCAAGTTGTTGTGGACTAATTGCTCGTACGCATGATCGTTCGTTCCTCTGATACCATTTGTAAGATCCCCCTCCCGGAACACAAAACATGGCCGAGGGGAGTCTTATGCCCAGAACAGCCGCCTTGCGGTAGCGTCAGCACACGGGCTAACCTGTACCACAAGACGCCTATTCTGCCGGCCAAACCAACTAAACAGCGCCAACCCGTCAATGAAAGAAAGTATTAAAAACCCAAGATTCACAATAAGTAATAATGTCCAAATCAGAGTATAAGAAAGACAGAAAGCTACACAAGCTCCTGCAAATCATCAGAGTAATCAGCTAAATGCCCCAATGGCTACATCTCAAAACACTCACCCGCCTCTGTCACTAACGGCAGCTAAGGTACCATAAACCCCAGCCCTGCACACCTGACCCGGCTGGCCTCCGGTGCTGAACGCTGCTACACATCTGAAGGTGCTCCTAAAAAGAGGGAGGTAGCAACCGTTAGTCATAAAGACTAAGTGGCTTCCCATCCGCTCCCCCGGCGACTCCAAGGCACCGGGCGGAAGGAAAGGAAGAAAAGCTGCAATATAACAGTAATATATACAAAGCAGGTGACGGGGAAAGTAAACTAGTATATACACAAATTCTAAGCTACACAAGTGTAAAAGGGGCTAATCTAATCATGTATAAGCAGGAGTATAATAAAGGTGTGCAGCAGTAAATAAACAGTAAGTAAAGTAGGTAAAGCAAGGCAGTAAGAACAGTAACGACAAGTAATCAATCTCGTACCCTAACTTATATAAATGCCCATACAAACTTATAAGTTAGGATATCCAGGAATCGTAACTCATCATATAAAGGAGCCCACACTGATTTATATGATGAGGATCTGCAGGGGGGGTATGCTATGCTTATGCTATGAATGTTTATGCAATGAACTCACACACGCGACTCTGTGCACACAGACCTTTATAGTTCCCTCTGTTTGAGAGGAAGCCAACCTCTCGGGTACCAACCGCTGTGACACACGGTGGTAGCAGACCGGGCTGTCCACTCCTAGGCGGGTATACACTCTACCAGGCCTAGACCGCACGTACGCCTCGACGCTAAACAACCGCGGAGCTCTGCATACTCTTTGCTGGAGTCCACCAGACTGTGAGCCAAGTGAGAGGTGTCTTCGGGGAACTGTCGTCCCGACACGCAGCCAAGCTGGCCCCTTATACCCCTACACACCCGCTAAGTCAACGTACCGCGGTCGGAGTGACGACCTGCCTAGTACCGAAGACCTGCCACACTTCTGGGAGAGTTACTGGGACAATCATTCTCCCCCTCCCTCTCCCGAGGTTCCCAACTTGTATAGCAAAGTACTACAGCCTATCCCTCCCGAAACTGGGAGTAGACACATAAATCCAAACTTATTCTATTATGGTTCCTCTTGCCTACCTTAAATGTTATTGCACATTAGATTTACTTTGGACACCCCGAATTACACCCGGTGAGGGGCTCTCATCGGTACTAGGGGACACGATGGGCTAACCCCAAAGTTTCCCCAGCACAAGACATTTAGTTGGTTGGTGGTTTATTGCTCTATCTTTGTTTTGTTCTTTAAACAGGGAGTGAGTTTAGACATTAGACCCTCTTGGCCCTATTGGGCCAAGTGCAGCACTCTCTCTCTCTCTCTCCTAACCTAGACCTGACCTGAATCCCTCAAGGTGGTGACTCATCAAGGAAGGACTTATTAATCATGAGTTTCTTAATACTACACTTCTGTACTCTTCCAAGTCCCATGGGTCTAGATGGTTAGATTACAAAAACCCAAATTTGCTAAACGCAGACCACTTAAGGATATTGCACCCTTCCAAAGGGAAAACCCTAACCACAGGTCCTATGACTCCACAGATTTTATCCAAGGATCCTATTGCCCTAAATAGGACATGGTTCAATTCCCATAATTTTCCAACTTAATTTAATATTTAATTAATTTTCTTGAATAGTGAGGGCCACACTAACTTGTTCATGAAGTACCCTAAAATCTGCACCAATGCTTACCCAATAATTATCCTGAGTGTATACTGAATTCAAATGCATAACCCCAAGAGATGAAGGATCATAATTACTGTTTTGCTCTTGAATTAAATGATTGAAGTTTAGAACAAAACCACCAAATTAATTAAATAAATACCAAAAATTGTATTTAAAATTCCAGAAAAATTCCCATATGTTATAAACATTGGTGTACTCATCATCAGAAGGTTTCATATGGTTACAAGGTGATTTGCCTATGTATTTGCATAAATCATCAAAAGGGCATATATGGTAATTTCTTATGAGAACAATAATTCTCTCTATAAGTGCACTACTTAAAATTTCAGGAACCACATATCATCATAAGTAAGCATCCTCCTGAGTTTGGGGGCCTTAGATATGGTTTTGCTTATGCAACAAAATAAACCCCCAAAACCTAGATTTTTCTCAAAAATCACAAAGTGGATAAATTCTTAAGTAAAGGACACCCCAAATGATTCCAATGTATTATAATATGAATATCTATGACTGGCCAAAATCTCAGAATTTTGCAAGGTCATATGCCATTTATTACTAATTTATTTTCAAAAAGGGCATAAGGGTAAATTCAACCAAGTAAGCATGAAAAGATTATCAAGGATAGCAAGACTAGATCCAGTGGGCATAAACATATCCATTGACCTCCATGTTCAGTTTGGTAAGGATAAGATGACCCTAAGTTATTGAATTGGCACAAACCCTCCATTAAGCTAATTTTCCATAAATTCAAATAAATACTAATTAAGTAGTAAAAATTCCAAGATAATTATTCTGGTCCTAAAACTTCATTCTCAGCCTAGGGTTGAAGATGGGTTGTCTAAAAAGGTGTTTAAGTCCTAATTGCTTCATTAAGGCCCAAAAGGGCAGTTAAGTAAATTTTGAGGTTTGGGCTAGGGTTTTGGTCTTCAATGCTCCAATCTCCCCCTTGGTGATGAGCAAGACCCTACACTACCCCTAAGACCCAGCACCACTGAATTTTGGTAAGCCCCTAAGTCTAAGCTCCAAAATCCACAAGCCACCAAGGTTATGTGACTTCCAAACCTAGGGCAAAAATATGCCCTTTGGGGGTTCACCATTAAGATGAACTCCAATTGGCCTCAAATTTGGAACAGAGGCTATACATAACCAGACCCACATGCCACCAAAAAAATGAAGGTCATTAGGGGTGATTTCACCCACTGATTCCTCTTAGGTCAAAATCCTAATATGAGATTAAAACTATAACTTAAACGTGCCCATTCTACACCAATTTCTGACACAAGGTGGGCCTAGGGTGGACACTCATGTGGCCAAAATCTCAGCCCCATAGGCCCACCCAATCAAAAGTTATTAAGGTTTTGGTGGGCCAACCCCACCTAGGTCCAGTCCTAGGAAAAAGGCTCCTCTGGGGTCTACTGACCTCCAAATGCCAAGATCTCAGTTTCTAATGAAACTAGACATCCAGGGCTACAAAAGTGTGTCTCACACCATTTTCATGAATTGGCCATTAATGGCCACAATTTGGCTCCTCAATCTGAGTGAAGTTCCTGGCCCAATCACACACCACCCTTAAGCCATCCTCACTCCAAAGAGGGTTCACCCACAAGGAGTGGTCCAATGGACCCAATATTTTTAACAGTGTGTGGGATTAGCCTAAACTTCACCCCACCCTAATGTGGGGGCCCCACAAGGGGATTTGGCCACCTAAATAACAGAAATTTACTATTTAATGATTAGACAAAAACTATAGGAAAATTTTCTCCAAAAATCCTGAATTTTTGGCACAAGATAGATCTAATATAATTACACTAGGGTTTAAAATCTCAGCCCTAAACTCCAAGCCAAATGGGAGTTATAAATATTTTAGTGCTAGGGATTTATTTGGACCAGTCTCAGCAAAAAGCCTCTACAGAAGTCAAATCAACACCAAATGGCTTGATCTAAGTTCTAAATGAAAGTAGACTCAACCATCTACAAAAGTTCTCTGGAAACTTTTTGATTTATGGCCTCTAAGGGCCTTAAAATCGGGTTACAAAAAGAGTACAGATCCTGGCTAATAGCACACCACTTCATCAAGCCTTAAGGCGCTGACTGCGCACAAATCTTGACGCAGATCGGGCCGCCCTCCGTCATCGTCTAGCTCGAGCCAACGGCTCAGATTTGCCGGACCTGGAGCCGCCCGAAATGGGAAATTTCGGCCACCCGTCCATCTCCCTGTCCAGCCACCGCCACCACCACCTCCGTTGAGGTGGTGCCGATCGATTGGCGGTGGATTGGTCGCCGGCAGGGGCCGTTTCTGGAGGTTCTACCATGAAGCCCAAATGGCTAATCGGAGGAGAAAAACGAAATGGGCTCAGCTCACACCCGACACCTAACGATCCTAGATGCTAGCATATTCAGAGGGGGGGAGAAGCGAACCTGGAAACGGGCTGGGCGGCGAGTGTTCCGGCGGTTTGCCATCTCCGTCTCCGTCTCCGGTGAGCCTGCCACAGAACTCAACTCTCCACCGAATTCTTCGATCCAAAGCTCTAGCCCGACTGCAAACCAGCTTCTGGAGCTGTTGGTGATGCTTAAATAGGCTGAGGAGGCCGGCCTTGGGAGATTTGAATTCGAGGCTCACGGGGGCGACTTGGCCGACCACCATGTGCTGCAGCCCTGCAATCCAGCTCCACCACAGTAATCAACTCCCTTCAGGGGTGAGCCCAAGGCTGATTGCGAGGAGAGAGAGGGGGGATTGGGGGCTCTTTTTGCTTTTTGCTTTATCAAGTTTCTTTTTGTCCCCTCCTTTAACCCAACTCCTCACTTGGGTTAGCTTGGGTTAGCCCAACCCCTTAGACACACCCCACCAGACCTATGAGCCCAAATGATTTCATAAACCTTAGGCTTAGGTTCTAATTAAAAAGGGGGGGGGGAAGGTTTAGGCACTCAAATTGGGATTAAGCCCAATTGAGTTGACTTTGACTTTGACCAATTGGGTTGACTGGTCCCCCATGTAGGTCATGGGCCCCATGTCATCACCCAATAGAGATTGGCCCATGGTGGGGCCCTATTTGGCCCAATTTGATCAAAAGGTGTGAAAATACCCAAATTGCCCTTCTTTGGGATTTTGGCCAATTTGAGGTGACTTGACCCTTCCATGATGGGGCTTTTGGGTCTCTTAGGTTCCTAATGATGCTTAGAGACTAGATGTGGAGTCAATTTTAGGATTTGGGTGAAGATTGACCACATTTGGGTTGAGTTGACCTTTTTGCCCTAATTTGGAGTTTGACCAAATTGGAGAGGGTTGACCACCCTATGATGGGGCTTTTGGGTCCAAAGGGTCTCTAATTGGGTTTGGAACATAAGGGGGAAGTCAATTTGGCCTCTTGGGGGTCAGTTGCCCCTCAATTGGTTGGTTTGGTTCAGACTTACTTAAGGTGATTTTGGGCTAATCCTATGGAATTGAGCCTCACCAAGGGGGGTGATCACCCCATTACTCCTTCCTTAAGGTTTAGGGAACTAAGGGTGGTCTCATTTTGGGAAACTTGGTGTTCAATTGGCCCTCTATAGTAGCTTGGGTCCCACTTGATTGGGACTTTAGGTGTGCACTTAGCAAAATCTCATCCTAAGGGTCCTTAAGGCCCCTCATCCCACCCTTTGAGCTCACCAATCACACACTAGGGGTCTAGTAGGATTGGGGATGCTACATTTTCTTCTCCATCTTCCTTGCTGAACTTCTCACCAGTGACCATGGGGGTGGCAGTGGGCCTTGAGTTTAGCATTTCAAATCGTGTGAGAAGTTCTTCAGCATACCTGTTTTGAGTTATGTATGTGCTGCCTGGGGTTTGATAAATTTGGATTCCAAGGAAGTAGCGTGATAAGCCAAGATCAGTCATGAGAAAGACTGTCTTAATGTGGGCACGAAATTCATTTATGATTTCCATACTAGAGCCAGTGATGAGAAGATCATCCACATATGAGGAAACAATTAGATCGAGTTTTTCCGTTGTTATAACGTTTGGTATATATGGCTGGATCACAACTAGTTCTCTGGAATTCACTTTCTATCAAGTGTGAGTCAATTTTGGAGTTCCACACACGAGGTGCCCGTGTTAGGCCATACATGGCCTTTTTAGGCGCAGCACCTTGCCTTCTTCCCCCCTTTTCTCATAGCCAGTGGGTTGATCAACATATAATTCTTCTTCAATGCTTCCATTTAAGAATGCAGATTGAACATCCATTTGAAAAACAGGATATTGGAAATGAGTGGCAATGGCAAGGATCATAGGAATGGATTCAAATCGAGTAACCGGGGCAAATGTTTCAACATAATCGATCCCTGGCATTTGGGCATAGCCTTTGGCCACTAACCTTCCCGTATATTTTTTTTACTTCACCATTCTCATCATATTTTACTTTATATAACCAATTCAGGCCAATGTTTTTTTTGTTTGGGGGAAGTTCTGTCAGCTCCCAGGTCTCATTACTTTCTATTTCCTTTAACTCTTCATTCATGGCATGTATCCAATGTTCATTGGCAGCAACTTCCGGATATGAGGAAGGCTCCTTTACAAACAAAGCAACACTGCAACTCTGATATATGTGTGAAATCAACTTATATTTTTTCTGTGGTGAAGGGGATGATGACTCATCACTGTTTGAGCCAGGATTTAAGGTATCAACCTCAACACTTAGAGGGGCAGGAGCTGGGAAGGAGGGCTCAGTGACATCAACTGTGTTGTTATGTTGGTCCTGAGCAACCACCAGCCCTGGAGTCTGACCCTGAGCAGGAGTCCAGTCCCAAGATTTCTCCTCATCGATTATCACATTTCTGGAAATTATGAGTTTCTTCTTGTCAGGGTTGTACACACGATACCCCTTAGAATTCTCACTGTATCCCAGTAAGATTCCTGATACTGCCTTCTCATCTAGCTTGTCTCGGTTGACTTGGGGTTCAAGACTGAAAATGAGGCTGCCAAAAGACCTAAGGTGGCTAATGTTAGCCTTATGCCCAGTCCAGGCTTCAACAGGAGTTAGGAGGTGTAGAGCACGACATGGTGCCCTATTAAGGAGGTAAGTGGCTGTCACGATTGCCTCTGCCCAAAATTCCGTGGGTAGATTTTTATGTTGCAACAAACTTCTTGCCATCTCAACAATAGTCCTGTTCCTCCTTTCTGCTACTTTGTTTTGCTCAGGGCAATAGCTGACTGTGAGCTCCCTATTTATCCCTTGCTCTTGACAGAACCCATCCAACTCATAGTTGACAAATTCACCACCTCTATCAGTGCGTAATGTTTTAATTTTTGAGTTTGCCTCGTTCTCTACTAATGCTTTGAAGATTTTAAACTGTCTGAAGCTGTCATATTTATGATCTAGCAGGTATACCCACATCATTCTAGTGAAGTCATCCACGAATAATAAGAAAAAACATTTTCCAGACAAGGAGGGGGAACAGGATGGCCCCCAGATGTCAGCATGAATGATATCCAGGGGTGCCACAGATTTCTTGCCAGCTTGTTTAGGGAAAGGTAACTTGTGTATTTTGTTTCTTGCACAAGTATGGCAAATGGGTTGATTTGAAGACATTTTAGGTAAGGCAAATACTAACTCATGTGTGTGAAGTTGTTTGAGATCATCAATGTTAAGATGGCCATACCTGCGGTGCCAAACCTGGCTGGAGGAATTTTCCACAGCTCTCATGTTCTGACAAATGTGAGGAAGGGAAAGTGGAAAGACTTTGTTGCTTGACATCTTAACTCTTGCCAGAATCTGAGAGGTTCTTTTTTCAATAATATTGCAAAATTGGTCATCAAATATCAACTTGTATCCCTTGCTGAGGAGTTGACCCACACTGAGTAAGCTATGAGCCAACCCTGGCAAATATTGCACACCTGTGATGTGTTTGACCTCTCCAGATTTGGTTCTAACCATAATTGTGCCTTTTCCTTTGATGTGCACAGAATTTCCATCTCCTAGTATGACATGTGATCATTCATTCTCATCAAGGTAGACAAAGGCTTCTTTAATGTGGGTCATATGATTTGAGCATCGACTGTCAAGGTACCATACATCATTGATTCCATTTGTGTCCAAACCCCCTATGTAGAACACATAATCCTCTTCATCTTGACTTCCAAAATGGGCTTCTTCCTTTGTGATGTTTGCAACCTTTTGTTTAGACCAACAGTCCTTGGCCAGATGAGTTGGCCTCTTGCATTTCTTGCATCTATAATAGCAATGGTTAGCATCACGATTATACCTCTTGCACAGTTCACAAAACAGGGATGATCCATCATAGTTCTTCCCTTTTTCTTCATTGCTAGAGGTAGAGTAGGTCTGAGTCTTGTTAGGTTGAATGTTCACTTTACTCTGGAAGGCATGCTCCAGGGATTGATATTCATACCTCTTGACTCTCTCCTCATGTGTTGAAACCGACTACTCGGTCTCTGTGGAGTTCGGGGCCCTCAGCGAGGCTGAGGGGCGACCAACCCTTACTCCCCCCAAGGGAGAGCTCTAGGTTGAAGGTGTTGGAACTAAGAACTGGACCAAGGGCTTAGTGGGGAGGTCCCGCCACATACCCGGAAGTCCCCTTGGAACTTCCCCTCCCAAGCCACTACTAAGCTTGGGCACCACTGGAGCCTCTCCTCACCCCCTAGAGAGACTTGGGGAGGGAGAGGGAGAAGGAGAGAGCTAGCCTAGGATGAGAGAGATCTCTCCAAATGGTGCCCCCTTGGTCCTATTTATAGGATTTTTGGATCTGGGCTGCAAATAACCTAAACTGGACTGCAGAATACCCAAAATACCCTCAGATCTGGACTGCGAATAGCCAAAACCGGACTGCAAATAGCCAAATCCCGCTGTTCTGGGATGCTAAACGCAGACCAACCCCCCCTCCTTTTCTGGTGGGTGAGAGGGGTTACCTCTGCTGGGGCTGGGCGAGAGCTGGGCTAGCGCCCGACGGTATCGCTACCGCCGGCGCTAGCGTCTCGCCCCCTACTGCTGGGGACGGGGGCGAGAGGAGCTCGTCCCCCTTGCCTTGGGGCTGGGCGAGAGCTGGGCTAGCGCCCGGCGGTATCGCTACCGCCGGCGCTAGCGTCTCGCCACCTACTGCTGGGGACGGGGGCGAGAGGAGCTCGCCCCCCTTGCCTTGGGGCTGGGCGAGAGCTGGGCTAGCGCCCGGCGGTATCGCTACCGCCGGCGCTAGCGTCTCGCCCCCTACTGCTGGGGACGGGGGCGAGAGGAGCTCGCCCCCCATGCCTTGGGGCTGGGCGAGAGCTGGGCTAGCGCCCGGCGGTATCGCTACCGCCGGCGCTAGCGTCTCGCCCCCTACTGCTGGGGACGGGGGCGAGAGGAGCTCGCCCCCCTTGCCTTGGGGCTGGGCGAGAGCTGGCCTAGCGCCCGGCGGTATCGCTACCGCCGGCGCTAGCGTCTCGCCCCCTACTACTGGGGACGGGGGCGAGAGGAGCTCGCCCCCCTTGCCTTGGGGCTGGGCGAGAGCTGGGCGAGAGCTGGGCTAGCGCCCGGCGGTATCGCTACCGCCGGCGCTAGCGTCTCACCCCCTACTACTGGGGACGGGGGCGAGAGGAGCTCGCCCCCTTGCCTTGGGGCTGGGCGAGAGCTGGGCTAGCGCCCGGCGGTATCGCTACCGCCGGCGCTAGCGTCTCGCCCCCTACTGCTGGGGACGGGGGCGAGAGGAGCTCGCCCCCCTTGCCTTGGGGCTGGGCGAGAGCTGGTCTAGCGCCCGGCGGTATCGCTACCGCCGGCGCTAGCGTCTCGCCCCCTACTGCTGGGGACGGGGGCGAGAGGAGCTCGCCCCCTTGCCTTGGGGCTGGGCGAGAGCTGGGCTAGCGCCCGGCGGTATCGCTACCGCCGGCGCTAGCGTCTCGCCCCCCCTGGGGTCTCGCCCCCCTGCTGTTGGGGGCGCCGGGGGCGAGAGGAGCTCGCCCTCCTCTCTCCCTGCTTAGGTTTATCTTGAAGAATGATGTTCGAAAATACTTCCTGTGCTTCGAGAACCTACTCGGCGAATACAGGGTTGTACACAATCCCTGCTCTTTTCGAGCGAGGCACACGCTCGGAAAGAAATGTCCAACCCTGTATATTCGACGAGTGTCGCTGGGAATCCGGCTAACGGTGCTATCTCGGAAAAACGCGTAGCCTCTCCGAAGAGGTCCTCCAACCTTGTCGGCTAATGAGAGACCGGCTAGGGAGTCTGCTCGGGACTGAGCGCCTCCGGGAGCGAGCTCCACTAGTGGTCGACAATGGGTCGACACACTCCTAGGAGCGAGCTCTACTAGTGAGAGCCACCCAAATAGTGAGAGCCACCCAGCTAGTGAGAGCCTGGTCAGCGGAACCATCCAAGGGGAACATCTCTTTTCCTCCCTAGGAGGTCAACCTGGCATGCCGTCTAGTGAGAGCCCGGTCAGCGGAACCGTCCAAGGGGAACATCTCTTTTCCTCCCTAGGAGGTCAACCTGGCCTGCCGTCTAGTGAGAGCCCGGTCAGCGGAACCATCCAAGGGGAACATCTCTTTTCCTCCCTAGGAGGTCAACCTGGCCTGCCGTCTAGTGAGAGCCCGGTCAGCGGAACCATCCAAGGGGAACATCTCTTTTCCTCCCTAGGAGGTCAACCTGGCCTGCCGTCTAGTGAGAGCCCGGTCAGCGGAACCATCCAAGGGGAACATCTCTTTTCCTCCCTAGGAGGTCAACCTGGCCTGCCGTCTAGTGAGAGCCCGGTCAGCGGAACCATCCAAGGGGAACATCTCTTTTCCTCCCTAGGAGGTCAACCTGGCCTGCCGTCTAGTGAGAGCCCGGTCAGCGGAACCATCCAAGGGGAACATCTCTTTTCCTCCCTAGGAGGTCAACCTGGCCTGTCGTCTAGTGAGAGCCCGGTCAGCGGAACCATCCAAGGGGAACATCTCTTTTCCTCCCTAGGAGGTCAACCTGGCCTGCCGTCTAGTGAGAGCCCGGTCAGCGGAACCATCCAAGGGGAACATCTCTTTTCCTCCCTAGGAGGTCAACCTGGCCTGCCGTCTAGTGAGAGCCCGGTCAGCGGAACCATCCAAGGGGAACATCTCTTTTCCTCCCTAGGAGGTCAACCTGGCCTGCCGTCTAGTGAGAGCCCGGTCAGCGGAACCGTCCAAGGTGAACATCTCTTTTCTTCCCTAGGAGGTCAACCTGGTCTGCCGTCTAGTGAGAGCCCGGTCAGCGGAACCATCCAAGGGGAACATCTCTTTTCCTCCCTAGGAGGTCAACCTGGCCTGCCGTCTAGTGAGAGCCCGGTCAGCGGAACCATCCAAGGGGAACATCTCTTTTCCTCCCTAGGAGGTCAACCTGGCCTGCCGTCTAGTGAGAGCCCGGTCAGCGGAACCATCCAAGGGGAACATCTCTTTTCCTCCCTAGGAGGTCAACCTGGCCTGCCGTCTAGTGAGAGCCCGGCCAGCGGAACCATCCAAGGGGAACATCTCTTTTCCTCCCTAGGAGGTCAACCTGGCCTGCCGTCTAGTGAGAGCCCGGTCAGCGGAACCATCCAAGGGGAACATCTCTTTTCCTCCCTAGGAGGTCAACCTAGTCTGCCGTCTAGTGAGAGCCCGGTCAGCGGAACCATCCAAGGGGAACAATACTTCAAAAAACTTTCATTTCATTAGTCATTCGGTTACATGCAAGAAAAACTAAGTAGGGAAACACTCTCTCCTACTACATGGACTCAAAGAAAAAACAAAGCACGGAGACCGGGACTCGGACTTCTATTCCCCGGCATGGTCCTCCCCGACCTCCTCTGGTTGTTGATGCTGCGGCCTCGGGCCCCTCGCCTCCCTCATTTCCAAGAACTCAGGGCAGGCGGATGTCGCGTGGCCTTCCTCCTGATGGAAGTCACAGTAGGGTAACTCCACTCGGACGCCCCTTCTTCCTCCTCCACAATTTCTTCTTCTTCTGTGGCCTATCACCATGGCTTGCTGGGGTGGTGGAGAGGGTGCTTTCGGTCCCTGCCTCCATCCTGGGAGGTCGGTCCCCTCTTCTTGGAAGTTGTCTTCCTCCTGGTCGAACTTCCTCTTGGGGGCCTTTGCTCTTCCCCCCTGCTGCCTTGCCTCCGGCTCACTCAGCTTGGCCAGCCTTCTTGTGAACTCCGGGTTGGCCTCTTCACTTTCAACTTCTTCGGCCACCCTTTCCATCAACTCCTCAAAAGACAAAGGAGCCCTCCTCTTGAGGTCCACCTTGAAGAAGCCCTCCCGCAGCCCCAACGTGAATGCAAGCTTGAGGGTGTACCCAGGAACCTCTTCGACGAGGTGAACCTCTTCCCTGAACCGTTCTAGATATCGAGCCAGCGACTCCTCTGGCTCTTGCTTGACCTTGAAAAGTGCTTCGGCATCTTTCTTCCTCTTCCTTGACGTCGCGAAGCGTAGCAAGAAACCTCGACGCAAGTCTTCGAAGGCATAGATGGATCCCGCAGGGAGCTGGTGGAACCACTCTCTAGCCTTTTCCTTCAGGGTTGTCGCAAAGAGTCGACACCTAAAAGCGTCCGACATGGGCATGATGGAGACCATGTCCTCAAACCACTGCAGGTGCAGGACGGGGTCATCCTTGCCGAAGTAGTGAGACATCTCTGCTCCCTTGAACCCCTCCGGAATCGGGGCTGAGAGGATCATCTCAGAAAAAGGACCTCCTCTGCTCGCCCCCCTTGGGGGCTGGGCGAGACGGGGTTTGACACCTTCCCATTCGCCTACTTGGGTCTCGGCGAGTGGGTGTCGATGACCTCCCCACCCGCCCACTTGGGTCTCGGCGAGTGGGGGTCGAGGACCTCCCCACCCGCCAACTTGGGTCTCGGCGAGTGGGGGTCGATGACCTCCCCACCCGCCCACTTGGGTCTCGGCGAGTGGGGGTCGAGGACCTCCCCACCCGCCAACTTGGGTCTCGGCGAGTGGGGGTCGATGACCTCCCCACCCGCCAACTTGGGTCTCGGCGAGTGGGGGTCGAGGACCTCCCCACCCTCCAACTTGGGTCTCAGCGAGTGGGGGTCGATGACCTCCCCACCCGCCAACTTGGGTCTCGGCGAGTGGGGGTCGATGACCTCCCCACCCGCCCACTTGGGTCTCGGCGAGTGGGGGTCGAGGACCTCCCCACCCGCCAACTCCTGGCACCTCCTCTCTGGCTGGTTGGTCGAGAGGGATCTCACCCTCCTGTCGGGGAGAGACCTCCGAACCACTTCCTCTCCTGCCTTCGCCTCCCGAGGCGAAAGCTACCTGCAAGGTCTGTAGGACCTCCTGCCTGAAATTTTCAAACATCTCCAACATCATCCCAGCCACCGGGGGCTGCGAGTGACCTGGGTCGGAACTTCCTCCACCTCCATCCATGGAGCTCATCTTGAGGGTTTCTTGAATCGGTCACACTCCACGCTCACCGCACCATAAATGTTGAAACCGACTACTCGGTCTCTGTGGAGTTCGGGGCCCTCAGCGAGGCTGAGGGGCGACCAACCCTTACTCCCCCCAAGGGAGAGCTCTAGGTTGAAGGTGTTGGAACTAAGAACTGGACCAAGGTCTTAGTGGGGAGGTCCCGCCACATACCCGGAAGTCCCCTTGGAACTTCCCCTCCCAAGCCACTACTAAGATTGGGCACCACTGGAGCCTCTCCTCACCCCCTAGAGAGACTTGGGGAGGGAGAGGGAGAAGGAGAGAGCTAGCCTAGGATGAGAGAGATCTCTCCAAATGGTGCCCCCTTGGTCCTATTTATAGGATTTTTGGATCTGGGCTGCAAATAACCTAAACTGGACTGCAGAATACCCAAAATACCCTCGGGTCTGGACTGCGAATAGCCAAAACCGGACTGCAAATAGCCAAATCCCGCTGTTCTGGGATGCTAAACGCAGACCAACCCCCCCTCCTTTTCTGGTGGGTGAGTGGGGTTACCTCTGCTGGGGCTGGGCGAGAGCTGGGCTAGCGCCCGGCGGTATCGCACCGCCGGCGCTAGCGTCTCGCCCCTACTGCTGGGGACGGGGGCGAGAGGAGCTCGCCCCCCTTGCCTTGGGGCTGGGCGAGAGCTGGGCTAGCGCCCGGCGGTATCGCTACCGCCGACGCTAGCGTCTCGCCCCCTACTGCTTGGGACGGGGGCGAGAGGAGCTCGCCCCCCTTGCCTTGGGGCTGGGCGAGAGCTGGGCTAGCGCCCGGCGGTATCGCTACCGCCGGCGCTAGCGTCTCGCCCCCTACTGCTGGGGACGGGGGCGAGAGGAGCTCGCCCCCCTTGCCTTGGGGCTGGGCGAGAGCTGGGCTAGCGCCCGGCGGTATCGCTACCGCCGGCGCTAGCGTCTCGCCCCCTACTGCTGGGGACGGGGGCGAGAGGAGCTCGCCCCCCTTGCCTTGGGGCTGGGCGAGAGCTGGGCTAGCGCCCGGCGGTATCGCTACCGCCGGTGCTAGCGTCTCGCCCCCTACTGCTGGGGACGGGGGCGAGAGGAGCTCGCCCCCCTTGCCTTGGGGCTGGGCGAGAGCTGGGCTAGCGCCTGGCGGTATCGCTAGCGCCCGGCGGTATCGCTACCGCCGGCGCTAGCGTCTCGCCCCCTACTGCTGGGGACGGGGGCGAGAGGAGCTCGCCCCCCTTGCCTTGGGGCTGGGCGAGAGCTGGGCTAGCGCCCGGTGGTATCGCTACCGCCGGCGCTAGCGTCTCGCCCCCTACTGCTGGGGACGGGGGCGAGAGGAGCTCGCCCCCTTTGCCTTGGGGCTGGGCGAGAGCTGGGCTAGCGCCCGGCGGTATCGCTACCGCCGGCGCTAGCGTCTCTCCCCCTACTGCTGGGGACGGGGGCGAGAGGAGCTCGCCCCCCTTGCCTTGGGGCTGGGCGAGAGCTGGGCTAGCGCCCGGCGGTATCGCTACCGCCGGCGCTAGCGTCTCGCCCCCCTGGGGTCTCGCCCCCCTGCTGTTGGGGGCGCCGGGGGCGAGAGGAGCTCGCCCTCCTCTCTCCCTGCTTAGGTTTATCTTGAAGAATGATGTTCGAAAATACTTCCTGTGCTTCGAGAACCTACTCGGCGAATACAGGGTTGTACATCATGTGCTTGGAGGGAGCCCAGAAGGTCTGTTAGAGACAGGGTGCTGAGATCTTTGGTTTCTTCAATGGTTGTGACTATAACAGCATACTTCTGAGTGAGAGTCTTGAGGATTTTTAAAATAATTTTTTCTCCTCTATAACATCTCCATAGTTCTTTATCTGGTTTGTGAGTAAAGCAATTCTAGAGAAATAAGCATGAGCATTGTCACCATCCTGCATTCTTAAGGTGTCAAACTCCTGCCAAGTGTTTTGAAGTTTGCTGGATATGACCTCTGCAGACCCCTGGAACTCATTTTTTAAGATATCCCAAGCATCCTGAGCCGATTCAGCCCCATGATTTTTGGAAAAACACTCAGTCAGATTCCTTGTTGAATATACAAGAGTGCTTTGGCATCTCTCTTGATGTTTTCAACATAGGCTGCGGCAAGAGGAGCTTCCCAACCCGAGAGAAGATTGGCATCTGTTGGTTTAGGGAAGCCAGCTTGAATGAGGTCCCATAGGCCCTGAGAGATGAAAAGGGTGCGCATTTGTACTTTCCACACATCAAAGTCATCTCCTTCAATGATGGGAACGCCAGATGGGGAGGGAGAAATTTGCTAAGCTTGATGAAGCCATATGATGAGCCAAAAGAGGGGAGAAGAACCAAAACGAGCGGGCTGAACACGAATAATGGCAGGACCCTCTCAAGTTCTGATGGCAGAAAGCAAGAGAGAACCTAGCTCTGATACCATGAAGAAAACTCAACCACAATACACGGGGTAGAATTAAGAACAAGCTTCATAGAGAATAAAGAACAAGCTTCATAGAACACCCATTGCAAAAACTAACAAATCTTACACAGGTTTTTGGCACAACCATTTTCTTAAGCAAAACAAAAGTAAAGAGCACACACAAAGAAGGAGCACAATGACTCAAATACAATCCCAGCGGGCACACTATCCCAGCGACACACTATCCCAGCGGAGGGTGCACCAACCAAGAAAAGACAGGGACAAAACCTATTTTTTGCAATCTTCATTATCTTCAACTTTTCCTTCCTCTAGCTGACTTTCCTCTTTTATCTTGCACAGGTCTCCATCTCCTTCTCCATCATCTTCCATGTACCGATGGTCCCTGGACGAGCAGCAATCGGGATTAGCATCATCCAACAAAAAGGGCTTATCTGTGGATCAGTTATAATATATTACAAAATGGGGACGGGGGAGAGCACCGGGCGCACGGGGGTTCACGAGCGGCGGGAGCGCCGTCGCGCCGGGACACTGTCGAGGCCGAGGCACTGCCGCGCGGGGCACGGGGCTACGTACCCATGCACTGTCAATTGACCGAGCGTCCCAGAGCGAGTGGGTTTGGGCGGAGGTACCGTCATTGCTGGGGTACTGTCGAAGCGGAGAGCATTGAGCACGAGCGGTAGCCCGTGCGAAGATGCTCGTATTCTAGGGAAGATGCATATATTGAAAAATTACAAAAATTAATGAATTAATGAGTATTGCATCTATTCCTGCTTCAATTTTTTGGTCTTCTCAAATGCAACTTTCTTAGCTTGTGGTGAAAAAACAATATAATTTGTTTAATATATCATACTTTTAAGATAGAATTTTTAATAAAAGGAGAACCAAGCCGGCATTTGCACTTTTTTTTCCTCGCCCCATGTTTCCTCTGCGACTTTCTCGACATACTTGGGATCATTACAAATCAGAATGTTATCAAACAATGTCCATGCTCTAAGTTATCATTTATCGAGATTAATTAGAGAAAATAAAATCAATAAATGGTGCTTGCGAAGTGAAATAATTGTGCTTGGATAAGAGGGTTGTTGCGGGTGCACGGGTCCGTATCAAGGGTAAAGCACCAGCCACCGTGCTCGGATGCCTTAACGAACAAAATGGTATATGAATCTGGAGATAAAAAAAGACACTTAATAGAAAGATATATTTTATTGAAGGTTTTGGTATACAATCATAAGCCGCTGCGGCGGTGATAATGGGCTCTATGGCAAACCCCGCTATTATTCCAATCTCATCTTCATAATGTCCGCATGCACATTGACTGCATATAGTTGATCATTAATCTCTTTCATGCAGTCATTCATGGAGAAATACTACCATAAAAGGGCTAATCTGTGGATCAGTTATGTTAGTCACAATCAAGATGTTGATCCAGTTTTGTGCTCAGCATGGAGGAGTTTTCTCGTGCAGACCCTCCGTTCCTGCAGAAGAAAGAGATAGAGTTATCAGCGCACAGTTCTATGGGATGGAGTTTTGGGCTGTGTGCCTTCAGCCCCCTTTTGTTGATTTCATCCTTTGTCTTTTTGTGTATTTTTAATGTTCCTGTTTGCCTCTATATAAAGGCATGCACCTTTCCTTTTTGATGTATGAAAAAACTCCAGCTTTTGTATCCCTCTTTTGATGAAATAAAACATGTGGTAGTACCGGCCTACCTTCCCCCAGCTCATTTCTTTTTCCCAACATGGTATCAGAGCTGGCTGTGTCGGCGTTCCTTTAAAGGGTGGCATTGCTCTCTGCCATCAGATTCAAGGGCTCTTTCATAAAATCTGTTCTTATTTTTGCCTGTGTTCATCCTCACATGGCATCATCAAGCAATCCGTCCCCCCAAAACTTCTTATACTCACCAAGTGGAGTACCCATATTCGAAGGAGAAGCATTCAATTTCTGGCAAGTACAGATGAAGACTCTATTTATATCTCAAGGGCTGTGGAGTATTGTCCAGAATGGATACCACAAACCAACAGATGCCACTCCTATAGAAGGATGGCAGCCAAATCAAATTGCTGAACTCAATGAGAATGAAAAAAAGGATGCTAAAGCTTTTCTGTTCATCCAACAAGGAGTAGGAAGGAGCATTTTTTCACGAATTCTGGGAGCCTCCACGTCAAAAGAAGCATGGGACATCCTCATTGCTGACTTCCAAATCTCTCCCAAGGTAATCTCCATCAAACTCCAAAATGCTTGGCAAGAGTTTGACACAGTTAAAATAAAAGAATCTGAAGACATTAACAGTTACATTTCCAGAGTAACCTCTCTAGTAAATCAAATAAGAAGTTATGGTGATAGAGTAGAAGAAAAGAAGGTGGTTATTAAAATTCTGAGAACTTTGATAAAGAAGTTTGCTTATATAGCTGTGGCAATAGAGGAAGCTAAAGACATAAACAACCTTCCCTTAACTGATCTGGTAGGTTCTCTTCAAACTCATGAAGAAAGACTAAAAGAATTTGAGGATCCACCACTTGAACTTGCTTTTCAAAGTAAAATAGTTATTAAAGAAGAAGAAGTTGAGAAGAAGAAGAAGGAAGTAGGGCCACCTTTATATTGCAACTTATGTAGCAGACCTGGGCATGAACCTTATTGGTGTTACTACAAGTGCAAAAGGTGTAGAAATCCTACTCATATGCAAAAGGACTGTTGGTTTCAACAAAAAGCTCAGCAGAAATCTGAGAAGAACCCTAGAAATGAAGAAAAAGAAGAAGATAAGGAAGCTGATAGAGTGTTTTTTATCAAAACAAAAGAAAAACACTAGACACAAATACTTGGTATTTAGATAGTGGTTGTTCAAATCACATGTCAAACCTTAAAGAAGATTTTGTTGAGTTAAATGAAGAAGAAAAGTCACAAGTCATCTTAGGAGATGGAAAAAGCACTACCATTGAAGGAAAAGGTGTCATTGCTATAAAAACTCAAAATGGGGAAACAAAATTCATTCATGAAGTTCATTATGTACCAGGTCTAGACCAAAACTTGTTAAGCGTAGGGCAACTTGTAAGCACAGGATACCAACTTATTTTCAAGAACAATCAATGTAGTATCATTGATAAAAACTCCAACCTCACAGCCATAGTCCCCATGACTGAGAATAAAATTTTCCCTTTAAGCCTTTCCCACATAGTTGATAAAGCTATGATCAGCTGCCTCTCTACTAACACCAAAAAATGGCATGAAAGATGTGGACACCTCAACATTACTGATCTTAAAAAGCTGAGTGACAAAGGGTTGGTCATAGGTTTACCCAACATTAAAGAGGATGGGAGTAAGTGCAAGGGTTGTGCTCTTAATAAAATTCACAAAGTACCTTTTCCTCATCATAGCAACAGAAGAGCCACTGAGAGATTAGAGCTTGTCCATCTGCACCTATGGGTACCTGCACCCATTCAATCTCTCTCCTGTAAAAAATATTTCCTTCTCATAATTGATGATTACAGTAGAATGACTTGGTTACACCTACTCAACTCAAAATCTGAAGCTTATCAGCACTACATAAAGTTCAAGAATCAAGCTGAGAACTTTACTAATCAAAAAATTAAAGCCTTGAGATCAGACAGGGGAGGAGAATTCCTGAGTAAAGAGTTCACAGTTAACTGTAATGAGAATGGAATAACTAGAGAACTAATTGTTGGGGGGACACCTCAACAGAATGGAATAGTGGAAAGAAAGAACAGAACTATCATAGAAATGGCAAGGAGTATGTTAAATGAGAAACATTTACCTCATAGTTATTGGGGAGAAGCAGTTAACACTGCAGTTTATCTCATAAACAGAGCTCCCACTAGAGCTTTGGAAAATTCTACACCTTATGAAACTTGGCACAATAGAAAACCAAATATCAGTCACTTAAAAGTATTTGGTTCCATAGCCTATAGATTAATTTCAGCAGCCCAAAGGAATAAGCTAGAAAGTAAAGGAGAGAAAACAATCCTGTTAGGCTACAGTGAAGAATCCAAGGCTTATAGGTTATACAACCCCATAACCTGTAAATTAACTATAGCTCGTGATGTTATAGTAGATGAAGATAGTGAATGGGAATGGAAAACTAAAGTGGATCAGAACCAACAGTTCCAGTCGGTTGCCAAGCCCATCTCTATTATGATCAATTCAGAACCATCTCCAGATGATCATAATGTTCCTCTAAATACAGAAGATAGGGCTCAGCCTTCCATAACTGAACTCCTTGCTGAATCCTCAGGAAATACCTCAGATTCTGACTCAAATTCATCATCTCCATAAAAATTCAGGACTCTAAGTGACTTATATAGAGATTGCAACATTGCCTCCCTTGCTATTGAACCAATCAACTTTAAAGAAGCTATAAAAGAAAGTCACTGGAAAGCTGCTATGGAAGAAGAACTAGTCATGATCAACAAAAATAACACTTGGGAATTAGCTCAGTTACCAGCAAATAAATCAGCCATAGGACTGAAGTGGCTCTTCAAGACCAAGTACAATGAAGATGGCACAATCTTGAAGTATAAAGCTAGATTAGTTGCTAAAGGCTATGCCTAAAAACCAGGTATAGATTATTTTGAAACCTTTGCTCCAGTTGCTAGGTTTGAATCAATCTGAATGCTTCTAGCTTTAGCCGTAAAAAACAACTTCCCAGTTTTCCAACTTGATGTTAAATCAGCTTTCTTAAATGGAGAAATAGAAGAAGAGATTTATGTTGTGCAGCCTGAAGGATATGCAATCCCTGAAGCTAAATCGAAAGTCTATAAGCTAAAAAAGGCCCTATACGGGTTAAAACAATCTCCTAGAGCATGGAACAGTAAAATTGATGCCACCCTTTCAAAACTTGGGTTCCATAAGACTGATTATGAGCCAGCCCTCTACACTAGACACACTCATGATTCTTCTTATATCACTTTGTGCATCTATGTAGACGATCTTTTCATAACTGGGTCAGATTCCACTGGAATAGTATCTATCAAAGAAAAACTTCAATCTGAATTTGATATGACTGATTTGGGGCATGTAAAATATTTCTTGGGTATGCAAATCTTCAGAAATTGTAAAGGAATGATCATCACCCAAACTAAGTATGTAGATGATTTGGTGCTTCGTTTCAACATGGAAGCAGCCAAACCTGTATCTACTCCCATAGTTCCTGGAGAAAAACTAATGAAAGAAGATGGTGAGGAAAAGGTTAATGAAGAAGAGTATAGGAGCTTAGTAGGATCATTAATTTATCTTACTAACTCCAGACCCGACATAGAATTTGCTATTAGCATGGTCTCCAGGTACATGCATTCCCCCAGTATTAAGCATCTTACTGCAGCCAAGCGCATTCTGCGCTATGTTAAAGGAACTAGGAATTTTGGAATTTGTTACAGCAGAGATGATAGTGGAGAAACCAGGAGAGAGAAGGAGAAGAACATCAATATGATATACAACCTTCAAGGTTACTCAGATAGTGATTGGTGTTGAAACCTGCAACAGGTCTCTTGAGTTCGGACCCACTGGGGTGTAGCCGATGCTTACTTCTCCCTCACTAGACTCTCTTGACGGTGGATGTGAGAATGTGAATAGACCCAAGGCTGAAGCGAGGAGGTCCCGCCACACACCCGGAAGATCTTAGAGAGCTTCCCCTCCCAAACCAGAGCTCAACCGGGCACCTTGGAGGGCACTAGCAGCCGACCAAAAACTAGCCTGGAGGAGAGGATTCTCTAAAATCGGATCTCCTCTAAGGTGCCCTTAAGGGTCTATTTATAGATTTTTCTAGGCTGGTCTGCAAATAGCATGAATCCGCCTTTTAATTTTACTAACGGCACCCCAAATTGGTCTGCTAACAGCCTAACTCCGCTGTTCCGAAGGGCTATTTGCAGCCCACCAGGGGTATCAAGGTCATTTCCTCCTCAAATCATCCTGGGCGAATGGTCCGTGAGGGAACCACTCGCTAGGCACCCGCTTAGCTGGGCGAGTGCCCATTCCTCTGGGCGAATGGTCCGTGAGGGCACCACTCGCCGAATTCCTTCCCTATCGACCTGGGGGCCCTTCTACCTATCCGAACCTGGCCGAATGATCTGACTGGCCCAGGTCTCGCCAGCTGGCTTGAGGGGCCCACTCGACGAATACGGGTTGTACACAATCCCCGCTCTTTGCGAGCGATTCCTGCGCTCGGAAAGAACAGTCCAACCCTGTATTCGGTGAGTGCTTGCTGACTAGACCTCATAAGATTCTGTGGGTCCCACCGTCATTCTATATATACATCCTCATGTCAGGTTTTTCTGGACCACTCTCTCATCTTGGCTCAGAGTTTCTCCACTTCCTAATGTCTTTCCACAAACCTTCTGCGAAACCCCTCTCGCGAGAGATGATCGACCGCCTGGCTGCGGCCCAAGCTGTAACTGCCCCCAAGGCATCCAAATTTGCTCCCTGGCTGATGTCTAAACGGGATCCGAGCGCCCCCTATGTCTCGTGTCGAGCCAAGGCGATTCGGCTGAATCGTCAGAGAGGCGAGACTGCCTCGGAGTCTCCGGCGGATACTCCACCGGCGAACACTCCGCTGGCGGATGCTCTTCCGGACCCTGCGATGCTGGTATGAGGATTCCTCCTGTCTCCATTTAGTTCCTGTCCCTTACCCTGCGTTTATTCTGACCATTCGCAGGGGGCTTTGGTGTCGGAGACTGGCCACGGGGCCGTCTCGGGCAATGTCGCGGTGCTACCTCTCGCGAACGAGAGGCCTCCAGATCTGGACCTTGCTCCCCCACCCCCTCCGGGCGAGACCTCATTGCAGTCCGGTAAGTTGTAAACCCTTTTAGATTCTCCCTTCATGTGGCTCGTTGCTGACCACTACTTTTCGCAGCCCTCGACCCCGACCTTTCGCTGCGGAACACTGTTCCTCCGAGTTCCCCTGTTCGACCGAACCCGTCCGTGCTCGCGGATGAGCCGAGGATATCCCCCCAGAAGGGACTCGGTCAGCAGGACCGCGCGGATGATCCTGCGGATGCTCCAGCTCTTACCTCACGACCCTACCATCCCGGAAGGGGAAATGTTCTACCTCCCGCCGGGTTGTTCGGGACGCACCCCCATTCGTCTCGTCCCCCGGTCAGAAGGAACCCCTACCCGGTTAGTATCTTTAATCGCCTCTAGTGCATTCGCTCAGTTTCTGATCAGTCTATGGTCTCGCAGGTTATTGAGAAGCCTCTCCCCTTGGTTCCTACCATGACGGGGAAGAAGGGATGCTCTCGCCTCTCCCCTCTCCCGGGGATCTCGCTGACTTCCTTGGTGACTTCTCAGATCCTGCCACCTTGAAGGAGCGAGTCGCAGATGTCTTGGGAAAGCTCATCCACATTCAACGGAATATCGCCGGCCAGGTGGATGACGTGCGGAGGGAGGTCACGCGCGAGCTGAGGGACCTTCAGAAGGACTACTCACGCCTCCTCGAGGCGGTGGAGCGTCTGGGAGGTGAAGGAGGGGAGCTCTCTCCCGCGAGACATGTCGCGCGCGCCCGGGACCAGCTTCTGCTGGCGTCTCAGGAGATCACCTCCATGCTCGCGTATTATCGCCCGCGAATGCCTCCGGAGGCTGGGCCGCGAGGGTATGGTCGGTGGTACTGGGAGGAGCGCTAGTCTGATCCTCATTCGTCCCTTTTGTATTGTTTCTTTTTTATTCTACTAATGATGCTGGGGATATCGGACTTTATTTGTGCTTTGTAATAATTTCATACTCTGTGTTTTGCGAATGTTTTTCTTCCATTTTTGTTTTTATTTCCCGCAACTTGTTTGTTCATGCTGAATGATAGTCTCGTTAAATGTTTTTGCGACCCTTTCGCGTGGCTGTCGAGTGGATGACCACCGGGCATTCGCCCTTGATGGGCGAGAGAGGTCGGCCCGGGTTTCGAGGTGCCGGGAAGGCGCGATTGCTATTCGCACACCCGCTGCCTCGAAAGCCCAAGCGCCATTTGGATCTTCTATAAATAGGCCGTTCAACCACCACATTAATTACCCTGCCATCCGCTCCCTCTCTCTCATTGCGTTAGCACTCACGCTTCTCTCTTCCCTACTGCTCCCGCCTTCTTCAGTATTCGATGGGTGGTGAAGCCGAAGGTAGGGCCAGGTGCGCCAACGCATTCGCCAACCACGCATTCGACTCTTGCGATCTCTCCGATGAGGCTTACCTGACCGCTGTCGCGGACTACGTTCCGCCGGGATTTCAAGCGCGGAAGCCCGGACCAGAGGACCGTCTAAACACCATCTCGCCTTGTGCTCTTGCGATCCCGCTAGAGCACTTCGAGGTGGGTTTTCGCCTTCCCATCTGGCCGGAACTCCGCCAGACCTTCCGGTATTACGGGGTCGTGCCCGGCCAGCTCAACCCCATCTCTATCGCCATGCTGGTCGGGTACGCGTGCTACCTGCGGGAAGAGGGGATCGAGTTCTCGCTTCCCGTCTTCTGCAAACTTTACACTTTCCGCTGCACCCACAGCGTCTCCTTCTTCTCGGGTCAAAGCCCACTCAAGCATTATGGGCTCCCGAACAAAAACCATGACTGGGTTCGCCGCTTCCTCTTCGTCAGCGGGATCCTGGGGAACACTCTTCTCGCCCCGGTGCAGGAGGAGGAGTCAACCTTCCGCCCCCCGACCTTAGGTGGGCACGAGGCCAAACTCCATCAATACATTCTGGAGCATGGGATGGACCTCGTCTATCTCCGGCGAAACGTCAATTCACTCCCGCCCGTTCCACAGGGTGAGGGTAGGTTTTTCTTGAGATCCCCTCCTTTCCTTTAGGTTGTGTATCTTACCCCATTCGCTAACCCATTCGCGTTCTTGCGTAGGTGTGCGAAGTTTCCCCCTTCACCCGCCGCGACCTCCGGGGTTCTGCGTGCCTCTTGCGCAAGCCGCAGCGGATGCTTGCCGGGAGGAACCTTCTTCGTCCAAGCCCAGCGGCCGGAAGCGAAAACCCGGAGCGCTCACTTCATCCTCCTCCAAGAAGCCAAAAAGTCCTTCCGCCAAGGGGAAGAGAATCTTGGACGAGACCCCAGGGACGAGTGCTCCGACCCAGACCCTGGGGACGGGCGCGCCGGCCCTAACCCAGGGGGCAGATGCACCGGCCCAAACCTTGGGGTCGGGTGCGCTAGACGGGGCTGGGACCACGGCGAGATCGTCGTTGCCGCCGCCTCCGTTGCCCAGGGACCACCGGAACTTTCCCAGCGGCGAGAAGTACACGGACCCCTCGGGGGCTCCCCTGGTGAAGTGGGATAGGAATGCTAACAGGGTCTCGCTCTCCACCCTCCATCCGTCGTGGATAGAGAGCGATCTCGCCAGCGGTGAGGCTTACGCCATCGCATATGCCCTCTATGGCCGAGAAGACGCCGAAGTCTATGATGCCGAGACGACCCAGATTCTCGCTCATGAGAGTGCCAGGGCCATGCTGCGGGCGCTCGAGCTCGCGCACATGTCTTCGCGCCGGAGCATCAAACTGGCGCGGAACTTGAAGGAGGTTGAGGAGTCCCGGAATGTCGCTTCTGCCGAGGCGCGTGATCTTAAGATAAAGCTGGAAGCTGCGGAAACCCTTCTCACCCGCCGCCCCGTGGCAGAGGTATATACTTTCCCTTCTCGCGAGTGACCTGTTGCCGATTGATGCACTCTCTTCTTACCACCTATACATGTATGTTTTGTAATATTTTCTTTTTATTTTTCAGAACACCACGGTCGCCGAGATGCTTCGCGCGCGGGTGGTCGGCCTTGAGGACGAAGTCCGGTTGGTGAAGGCCGAGGCCCAGCGGTCGCGAGAAGCCGAGGCCTCGGCACTCGCCCTGGCGAGTAGGGGGCACTTCTACCCCCACCACGAATTGGAGCAGCTGATGCAAGAGAACGCCCAGAGCGCCGTTAAGCATGCGCTGCAGGTGCTGTGGCAGGCTGGGTACCTGAAAGAGGAGGTCGAATGCCTCTCTGCCCGACAGGTCGTCCCCGAGCTCTACATTCCTATCCCTTTCCCGGAAGACGAGGACGGCCAGCCGCATGAAGACGCCCTCTTGCAGGATTCGAGAGAAAGCGGTGGGCCTTCTGGCGAGAAGTCTGCCGGCCCATGAGGCGGGTTCTTTGTATTTTGTTCTCTTTTTTATCTCACTTTTGGATGTAATCATGAGCTGGGCGAATGTCCTTGAAAAATATATATATATCGATTACAATTTTTGTGTTATCTCAATTTTTTGTCATTCGTCGTTATATCTCGCTAGGCTCATTAGGACGTTGATTCTTTCTTATTCGCCGCTATACCTCGCTAGGCTCATTAGGACGTTAGGTCGTAATGCGACTGTCTTGGCCACCCCGCGAATGCTCGAAGATGACTTAGGTCGGTCGTTCCCTTTCGACCTCTCGCTACCGAGTGAACCTTACCATTCGCGCATCACGGGGTTTCGCTTAGGTAGTCATGAAAGTGGGGTGTGATCCTCTCTCCGGCGCGTGGTCTATGCGAATGCTCTTGAGATCATCTCTTGAGAACTTAGAACCTGCCACCGGGTGAGCCTTCGGACCTGCCAGCTAGCCCTGTACATAAAGCCCGATCGGGCCGGCCTGGACCGGGCCCGATCGGGCTTTTTACTGTATCGGGCCGGGCCGGCCCGGTCCTCCCCTGGAATCGGGCCGGGCCGGGCCGGCCAGGCAGCACATAAGTGCTGCCTGCTCCGGCCCTTCAGGCCGGGCCGGGCAGGACCGGGCCGGTCTCGGGCCCGATCCGGGCCGGCCCGGTTTTATTAGTTTTTAAAATAAATTTTTTTTTATTAAATTTATTTTTATAAATAATTACATAATGAAATATTTAACACAAATTTTAAAAAATTGAAAAAATTTAAGCTTACACCAAAAATTTGGAACAATATGAACAAAAAATTTTATTAATATTGAAAATTTGGAACAAAAAAATTACAAAATTTAAGTTGTACATTTGTACAAAATACAAAATTGAAAATACAAAGCTATGATTCTTATAAAATTTAATTAAAAAATTTACATATTTTAAAAAAATTACATTTAGATTGGACTGCGGATTTAATCATCCTGTAGATTCAAGTTCAACGCGTCCATTTCGTCTTCTATCTCCTCCGAGCTATCCTCCAAAGCTGTTATGTGTTGCTTTCTCTTTACGCTGTCCAAGTAGTCCTTGTAGCATATGCAAACCTCCAGCGAATCTTCGTTAAGCCGGCTCCTCCGCTCGTTCAAAACCCTGCCACTAAGAGAAAAAGCGGACTCTGAAGCTACTGTACTAGCTTGGACAGTTAATAAATCACGGGCCATACAGGCCAAAACAGGATAGGTATTAGCTTTACCTTTCCACCAATTTAAGATATCGAAGTTTTCGATCTCGTCCGAACTCATAAAATCGCTAAATTGAGTTTTTGTGTATAATCCTAATTCATCTAAACTACCAGATGTGCGCGCTTTTTTCCTAGAAGCTAAATCTAAAATTTTATTTTTAAGACTATCCTTCGTTTTGGGTTGCGTTATTTCTTCGCGGGGTCGTGACCCGTATAAGTTATTGTAATAATTATAACTTTGCGTAAAAAAATTAGTAAAACTTGTACTACTAACGGGGTCATCCTCATCATAATTTATATTTAAGGTTAGATTAGTATTGATTTCGTCGATCAAATTTTCTACGCCTTCTACGTTAAGTAGCGGATTTAAAGCGGCGGCGCACGAAAACATAGGCGGTATTTCTCTATAATATTTTAAAAATTTTTCTTCCATTACTTTAATTAAAGGAGCCCATCCTTCGTGTTTTCTATAATAACTAAATCTTTCTGTGATATGTACGAAATGTTCAATCACTAATGCGCTCGTTGGATAATACACTCCAGATAAAGCAACGGTGGCCCTATAAAAACACTTTAGTAAATCTACATAATATTCTATTATGGTCCAATCAGTTTCACCTAAACCGTGTTCAATATTAAGTAAACTATAATATTCCATTAGAAGATCTTTTTGTAGAAGGGCTCTTTTTAACATTTTATACGTTGAGTTCCATCTAATAGGCATATCTAATTGTGGTTTCAAATATTTCTGATTTTGTGCTTTACAAAATTTTCTAAAATCTTGAGCTCGTTGTTTAGTACAATAAATAGCTTTTAACATGTCGCGAATTTTATTAATATATGATGACATTGCCTTTAAACTATCCTGTACCACTAAATTTGGGACGTGACAAACACATCTAGTATGAAAAAACGCGCCGTTGAGAAATGGTTTTAAATCTCGTTTTAACAATTCAATTGCGGCGCCATTATTGGAGGCGTTATCAAGAGAAAAACTAAGTATTTTATCGTTAATTTTAAATTCCCGCGCACATTTCATAATAACCTTATATAAAGCTATAGCCGTGTGCGGAAATTCAAAACCCGTAAAACATATTACGCGTTTATTTAGCTCCCACGAAATGGGATCAATCCAATGACAAGTGATGCAAAGATAAGCTAATCCTAAATTTAAATTACTCGTCCAAACGTCGCTCGTTAGACTCACACGTCCTTCGAAATTTTCAAAATAAGTAATTAATTCTTGTTTTGCTTCTAAATATAACCTAATCATGTCGCGCCTTAAAGTAATTCTACTAACCTTTTGGTATTTGGGCTGAAGCCCCCCATGTATGTACTCTGTGCCGTCGTCATTGTCGAAGACGCTGAATGGCAGCCCACGTTTGATGACGAACTTCGCCTGCATCTCTCGCTGTCGCATTTGATCGTACGTCCAAATCTGTCCTGCTCCAGAAATTTGAGCTTGACTTGACTCGGGAGGAGCTTGTTTCGACTCGCAAGATTTTTGGTGTCTAACGAGCGTCGAGTTGCCGCTGATGGATAGCAACTTCGAGCACATCTTGCAGCGCGCTTTTCTTTCGGTGCCGACTTGGACCATGTCGAAATGCTCTCAAATACCCGCTCTACGATTGTGCTCCACCACCGAAGCCGTACTTTGGGAAGACGAAGCTGGAGTTGTGGAGGACGAAGCCATTGGGAGAGCTAAGAGAGAGAGAGAGAGAGGTGTGAGAAAAGAGAGAGGGGAGGGGGGGTATTTATAGGATTTTTTAGTTTTTTTTTTAATTAAAATAATAATAATAATAATAATAAAATAATATATTATTTATTATATATATATAATATAATAATATATATTATATAAAAGGGCAGCCAACAGCTCTTCTTAGAGCCGTTGGCTGCCCAATTAGCCAGCATGGCTGCCACGTGGCAGCCATGCTGGCAAGAGCCTAACGGCTCTATCGGGCTTGCCCGAGACCGGATCGGGCTTTGCCCGGCCCGGTCTCGGGCTAGCCCGATAGTCGGGCTCTACCCGGCCCGGTCCGGTCCGGGTACCGGGCCGGGTAGTGCGGCCAAACCGGGGCCCTTTTAGGGCCCCGGGTAAGAGCTCGGCCCGGTTCGGGCCTGAACCGGGCCGGGCTTGACCGGGCCTTGACCGGGCCGGGCTCGGGCCGGCCCGTCAGGCCCGGTTTTTTTGTTCAGGAATACTGCCAGCTAGATGGGAGCCTGGACAGCGGGTTTGCTCGGGGCCATTTTTCTTTTAACATAGGACCTGCCACTGAGTGAGCCTTCGGACCTGCCAGCTAGATGGGAGCCTGGACAGCGGGTCTGCTCGGGGCCATTTTTCTTTTAACATAGGACCTGCCATCGAGTGAGCCTTCGGACCTGCCAGCTAGATGGGAGCCTGGACAGCGGGTCTGCTCGGGGCCATTTTTCTTTTAACATAGGACCTGCCACCGAGTGAGCCTTCGGACCTGCCAGCTTGATGGGAGCCTGGGCAGCGGGTCTGCTCGGGGCCATTTTTCCTTTAACATAGAACCTGCCACCGAGTGAGCCTTCGGACCTGCCAGCTAGATGGGAGCCTGGACAGCGGGTCTGCTCGGGGCCATTTTTCCTTTAACATAGAACCTACCACCGAGTGAGCCTTCAGACCTGCCAGCTAGATGGGAGCCTGGACAGCGGGTCTGCTCGGGGCCATTTTTCTTTTAACATAGGACCTGCCACCGAGTGAGCCTTCGGACCTGCCAGCTAGATGGGAGCCTGGACAGCGGGTCTGCTCGGGGCCATTTTTCCTTTAACATAGAACCTGCCACCGAGTGAGCCTTCGGACCTGCCAGCTAGATGGGAGCCTGGGCAGCGGGTCTGCTCGGGGCCATTTTTCTTTTAACATAGGACCTGCCACCGAGTGAGCCTTCGGACCTGCCAGCTAGATGGGAGCCTGGGCAGCGGGTCTGCTCGGGGCCATTTTTCTTTTAACATAGGACCTGCCACCGAGTGAGCCTTCGGACCTGCCAGCTAGATGGGAGCCTGGACAGCGGGTCTGCTCGGGGCCATTTTTCCTTTAACATAGAACCTACCACCGAGTGAGCCTTCGGACCTGCCAGCTAGATGGGAGCCTGGACAGCGGGTCTGCTCGGGGCCATTTTTCTTTTAACATAGGACCTGCCACCGAGTGAGCCTTCGGACCTGCCAGCTAGATGGGAGCCTGGACAGCGGGTCTGCTCGGGGCCATTTTTCCTTTAACATAGAACCTGCCACCGAGTGAGCCTTCGGACCTGCCAGCTAGATGGGAGCCTGGACAGCGGGTCTGCTCGGGGCCATTTTTCTTTTAACATAGGACCTGCCACCGAGTGAGCCTTCGGACCTGCCAGCTAGATGGGAGCCTGGGCAGCGGGTCTGCTCGGGGCCATTCTTCTGAAGCTTTTGGAGCTTTACCTACATGTTGCAGCATCATACTTATACACATGGTTTAAACGAAATACTTTCATTCAAAAATACTGTTATTACATAGCGTTAGGGATAGAAGCGCTTAAGATCGTCACCACTCCATGTGTGGCTGAGAGGTTGACCCTCCACGTTCTGAAGGCGATACCCTCCCGACTTTAGTGCCTCTTCCACGACATAGGGACTTTCCCAGTTGGGGTTAAGCTTTCCTACGGCGGCAGACCTTCCAGCCGCATCGACCTTTTTGAGTACTAGGTCTCCCTTTTCGAATTGCTTGACCCTGATGTGTTTGTCGAAGTACTTGGCCATCCGTCGCTTGACCTCTTCCTGGCGAATGGCTGCCAGATCCCGGGCGTCTTCGATGAGGTCGAGGGAGAGCCGCAACTCCTCTTCGTTCTCAGCTCTCCAACCTTCCTCTCCATTTGTGGCGGCCTTTACCCGTGGTGTCATGACTTCGAACTCTATGGGGATGACGGCCTCGCAGCCGTGCGAGAGCTTGAAAGGGGTCTCCCCTGTGGCTGTGTTGGGGGTAGTTCTTAGAGCCCACAGGACCGATGGAAGCTGCTCCACCCAGTTGCCCTTCAGATTTTCCACCTTCTTCTTAAGCAGGTTCACGATGACCTTGTTTGCCGCCTCCACCTGACCGTTGCTCCTTGGATGATGAACGGATGCAAACCTGAGGTCTATCCCCAGCTGGCCGCAGAAACTGATGAACTCCTCGCTTGCGAATTGTGGACCATTATCCGTGACTATGGCCTGTGGAAGCCCATGTCGACAAATGATCTCCCCCCATATGAAGTTGCGGACCACCTGAGAGGTAACCTTAGCCAGCGCCTTGACCTCCAACCATTTCGAGAAGTAGTCGATCATGACTAAGAGGAACCTCCTCTGCCCGCTAGCCTGAGGGAAGGGTCCTACCAGGTCCATTCCCCATATGGCGAATGGCCAGGGCGCCGTGATACTTTTTAGCCTCTGAGCTGGCATGAGCTGAAGCGCGGCGAACATTTGGCACTTCTTACATTTCTTGGCGAAGGCCGCCGCGTCTTTACTTAAGGTCATCCAAAGTATCCCTGCCTCATTATTCTTGCCTCCAACATCCTGCTTCCCGAGTGGCTGCCGCACTCGCCGGAGTGAAGTTCCTCTAAGATCCTCGGGACCTCCTCCTCTGAAATGCATTGGGCCAGGAGACCAGAAAGGGTCTTCTGATACAAGTCACCTTCATGGAGCACATAGTAGGCGGACTTGTACTGGAAGCGCCTTTGGTCCGGAACTTCCTCCAGAAACTTTCCTGTCGTGAGAAAAGTAACGAAGGGATCCTTCCAAGAGGGTCGCTGTTCTATTTCCATGAGCTCACTCTCCTCGATCGAAGGGCGGAACAAATCTGTCAA
The DNA here is from genome assembly GCA_033032865.1 of Dactylorhiza incarnata. Classification (NCBI taxonomy): domain Eukaryota; kingdom Viridiplantae; phylum Streptophyta; class Magnoliopsida; order Asparagales; family Orchidaceae; genus Dactylorhiza; species Dactylorhiza incarnata. Next base: position 10,742,532 of record JAWHQI010000007.1, read on the forward strand.
GGTCCCCCCGGCTCGGGGGCCGGCCTTGGCCAACCGATCCGCTGGGATACTCTCCTCACGAGGGATGTGCCTGATGGAGAAGGTTTTGAAGGTCCCAATGAGCCCCCTTACCTTGGCTAGGTATCTCATAAGTGTTGGCTCTCTTGTCTCGAACTCCCCCTTGATCTGAGAGGCGATTACCAGTGAGTCAGTGAGGACCTCCACATCCTGGACTCCCAGCTCCGTGGCCAGACGCAAGCCGGCGATCACCGCCTCATATTCTGCCTGGTTGTTGGTGATTGGGAAATGAACCACTAGCGTCTGCTCGGTCATCATCCCATGGGGGCTTTCCAACACCACCCCTCCCCCAAGAGAATTTTTTCCCGAGGCCCCATCAACTAGCAGCTTCCATGGAACATGGTGAGGGGCTTGTTCTCCCTCCAACTCGGCCACATAATCTGCCATAAAGTCTGCCACTACCTGCGCCTTCATGGATAGTCGAGGGACGAAGGTGACGTTGAACTCACTTAGCTCTATTGACCACTTCGCGAGCCTCCCCGAGTGCTCTACCCCCTCAAAAATCTGGCGGAGGGGGTGGTCGGTCACTACTTGAATCGAATGGGCCTGGAAGTACGGCCTGAGTTTCCTTGCCGCGACGACCAGAGCGAAAGCCAGCTTCTCCAGGATCGGATATCTGAGTTCCGCCTCCCTCAAAACTCTACTCACGTAGTAGATGGGCAGCTGCTTCTTGCCTTCCTCCCGGACCAGAACAGAGCTTACGACCTCAGTTCCGACCCCGAGATACAAGGATAGGTTCTCCCCCTCCTTGGGGCCCTGGAGCAGCGGAGCCTGGGTGAGTTGCCTCTTCAAGGCTTGGAAGGCCTCCTCGCACTCCTTTGCCCACTCGAATTTCCGGTTGCCTCGTAATGTTTTAAAGAAGGGGGAGCATTTCTCCCCGGCCTGGGAGAGAAACCTGCTCAACCCCGCGAGCTTTCCCGTCAATCGCTGGACCTCCTTGGCATTCCGAGGCGATCCCAGCTCCCTGATGGCTTTGACCTTGTCCGGATTAGGTTCCACCCCCAAAGGGGTGAGAAGATGTCCCAGAAATTTCCCCTTGCTGGCGCCGAACACATACTTCAGGGGGTTCAGTCGCATCTTATACTTACGTATGGTGGCGAAGGTTTCCTCGAGGTCTTGTAGGTGAATGCTCACGTTCTTGCTCTTTACCATGAGGTCATCTACGTAGACCTCCAAGTTCCTTCCCCTTTGCTCTTTGAAAACCCGATCCATCATCTTCTGGTAGGTTGCTCCTGCATTTTTCAACCCGAAGGGCATCATCTTATAGCAGTAGCACCCCTCCCTGGTGATGAACGAGACATCTTTGATATCCGGGGGGTGCATCCTGATCTGGTGATAACCTGAAAAAGCATCCAAAAAACTCATCACAGAAAAACCGACGGCTGAGTCAACCAGCGCGTCGATCCGAGGCAGGGGATAACAATCCTTAGGACAGGCTTTATTTAATAGAGAAAAATCAATACACATGCGCCAGCGGCCATCGCCTTTTCCTACCATGACGACATTGGAGACCCAGCCTGGATACTGGATCTCCGATACAAAACCTGCTTCGAGGAGCTTGGCCACCTCCTTGCGGATTGGTTCTTCAAGTTTGTCGGCGATGGCCCTCCTCTTCTGCCGGATGGGGCAAGCTCCTAGCTCGAGGTTGAGATGATGGCAAGCCACGTCCGCATCAATGTCAGGCATGTCCGCTGTGCTCCATGCGAAGACGTCCACGTTCTTCTGGATGCATTCCAGCATCCTTCTCTGGTCCTCCGGGCCGAGGCCCCCGCTGATCCGCACCTTCTCCACCCTTCCTGCCTGGGTGGTAACCTCCATCTCAACTATCTCTTCCGCCGCCCTCAGCCGGGCCGGCTCTTCCTCCGCTGCATCCTCCTCCTCCATTGGTTCAACCCGCTCCTCCTGAGCTATCTCCATCTCCTCTCCTCGGGTTCTACCCTCTTCCTCTACTCCTTTCTTCGCTTCTTCTCCGGGCCCTTCCGTCCCCCTCATCTCTTCATCCATCTTCTCAGCCTCCGCCATCCAAGAGATGGTGTTGACGGCAGTCACATAGCACTGCCTCGCCACCTTCGCATCTCCCCGGATTCGGATCTGGACCCCTCCACTATGGAACTTCAGGCATTGGTGGTATGAGGAGGGCACACATCGGAAAGCACTGATGAGAGGGCGTCCGAATATGGCATTGTAACTGCTCGGAGAGTCAACGATGACAAACCGGCAATTCCTGGGGACCCCTCCCAACGTCACCTAGAGGCCAACACCTCCCTCAACCTCCTTCCTTTCCCCGGAGAAACCGAACAGCGGTCCATCCGAGGCCTGCACTCTCTTCTTCTCCACCTCCATCGCATCGAAAGCCTTTTTAAAGATGACATTCACCGAGCTCCCGTTGTCCACCAAAATCCGGGAAACCGTGAAGTTTTCTATGGCCGTCTGGATCACCAGGGCGTCGCAGAACGGATCCTCATAATCGGGCATGTCCTCTGAGGAGAAGGTGAGCTTCTCTATGGGGGGCGGGGTCTGGGAAGTCGACGCGACGTCTCTCCGGAACATCGCTTGGAAACTCTTCTTACGGGAGGCCTCTATCCCAACCCCTCCATGGATCACCCCGATTCCCCCTCGAGCTCCTATATCCACCCGGTCTTCACACCTATCTTCTTCCGCCTCTGGGAGTACTTCCTCGATCCTGGCCTGCCGCCGCCGTGGCTGACCTCTCTCCCTCATCTCCAAGAACTCGGGGCAGGTGGCCGTTGCGTGGCCCTCTTCCTGGTGAAAATCGCAATAGGGCAACGCCACCCTGCCCCCTCTTCCCACTCTTCCTCTTCCCCCTCTTCCTCGGCCTACCGCCATGGCTTGATCCCGCGGAGGGTGTGGGGGTCGGGGACCCTGCCTCCACCCCGGATTGGCTCCCCCCATCTCCACTCCTTGGTATCCTCCTTCCTGACCTCTCGCTGGTCCTTCCTGGTTCCTCCAACCCAACCTGTTGTGGGGCTCCTGGTACCTCCAATTCCGAGGTGGTCTCTCGAACCCTTGACCTCTGGGTTCCTCTCTCCTTCTTCCCTCCTGCTGCTTCACTTCGGGCTCGCTCATCTTTGCCAACCTTTTGTAGAATTCGGGGTTGGCTGCCTCCCCTTCAATCTCCTCCGCGGCCCGCTCCATCAACTCCTCGAAGGACACAGGAGGTCTTCTCTTCAGGTCCATCTTGAAGAACCCCTCTCGCAACCCTACGATGAATGCCATCTGGAGGGCGAATCCCGGCACCTCCTGCACTAGGTGTATCTCCTCCTGGAACCTGTCCACGTACTTGGCCAGGGATTCCCCCTCCCTCTGCCTGATCTTGAAGAGGGCCTCCGCATCCTTCTTCCTCTTTTTTGACGTCGAGAAACGCAGTCGGAAGCTTCGGCGCAAATCATCGAACGCGTAGATGGAACCTGTGGGAAGCTGGTGGAACCAGTCCCTTGCTTTCTCCTTCAGGGTGGTTACGAAGAGTCGGCATTGAAAAGCATCCGACATGGGAAGGATTGATGTCATGTCCTCAAACCACTGCAGGTGCACGACTGGATCCTCCTTGCCGGTGTAGTAGGACATCTCCGGCCCACGAAACCCCTCTGGCACTGGGTCCGAGAGGATCATCTCGCAAAAGGGGCTCCCTTCCCCTGCTCGGCGAATGGTCCTCTCGCGCGGAGCCAGCTCGCACACCTCAGCACTCGCCGGACAGCTGAACAGCTGCCGCTCGGGAAGATCTCGCGCACTTCCTTCGGCTGGCACCTCCTTCCCCGGCCGCTGCCCTGGTGCGTTCTCGCCGATCTGCAGGGGTGGAACCACGGGGACCGCCGGGGTCTCGCACTCGCTCCTTGCTGCGAGAACTGTCTGCAGGACCTCTCGCTTGAACTTCTCAAACATATCCAGCCATTCCCCTGTCGCGGGTGGCTGCGAGTGGCCTGAGTCTGAACCATTCCCGCCATCTCCTGTCATCGAACCTAATTCAAGATTTTCCTTCACCGGCTACGGTCCACGCTCACCGCACCAAAAATGTTGAAACCTGCAACAGGTCTCTTGAGTTCGGACCCACTGGGGTGTAGCCGATGCTTACTTCTCCCTCATTAGACTCTCTTGAATGTGGATGTGAGAATGTGAATAGACCCAAGGCTGAAGCGAGGAGGTCCCGCCACACACCCGGAAGATCTTAGAGAGCTTCCCCTCCCAAACCAGAGCTCAACCGGGCACCTTGGAGGGCACTAGAAGCCGACCAAAAACTAGCCTGGAGGAGAGGATTCTCTAAAATCGGATCTCCTCCAAGGTGCCCTTAAGGGTCTATTTATAGATTTTTCTAGGCTGGTCTGCAAATAGCATGAATTCGCCTTTTAATTTTACTAACGGCACCCCAAATTGGTCTGCTAACAGCCTAACTCCGCTGTTCCGAAGGGCTATTTGCAGCCCACCAGGGGTATCAAGGTCATTTCCTCCTCAAATCATCCTGGGCGAATGGTCCGTGAGGGAACCACTCGTTGGGCACCCGCTTAGCTAGGCGAGTGCCCATTCCTCTGGGCGAATGGTCCGTGAGGGCACCACTCGCCGAATTCCTTCCCTATCGACCTGGGGGCCCTTCTACCTATCCGAACCTGGCCGAATGATCTGACTGGCCCAGGTCTCGCCAGCTGGCTTGAGGGGCCCACTCGACGAATACGGGTTGTACAATTGGGGAGGCTACTCTGATGATAGACGAAGTACTTCCGGTTATATTTTCTTCCTCAATAATATGCCCATTTCATGGAGTTCCCGCAAGCAAAAGACAGTGGCCCTGTCATCTACAGAAGAAGAATATGTAGCTCTTACTGAAGCCTCAAGAGAAGGAGTGTGGATCAGAAGAATGCTAGCAAAAATAGAGACTGAGACAGAAATAAAGATGAAGATTAGCATCGACAACACTTCTGCGATTTCCCTGGCGCATAATCCTATTTTCCACAACAAAACCAAGCATTTGGAGCTCAAATGGCACTTTACCCGCGAACTTGTAAGTAAAGGAGATGTTACCTTGCAACATTGCAACTCAAAAGATCAGATAGCCGATGCCCTAACTAAAGGGCTTACCACCAAGCAGTTCGAAGACCTTAGAAAGAAGATGAAAGTGATCAACAATCTTGATTAAGGGGGGGGGGGGGGGGGGGGGGGGTAATAGTCTCAATCAAGCTGTTGATCCAGTTTTGTGCTCAACATGGAGGAGTTTTCTCGTGCAGACCCGCCGTTCCTGCAGAAGAAAGAGATAGAGTTATCAGCGCACAGTTCTATGGGATGGAGTTTTGGGCTGTGTGCCTTCAGCCCCCTTTTGTTGATTTCATCCTTTGTCTTTTTGTGTATTTTTAATGTTCCTGTTTGCCTCTATACAAAGGCCTGCACCTTTCCTTTTTGATGTATGAAAAAACTCCAGCTTTTGTATCCCTCTTTTGATGAAATAAAACATGTGGTAGTACCAGCCTACCTTCCCCAGCTCATTTCTTTTTCCCAACAAGTTATAATATATTAAATAAGCACTAAACTATATAAATTGGGATTTGGGAGGGTCTTGTTTGCTATCGAGCTTCATAATCCTCAACTCTGGCTAGAAAATATTGAAATTCTCCAAAATATCGTTGTATATATACACACTGATCGACACGATCGAAAGCAGGAGTTTTGTGACGAAACAATAGGACTTGACCATGACTGCAGAACTTGCTTGAAGATGTCAAAAGGGAGAAGCGCAAGTATACCTTAAGAAGTGTTGACTATCAGCGATGGAGCTGGGAGAAGTGCAAGCGACGGAAGAAATCATGAAAGCAGTAGAGAGCGGAAGAGAGGAAATAAACGCTTGAAACGATCTTTGTATGTAGGCCAGCGAAAACACAGTGCGGGGCGATATCTTTAATTGCGACATACTTAAAACGCCACTATACAAATCTCTTGTTGATGTACACATATCTCTTGTTGATGTTGTCTTCCGCGGCAATGCATTCACATGGACTAACTTGTAGTCTGGAAGGAAGCGTGTGTATGAATGGCTTGATAGGATGCTGATTAATGGTCATTGGGAATGTCAATTACCAAAAACCACTGTTACGCACTTGGCCTAGAAATATTCGGACCATTGCCCGCTCATTGTTCAATATGATCAGGTTTTGCATCGTGGCCTTCTTCATTCAAGTTTCAAAATATGTGTACCACGCATGTAAGTTTTTGTAAACTTATTCACGATAATTGGTTCAAATTGACTGAAGGTTGCAATGCTCTGATTACATTAGAACGCCGTCCGAGGAACATCAGAAACCATAAGAGTTTTGCCAATGCCTTCATTAAGGTGAAGGAGGCATAATTGGAGTTGGCAAAGGCTGAATTGGAATTTGATGACAATCTTAAAGCCGAAAATGGGGTTATCCTCTCAAAATGTCAAGGTGAGCTGGATAATGTGTTCTTCTTCACGAAGAGATCTATTGGAAGCAAAAAGTCAGGGATAAAGTCATAAAGGAAGGGGACATAAACACGGCGTATTTCCATCCACTTGTCAATAGTAAGAGAAACATCACACAAATCTCCAACATAAAGGATAACAATGGCATTGTAATCAGATATGAGGAGAATGTTTGTGTGGAAGTCGTTAATAACTTTTCTAATTTACACAACTCACCCTCTACGTACTGTTCTGTTAGATTATGACACCTCATCGCGCCCGGATCGTTAGGATCGCGCCATGTCATCGATCCATGAGAGTAATTCTTTCCTAGTTTAGGATTATCTCTATATAGGAATATCATTATGTGGAGAATATTTGTCAAGGATGCCTATCCTATTTTGACCAAGCCTAAATTTGGCTATCTCTTATTTAGGAGTTTATTTCCTAATGGTGGAGATGCATTCTCATCCTATATATAGGGGCCGGTTATAGCCGAAAATAGGAGAAATCTGATACATTGGCGAGAGAAGGAGGAGGAGGTGCAGGAGGCTTCTGTGGGCGGTGTTGCGCCGGCTTCAGCGTCGATCCCAACGGAACGACATCAGGGGGTCGGTCTAGGCGGGATCGGCATCCGGTCGTGCTAGCGGCGGCAACTCTGGTCGATCCAGGCGAGATCGACATCCGGTCGTGCTAGCGGCGGCAACTCCGGTCGATCCAGGCGGGATCGGCATTCAGTCATGCTAACGACGGCAACTCCGGTCGATCCAGGCGGGATCGGCATCCGGTCGTGCTAGCGACGACAACTCCGGTCGGTCCAGGCGGGATCGGCATCTGGCCGAGCTAGCGGCGACACATCCTGTCGGGACCAGGTGGAGCGACATTTGGTCAGGCTCTATTCCGACGACCGTGATTCGGTCTCTGTGTAATCTCTCTGTAACTCCTTAGTTTATCAGTGGATATCTTCTGGCGCGCTTTCCCCGTGGACGTAGGAGCTTCTCTCCGAATCACGTATTTCTGTTTCTCGTCTTTGTGCTTGAAATCTCGTTCTGTGTTTATTTTGCGTGATTGTTTTGCTCGATCAATTTCCGTTGCGCTACCGCGGTACACGATCCGATTTCATAACAATTGGTATCAGAGGGAGGTTCCGCGGGGGTGATCGTCTGGATGTTCCAGTTTTAGATTTGGGAACGGTAGGTGACGACATCAGTCCGCTCCCTATCTTCTCAGATCTATCCGTGAACATTATTCAGATTGTCCAGTAGCTCTGCGAGCGAAGCAATGGTGGCAAAATTCGCGATCTCAAGGTACGACGGCAAGTCTAGGAGAGAGGTCTGACTGCCTCTCAGGCTACAGGACTCTGCAGCATATGCTTTCCAAGCAATATCCTCAGATCCCGGTTCCTATGAAAAGGCTATAAAGAGCAGAGACCGCTCTCAGGGGAAAGCTAGGAAGGACCAGTGGAGGAACATGGCAAGTTTCGTGGCGAGGGAGTGCGCGCAGAGGAAAGGCCTTGGCGAAGGTAAAATCTCCGCAGCCATAGAGGAGAAGGGCAGAAAGTCATTTCAGGAGTGCCCAAACACCGCAAAGGGAGCCATCTGGCTCAAAGGTCCCACCAAGGAACTTAGGATCACATAAGAGAAGGTGGAGTTGCACAGTGAGAATTCAAGTGCGAGTCGTCTTGCAATAGACCCAGTCTATCGTGCAAGAATAAAGTACGTCGGTGTGCGCCACCAGGAGTCGAGGGAGTTCGCTGGAGGTGAAGGCGTGAAGTTACGGGAGATATCTATGGAGGAAAATATTACGAGCATGCGAGAGAAATCAGTGAGAGGAGTCAAGTTCAAGAGCGGTCCGGACTTGGCTCAGACTGATGCATGTTGATCGTGATGACCCCAGGGAGAGGGGGTAGTTCGCCGGAGAGAGGAGATCTAAGTTTCAAGTGGAGTCTGTCGCATGAGGCGTCAAGGTGGAGATTGTTAGATTATGACACCTCATCGCGCCCGGATCGTTAGGATCGCGCCATGTCACCGATCCATGAGAGTAATTCTTTCCTAATTTAGGATTATCTCTATATAGGAATATCATTATGTGGAAAATATTTCTCAAGGATGCCAATCCTATTTTGGCCAAGCCTAAATTTGGCTATCTCTTATTTAGGAGTTTATTTCCTAATGGTGGAGATGCATTCTCAACCTATATATAGGAGCCGGTTATAGCCGAAAATATGAGAAATCTGATACATTCGCGAGAGACAAGGAGGAGGAGGTGCAGGAGGCTTCTGTGGGAGGGGTTGCGGCGGCTTCAGCGTCGATCCAGACGGAATGACATCAGGGGGTCGGTCCAGGCGGGATCGGCATCCGGTCGTGCTAACGGAGGCAACTCCGGTCGATCCAGCAGGGATCGACATCCAGTCGTGCTAGCGACGGCAACTCCGGTCGATCGAGGCGGGATCGGCATCCGGTCATGTTAGCGGCGGCAACTCCGGTCGATCCAGGCGGGATCGGCATCTGGTCGTGCTAGCGGAGGCAAATCCGGTCGGTCCAGGCGGGATCGACATCCGGTCGTGCTAGCGACAACAACTCCGGTCGGTCCAGGCGGGATCGGCATCTGGCCGAGCTAGCGGCGGCACATCCTGTCGGCTCCAGGTGGAGCGACATCTAGTCGGGCTCTATTCCGACGACCGTGATTCGGTCTCTGTGTAATCTCTCTGTAACTCCTCAGTTTATCAGTGGATCTCTTCTGGCGCGCTCTCCCCGTGGACGTAGGAGCTTCTCTCCGAACCACGTATTTCTGTTTGTCGTCTGTGTGCTTGAAATCTCGTTCTGTGTTTATTTTGTGCGATTGTTTGCTCGATCAATTTTCTAATGGTGGAGATGCATTCTCATCCTATATATATAGGAGCCGGTTATAGCCGAAAATAAGAGAAATCTGATACAGTCGCGAGAGACAAGGAGGAGGAGGTGCAGGAGGCTTCTGTGGGCGGTGTTGCGGCGGCTTCAGCGTCGATCCAGACGGAACGACATCAGGGGGTCGGTCCAGGCGGGATCGGCATCCAGTCGTGCTAGCGGCGGCAACTCCGGTCGATCCAGGCGGGATCGACATCCGGTCGTGCTAGCGACTGCAACTCCGGTGGATCCAGGCGGGATCAGCATTCGGTCATGCTAGCGGCGGCAACTCCGGTCGATCCATGCGGGATCGGCATCTGGTCGTGCTAGCGGAGGCAAATCCGGTCGGTCCATGCGGGATCGGCATCCGGTCGTGCTAGCGACGACAACTCTGGTCAGTCCAGGCGGGATCGGCATCTGGCCGAGCTAGCGGCGGCACATCCTGTCGGCTCCAAGTGGAGCGACATCTGGTTGGGCTCTATTCCGACGACCGTGATTCGGTCTCTGTGTAATCTCTCTGTAACTCCTCAGTTTATCAGTGGATCTCTTTTGGCGCGCTCTCCCCATGGACGTAGGAGCTTCTCTCCGAACCACGTATTTCTGTTTGTCGTCTGTGTGCTTGAAATCTCATTCTGTGTTTATTTTGCGCAATTTTTTTGCAGAATCACTTTCCGTTGCGCTACCGCGGTACACGATCCGATTTCATAACAATTGGTATCAGAGGTAGGTTCCGCGGGGGTGATCGTCTGGATGTTCCAGATTTATATTTGGGTCAACGGTAGGTGACGACATCGGTCCGCTCCCTATCTTCTCAGATCTGATCCGTGAACATTATTCAGATTGTCCAGTAGCTCTGCGAGCACAGCAATGGTGGCAAAATTTGAGATCTCAAGGTACGACGGTAAGTCTAGGAGAGAGGTCCGACTACCTCTCAGGCTACAGGACTCTGCAGCATATGCTTTCCAAGTAATATCCTCAGATCCTGGTTCTTATGAAAAGGCTATAAAGAGCAGAGACCGCTCACAGGGGAAAGCTAGGAAGGACCAGTGGAGGAACTTGGCAAGTTTCGTGGCGAGGGAGTGCGCGCAGAGGAAAGGCCTTGGCGAAGGTAAAATCTCCGCATCCGTAGAGGAGAAGGGCAGGAAGTCATCTCAGGAGTGTCCAGACACCGCAAAGGGAGCCATCTGGCTCAAAGGTCCCACCAAGGAACTTAGGATCACTCAAGAGAAGGTGGAGTTGCGCAGTGAGAATTCGAGTGCGAGTGTCTTGCAATAAACCCGGTCTATCGTGCAAGAATAAAGCACGTCGGTGTGTGCCACCAGGAGTCGAGGGAGTTCGCTGGAGGTGGAGGCGTGAAGTTGCGGGAGATATCTACGGAGGAAAATGTTACGAGCATGCGAGAGAAATCAGTGAGAGGAGACAAGTTCAAGAGTGGTCCTGACTTGGCTCAGACTGATGCATGTTGATCGTGATGACCCCAGGGAGAGGGGGTAGTTCGCCGGAGGGAGGAGATCCAAGTTTCAGGTGGAGTCTGTCGCATGAGGCGTCAAGGTGGAGATTGTTAGATTATGACACCTCATCGCGCCCGGATCGTTAGGATCGCGCCATGTCATCGATCCATGAGAGTAATTCTTTCCTAGTTTAGGATTATCTATATATAGGAATATCATTATGTGGAGAATATTTCTCAAGGATGTCTATCCGGCCTATTTTGGCCAAGCCTAAATTTGGCTATCTCTTATTTAGGAGTTTATTTCCTAATGGTGGAGATGCATTCTCATCCTATATATATAGGAGCCGATTATAGCCGAAAATAGGAGAAATCTGATACATTCTCGAGAGACAATTAGGAGGAGGTGCAGGAGGCTTCTGTTGGCGGTGTTGCGGCGGCTTCAGCGTCGATCCAGACGGAACGACATCAGGGGTTCGGTCCAGGCAGGATCGGCATTCGGTCGTGCTAGCGGCGGCAACTCCGGTCGATCCAGACGGGATCGACATCCGGTCGTGCTAGCGATGGCAACTCCGGTCGATCCAGGCGGGATCGGCATCCGGTCATGCTAGCGGCGGCAACTCCGGTCGATCTAGGCGGGATCAACATCTGGTCGTGCTAGCGGAGGCAAATCCGGTCGGTCCAGGCGGGATCGGCATCCGTTCGTGCTAGCGACGACAACTCCGGTAGGTCCAGGCGGGATCGGCATCTGGCCGAGCTAGCGGCGGCACATCCTGTCGGCTCCAGGTGGAGGGACATCTGGTCGGGCTCTATTCCGACGACCGTGATTCGGTCTCTGTGTAATCTCTCTGTAACTCCTCAGTTTATCAGTGGATCTCTTCTGGCGCGCTCTCCCCGTGGACGTAGGAGCTTCTCTCTGAACCACGTATCTCTGTTTGTCGTCTGTGTGCTTGAAATCTCGTTCTGTGTTTATTTTGCGCGATTGTTTTGCTCGATCAATTTCCATTGCGCTACCGCGGTACACGATCCGATTTCATAATAATTGGTATCAGAGGGAGGTTCCGCAGGGGTGATCGTCTGGATGTTCCAGTTTTATATTTGGGTCAACGGTAGGTGACGAGATCGGTCCGCTCCCTATCTTCTCAGATCTGATCCGTGAACATTATTCAGATTGTCCAGTAGCTCTGCGAGCAAAGCAATGGTGGCAAAATTTGAGATCTCAAGGTACAACGACAAGTCTAGGAGAGAGTCTGACTGCCTCTCAGGCTACAGGACTCTGCACCATATGCTTTCCAAGCAATATCCTAAGATCCTGGTTCCTATGAAAAGGTTATAAAGAGCAGAGACCGCTCTCAGGGGAAAGCTAGGAAGGACCAGTGGAGCAACATGGCAAGTTTCGTGGCGAGGGAGTGCGCGCAGAGGAAAGGCCTTGGCGAAGGTAAAATCTCCGCAGCCGTAGAGGAGAAGGGAAGAAAGTCATCTCAGAAGTGCCCAGACACTGCAAAGGGAGCCATCTGGCTCAAAGGTCCCACCAAGGAACTTAGGATCACTCAGGAGAAGGTGGAGTTGCACAGTGAGAATTCGAGTGCCAGTCGTCTTGCAATAGACCCGGTCTATCGTGCAAGAATAAAGCACGTCGGTGTGCACCACCGGGAGTCGAGGGAGTTCGCTGGAGGTGGAGGTGTGAAGTTGCGGGAGATATCTACGGAGGAAAATGTTACGAGCATGCGAGAGAAATCAGTGAGAGGAGTCAAGTTCAAGAGCAGTCCTAACTTGGCTCAGACTGATGCATGTTGATCGTGATGACCCCAGGGAGAGGGGGTAGTTACGTTCGCCGGAGGGAGGAGATCCAAGTTTCATGTGGAGTCTGTCGCATGAGGCATCAAGGTGGAGATTGTTAGATTATGACACCTCATCGCGCCCGGATCGTTAGGATCGCGCCATGTCACCGATCCATGAGAGTAATTCTTTCCTAGTTTAGGATTATCTCTATATAGGAATATAATTATGTGGAGAATATTTCTCAAGGATGCCAATCCTATTTTGGCCAAGCCTAAATTTGGCTATCTCTTATTTAGGAGTTTATTTCCTAATGGTGGAGATGCATTCTCAACCTATATATATAGGAGCCGGTTATAGCCGAAAATAGGAGAAATCTGATACATTCGCGAGAGACAAGGAGGAGGATGTGTCGGAGGCTTCTGTGGGTGGTGTTGCGGCGGCTTCAGCGTCGATCCAGACGGAACGACATCAGGGGGTCGGTCCAGGCGGGATCGGCATCCGGTCGTGCTAGCGGAGGCAACTCCGGTCGATCCAGCAGGGATCGACATCCAGTCGTGCAAGCGACGACAACTCCGGTCTATCCAGGCGGGATCGGCATCCGGTCATGCTAGCGGCGGCAACTCCGGTCGATCCAGGCGGGATCGGCATCTGGTCGTGCTAGCGGAGGCAAATCCGGTCGGTCCAGGCGGGATCGACATCCGGTCGTGCTAGCGACGACAACTCCGGTCGGTCCAGGCGGCATCGGCATCTGGCCGAGCTAGCGGCGGCACATCCTGTCGGCTCCAGGTGGAGCGACATCTAGTCGGGCTCTATTCCGACGACCGTGATTCAGTATCTGTTTAATCTCTATGTAACTCCTCAGTTTATCAGTGGATCTCTTCTGGCGCGCTCTCCCCGTGGACGTAGGAGCTTCTCTCCGAACCACGTATTTCTGTTTGTCGTCTGTGTGCTTGAAATCTCGTTCTGTGTTTATTTTGTGCGATTGTTTGCTCGATCAATTTTCGTTGCGCTACCGCGGTACACGATCCGATTTCACAACCTGGCTCTGATACCAACTGTTATGAAATCAGATCGAGAACCGCGGTAGCGCAATGAAATAAATCGAGCAAAACAATTACGTAAAATAAATAAACAGAATGAGATTTCAAGCACGCACAGACGACACAAAGATTTACGTGGTTCGGAGAGAAGCTCCTACGCCCACGGGGAGAGCATCGGAGAAGATCCACTATACTAATCAGAGAGTTTACAGTGTTTACACTGAGACGAACGAAGGCGGAAAGATACGCCGAGAGACGAACTAAAAACAGGTACAGAAGGCTACCGCTCGCGGTAGCCAATAGCGTCAGGCGCTATCACGCGAAACAGTGTCGTCTCCTTCCTCGATGTTGTTGGTGCCGTCCGCCAGAAAGAACCCTCCGCCAGAGGATTTCGCGTCCGTGGAGGAGTTGGCCCGCCTGCTCGCCAGATGCCGATCCCGCCTGGACCAACCGGAGTTGCCGCCGCTAGCCCGGCCAGATGCCGATCCCACTTGGACCGACCGAAGTTTCCGCCGCTAGCTTGGCCGGATGCCGATCCCGCCTGGACCGACCGGATTTGCCTCCGCTAGCAAGACCAGATGCCGATCCCGCCTGGACCGACCGGATGATGCCGCCACCGCACGCCGCCGAAGCAAGGCTTCGCCGAGATCTCTGGATCTCTGAAGTGGTCGCGTCAAAGACACCGCTGCCGGCCTCCTCCTCTCTCAATCCTTAAGTTTCTTGCTTACTTTAATCGGGCTAAATGCTCCTCCTTATATAGCCGTAACTACATCTCCTTATTAAGGAGACATCCTCTTAATTTAAGGAGATAGCCAAATTAGTCTCTACCAAAGTAAGAAACAACCCGGAATAAATATCCTCCTCACATTGATATTCCAAAAATAGGATTCGCCCTATTTAGGAATTACGGATGCACACAGATCGCTGAGGTGACACAATCTCAACACTGTTCAAGACCCTGATCTCCTTAGCACATACCTAACCTCATCATTCCGGGCCAATGCTTAGCTCTTACGACGTGTACTACTGAATCAGAGGTACATAACATTGTTTTTCGCTTTCTAAGGATATCGCTCCGGGTCCCGATGGCTTTGGGGTGGGTTTTATCTTTATTGTTGGGATTTAATTAAGTCGGATGTTGTGGATGCCGTAAATAACTTTATATCACAGGGTTATCTTAGTTAATAACCTCTCAATGCGGGTGATAGCTTCAAGGGTGTTGAAACACGCCGTGAATCAAACACGTGAGTTGAATATTGATGATAAGTTGCATTTACTTATTTAGTGATATGAATATGTCTCTATACGTGCAGGTAGGTGTACGTGTAGTTGTATTGACTCGGCAAGGCAGACCTCTAAAGGCTCTGTACAGAAACCCAAAAATATTTACGTCAACCCTAAGGGTCAACGTTATAGCTATTACGTGATGCAACCCCGATGATGAAAATAGAAATAAATCAGTGTCGACATTTTCCTTGCAATACTATGTATGTTTATGATGAAGGACGGCTTCATTATTATTTGACATCGTCGGCGGCAGATAGAATGGAAGTGATGTTACTTTGGTGTACCAATATCATGTTAATTGAGTTATGTAGTTATACGCGGGCTAATAGAGATAATTGTGGGCTGCTCATAAGAAAGGATAATAATAAATGACTGTTAGGCGGTGGAGGAGAATATATGTTTGATGAGGTGTTTGAGTTTTATTATTTTCTACCGACCTTTTTATTTCTTCTCTCGGCGGTATCGCAGCTAGGGTTCCTCATTCTACTTCTCGTCTCCTCCTCATTCTGTATGATTTGGCAAGGGATTTCTGAGTTATTACTGTGATCAGAATTTCTACCCTAACTGTAAGCTATCTCTCCCCTGTTGGTGTGTACGTTTAGTTGACTGGCTGCAACTAATTCCTCTATTCTTTTGGAGTGTTGCTGGAAACATAGGATGGGAGTTGTTTGTTTGGTTTATTCAGAACAATTCTGCTATTATGTTTCCCTTATGCAGTTTAATAAGTATTTTTGGTTGTTCCCCTTCATTAAATAAACCCAACTATGTCTTATCACCACAATATTTGTGTTAGCATCAGGATGAGAGACACTTAAGATTTCTCTGTGCATAATTTGGATCATAAGTGTCATGAAGTATAACAGAAGTACACACGGGAGATATTGGAAGTGAGGTGATGTGAATGCATTGTGACCCTCACTAGTGGTGACTGGGATTTAAAGTGTACTACAGATGACTTTTGTGATTTGAACTTAAACCCCATAACCTCAACTTAAATTTCGGGGACGAAATTGTTTCTTCGTTTATTGGATTTGTAACATCCCAGTGCGCGCTAGGCCCCTCATGAGTGTGTTGTGTCACCGGAGGTTGACTCAGACTCGGTAGAAGCCCTAGGACCCCGAGGTTTGTACGAATAGTTAGGTCAAAAGAGGCTATTAATGATAAATGTTGACAAAAATCATATTGATTACATTCACGTGAATAGAAATGAAGTTCCAACCATTAGTAAAGAGAGAATCTGTAAGGGTTGTGGGGCTGGACTGCCAGGGAAGAATAATTGGGGGTGATTGACAAGGATCTGCTTCCTGTCGACTAATAAGGAAATTCGTCGAACGTAGTTCACCTCCAGTTCGTCGAACGTAGTTCACCTTCTGTTTGTCGAATGCAGCTCACCGTCTGTTCGTCGGACGCAGTTCACCTCTAGTTCGTCGAACGCAGTTCACCTTCTGTTCATCGAACGCAGTTCACCTCCAGTTCGTCGAACGCAGATCACCTTCTGTTCTTCGAACGCAGCTCACCTTCTGTTCGTCGAACGCAGCTCACCGTCTGTTCGTCGAACGCAGCTCACCTTCAGTTCGTCGAACGCAGCGCACCTCCAGTTCGTCGAACACAGTTCACCTCCAGTTCGTCGAACGTAGCTCACCGTTTGTTTGTCGAACACAGCTTACCTTCAGTTCGTCGAACGGCGTTCGGCGAACGGCCTGGCCCTTTCTTTTCTCGAGAAATCAGGCGATTTTCAACATACCTTGGAAATGGAAATTGCATTTAATGCCATTAATGCTATCTCTTTATCTCTCTTTCTATCTTTCTCTCCCTCTCTCCTTCTCCCCTAGCCGAATGGGCTGGAATAATGGAGTCAGAAGAGTATTCTTCTTCATCTTCTTCTTCTTCTTCTTTTCCCTCACCTTAAGGTTTCAACTTAGGGTTCTTGAAGGAGCAAGCTTGGAGAAGGATTTGGAGCTTGGCCGACCACCACCCCGCTGCCATGAAGATGAGCTTGAACCATGGCTGGAAAATAAGGTGACTTCCGACCCCTCTCCCTTGGTGCTAGATCGTAGAGAAAATTAGGAGAGGTGTTGAGCTCAAAAGAGCTTGGCTTGTGAGTTAATGGAGTTTCCTAGGAAAATACCAAACCGGATCTTTCTTGTTAGGGCACCGATTGCCACGAAAGTTCCTTCAATCACTTCTTCTCTTCAAACGGAAGAGATAGGATTTGATTTTATTGAAATCCATGGTCTATGGAGGGAGTATTGGATGGGAGAAGTTGTAATGACCTAACCCTTTGTTTTTTGGGGAAGATGATGAATAGTTCCCTGTTAAGTAGAATGTTAATTAATTTATTAGGTAAAAAGATGAGGATTAAATTCCCTGTTAAAAACCCCTTGTTAAATAGGGTTGTTAACTATATAATGGTGTGATAAAGGTGATGATAGCCCCTTGCTAAAGAAGTTCAAATTATATCATTTCACTTGGTTATTAATGGGGTAAAATTGCGCGCAGCTGGGTTCGAGCCAATTTTTAGGCTTGATCCCACTAGAATTAGACTTCGGGCTCAACATGAAAGTTGTAGCCCTCGGAAAGAGCTTTCCTACGATAGGTTACGTGTTTTCTGAAGTGACCTATAGCTTCCTACAAGTCCAGTCGAGTGGATTGTCCAGAAAGCGGGGATGGGTTAAGTGCGTGCTGTTTTGCTGTCCAGATTTCTGCTGTTGACTTCGAAGCAGATTTTAGATAGGACCCACTTGGATCTGGGTTTAGGACTCAACGTGAATGTTGTATCCCTTGATGTTAGCTTTCCAAAATGGGGTGGATCATAATTTCTGGACAACTGTAGCACCCAGAAATCCAGTTTTAGTAAACTGTGTCATAAGACTTCTGATCAGTATTTTGTGGATTTCTCTTAAGATATTGGTTGGATGCTCATGAAAATTGGGGGAGACATAGGTGATAACAATGTGTATATCTCTATTGAATTTCATAATATTTGGGTAAGTAGTATTAAAGCTATTGTTGTTTCGTTTTATAATTTGAAGGAGATATAAATGCTGAATGTGAAGCCCGATTGGGCCAAAATTTTGTACGAGTCATGCACATGCTAGTATTGACCTGTGATAATGATTTAAGATTTATATTTGTTGAGATGACTCCTTAAATAAACCTTCAATTGTTAGTTTTAGGTGGGACCATAAACAGGGCATGTGTGGTTGATGGTGAGGATAAATAGCATTGATTATGGGCGAGGTTTAAATGTTTAGCAATATGTATACTGATCATATAATGGTGGAGCACCGTAAATACGTATTGTATAATACGATGAGGTCGAAATTTGGTGGTAATGATTCCGGCATTATTGATGACTTATGGTGGAAGTTTCAGTGGATTTGGTTTCGAAATGAACCCATAATTAAATGTGTCGTTATAATTTAGTAAGCTAAATCGAAATGTTAAGGTGCTCGCGTAGATAAGGAATTTGGGAACGTACACAAAACCGTACACATATCATTCAGAAATCTATCAAGGAGTTTAGAATTGTGATAACCGCTTAATAGAGATTATGATTGATAATCCTTAAAGAGGACGGGAGTGAGATAATTGGTATAGACTAGGCGTTATCGAATGATGCTTATGAAGTTAATGGTGATCAAGGCAAGTTGTGAATCGAGCTCAAGGATTGGGATGGTTAATGTGTATGGGCAGATTTGTATAGTGAACTCGAACTTAGAATTACGCGCACAAGTAGTCCTATAGGATCAAAGATAGTAATTCCCTTATATACCCATGCCACTGAAAGAGAGTCGTGACAACTCCGTATGTGAAGCAGTGATGGTTGGTGAGGCTTCTAGGGTATGGTTATATCCTGAGAGGTGAGGGACCCATTTGGTAGGTCCTTGGATGCTAGTTAGCATCGACACTGATTGTATGAGGAGAAATAGAATAAGGCTCCTTACGCGAGTCCTTGGGTACTTGATAGCACGAGTGGTGCATGGGAATTTCATGAATGCGCATGGTTTACACATGGTGGTGTGATGATCCTGGTTGGAGGATTACTTGTGGCGGTTCTACGAGCTTGTTGGTCATGACACCGACAGAAGCCGATTGTTAGACTCTAGACCGGTTGGGTTGGACTCTTGGTGCTCACCTACCCAAGTCCCCTTCTGTTGTGGTGAAACGTTAAGGACCCGGTTGTTGGGGGCCTTGGATGCTAATTAGCATCGGTTGAACTGTTATGATGTGAAATGTAAGAAGGCTCCATCCGTGAGTCCCTGGGTGCTTGATTGCACGGGTGTGCACGTGAATTATATGAATGTGCATGGTTTACACATGGTGGTGTAATGATCCGGGTTGGAGAATTACTTGTGGCGGGTCTACGGGCTTGCTAGTCGTGACACCGACAGAAGCTGGCAGTTAGACTCTTGACCGGTTGGGTTGGACTCTTGGTGCTCACCTACCCAAGTCCCCTTCTATGTCCTTGGAGGCTCAGCATGATGCGAGCAGTATGCAGAGTCTCCACTGTGTGTTCTTAGCGTCGAGGTGTATAGAGGCCTAGGACTGGTAGTGTTCATACCCTCCTAGTAGTGGAGGAGCTCATTCCACTGTCTCTGTCTGGCCACGACGGGAGATGCCTGAGTGGTTAGCTGCCTCTCAAAAAGCGAGAACTGTAGGTCTATGTCGACATAGCAACTCTGCATGGGTTAGTCATCATATCATAATCATTGCATTGCATTCATCATTCATAATCATAACATTGCACCGCATCGGGTCCATCATATAAATTAGTATGGGCTCTTTTATATGATGGGTTCCAGCATGGAAACCTTAACTTATAAGTTTGTATGGGCATTCATATAAGTTAAGGTATGATATGAACTGCTTACTTCTTATGTGTTGTTTCACTACTTGCTTATACTCTACCATTGTCATTTTACCTGTTAGATGTACTTCTTATACATTTGATACATTGTTGTGATTACATCTTTCCTTGTCACCTGTTTTTGCTACAACTGACTATATTGCAGCTTTTCTTCATTCCCTTCCGCCCGGTGCCTTGGAGTCGCCGGGGGAGAGGATGTGAAGCCACTTAGTCTTTATGACTAACGATTGTTACACCACTACTTTTAGGAGCAGCAGCGTACTACACAGGAGGACTGCCAGGCCAGGGTGACAGTGCTGGTGGTTACGATACCTTGGCTACCATCAGCGGCAGATTTGAGCGAGTGGTTAGAATGTAGCCTCAGGGCAAGTTTATACTCTGATGATATACAGGAGCTTGTGTAGCTTTCTGTCTTTTTTGTATTGTTTGGACATTGTTGCTTAATTGTGAATATATGGCTTCTTGCTTTTGCATTATTAATGGGTTGGCGCTGTTAAGTTGGTTTGGCCGGCAGGATAGGAGTCTTGTGGGGGAGGCTAGCTCGTGTGCTGGCACTTTCGCAAGGCGGCTGTCTTGGGCATAGGACTCCCCTCGGCCGTGTCTTGTGTTCCGGGAGGGGGTCTTACATGCGGTCCTTTCCATCCGATTGGAATCTTGGATTCTCATGGCGAACAAGAAAATGACAAGGGTAACGATCTTCTACTTGAACAAGTGAAGTCCTCCTTTTTATGGCATGTTTGCATGGAAAATCTCCCACCGATTGGTGGAGAAAAGGGAGTTTTCTAGCGGGTTGATCGTTTCGATCCCCTTTGGTTACTTGCATATAACATCCAGAATCGTAGTATGGATATATGCATTGTGTGTGAAACCCATCCGGACAGGTTGGTCTGGATTAGTGATGGTTATAGTGTTAATTATATCGGAGAAGACTCCGTGATTTGTATGCGCTATTTTCAGGTTCTGTGTGCGGTAGTGTACTGCAGGGAGTCCTGGAGTTAACCTCTAGGAAATACCTGAATTTGTGGGTGGATTCCATGATCTGTCACTACCGCCCGACGCTAGGGCTAGCGTCGGCGGTAGCTCCCAGGGAGTTGTTTTGTTAAGGTGTGATACCTCCTTTCGTTGCTCGGGCTGAGGTGAAGCCTTACCCGCGTCGGACGATTGATGCTGATGATTTGAGCATGGGCAAAGCTGATCACAACCCGCTCCCATACCGAATCGGTGAAGAAGTAGCTCCTCGGTGCACCGTATGATGTTGGCATTTTCCGTAAGGCAAGGTAGTCTTGACGGTCAAAGCTCATGCGAACTCTTTGTTTAAGGAGTTGTTAGGTGTAGCTCGGAGAGTACACCGTGAGAGTGGCTTGAGAGCACGAAACGTGTGGCCGTGCGTGCCCACGTTGGTGTTGATTGCTTATACATGTGGTGCTTAAACGCACCTTGTCAATCTATGCATATACTGTATGCATGCAGGGAAGGAGTACCACCACCCCGGCATTAGGGGTGGGGTCGTTATAATTTTGGTCAGCTTTAGCTGTCCGGTTACTTGTTTGCCACGTTTTGGTGGATTGTTGATGCAGGTGCAGGTGAGCCAAGCGGGAAATAGCGGGCGGTGGCCCTTTTTGCTGAGTTGGCCCTCGAAGGCCAGTCTCTCTTCTACTTTTCATGTATTGTCGGCCTACGTGCCGATGTATGTTTGAGTTTAATACATTGTTCAAGGTAAGGCCTTAAGACCGTAACTCTTTTGTTTCATTACTGGGATAGTGGATAGTTCTAAATGATATTTTAATCAAATGCTTCCGCTTACGCTTTAATTACTCTCGTGTAGTTGTAGTTCTTTTCTGATTATCACCTTATGATGCTTAGCTAGTGTGTATAGTATGGCGTGGGGTCCCGGCCGGATCTACTGTTATATTATTTGTACTGGCAAGGTGTTACATCTTGTATCTTTTCACTGGATCTGCTCTTGATGAACTTCTGCTTATGATGGTGATAATTTTGCAGAAGCTATGTTTGTTAGATCCTTCTATCTTCTTTCTGATTGAACCCTGGATGCTATATGATTGTGTTGATGAGCAGCCTTGTTCTGTTCTGTTTCTTAGAGAGGAGAGCAGCAGTTATTTCTTCTCTGTATTTTCTTCTATTAGGGTTCCTGTGAGAGAGAGGAAGAAGAAGACCCAATGGAACAGTATGTCATTTATGATGAATGCTCTACCCTTCTCTTTCTTCTCTTGCTTTTTATTGTCCACCAGCAGATTTGCATTTGTCTCCTTTTCTAGTGAGACCTGAAAAGGTCTCTGCTGTCGACCATCTATTTCTTTCCTTCTTTAATTCCCGACCCATTCTCCAACATTAAGCATGTTTCCAAGAAAGCTTTTTGTCCTCTTTTAGTTCTTCTTTCTATTTGAGGCAATTAATGAGTCGTTGGAGAACGATCTTGAGTGAGGTGGGCCATGAGAAAGGGTCCAAAATGACAGTTGAAAAGGTTTCCCTTTTCAGACTGTATTCGACATAACGTCGAGTTCTCTTCCTCTTTTATCGACGCACCTTCGAGTTCTTGTAGGAGCAGCTTCGAATTCATCCTTTCTCTGATTGAACTCAGCTAGTCGATGTTGCGTCGATACCCAATCGACATAACCGTCGAGTTGATGGCTTGGCTCTGAACTTCATTATCTGCATCGAGATGAAGTCGACATTGCGTCGACTTTGAATGGCTTCGACAGATACTTCCTTTTGCTCTGAGTTGAAGTAGAAGTCGCGTCAACTTCGCAAGATACTTCGACAAGTCCATGGCCTCTACGTCAATATCTATTCGACGTAACGTCGACTTGAGTTACTTCGATAGAAGAGTGAACCACTTGCACTTCTAGTCAGAGTAGCGTCGACAATAATTCGAAGTCGCGTCGAATTCCATTCGACGCAAATATTAACTTTGTCCAAATTATGTTTCTCTTGATCTGGCCTTGACAGCCTAGGTCGATTGTGACATCCTAAGACATCTAATGACCAGATTACCCTTACTATACAGTGGGCAATTCATCCTAAGAGATAAAATCACTTTGTAGGTAATTTGTTAAGTTAAATCAAAGGGAGTTTTCCCAACATCTTCTGAAGTGTTGAATATACCGCTTGGCAATGATTCTTGCTTTGTGTTTGATTACTTGTCCTGCTTCATTGCACTTTAACTTGTATACCAATTTCAAACCAATCACATTTTTTTGGTTTGGTCGAGGCACTAAGGTCCAAGTTTTATTTTTTTGACTAGGCCAATCTCCTCTTGCATTGCTTGTTGTCATCCATTAGTAGCCGTTGCATCTACAAATGATGTGGGAGTGTTGTGAAATAGAACTGAGTTAGTATTTTTATATAGATCAATAATGGAACTCATTTTTTTGGGTGGTGATGACTCAAGGAGGAGATCTTCATTGTCTGACTGAAGTTGCACATCATCATTTGTTGCAGGTTCTTCCTCCAAGTGATCCTCTGGCGGTTCCTGGAAGGTGTACACCGGTAACTCAACCAATCCACTAGGGGAGATGATCTTGCCTCCATTGTCTGATACCCAATCCCTAGCCTTATCTTCATGGAATATCACATCCCTTGATATGATTAATTGCTGGGATGCTGGATCAAAAAGTCTACATGCCTTTCTATTCTCACTATACCCAGTAAATATACATCTTGCACTAGTTTTGTCTAGCTTATCTCTCTTCACTTTAAGAATGTGGGCATAAGTTATACACCCAAAAGTCTCAGATGTCCTAGTCTTGGCTTTTTCCCAAATAATTTTTCATAGGGGGTGTTTTTTTTTCAGAATTTTTGTAGGACTCCTGTTTAACAGATAAACTGCAGTGATGGCTGCTTCTGCCCAAGACTATTTTGGAAGGCTTTGTTGTAAGAGGAGAGACCTAGCCATTTGTACTATTGTTCTATTCCTCCTTTCCACCACACCATTTTGATGTGGTGATCCAGGAACACTGAACTCATGTTTTATCCCATGAATTTTACAAAAATGTTTGAAAATATGGGAAGTAAACTCTCCACCATTGTCACTTCTCAAAGTTTTTATACTCATGCCTAGTTTCTTTTCTATTTCTCTCTTGAAATCAATGAATAAGGAGAGAGCTTCAGATTTTTGCTCTAAAAGTAAATCCAGGCATACCTTGTAAAGTCATCAACGAGTAAGAAAAGAAGCTCTTGCCTCCTTGGGATAATGTTGATGCCGGTCCCCAAAGATCACAGTGAATAAGCTCCAAAGGCTGTGAGCTTTGCTGTTGAGAAGGAGGAAAGGGTTGACTGTGAGATTTTTCCAAGTGCACATGTGTCACACTGGCGATGATGAGCTTGAATCTGAAGATGGGGAAGGTATGTTGCTAGACTCTCATCAAACAGTTTCTTCATAGAGTTAAAGTTGAGGTGCCCCAATCGGTGGTGCCATAAGGTTGCCAGGTCTGGACTCATGGAAGTTGAGAGAGCATCCTGATTTGGTGTCCCTAGATCAATTGGAAAAATGTGATTTTTTTGTCATTTGGGTAGAAGAAACATTTTGTGAAGTGGATCATAGATGGTGCATGCGTTGGAATTAAAAACAAAGTTGTATCCATTGGTTACAAGCTGCCCAATGCTCAACAAATTCTGAGCCAGTGAGGGAACATACTGCATATCCTGGAGTGTCCGTTGATTCCCGTCCAGGTTGCTGATTGTGATGCTGCCCTTGCCTTCAATCTCTTTACACTTACCATCTCCCAGGAATACTTTTGATTTAAAAGATTCATCTATGGTATCAAAAAAGGTAATTTCATGTGTCATATGACTAGACCACCCCAAATCAATGTACCATTGGGTAGATTTTTCTGATTCAGCATCCCTCATGCTTCTGGTTAGCAACATTTTCTCCTCTAGCCCCTTTTGATCTTCAACAAACTTTGCTTCATCTTTTTCTTTATTCTTAAGCAAACAATCTTTATCAAAATGAGTTGGTTTTCGGCAGCGCTTACATTTGTAACAACATTTTGAGGTATCATGGTTATTTTTCTTACAAAAATTGCAGAACACAGGATGGTCTGGTGGAGGCCCTTCAGATGGTTTTCCAAAAATTTTGCGTTGATAGTTTTGATTATCTGAATTCCATGATCCTCCTTTTGTTTTGTTGTTGTTGATAATCTTATTCTTCCTGTCTTGATGTTGCTTTCCAAGGGTCATTTTTACTTAGAGAGCCTGGTCCAGGCAGGTGAATACCTTTCCATCCTCTCATCATGGAATTGAATTTTGCTCACAAGGATGACAATAGAGAGAGCTTCAACATCATTGCTCTCTTCAATGACTGCTGTAACATGTTCATAGGTTTTTGGCAAGCTTCTTAGAATTTTTACAACAATCTCAGAATCTAGGATTGGTGCTCCTAGATTGCTGAGTTGGTTTGTAAGATTTGTTATTCTAGGCAGATAATCGAAAATCTTCTCACCATCTTTCAAGTTTAAGTCATCAAATTCCCTCCTCAGGTTTTGACGATGAATGGAAATCACCTTCTTGTCTTCTTGATAGCACTCCTTGAGTATGTCCCAAGCAGCTTTTGCAGTCTTGAATCCCATTATGCGAGGGAAAATGTTGTTGGTAACGGCATTTTGGATGATGTGCAGTGCCAGAGAGTTTTTCTTTTTATCTCCCTTGGATATACTTGCTTCACCTCCTTCCGTCTCTTTATCCTTTCAGTCGGTAGCAGGGCCATTTGTCACGACCTCCCATAGATCCTGAGAGTCGAAGAAGGTTTCCATTTGTATGGCCCAGTGCTCATACATTCCACCATTGAATGTATGGGATGTATGGTGAGATAGATGAGACAGAGTGGTAGATGATGAGCCCATTGCCACCAACGCAACTAGATGCAAGATCTTAAGCTCTGATACCACTTGTTATATATCCATAAAGGTCTTGGAGTGCGTTTAGAGAAAACTCCACTAAAGGGAGGTGGGGTCAACAGTCAATGCATGATCGCCCGAGTTGAAGAAGCCGAAGCCGCCATTTCTGCCCCAACGCGCAAACACGCACGAAACGCACGTCACGCCCCGCCATGACCGAGCCCCACTAGTGGGGTGCGATTAGCCCGCACCCCACTAGTGGGGTGCGAATATCCGCACTCCCCATAGTGGGGGGTGCGGCCAAACCGCACCCCATGAGGGGTGCGGCCGAGCCGCACCCCATGTGGGGTGCGGCCAAGTCGCCCCCCCCCCCCCCCTTGGGGTGCGGCCAAGCCGCACCCCCCCCCCCCCCCCTTGGGGTGCGGCCAAGCCGCACCCCCCCCTTTGGGGTGCAGCCAAGACGCACCCCTTGGGGTGCAGCCAAGACGCACCCCCTTCGGTACGGCCAAGCCGCACCCCCTTGGGGTGCGGCCTAGCAAGGTCGCGCCCCTCCCTCGGGTGCGGCCGCGCCGCGGCCGCCTTTAGGTGCTGTTGAACCGCTCTCCCCCGTGGCAAGGTTGGGGTGAGTCCCCCCTCTTCTGGCTCACCACCCGCTTTTCGGGCTCTGGACCCCGTTCGGAGCAATTCCCTGTTCGTTACACGCTCAGAACACTTCTGAGCGCGCTCAGAACACTTCTGAGCGCGCTCAAAACACTTTCACATTTCGGGAACGCTGACTTTTTGTCTTTCTAGAATGCTCACATTTTGTCTTCCTAGTTTCTCAGATTGCAGGAATATCTTGTCGCCTTTTTCGTCTTCAACAAAGCTGCCTGAATTGCCTGAACTGCCCGAACTGCCCGAGGGCAAGACGGTCATTTACGAAAAATGGTGATCCGTGTGCTCTGAACCGGGAAACGTGATTCGTCCGCCAGGTGGTTATGGTGGTTACGACGACAAAATTACCGGGCTACCCCCGGCCAAAGCTATAAAAGGAGCCCCGGGGCTTCATTTCAAAAGACCTTGCCTTCTGGACCCGGGAGAGCTTCTTGCAGACTTTCGCGGAATTCTCCTTCGGCGCTTGAAGGTCTCCTTCGTGGACTTGAAGATTTCCTTCGTCTCGAAAGGAGACTCAGCATTCTCACTTTTGTTCTCCGGAGCATTCTCACTTTCATTCCCAGCAGTTCTCAGAAGGAAAAGGACTTAGTTTTTCTGGAGGTGGTCTGTCACCTTCGGAACTCTCTCTCTCTCTATTGTTGTAACGAGCAACGGCTTGTCGCGCTCGAGTTCTAAGTCTCTAATTGTAACCCCCCAGAAGATAGTGGAAGTTTGGTCGGCACAGCTCCGACCGCGTGGTTTTTTACCCTTTCCGGGTTTTCCACGTTAAAAAGTCTCAGTGTATTCAATGAATCTCTAATTGACTGTTTGCGCGCTCGATTCGCTTCCGAGCTGAGGTGGTTCAATTCGATCGGTCTACCAAAGCACCCGAGTGACCCGCAACAGTTTGGCGCCGTCTGTGGGAATGGATTCCCAAATACCGAGCAAAGGATTTCCGAACGCAGCGCCCGTTTCGCCTGAGTTCACAGAACCAGCAAGAGTGGACACATCCCCCGAACTATCCGATGCATGCAGTTCCTCGATCCCTGAAGGCCCGGCGAAAAGAGCGCTCATCGCTGCACCCATCCAGCCCCTGTGGATTGGATCAACTAGCAAGTCGGCCCCTCTCGTAGCGGGGCAGGATCCGAACGATATCACGCACCAGCAAAGGCGATCCCCCCTGTCAAAGTCAATTTTGGCATACCCAGTTCCGTCGTGGCTAAAGCACCCGCACTTCAAGGAGTTCCACGGAGCAGAGGACCCGTACGGGCACATTAATCACTTCTTGATAACGGTGCGGACGTTCGGACTTCCCGACCAAATCAGCTGCAAAATCTTCACCAAGACACTGCGCGGAGACGCCCTCCGCTGGTATCAATCCCTGCCAAACAGAGCGATTCACAACTTCACCGAGTTGTCCCAACTGTTCGTTGAATGGCACGAAGCGCGCGCGCCAAGGATCCAAGAAGAAGAGCCCGAGACGAACGAGTCGCCCCACCTAGGGAAAGCGGAGCGGAGCAAGCAGCACGAGAAGATCTACACAAGCTTTCACCAAGAGCGTCCCCGTAGATGGTCGGACTTCTCCTTAGACGCAAGCATAGGCAATCCAGCCTGTGAGCTAAGAAGGGCGTTGATAACTCATCGCATCTCATTCAACATCCTGTTCGTGGCAGCCGTGGTGCGGCTCAAACTCCTAAGCGGGAACCTCAAGCTCAGGGTCAGCGATGCAGAGCTCCCAGACGGAACTATGGTGCCCACCATAGGAGTCGTCACCCTCCCCATCCAAGTAGGGATGCACTCGGAACTAGTCCAGTATGACGTTCAGTTTGTCATCGCAGAGACAGACTCCCCTTACGACGCAATATTTGGGAGCCTCCTACTCGACACCTTGGACCACGACGTTTCCATGTATGGACGCATGGCCGACAAAGGGAGAATCCTCAGGGATGCAATTCGTGGTTTCGACACGACCGCAGCCGAGCTCCCCTGGATCAACTACGGCCCGTCGCCAAAATCAAATTCTGAGAAGCAAGGCGTGCGAGAGCACCGCACAACCACCACATTGGTAGAAAAAGCTAATCTTTCGGCACTGGCAAACCCACAACAACTCGGGGATACGTATCGCAAGAGAAAGGGACAACAACATTAACTCGAGAAAGTCGTACCTCCCTTTCAGATCCAAGCAGACCGCTCCCGAGGGCTAGCAAATCAAAACTCCCAGATCTACACCCCGTTAAATGCCCCCCCGTGAGCATATACTGTCTATAATCTACAACAACAAAATCATCAACTGGCCCAGACCGCTCCCCCAACGTAGGCGAGATCAATCCCCGTTCTGCAATTTCCACAAAGGCCGAGGGCACCGTACGGAGCACTGTGCCAGTTTGAAAGAAGAAGTTGAACGCCTTATCCAGTCAGGACACCTTGAGGCTTTCCGCGAAGAAGCACAGAAGGATGCCACCAAGGATCGAACGCTGGGTCACCGCCGCCCACCATGCTGAACGACCGAAAGAGCTCGAGCAAGCACAATGCAAAGGGAACTTGATGTTACCTTCTCTCTCGTCAAACTTGTATTTGAAACTTATTAGCTCAGGAGCCGCAAGATTGCACTTGCGTGTGTATTAATGTCCATTTCCTGATTATGTTTTACCTGTACTAAACTACTCTACTGCAGGAACCCGGCCACTTTGGGGCCCTGCCCCTGGGACTTTGCAGCGTCGTCGATTGAAGGTTCGCTCTTCGCCTCCGCCGTCGAGTCCCGGCGTCGTAGGGGCCTGCCCCCCTTACGTTCGCCCTTGGTTTGAAGACACCAGCTATTCACCGGCCACTTTGGGGCCCTGCCCCGGGGACTTTGCACCGCCGTCGATTGAAGGTTCGCCCTTCTCCTCCGACGTCGAGTCCCGGCGTCGTAGGGGCCTGCCCCCTTTACGTTCGCCCTCGGTTTGAATACACAAGCTATTCACCGGCCACTTTGGGGCCCTGCCCCGGGGACTTTGCACCACCGTCGATTGAAGGTTCGCCCTTCTCCTCCGCCGTCGAGTCCCGACGTCGTAGGGGCCTGCCCCCTTACGTTCGCCCTCGGTTTGAATACACCATCTATTCACCGGCCACTTTGGGGCCCTGCCCCGGGGACTTTGCACCGCCGTCGATTGAAGGTTCGCCCTTCTCCTCCGCCGTCGAGTCCCAGCATCGTAGGGGCCTGCCCCCCTTACGTTCGCCCCCGGTTTGAATACACCCGCTATTCACCGTCCAAATCTCTATTAAAAAAACCGCGAGCTCAGACTTGCGCAAACTAATTATTTATTATGTAAAATCCGCGAGCTCAGACTTGCGCAAACTAATTAGTTATTATGTAAAAGCCGCGAGCTCAGACTCGCGCAAACTAATTTTTTATTATGTAAAAGCCGCGAGCTCAGACTCGCGCAAACTAATTTTTCTATTATGGAAAAAGTCGCGAGCTCAGACTCGCGCAAACTAATATTCTACTAAGACTCGCGCAGGCTCATCCGGTATTTTCTAAAAGGCTATCAAGCTGTTCAGGTATCAACGCTAAATAGCAAGCCAGCAATAATCCCACAGTACGAACATCCTCCGTCGGCCATCTTGAAGCACCTTTCCTCAATTGACACTTCGACAACGACCAGGGCAGCAGGGCCACGAGAGTGCTATCGCAACGCAGCGCAGAGCGAGAAATGCCTAAACAGAACAAGAAAGCAAAATCAACCACACGCTCATCCTTCGACAACAATTTCTACCCAAGGCACCACAAAGAGAGCAATGATCAAAGTTGCCACAGAAAAATCGAAACCTCCGAACTCCTCCGCGCCGAAATTTGGACTCCGAAGGTTTGGGGGGCTTATGTAAAACATCCATAAAGGCCTTGGAGTGCGTCTAAAGAAAACTCCACTAAAGGGAGGCGGGGTCAACAGTCAACGCATGATCGCCGGAGTTGAAGAAGCCGAAGCCGCCATTTCCGCCCCAACGCGCAAACACGCACGAAACGCACGTCACGCCCTGCCATGACAGAACCCCACTACTGGGGTGCGATTAGCCCGCACCCCACTAGTGGGGTGCGAATAGCCGCACTCCCCATAGTGGGGGGTGCGGCCAAACTGCACCCCATGAGGGGTGCGGCCGAGCCGCACCCCCCCTTGGGGTACGGCCAAGCCGCAACCCATGTGGAGTGCGACCAAGCCGCACCCCCCCTTTGGGGTGCGGCCAAACCGCACCCCATGTGGGGTGCGGCGAAGCCGCACCGCACCCCCTTGGGGTGCGGCGAAGCCGCACCCCCTTGGGGTGCGGCGAAGCCGCACCCCCTTGGGGTGCGGCGAAGCCGCACCCCCTTGGGGTGCGGCCAAGCCCCACCCCATGAGGGGTGCGGCCAAGCCGCACCCCATGAGGGGTGCGGCCAAGCCGCACCCCATGAGGGGTGCGGCCAAGCCGCACCCCCTTGGGTGCGGCCAAGTCGCACCCCCTTGGGGTGTGGCCTAGCAAGGTCGCGCCCCTCCCTCGGGTGCGGCCGCGCCGCGCCCACCTTTAGGTGCGGTCGAACCGCTCTCCCCCGTAGCAAGGTTGGGGTGAGTCCCCCCTCTTCCGGCTCGCCGCCCGCTTTTCGGGCTCTGGACCCCGTTCGGAGCAATTCCTCGTTCGTTACACGCTCAGAACACTTCTGAGCGCGCTCAGAACACTTTCACATTTCGGGCACGCTCATTTTTTGTCTTTCTAGCATGCTCACATTTTGTCTTCCTAGTTTCTCAGATTGCAGGAACGTCTTGTCGCCTTTTTCGTCTTCAACAAAGCTGCCCTAATTGCCCGAACTGCCCAAACTGGCGGAACTGCCCGAGGGCAAGACGGTCATTTACGAAAAATGGCGATCTGTGTGCTCTGAACCGGGAAACGTGATTCGTCCGCCAGGTGGTTATGGTGGTTACGACGGCAAAATTACCGAGATACCCCCGACCAAAGCTATAAAAGGAGCCCCATGGCTTCATTTCAAAGGATCTTGCCTTCTGGACCCGGGAGAGCTTCTTGCAGACTTTCGCGGAATTCTCCTTCAGCGCTTGAAGGTCTCCTTCGTGGACTTGAAGATTTCCTTCGTCCCGAAAGGCGACTCAGCATTCTCACTTTTGTTCTCCGGAGCATTCTCACTTTCATACCCAGCAGTTCTCAGAAGGAAAAAGACTTAGTTTTTCTGGAGGTGGCCTGTCACCTTCGGAACTCTCTCCCTCTCTCTCTATTATTGTAACGAGCAGCGGCTTGTCGCGCTCGAGTTCTAAGTCTCTAATTGTAACCCCCTAGAAGATAGTGGAAGTTTGGTCGGCACAGCTCCGGCCGCGTGGTTTTTTACCCTTTCCGGATTTTCCATGTTAAAAGTCTCAGTGTATTCAACGAATCTCTAATTGACTGTTTGCGCGCTCGGTTCGCTTCCGAGCTAAGGTGGTTCAATTCGACCGGTCTACCAAAGCACCTGAGCGACCCGCAACACCACTGATAGATACTAGCTTAACATTCGTGATCTTACTACGATGTGCAGGCTACACAGCAATAAGAACAAAGAGGGAAGAAGAGGATGATCTCATTCATTAAAGTTCATGTACCGGCATTTTGGAGGAATGATTTCAGCAAGCATGTCTACCAAGATAACATATTTAAATAACTTTGGTGTCAAGTCAGTAAAGGAATGGGTTCATGTATGGGCTGATTTATTCAGCCCATATATATATGTCATTATTAACTTTCTATTTGCTCTATTTATAAGAGCCGAATGCTGAAGTTTTGAATGCAACTTTTATGGGAAGCAATGTAGTTTGGAGAAAGATCTTCTCTTCCCCCTTCCCTTCTCTATGTGTTCATTTTAGTTTGTTTTTGGTTATTTTTCTTCTTAAATTTCAACAAAGGGGGTTACATTACTGATCATTCATTACATTCTCGAGATAAATGCCGATTGGTTTCTGCACACCGATGGTGGGTACTCGAACCCAGTTCGTCGCTTGGCTAGTGGTGGTGGCTGCATTTGGGATGGTAGTGGTGCTTTTGCTGCGACGAGTTTTGCTCACTCGTATGGTGAAAATGATGCTTTGGAGGTGGAATGTATTGCCTTAAAGGATGGTATCACATTATGCTTGAATTGGAACATTCATGGGTTTCATATCTTGGAGGACAGCAAAATCATTATGGATTGTTTAATTAACAAAAAATTTGATCAGTGGATCCTGGAGAAAGCATTATTCAAATGGCTAATTCTTTGGAAATTGAATGCTGACATAGCTGAGGCTATGGCCAAACATGCTCCGCGGAGTAATACTAGCTGCCTTTTTTTTCAAAAGATTTTGTTCCTACATCACTTTGTCGGATCATCAAGACGGATAACACCAGTACTATGCAGCTCCAGGTTACCGAAGTTGGATCCACCAATGATATTTTAGATGTTGGGTAATACATTTGGGTTGTATCTGGTGGTTCAGGGTAGCTCGATCCCCACCTGTTGTATCATGTCGTTTAATTTTGCTAATAATTAAATTAAATTGAATTAAACGTGTGTGTGTGTGTGTGTGTGTCTTTTTCCAAAACCATTATTTCTTTTTTATTTCCTCGGATTACTAGTTTCTCTTCTGTTTCCTTACAATGTGTGCATAAGCGGTGATGTCGTAAGAATAACATAAATTATTACACGACGTTTGTAACATCCCATTTTCTACTAGACCCCTTAACTTCAATTAGGGTAGGACATGTGGTGAGTGAGGTGAGTTTGAGCTTGGTGGTGACCTTGGGATGCACTGAGTTGAGTGAACTCACATGTGATCCACTATAGGAGGCAGGTCAACTTAGGTCAAATTAGCTCAAATTGAACTTACACTTGTGAATTAACCCCACCACCATGTCCCTAAACCCAAAGGAGACATAATTGACCAAAAGTCTCATCAATTGGTCAACCAATTTAGCCAAGTGGACCAAAGTCAAATCTAGGTCAATATAGCCCAATTCAACTCAATAGGGTTCAATTCATACTCATATAACCAAATTGACCCTACTACAAGATGGTAAACATTTTAAGGAGTGCTATGGATCCAAAAGCCTCATCATGAGGTCGCCAATTGGCCCAATTTGACCAAAGTCAAACTTAGATCAACATAAGCCAATCCTTCCCCAAATAGACTCAATTCACCCCCAAAACATCAAATTAACTTCACCCCTAGTCTTAGAACATCATGGGGGACCTAATTGAATCAAAAGCCCCATCAAGAGATCATCAATTTGACCAAATTGACCAAAGTCAACTTTTCCCCAATTTTGGTCAAAATCACACCTATTGGTTAAATTAGCCCAATTTGTGTATCATCATGACCCAATCAACATTGGGAGGTGTTAAGGGACCCAAGCTCAACATTTTGGTCCAGTCAACCAACCCAATTGACTAAGTCAACATCAAGGTCAACCATGGTCAACTTTAAGCCTAAATGGAGAAATTGAAAGCCCAAACCAAATCCAATTGGGCTAAGGCCTCAAACCAAGCCCACCCAGCAGCCCAAGGGTGCAATTACCAGCCATGCCCCCTGAAATTTGAAAGGAATGACATGCAAAGGGTCATTCTTGGTTTTTCCCCCAATTTCAAGTGAAGACAAGGAGGAAATTGTGGAGAGCTTGCCATGTGGCCCTCCTCCCTTCTGCCCAATGCCATATCTGAGCCCAACACATCAATTCCTGCCGTTTGTTCACCAAGGGAGGTGCCACTTGGCAGCAAGGAGGAGCAACCAAGGTGAACCCGAGCTCCCCCTCTTCAAACCTCCTTATACGGCCCTCCCAGCTCATTTGGACCTTTCCATTAGCTTCAAAAGGTGGAGAGCACATGAAATCGAGCCTGGGATCATTGCAAATGGTGGAGAGTTGAGGTTTTGAGCAAGCTCGCCGGAGAAGAGAAGATTCATGGCCAACCGCCGTCGTCGCCGCCGTCAAGCTCCATTGAGGTCCGGTTTCTCCCCCTCTCCCTCCGTGCTAGCTTCTTAGATCATTTAGGAGAGGTATCTAGATCAACAAAGCCGGATTCAAAGTGAGGGAAATGTTATTTTTCCATGGATTTTTCCATGCTCGGATCGCCGGAAACCGCCACCTCCGGCGGCCAAACCACTGTCGGATGATAGCCACCACCTCAACGGAGGTGTTGGCGGCAGTGGCCGACCAGGGAGGTGGCCCAGTCGTCGGGAAAAAGGAGATCAAGGGGCAACAGCACGGGACGATCTCAGCCATTGGCTAGAGGAAGAAGATGACCAGGAGCCCTCTAATTTGCGCCAAGATCCGTGTAGGATCAAGTGTTATATATTAAATATCATATATGCATTTCTGTCACACTTCCTCGTGAATGTTCACGCTCAGTTTTGAGGCACTTAGAGGAATTTTTAGGAAATGTTGCCTGAGATAACTATTGTAGACCTTGATGTCTACTTTCATTTGAAAGTTAAATGAGACCATTGGATCACAGTAGGACCCACAACACTCACTTTAGTGAGGCTGGTCAAAATAGAAAACAGAAATCATTTTGGATATATATCCTAAAATATAAGTCTGACGGACTTGAAATTTTGGCCATGCATGCATGTGACATGTACCTAGCTTGCACCCAAAAATCAGATTTTTGGGTGATGAGTTTTCTAAGGTTTTAATCAAAATATGTAAAATCAAATAAATGTCATTTATTGAAGAATATAGCTCCAACTGACCCCAAACTTGGGTGTCACCTTCATTTAGCCTATAGTATACTATGGTTAAAATTTGAGACCAAATGGACCTCTTCATGTAAGGTAAATTCCCAATGCATGTCTCTACCTAAAAGGGAATAGGTGTGCCAATAGCAAAAATTGTATTTTGTGTTTTTAGCCCAAATGGCTTGGAGTTAGCCTCTGAAATTTAGTGACATATTCCTTATAACAAAACACACCACCTCAGGGAATCTTAGGATTTTTGGGATCAAAAATCCTATATTTTGGATTAATGTGAATTAGGTCACATATTGGTATTCATGAAATTTTCATGTCAAATACCTTATAAAAATTATAGAACTCTGGATAATTCATTGTTATGACATGCAGAACCTCTGTAAATTTTTGTAGAAAATTTCAGAGGCTTTTCCTTCAGGAAATTACAAATTACACCTAGGTCATAAATCGAAATAATAGGATTTCCCTGAGTTATATGCATGAGAAAATTGTGAAACTATGGAAGATAGTTAGGAATACAATTATAAATCTCTGGGATTTCTGATAGAATTTTTAGAGACTTTATTCATGTTGAAATACCCTTTATTCATTTTGCCACCCTTTTATGATAAATAGCAATTATGGGTTTATCTTTGCTGGAAAATTATGATCTTCTGGAATTAGTGTTTTTATATTATTATAGTGCCACTGTAATTTTCTCAGAATTTTAGGAAGTCAAAATTTGGTACTTGATGTACAAAGTCATTTTATCACCCCCTTTATGATAAATAGAAATTATGGGTTTATCTTTGCTGGAAAATTATGATCTTCTGGAATTAGTATTTTTATGTTACTATAGTGCCACTGTAATTTTCTCAGAATTTTAGGAAGTCAAGATCTGGTACTTGATGTACAAAGTCATTTTGTCACCCTTTTTATGATAAATAGAAATTATGGGTTTATCTTTGCTGGAAAATTATGATCTTCTGGAATTAGTGTTTTTATGTTTTTATAATGGCACTGTAATTTTCTCAGAATTTTAGGAAGTCAATATCTGGTACGTGATGTACAAAGTCATTTTGTCACCCCTTTTATGATAAATAGAAATTATGGGTTTATCTTTGTTGGAAAATTATGATCTTCTGGAATTAATGTTTTTATGTTATTATAATGTACCTATAATTTTCTCACAATTTTAGAAAGTCAAGATCTGGTACTTGATGTACAAAGTCATTTTGTCACCCCTTTTATGATAAATAGAAATTATGGGTTTATATTTGTTGGAAAATTATGATCTTTTGGAATTAGTGTTTTTATGGCATTATAGTGCCACTGTAATTTTACCAGAATTTTAGAAAGTCATAATCTAGTACTTGACGTGTAAAGTCATCATGACACCCTTTTACGGTAAATAGAAATTGAGGTCAAACCAAAATGGAGCATATCAAAATCGTGGTCAAACCCTAAATTCTCCGTTGTGAACCTAAGGTAAAAGTTAGAACTCATATGGACATGGTATAGATGAGAGCATCATCGGGGTCAAACCTAGGTCGATTACATCATGGTCTGCAGATAGTAAAACTTAATATGATGATTTGACTAACAAGATCACATAGAAAATCAATACGATTTGGATTATAACAGTAACATATCATTTACATCAGCCCCATAAGTTATGGAATCTTTGGAGTGCATTCGTACTATGATTTTGGGAATTATTAAGAATCATGTCGCACTATAAATAAAGGGGGCAGTTATCAACTTAGGGGATCATGAAGATTATTCAACATGATAAAGTGTCCATGATGTATCACTAGGGTGTGATTAGAGACATTTGGGAATCATTTAAGATCTACACCACTTAGAGTATTGGAAAGCTTAAGTGTTGAGCATCGTCAAGAGAACGTTAGCTTAAGGGTAGAATGGGAGATAATTTATAAAGCGTCAGGTAATAAAGAGTAATAAGTAGAGTGGGTCTTAGAATGGGGTAGCCACCAATAAAAGTAATTGTCTTGGAATAGGGGATTTGAGTTTCAGCCCATTGCATTCCCTAGTACCGCTGCGAGCCCTTCACCGGGTAAACCTCGGGAAGTCTAGGACTCACCATAAACTTCTAAGTGTACAATATTTAGACAAGACTAGTCCAACTAAATGAATAAGAGATATGGTAAACTTCATTCTGAGTTGGGGATGGGAGATTAAATATCAGGACGAGATGGTCCTGCGAGCCGGAGCCTCAGATGATAGTTATATTCAGGACGGGTTGGTCCTGCGAGCTGGAGGCTCGGGTTGTGACAAATTGCATGTGCATAGAAACCATTTAGTGGCGGGTCTTCAGTACGGGCCGGTCGTCACACCGACGACAGTACGTTGACTTAGGCGGGTGTGAGGTTGAGGGGCCAGTAGGTTATTTACACTGCGGTCTAGAGGACGATCCCCAAAAGGACGCACACCCGGCCTTTAAGACTGGTAGGTTCCAGCAAAGAGTACGCAAGACTCTAGAGTGCACCTAGGACGTGTACAGAGGCGTACGGGAGGTCTAGGCCTGGTAGTGTGTATACCCGCCTAGGGGTGGAGATGCCCGCTCCACCGCTGCCGTAGCCACAACGGTAGTACCTGAGAGTGTAGCTAACACCGAAAAGCGGGAACTAAAGGTCTGTGATCACAGAGTCGTGTGGGTGAGTTGCACTTGTATGAATCATATCATGACATGCATATCATATCATACGTAAACCTAGAACATAATTTGCAGACCCTTATCATATTAGTATGGGCTCTTTTATATGATAAGTTACAATTCTGGAAATCTTAACTTATAAGTTTGTATGGGCACTCATATAAGTTAAGGTACTCATGTGATGATAGTGTAGAATTATTTACTTATTTGCTATACATGCGCGCACTGCTTACTACTTACTTCTTTTACTGCTCTTCCTGCTTACTTGTTATACTGCTAGAGTAGTGCTTGTTTATATATATACTTGTTATCTCCTGCTTTTGTTTACTCCACTTTGTTGTCCTCCGCTTCTTCCTCCCGCTCGGTGCCTAGGAGTCGCGGGGGGAGGAGGGGAAAAAATTGGCTTAGTCTTTATGACTAACGGTCGGTTGTGACCGTAGGAGTTCGAGGAGCTGGAGCACCAGCACGACCAGACATGACATGTTGGCAGGATCTGGGGAGCAGATGCTGCGCAGTACATCTACTATAAGCAGGTGTTTGAAGATTTGAGAGTTTGTTTAGCTTCCACATAGATGTAGAGTGAGAGAGTGAGATTTTGTTCTACTTTGGATATGTACCGGGCATAAGCCCTTTTACTCTTTCATTTATTGTACTTATTGAAGGACTGATTACATTTGGACATATTTATACAGATGCGTGTGATTGTGGACTTGTTTACTTTTTCTTCTCATTCTTGTTGGCCTAGTTGATCGTTCTTGCCGGCATGATCGACGTCTTGCAGAGGCGGATAACTCATGTGTTAGCGTCACCGTAAGGCGGCGATTCTGGGCATAAGATCCGGGAACTCTCCTGGTGCGGGAGAGGGGTCTTACAACGTTAGCGAGTAAACGCCAGAAGTAGTGTTAGCGAAAGACTCGCACTTGCAAAATGATTAACATGAATCTGAATTAGCTATAGTTTATGCATAGATCTCCATGCCCAAGCAAGCACGGTCCAAACTGCCCGGACCCGAGCCAAGTCCATTTACATGGAAATGAATTGCTAATTTTGATCAAAGTATATATACACACCGCTTGATCAATTTTTGACTATCGCGATGAGTACAGGCCACTCATGCGTCCCATTGATAATGTCCATGAAGGAAGGTGTTACAATTGTCAGTTCATCAAAGGGCATGATCATGAATTCATAGCTTCAATATTAAATATGATTTTTGATTACCCAATTATTATTTGAATGCCAATTGGGAATAGCTGACCACAAATATCCAGCATCTCGAATATGCAAGACAACATTATTATTATTGCTATTATTGGTGCTAGGAATTAAAAAGACTTTTCATGCATATATTATGTATGCATAGAAGTGGGAAAAAAAGCACAATCATGCGGGAATAACGCACACTACAAGCTGCACGCAGGCAAGCTAAGCAGCAGAATGCTTCTCCAATCGCATAAACAAATTAAAGTAAACCTCCAGTGTCCATGTCCTCCATAGGCGGGAGTTGCCTAGAATGTCCCTGAATGGCAATTGGTGTAAGATGCATAATAAGGCGCTTGAGAATCGCAAATCACACATTTGCACATGTAACGGCGGTAGCAGGTGGCTTCCGCAACGAAGCAGCCTGCAACTCTTGACAGTCTTGACATCAGATGTTCGCGCACACGTCCGGGCAGCTGTTACGCCGATAACAATTTTGGCCCCGCAGAGTGGGTAAAAATTCTTCTATGCATCCATGAGAAGTTGTTGGTATCGACGACATCACTCCAATAAATAACATCAGCAACACTTAATTAGTTAATTGTTGTCCCAAATACATACCCAACACTAGCTAGCTAGCTATTAATAACACACTTGTATGAAGTAGTATTCCCAGGAAGTATATTCTCTCTCTTTTTTTATCGAGCACCGCCAACTATATATTTACCACATGCATGCCGTTAATTATTATAACTCATATAAATTGTTTAATATCGTACAAATTAAACAATAATTCGTTCATATAATTAACTAGGTAAGTCAAAATAATATTATTTGATATTTAATTTTATTTGATCCAGAATTAATATTTTATTTATAATTATTGTTTCTATATTATGATCATGATTTTATCATAAATATTAACGCATTTCATTAATTAGTGCGTAAATCTTAGAAATTATATACGACTCCCATAAAATTTTATGTGTCTTTTGCAAACAATCTTAGTGTTTAAATTATTAATAAAAAAATCTGAATTATTATTAGTAGAGTTTCTTCTTAAATTACTTTCAAGAGTGCGTGAGAGAGGGGAGGGAATCAACTCACCTAAGTTACTCGGGACAAGGATTATGAGTGTTGCTATTGAAATCATTATTCTTCGATAAAACTCCATGACTAATTGCTATCTAAAAACACAAA
This sequence comes from Dactylorhiza incarnata, assembly GCA_033032865.1. NCBI lineage: Eukaryota > Viridiplantae > Streptophyta > Magnoliopsida > Asparagales > Orchidaceae > Dactylorhiza > Dactylorhiza incarnata. The sequence goes on from JAWHQI010000007.1 coordinate 10,782,579, forward strand.
GATATATTGTAGTTGAAGAAGCACAAGTAGGAATGCCAGAGATATGATGTAGTTGAAGAAGCACAATTTGAGATGCATGATTCAATCAACCTAACTTCATTTTTATATAGTTGAAACTCTAAAGCATAGGAAGACTTGTTCTATGTTAACCTTATCAGGGATGCATGACTCAATCAACCAAACTTCTTTTTTATATAGTTCAAATTTTAAAGTATAGGACCGTAAAAAAATATAAATTAAAATTATATTTTTTATTTTAAATAAAAATTTACGCTTACGTAAAAAAAATTATTTTTCTTCATCTCTCCCTCTCTCTCTCCCTTTTCTCTCCCTTTCTCTCTCTTTCTTTCTTTCTCTCTCCCTCTCTCACGCATATCATTTTTTTTCTTTTATTGGAATCGAGAATGAGGAGAGAGAATGAGAGAGGTGAAAGTTTTGATCTAACGGTCCCTATTTATCATACCATAATTGACGGTGCAAATTTTTTTAATGAATTTTTATTTCAGGCTATTCGCAGGCCGCAATATTTATTTTTAATATAGTATATATATATATATTGAAAAGTCCACCCTTTTTTTTATTTCTCTTATAACTAATTCTTCTCTATCTGTTGTCATTTGTGGTGAGTGGGGATGCGGCCTGAGCAAGAAAATCATCGAATAATGTTAAAAAATGAAGCTGAAAGTCTAACTCATTTTTTTATTTCTCTTATGACTATTTCTTCTTCTATCCGTTGCCACTTGTGGGTGAGTGGGGAACTGACCTGAACAAGAAAATCATTGAATTATGTTAAGGGTAAATTTGAAAGTCCACCTCATTTTTTTATCTATTATTAATAAAAAAAATCATCGAATTATGTTAAGGGAAAGTCCACCTCATTTTTTTATCTATTATTAATAAAAAAATTTATCCGTTGTCATTTGTGGGTGAGTGGGGAGTCGGCCTGAATAAGAAAATCATCGAGATGATGTTAAAGATTAAATTTGAAATTCTACCTCATCTTTTATTTCCCTTATTACTTATTCTTCTTCCATCTCTTGTCACTAAAGTCGCTCGAAAATCGCTCGAATATTGAGCCGAATCGGAATGGTTACAATTGATTCGACTCAATTTGAGTCGATTCAATTTGACTCGAATCTGATTTCGAGCCGATTTCGAGTCAGCCCTGAATCGCTCGAAAGACGATTCGAATCAACTCAAATTGATTAAAAACATTATGTATTTATTAATGTATTATTATTTTAAAATTAAAAACACTAAATTTTAAACTCAAATACAAATATTGAATGCTTTAAGTGTTTCATTTGCTAAGTTTAAATGCTTCCCAATTTAATTTCGAGCCAACTTCGAATAAAGAAAAAATTTGCTCAATTTCGAGCCAACTTGATTCGATTTCGAGCCAGCTCGATTCAATTTTGATCCATCTAAATTCTATTTCGAGCCAGCTCGATTCGATTTCGAGCCGGCTAGGAATCGAGCCATTTCGAGCCGAGCCGAGCAGTCTCGACTCGAAATCGATTTCGAGCCGATTTCGGCTCGAAAATTTTGATTTCGAGCCGAGCCCAAATCGCTCGAACTCGATTCGATATCAGCCCTACTTGTCACTTGTTGGTGAGTGGCCGGAGCCGCCGCTGCCGCGCCGGCCGGAGGCCAGGCAAGCCGCACAGCATTTGTCGCGCCGGTCGTACTCGGGCCTCCGCTGCACAACCGAAAACTCGCATATGTGTGGCTTCCGCGTGGCCGGAGGCCCCGCATGCCATGCATGCCACGCAAGTGTGTGGCCTCCGCATGGCAGGAAGCCATGTATGCCGCGGGACATCTGTCGTGTGGCCTCCGCTGCACAGCAGTAGGCGCGTAGGCGCGTGATGAGTCCAATTTATATACACTTTTTCGGACTCATCTAGGCTTATTTTCACGCACATGCACTTCACTTTCTGCACATTATTGCTTATATTGCATTGATACTCTGGATTACATGAAGTGCACATTTAGGCCCGTTGTGGTATGCAATTGCGCACTATTTTGTTGGGGGTAAGCACTTGGTGTTCCCCATTATTTTTATGCTTTTATGCTCGTGCTAGAGGTGTTTTCCCAGCTGTTTATTGTGCTGTGAAGGTGGGCATATCTCCATATTGCCCAAATTGCATTTCTGCATACATCGCACGCTCGTGCGTTTTCTTGACGCACGATCACTTCGACCGTGCGTGCTTATCTGCTGGCAAAATGGTGATCTGAATTTGCCCGTGCGTCTTACACACGATCGGTTTCGACCGTGCGTGAGTAAAACGCACGAGCCTCCCTGTAAGCCTGTTTTCGTACATTCGGAATTTGCCCGTGCGTTTTTACGCACGGTCGACTTCGACCGTGCGTGAGTAAAATGCACGGACGCTCTGGGTCGGCTTCCTGGGCTTTCTTTTTAATAAATATCGCACGGTCTACGCACGGTCGTGCGTTCGACCGTGCGTGACCAATTTCTGACTACTTTTCTATAAAAGCTGCAGACTTCGACCTAGACGGGATCGATCATCTTTCCCGCCCCCGAAGGGTTCCAGTTCCGCCATTTCGCCGCTCCATCGCCGCCCACCTTAAGGAGGAGCTCCGGCCACCATTTCCTTGCAAATCTAGAGACGGAGCATCCTCTCGGCCGCCTCCATCATCCAAGTGCCTCAAGGAGAGGATTCCACCCTCATCTTCATCGCCAAGCAAATAGTTCTTCGCATCGGACGTGACTGGATTGTAGTTTACCGGAGAAGACGGGTCCATTGGGAGGAAATGACAACCCTCCTCGACCCCGGACGATACTTGGTGTTAGTTATGGGGTGTCGACTTATCACCTAGAGGGGGGTGAATAGGTTTTTCAAATTGTTTTATTCCCCTTTTCGTGTTCTTATTTTCTGGTTAATAGATTTAGAGATTGAAAAGCACAGTACAGAAAACACACAAAGACTAATAGAGGTTCCTCAAGACAGGGTGTCTTGAGTAGTCCTCTTTCCCTCTGCGCCTACCTAGCAGAGTGCTAGGCTTGGCAAACTCCGCCAATGTCTCTGGCCCGCAAGCCTTACAACTCAGACTCGCAAGTCCCTACAGCCTAGGCCCGTAAGCCCCTTCACTGCACCCGAGTCCGCAAGCTCGACACTCAGGCCCTCAAGCCCTACACAGCACAAACCCGCAAGTCTTGCCTGAAGCGTAGGCCCGCAAGCCCCTTCACTTCACCCGAGCCCGCAAGCTCAACACTCAGTCCCTCAAGCCTTACACAGCACAGACCTGCAAGTCTTGCCTGCATCCTAGACCCGCAAGCCCCTTCACTGCACCTGAGCCCGCAAGATCGACATATTTGGACCCGCAAGTCCCTCTGCCCTAGCTCTCAAGCCTCACAGATCTCAAGCCCTCAAGCTCGACACTTAGATCTGAAACCAGATCTTACAGATTTGGCCCGTAAGCCTCACAGATAAAGATATACAAGGTTTGTTCTTCTGCCTGATAGAGATCGTCATCTTGTCTTGAAGAAGATACTTCAGTTGTGAGCGTTGATAACACAGATCTTCTTCAAACCTTCTTCTTTTGCCTGATGTTGACTGGCTTCCTTTCTTGAACGATTCTCAGCAGTCGATGAGACTTGACTGCTACTTGAAGAACACAGGATGATCGTTTTGTTCTTCCTTTCTTTCTTTCTTCTTCACCGCAACTTGTACTGTTGTATTCAAAATGCTCAGCAGGATTCTTTTTCGTTCTTTCGTTCTCCTCTTTCTCTAGGGCATCACTGTTCCCTTTTATAGGACGGATGAGCCGCTTAACGGTCACCTATAATGTCCTTTACTGATAGACGCCCATCCCTCAAGAGCACGCGCTGATTGGACAATCAAGCGGCGACATTAAATGCCGACAACGAGTCTGGCATTTTTGAATCTGTCTCGACGATGTTTCCATGGTTACGACGACATGGACAATATCTCGACGACATGACTTGTCGTTGTCTTGGACTTGGACAGATCTACAAGTCTCCTTCCTTCTTCTCCTGATAGAGATATCTCGACGACACGGGACATTCCTTCTGCACTTGTACTTTAGGACGACATGAAGTCATCTAACTGATGTCAATGTAATCTTCTTGATTGCTTGATATCGTTGAGACCACCTTATCTTGTCGACGACTTAATAGATATCATGTCGACAGACTATTCTTCAGCAACTGCTTGTCTTCATATGACCTGAAAGGCCTCTGATATCAGTTGAAAGTAATCTCTGATATCAAAGGAAAGGGAGGTTAGATCTTAAAGTTACTCTAGAGGGGGGGTGAATAGAGTATTAAAAAATTTTCACTTATTTTTATAGCGGAATTAAAATAGTGATATTTATATGTGTATAATAGAGTGAGTTATAAAAACAAACACAAAGAGATCACACAGCACAGCACAGAAAAATAAACAAGAATCACAGAAGACACAAGGATCTATAGTAGTTCCCCAATAAACCTGGGTAAATATACTCTTCTACCACCCTTGGTAAAAATCCACTAGGTTTTTGATCAGGTGCCATATCACCAATGGGTTTTTGATCAGGTGCCCAATACACCAACTTGAGCTTTTGATCAGGTGCTCAAACCAAACTACTTGTTTTTGTTTAGGTGCCCTGCCACCAAGGGGTTAACTTTTGAAGGGAGTTAGAACCCTGTACAAGAGGGGATAAAGAGGGTTATGAAGTTCTTCTCTGTCAATAATCTTAGAGAAGACTAGTGGATTTGATGTTGTAAAGCTCCCCCTGTCTTGATTGAAATGGTTGATAGTTGAGGATGGAGCTTTCTCTTGAATGAAATATCTTCCTTTGATAGCTGATGAATCTGAGAGACAAAAGTTTCTCAGATTGTTTGTTGCTCTTGAAGATTTAAAACTTTGCAGCAGAAATCTAAGATAAGATCTGTGTTGTTGTTCTCAGAGAATGAAAGAGCTGCTTGAGGAAGATGAAGATCTGTAAAGCTTTTTTTTCTTTGTTTTTGCTTTTTGCATTTCTCTTTTTCTTCTTCCTCTTAATTGTATTCTTCCTTTTTCTTCTTCCTGTCTTGTTGTGCTGTAATAATGTTGTATCTGTAAATCTTCTTATTGCTTATTCCTTTTGAAAACTTCTGACTGATTTGAAATCAAATCCTTTAATTAAGGAATAAAATATTCTGAAAGAATTTTCTTGGAACTGTGTCCATTAATACTTTTCCTTTTCCATGAAAGTGTTCTTTTTCAATATATGTCAACGACCACTTTTTCGAAATGAGAGAATAAATAAAAGGAAAGATAATATCCTTGACTTATCTGGAGAAATATATCCGTTGCTGAAAGTCGATCTGAGTTCAGAGAATGAAATAAAAATAATCCTTCTGAAATACTGAACTGAATAGAAATTTCGTCGATCTGAGAATTGAGTTCGTCGAACAGAGTGTTGAGTTCGATGAACTGAATCTGGAGTTCGCCGATCTGAGAGCTGATTTGCTAAATCTGCCTGGAAGAACTGAGTTCGTCGATCTGAGAATGAATTTCGTCGATCTGAACATCTTGATACGTATTCTTCGAACGCAGAGCTGAGTTCGTCGAACGCATAATGAAGCTCGTTGAACTGAAGAGATAAACTGTTGGACTGGCTTGAGAATTGAGTTAGTCGAGCTGAGATGATATTTCGTCGACCGCTGAGACTTGGCAAATTCGTCGGCTGCTGAGACTGAGCCAATTCGTCGACCGCTGAGACTGAGCAAATTCGTCGACCGCTGAGACTGAGCAAGTTCGTCAACCGCTGAGACTGAAGTTCGTCGACCGCTGAGATGCTGTAAGATCGTCGAACACTGAAGCAAGACGTTCGTCGAACGCAGTATGCATTTCATCGAACGCAGATAACATTTCGTCGAATGTAGAACCTTGGTTTTTCCTTAAGTCTAACAGCCTAAAACCTTGACCCTTAGACTATACAATGGGGGTCAACTTAGTCCTAGTCAACAGATAGTGATCCTAGCCCAAATCAGTAATAGGGTTGTTCCAACATGACCTTCTTTAGTCTTCTCAACGTCACGGCTTATTTACGACGATGTCATCGACACCAGTCTTACTTAGCCTTTCCAACGACAAGGCTTCTTTATGTCGATACCTGTCTTGTTCAGCCTTATCGACGACATGCCTCTTTTACGACGATATCTATTCTTCCTTAGCCTTATCGACGCCAAGACTTCTTTTCGACGATATCATGTCGACAGACTATTCTTCAGCAACTGCCTGTCTTCATATGACCTTCTTTAGTCTTCTCGACGTCACGTCTTCTTTTCGACGATATAGTTGTCATCAGTCTTACTTAGCCTCTACAACGACAAGGCTTCTTTACGACGATACTTGTCTTGTTTAGTCTTATCGACGACACAGCTTCTTTTCAACGATATCTTCGGCAGTGACCTTCCCTTTGCCTTTTCAACGACATTCATTTTGACTTAGCCTTATCGACGTCAAGGCTTCTTTTCGACGATATTCATTCTAACTTAGCCTTATCGACGTTAAGGCTTCTTTTTGACGATATTTGTCAGCTCGACATTCTATGAACTTGTCTTCTATTGAGATGATAAAGCTAAGAAGATAATCAAATACATAATGAAGTTCTCTTGAATTGGTGACTTCTCCAAATCAGGAATCATGAGGGCAAGATTCCTAACAGTTGGGATCGAGCTAGGACGCGGATTGACAACCCGACGATTCCTACCGAGAATCTACAACAAGCCTCCGGATTCGGTCGTATCTCTTGCCTTTTTCTCTAACTTGTGTAGATGTATATGAATGTAATCTTCATTATTTGATGATGTGCACTATAAGCCTTGCTTTGTAATGTTTATTTCATTTTTATGAAATTATCTTGTTTATTTGTGTATTTGAGGTGCGCCACCAAATCCACTCCACCCTCCACTTCATTCCACTAGACTACTCGCCCATTCCACAAGCCTTCTCTTCCATTCCGCTTGACTACTCTGTTGAAATAACCCTATTTCTGATTTGGGCTAGGATCACTATATGTTGACTAAGGAAAAAGTTGACCCCAATGTATAGTTTATGGGTCAAAAGTTTAGGCTGTTAGAACTAGAGAATTCATTCAGATTCTGCGTTCGGCGAACTCCACACTGCGTTCGACGAACGGCTATCTGCGTTCGACGAACGGCTAGCTCTCTGCATTTGACGAACGACAAGCTATCTGCGTTCGACGAACGGCTTGCTTCAAGCCCGTCTCAGCGGTCGACGATCTCGTCTCAGCGGTCGACGATCCCATCTCAGCGGTTCAGCGCTCGACGCTCCCGTCTCAGCGGTCGGAGAACAGATCCCAGCTCAGCGCTCGACGCTTTTGTTCCAGCTCAACGCTCAACGCTTTCGTTCAAGCTCAGCGCTCGACGCTTTTGCTCAAGCTCAGCGCTCGACGCTTTCACTCAAGCTCAGCTTTCGACGAATTTATTCAGGCTCAGCGGTCGACGAATCCTTCCGTTCGATGAACTCAAGTCTGCGTTCGACGAATATTCAGCAGATGTTCAGAACAGTGAATTAAATGTTGAGGTCGACGAAGTAAATATTGTGTTCGATGAAAATCTTGAGGTCGACGAATCTGCGTTCGACGAATTTTGTTCAGATCAAAGAATTATTATTTAAGCTCAGAAATTTCAGAAAGATTATATATATTTCATTCTCTGAACTCAGATCGACGACAGTAACGGCTCTTTCCATCAGATCAAATAAGGAAAATATATTTCCTTTATTATTTAAGTTATAGCCGTTGACATTTCCTCGGAAAAGGACATATTCCTGGAAAAGGAAAGAATTAAACGGCGCAGCAGATTTGTGTTTCCAAAACAACTCTTCAGAATAATATATTCCTTAATTTAAGGAATGTGCATTTAATTTCTGTCAGTGATTTCAAAAGAAAGAAAAGGAAAGAAGATATTACAGAATAATTTTACAGCTTTCACGACAGATCATATACAAAACATTTTTTTGCTGTACAGAATATACAGAGAAAAGAAAGAAAGAAAGAAATATATAGGAAGAAAAGAAATTGAAAATAACTTCTTCTTCCTCCTCAAGCAAATTCAGAATACAGATCTTCATCTTCTTCCTCCTTCAGCAGCACATTTTTTCTAAGAACATCTTCAACACTTCTCTCAGATTTCCTGCTGCAAAATAAGAATCAAGAAAGGAGAAAGTTTCAGGAAGAGAAGAGAATGAAGAACAAAAAGAACATCATCTTCTTCTTCCTCAACAACATCATTTTCACTTCAACTGAGAACTTAAATTCTTCTCTCAGTCTTTTGCTGCAAATACATATCTTCAACAGAGCAACTATAATCTGAAGAAATATCTCTCTCAGATTAATCAGCTACATGAGGATAAAGTTTTTCAAAGAAAAGCTCCAACAAAATCTACTGTCAAACATCTCATATCAGACAGAGGAGTTCTTTTCCACATCAAATCCACTAGAGTCTTCTCTATACATCTTGACAGAGAAGAACATCTAAACCCCTCTCTATCCCATTCTGTACTGGGTTAATACTCCCTTCAAAAGTGTAACCCACTGGTGGCAAGACACCTTATCAAAAAATCCTTGTGTGGTTTTTAAGCACCTTATCAAAAGCTTATCGGTGATTTGGGCACCTGATCAAACTCCCATTGGTGTGTGGACACCTTATCAAAAATCCCTTGGTGTGAGGGCACCTGATCAAAACTCCTAGTGGATTCCTACCAATGGTGGTAGAAGAGTAGACGTACCCAAGTTTATTGGGGAACTACTATAACTCCTTGTGTCCTCTGTGATTGTTTATTTCTCTGTGCTGTGTTGTGTGATTTTATTATTCTGTTTATTAATCACTCTGCTTACACATATATATAACACTATTTTTAATTCCGCAAATAAAACTAAGGGAAAAAGTTTTAAACTCTATTCACCCCCCTCTAGAGTTAATTTAAGATCTAACCTCCACTTTCATACTCTTCCATTCCGCGTGCCTACTAGTCCATCCGCCTAGCGAAGCGTGGCATAGCGCCCTGTATAATCCATTTGCCTCACGAAGCAGTGCGCTCAAGGCCTGCACAGTCCGATTCTGCACTTATTCACCTCATCTGCTTGCCTACCGGTCATCCGCCTTGCGAAGCAGTGCGCTCAAGGCCTGTCTAGTTTCCATCTCGCCAAGCGAAGTATTGCATAGCGGCATTGCATAGGAGTAGTTGTAGTTATTTTATTTACAAAACCCAAAATCCTTTTCGTCCGCATTTCATCTGCCACAAAGACTTCGATCTAATATCCTCCTTGATTTGTTAACTCCACCTTACTGTGTTCCTTGAGAGATTCGATACTTGGGGATTTACTTCCTCATATTATTACTTGACAACGACCGGTTCACTGTCATTCAGACCGCGCTTTGCTCCCGCCTATAAGCGGTGTAGGAATTCCCGCGTCAAGTTTTTGGCGCCGTTGCCGGGGAACACTGTCGTGTGAGTTTTCTGGAGAGAAAAGGGAGAGAAAGAAGCCCTTCCATCGTGTATAGTTATTTTTTTTCTTGTTTGTTTGTTTTATTTAAGATACTTTTTATTGTTATTATTTCATCCTCTCCTGTTTTAAAGTCTTAGGCAAGTTTACTCCAAGGATGTTTTAATAGTTTGTGTAAATTTCCTTGCAAGGGATTTCAGTTTCGTTATATCTGCTTTAATTGTTGAAAATGTCTCCATGGGACATTTTTCCTAGCACTTACGACAAGATGGTCTATTATATACACCAAATGAAGGAGTTAAATGCTAGGCAGTGTAGGAACTTTGTTTGCTTTTTGTGTTGAGGAGAGAGTCATGAATTGAAGGACTGTCCTAGTCTTTTCAATCCTGACCGCTGCTCCTTCACTCATGACAACATTGTCCCTATCGCTCATTCTTTACCCATGGAGGCAATCGTGCCCTCTACCCCCGAGCTTATTTCGTGCATGGACTCATCACTCCCTATGTATGGCTCCACCCCAAGTGATGATGATCACTCATTTGATGGCCAACATGGAGAGGATTGGGAGCTCCTGGATGCACCGGAGTGCGATATGGAGAGTATTCTCTCCAGTGGGGAGGTGTCCGTGGATCCTATTGCGGAGGAACTTGATCTTTTATTTTCTGATGAAATTTATTTCGTTCCTTCTGCTTCTTTGCAAAAAATTTCTACACATATTTTTGATGATACTACCGAAGATTGCTTGCAAGGTGATGTTCTGGACCTCCAAGATGCACCGAAGTGGGATGACGAGGATGACCTTTCTTGTGAGGAGATGTGCACCTCTTCATTGGTGAAGGAGATCTGCCGCACCACTGATGCATTTGAGTTTTCAGATGCGCCTTATTATGATTCTTACGATGCTAACTGTTGGGAATATTGCCCTCAATGTTCCTTTGACTTGAAGAGGCATCGCTCTCAATGCTAAGTACATATTGTATTTGATACAATCTATTTTGTCTCAAGTATTGTACAAGGAGATGATATTCCATACAATGGAATAGATTCAAAGGTATGCTGTTTAATCAGCTGAGAAGGTCTCATTGTCTCAGCTGAACCGCTGAGATAAGTCAGGAGCCGCTGAGAAGGCATCTGGGCAAGCTGAGCTGCAGATAGAAGAAAGCACTGAGACTTGGCAAGTTCGTCGAACGCAGAATGAAGTTCGTCGAACGCAGAACGCAGTTCGTCGAACACAGAATGCAGTTCGTCGGACGCAGAGACGGGATAGAAGCAAACGCTGAGAATTGGCGATTTCGTCGAACGAAGAATGAAGTTCGTCGAACGCAGAAAAGGGACAGAAGCAAATGCCGAGGCTTGGCAATCGAGTTTGTCGAACGAAGAATGAAGTTCGTCGAACGCAGAGACGGGACAGAAGAATGCAGTTCGTCGAACGCAGAATGCAGTTCGTCGAACGCAGAATGCAGTTCGTCGAACGCAGAATGCAGTTCGTCGAACGCAGAATGCAGTTCGTCGAACGCAGAATGCAGTTCGCCGAACGCAGAATGAAGTTCGTCGAACGCAGAGAAGACATGAAGATATCAAAGAGAAAATGCAGTATCGACGACATCATCAAAGAAGCCTTGTCGCTGAAAAGACTAAGTGTGACTGATGGCGTTCGACATCGTCGTAAAGAAGGCATAACGTCGAGAAGACTGAAGAAGGACAGCTGAAGACAAGCAGTTGCTAAAGCATAGTCTGTCAACATGATATCGCTCATGTCGTCGAAAGAACAAAGTGATTACGACGACAGTCTGCAAGAAAGAAGATCACAACGACACAGTCAGACAGCATATCATTGTATATGCATAAACGCCAGAATATCTCGTATCGTCGAGACATCAGCGTCAGAGGCAGAAGGTAGAAGACTTGAAGATCCACCAAGGTCTAAGGCATCGACTGTAACGGCCCAAAACGTGAAGTGACCAAAATAAATAAAGTTTGTCCCCTATGATGAAAATAATAAATCAGTGTCAACTCGGCGTAGCGTTGCCAGTTGAGTATGAATTTCTTTGATGCTTTGCGGCGCTCGAAATGTTTTAACGGAATAGAAACATCTCCTATGATAATTGAAATTGAATGCTGATAAAGGTTGCCTCTTAGCTGATATTAATGTGCTATGCGGGGTTTCCTTATGGTTGAAAGGTGGGGTGCTAATAGAGGGTTATGTTGCCTAAAATATGAGCTGGGTGTGCTGCTACTAGCTTTTGCTATTTGGGTGTGCTAATAGCTAAATTGGCTTTGAGAGGCGGTGGAGGATTTGTTTTTAGTAAATGCCGCCGACTCTCTCCTTCCTTATCTCTCGCTCTCGACATATCGCAGCTAGGGTTTTCCTACTTCTCTTCCTTCTCCCTCCCTCGTTTTGCTTGATCATCTTCTAGTTTCTACTGGGAGCAGGTTTTGATAAAGCTCTAGCTGCTCTGAGCTTCGTCGGGCTGCAACCTTCTACTGAAATTAGAGTTCTCCCTAACTTTGTGAAGAAATTTTGAGGTTTTGTTAGCTGTTTTGGTTGGCCGGCAGTTGTGTTTTGGGCTGGCAGCATCTCACTGGTTCCAGATTTGGGGGAAACTGTATGCTATTGCTGTCCTCTTGCTGTATTACTGAACTTGGCCTGTAGGTTTGGGCTGAAATGTTCCTCGGTGAGCTCCTCCTTCCTCTTTCCCCTTTCTTAATGTACAGATTGCTCTATATTTCTTGCTTCTTTTCCTTTGGCCTTGGTCGGCTAGGATTCTTAAAGTAATTTAAGTGTTGGGCTGAGAAAGGGTTTTGAACTCTATTGTTTTCATCATGATTTGGCTTGCTCGAGCTGTTATATGGTAATGAGTGTGGGCAGGTTGAAGGGGCTTTTCTGAGCATGCTTCGGTAAGATCTAAAGGAGGGATTTATTAAAGTGTTGGGCTTTATTTTGCATCAAGATTAGTTGCGGTTATAATTCTATTGGGAGAACTCCTTATAATGAACTGCCACCATCTTTTTATGGGGGATTCCTTTGTGCTGACTCTTGTTCAAAGTGGCCGGTGGTTGACCTAATAGCAAAAGTGGATTCATCATAAACTGCTGCCCCTCTTTTAATTATTTTAAAGGAATGAGATTAGGATGACCGAACCAATTGGTTCAGTATTTCTAATTTCCTTTTTATGTATTTTTGCATGGGTTTGGCTTGGCCAATGAGAGTGCTGATGATTAAGTGGTAAGAATTAAAATGATATATTTTACAAAGCAGTTCATGAAGTATTAAAATGAGGGGTTCTCTGATGTTATTGGCTTTTCATGTTTACTGGTTTAGTGATACTGATTTATATGGAGATGTTATATTGTTTTCTTATCATTGAACCTAGCTCTTTTATGGTGAAGGGCTAGTTAAGTGGCAACCAAATGATGTCATCATAATAGTCAATATTGTAGCTATGCTGAGGTGCAACCCCGATATAAATGACCCGAAATGATATGATGCTTAGACAGATACCGTGAAGGATGGCACCTCAAAATATGATATGAATACTGATACTGATGGTGAGAGCTACTTGTTTCATTTAAGCTTTATTGCTTTATGTTCTTTTTACATATGCACTCTTATGCTACTGAATGTTAAATGCATAGTTGATATCACTGATACTAAATGTCGCTATATTGTATGGCCTTGAAAAAGGCAAACAGGCGAATGATATTTCTGAGGGGATTTTAAAAAATGAATAACTCACTTTATGTAAGCGTGTCGACACGAGGTTATATTATGGGCGACTTGAATATGCATGCACATGAATGACCCTTCGGGGTAAAGGACCCTTCGGGGTATCTAAGGACCCTTCGGGGTAAAGGACCCATCTAAGGACCCTTCAGGGTAAAGGACCCTTCGGGGTAAAGGAAAAAGGAAAAAGAATTCGAATCGCTCCTAATATATCCTAAGAAAAGAAACGTTCATGGAAATACTGAATTAAAGAGTTATAATGGTACATGGATAAATGTTTATAGACATGAAAACTGATATGAAGTTATGTATATACACTGCTTCCATAGCTCATATGAATGTTATAGCTCCTTATACTGTTTATGATTACTGAAATGTTTCCCCCAGTCATTATGTTCTCTCCTAGACATACTGATACATGAAATTATTGCTTACACTGATATACTGATACAAGGATTTATTGCTTATACGGATACACTGCTTTAAGGTTATATTGTTACATGATATGATTATGATTCTATACTGCTCATACTGTTTTAGTGATACTAACATGTTCGTATAATTATATGTTTCATAAGGTCACTACTGATACAGACAAACGGTTAGTATGAAAAACATGTTTTAAAATGCGAAAGTTTTACTTTAATTATTTACAGCAATGAAAGAGGTTTATCCTCACTTAGTCATATTCGTATGACTAAGCCGGTCGTCAAATTTTGTAGGTAACGGACGTGATTTTGGATGCGCAAAAGCAAAAGAACTGTTGTGGAGAACAAATAAAAAAATATTCGACAGAAAAATATAAGGTACGAAATTACATGTTATTATTATGTGTTTTTATTCTGTATTTACTAGCCGCACTTCAGCCCGGGACAAATGTTATGTTTATAGCTTAGATATAGAAGTATGTGGGGTCTCAAATGGGGGGCCTCACAATTTGGTATCAGAGCTAGGTTTGAAGAAGTTCGGTTGTAGTGAGTACTGAATAAGTACACATGATATGTAGATAAGAAGATCGCTGATAGACAATTACTCAATATCTGTCGAAATCGAATTACGTTGAGAAGGGTTATAGAAGGAGTTTATGAAAGAATAGAAATCACATAAAGTGAAATGAATGTAAATAGATATTGATATTGTTACGATTGCACAAGTCACTTAGTAGATATGTACAATAGATGAATATGTCACGAAGGGTGTACAAATGATGGGCTCTAATTTTCTAACAAGAGATAAATGTTTCTTTTTATGGCGACATTGTTAAACATCCGTAGAAAAGTATAATAATGTTTTTGACTGCTAAGTTGAGATTTTTACAATGATAAGATTAAATAGTAGTCAATGAAAGGACTATGCATTGTAAGTGTACTTTTACTTATATGATATACATTGTTTTGAAACAATGTGTTCCACAAACATGTATAAAGAAAATGAAATACGGTTACAATTGCAATCAAGAAATGAGTGAGATAGTATAAGCAATAATTGAAAGCAAGAGTTTAAAGGATAAAAAGAAGTTGTAAACGATAACAATGTGAGGCTAAGGGCAAATGAAATATGTTATAGGTTGTTCTGAAAGAAGGATTACAAAGAGGGGGTGAAAGGGTAAGCAACGATTGAAACGTTCGACGCAGGATATAAGATTAATATAAGTTCTAGTTGTGCTTAGAGTAAACGATAAGGGAAGTAGGACCTTGCTTTATGACAAGGAAATAGGGGAATTAAGATGTGTAAAGTAGACAAGATAACGTGGTAACGACTTGTTTCTATAAAATTTAAATGATGTCTTGTCCAACAGGATCCGTAGCCTTACATCGATAGAAGCCTAAGCTAATTACGTACAACCATAAACTGATTATGTTTGATGAAAAAGATACTAGAGATATGATTGTACTTTTAGCTCTGAAGGAAGAAACAACTTCTTTTGACATGAAAGTAGTT
This sequence comes from Dactylorhiza incarnata, assembly GCA_033032865.1. NCBI lineage: Eukaryota > Viridiplantae > Streptophyta > Magnoliopsida > Asparagales > Orchidaceae > Dactylorhiza > Dactylorhiza incarnata. Next base: position 10,797,727 of record JAWHQI010000007.1, read on the forward strand.
GCCAGCAAAGATGAAGTGAATGTTAGCAAAGATGAAGTGAATGTTACAAATTACGACTATCATAATGACAATATGAGTGTATATATCAAATGTATTTTTATGACTCAAACCGGTTCACATGAATTGGGTAAACATATCACAAGTAAGTTCGATATGTCATCATTCGACTATAACAAGTAAGGATTAAGATGATGCGTAATCGTAAAGGCATGAAATGAATATGCTATCTAACATGAGAGGAAGAAAAGAAAACATTGATGGAAAAGGGCGTCGTTAAATTCAGAAATGTAGGATGGTGCATGAAACAAGAAATTGTTGGGTTAAATTAATATCAAATCGAAAAGATATTATGTTTAGATGAAATGACAGATAGCAATATTGATGAAAGAAAAAAACTACTAATAGTTGATGTTTTTATGGTATCACCCGACCCATAACATGAAGCTACTAATGTCGTTTTTGCGATAAAAAAAAAAGAAAATAGATGTGATGTTTAATGTACTAAGTCAAATGAGCATAAATGTATTATCACCCAGATGAAACATATAATCGTAATGGCAAAGGTATCGGAAGAATAGTAGAGATGGAAAACTTCTCCATTTAATAGAAGATAATCAATAGTTGTACATGATTTGATTAAAATGAAAATAGTCTTATATTATGTTGCATTATTGCTAATGAAGAGTGCATAGATCAAAGGTTTTTACCGTCTGAAAATTTTAAATATCCGTAGTAAGTCTGCATAACATTCAAGGCAACAGCTATAAAGACTATAAGAATTTGAGTTAAGGATCACGAAATACTCACTACTGAGAATAAAAAGAGAATATTATGATGGGTAAATAACATTGAAGGAAATGAATGTGCATTGAAGTCTACCTTCGTCTTATGTGGCCTATATGCTTTTGAACAAAATGTACTACACACAGGTAAACTAAAAAAATTAAATAAGATTACAAGTGAGAACAATGTGAAAATGAAAGTCCACTGATAATTGTCATATTGGAGGTCGTTTCGCAAGAAGTGTTATAATGAGGAACTGATAGGATAATTAACTAGGAGGTACTCTTTTGAATTAACGAGGTAGGAATCCGACGCAGAATATTACTATGCGTACTCAAAGTCATATTATAGAGAATAAGAAAGAGGAAGTCAATGTATTAAACGAAACTGAAGATATAATAACAACGTGTTCGAAGAAGATGAGATAAAAGTTAATTTGCTTACACGGAATATAATGTCACATTAAAGGAAAGTTTCTATGACAAAAGTTTTACGAATAAAGTTTATATGCAATGCTGATGAATGATAATATGTGCGTTGGTAAGAAAGTAATGTGAAAGCTCACAATGTGCATGTCTTGTTAAGTGCGTTACGACAATGTTTTAATAATTAAGGTACTGCAAGGCGATAAATGCTTTACTAACTGTCTGCTATGGGAGATTGTGGCGGATTGTCGATCGCTATAATGTAAGGATTCGTAACCAGGGAAAGCAAGCACAGGTTTGACATAGAAAAGTAAGAAATATAACATATCTTTGGGAATTGTTATTGCGTCCTATTTTCGAGGACAAAAATTCCTATAAGAGGGGAAGAAATTGTAACGGCCCAAAACGTGAAATGACCAAAATAAATAAAGTTTGTCCCCTATGATGAAAATAATAAATCAGTGTCAACTCGGCGTAGCGTTGCCAGTTGAGTATGAATTTCTTTGATGCTTTGCGGCGCTCAAAATGTTTTAACGGAATAGAAACATCTCCTATGATAATTGAAATTGAATGCTGATAAAGGTTGCCTCTTAGCTGATATTAATGTGCTATGCGGGGTTTCCTTATGGTTGAAAGGTGGGGTGCTAATAGAGGGTTATGTTGCCTAAAATATGAGCTGGGTGTGCTGCTAGTCATTTCATATGTGGGTGTGCTGTTACTAGCTTTTGCTATTTGGGTGTGCTAATAGCTAAATTGGCTTTGAGAGGCGGTGGAGGATTTGTTTTTAGTAAATGCCGCCGACTCTCTCCTTCCTTATCTCTCGCTCTCGACATATCGCAGCTAGGGTTTTCCTACTTCTCTTCCTTCTCCCTCCCTCGTTTTGCTTGATCATCTTCTAATTTCTGCTGGGAGCAGGTTTTGATAAAGCTCTAGCTGCTCTGAGCTTCGTCGGGCTGCAACCTTCTACTGAAATTAGAGTTCTCCCTAACTTTGTGAAGAAATTTTGAGGTTTTGTTAGCTGTTTTGGTTGGCCGGCAGTTGTGTTTTGGGCTGGCAGCATCTCACTGGTTCCAGATTTGGGGGAAACTGTATGCTATTGCTGTCCTCTTGCTGTATTACTGAACTTGGCCTGTAGGTTTGGGCTGAAATGTTCCTCGGTGAGCTCCTCCTTCCTCTTTCCCCTTTCTTAATGTACAGATTGCTCTATATTTCTTGCTTCTTTTCCTTTGGCCTTGGTCGGCTAGGATTCTTAAAGTAATTTAAGTGTTGGGCTGAGAAAGGGTTTTGAACTCTATTGTTTTCATCATGATTTGGCTTGCTCGAGCTGTTATATGGTAATGAGTGTGGGCAGGTTGAAGGGGCTTTTCTGAGCATGCTTCGGTAAGATCTAAAGGAGGGATTTATTAAAGTGTTGGGCTTTATTTTGCATCAAGATTAGTTGCGGTTATAATTCTATTGGGAGAACTCCTTATAATGAACTGCCACCATCTTTTTATGGGGGATTCCTTTGTGCTGACTCTTGTTCAAAGTGGCCGGTGGTTGACCTAATAGCAAAAGTGGATTCATCATAAACTGCTGCCCCTCTTTTAATTATTTTAAAGGAATGAGATTAGGATGACCGAACCAATTGGTTCAGTATTTCTAATTTCCTTTTTATGTATTTTTGCATGGGTTTGGCTTGGCCAATGAGAGTGCTGATGATTAAGTGGTAAGAATTAAAATGATATATTTTACAAAGCAGTTCATGAAGTATTAAAATGAGGGGTTCTCTGATGTTATTGGCTTTTCATGTTTACTGGTTTAGTGATACTGATTTATATGGAGATGTTATATTATTTTCTTATCATTGAACCTAGCTCTTTTATGGTGAAGGGCTAGTTAAGTGGCAACCAAATGATGTCATCATAATAGTCAATATTGTAGCTATGCTGAGGTGCAACCCCGATATAAATGACCCGAAATGATATGATGCTTAGACAGATACCGTGAAGGATGGCACCTCAAAATATGATATGAATACTGATACTGATGGTGAGAGCTACTTGTTTCCTTTAATCTTTATTGCTTTATGTTTTTTTTACATATGCACTCTTATGCTACTGAATGTTAAATGCATAGTTGATATCACTGATACTAAATATCGCTATATTGTATGGCCTTGAAAAAGGCAAACAGGCGAATGATATTTCTGAGGGGATTTTAAAAAATGAATAACTCACTTTATGTAAGCGTGTCGACACGAGGTTATATTATGGGCGACTTGAATATGCATGCACATGAATGACCCTTCGGGGTAAAGGACCCTTCGGGGTATCTAAGGACCCTTCAGGGTAAAGGACCCATCTAAGGACCCTTCGGGGTAAAGGACCCTTCGGGGTAAAGGAAAAAGGAAAAAGAATTCGAATCGCCCCTAATATATCATAAGAAAAGAAACGTTCATGGAAATACTGAATTAAAGAGTTATAATGGTACATGGATAAATGTTTATAGACATGAAAACTGATATGAAGTTATGTATGTACACTGCTTCCATAGCTCATATGAATGTTATAGCTCCTTATACTGTTTATGATTACTGAAATGTTTCCCCCAGTCATTATGTTCTTTCCTAGACATACTGATACATGAAATTATTGCTTACACTGATATACTGATACAAGGATTTATTGCTTATACGGATACACTGCTTTAAGGTTATATTGTTACATGATATGATTATGATTCTATACTGCTCATACTGTTTTAGTGATACTAACATGTTCGTATAATTATATGTTTCATAAGGTCACTACTGATACAGATAAACGGTTAGTATGAAAAACATGTTTTAAAATGCGAAAGTTTTACTTTAATTATTTACAGTAATGAAAAAGGTTTATCCTCACTTAGTCATATTCGTATGACTAAGCCCGTCGTCAAATTTTGTAGGTAACGGACGTGATTTTGGATGCGCAAAAGCAAAAGAACTGTTGTGGAGAACAAATAAAAAAATATTCGACAGAAAAATATAAGGTACGAAATTACATGTTATTATTATGTGTTTTTATTCTATATTTACTAGCCGCACTTCAGCCTGGGACAAATGTTATGTTTATAGCTTAGATACAGAAGTATGTGGGGTCTCAAATGGGGGGCCTCACATCGACAAAGTCCTATCGTCGAGATATTATCCATATCGTTGTAATGCTGTCAGTATCGGCATGAAGCTGGAAATATCGTCGAGATGGAATTCAAATGTTGCGGACGCGCAGTCTGCATTTAATGTCGCCGCCGGATTGTCCAATCAGCGCGTGCTCTTAAGGAATGGGCGTCTGACAGTAAAGGACATTATATGTGACCGTTAAGCGGCTCATCCGTCCTATAAAAGGGAACAGTGATGCCCTAAAAGATAAAATCTTTGTGAGAGAGACAAGAACGAAAAAGAATCCCGCCGTTGCTCTTCAAGATAACAGTACATTCTGCGGAGAAGAAGAAGAACAAGTAGAGGACAAGAATCAAGCGTTCTCAGAATAATCAGTCATCTCCATTGACTGATAAGAAGCCGATCAACATCAGGAAATAGAAGAGGAGGCTGAAGAAGATCCAGTGCTGAAAACAAAAAATCAAGAAGCATCTTCTTCAAGTCTAAGAAGCCGATCTCCATCAGGCTAAGTTGCCGATCTCCATCAGGCAGAAGAAACAGTTGTCATTACTGTAAATCTTTTATTGTTGAAAGGCTTGAGGGCCTAAGTGTCTAGCTTGAGGGCTGGAGAGCTGTGAGGCTTGAGGGCCAGGGCAGTGGACTTGCGGGTCCGATTTTATCTAGCTTGAGGGCTGGAGAGTTGTGAGGCTTGAGGGTCAGGGCAGTGGACTTGCGGGTCCGACACCATCTAGCTTGAGGGCTGGAGAGCTGTGAGCCTTGAGGGCCAAGGCAGTGGACTTGCGGGTCTGACACCGTCTAGCTTGAGGGATAGAGAGCTGTGAGGCTTGAGGGCCAGGGCAGTGGACTTGCGGGTCAGATTTTGTCGAGCTTGAGGGCTTGGGTGCAGTAAGGGCTTACGGGCCTAGGCTGTAGGCACAGGACTTGCGGGTCTGTGTTGTGTAGGGCTTGAGGGCTTGAGTGCCGAGCTTGCGGGCTCGGGTGCAGTAGGAGCTTGCGGGCTTAGGCTGTAGGACTTGCGGGTCCGTGTTGTAAGGCTTGCGGGCCTGAAGCTTTGGCGGAGTTTGCTGAGCCTAGCACACTGCTAGGTAGGCGCAGAGGGACAGATGACTACTCAAGACACCCGGTCTTGAGGAACCTCTATAAATTTTTGTGTGTTTTCTGTGCTGTGCTTTACTAATCTTTAGATCTATTAACCTAAAAATAAGAACACCTAAAGGGGATAAAATAATTTGAAAAACCTATTCACCCCCCCCCCCCCCATCTAGGTGATAAGTTGGCACCCAATAACTAACACTAACAGTGATCAAGCTTGGGAATTTGCCGGGAGTGAAACCGGGGCCACTCCTCCTATGTTGAACTTTTTAGTTCTTCCTCCATTTTATTTCCTAATCATCCTTCTTTTAATGCTGATATTGATATGTTCACCCTTCCTGCTTCCCCTCCTGCTTTAATTTCTGATATTTCGTATATCCCCCTGCAGGAGAATGAATATTTGGACCCATTTTTGGGTAATTTTGAGTGGCAGTCTTGGAAAGGAAAACATATGGCAATGATGAAATCAATCACCTATTCCACCGCATCATCATTGCCTGCGTTTTCCATGAAAGACTGGGTGCAGGGTGGTAGCGCTACTTCATCCATGACCGTCGAATGGAGGAGAGGAAGAGGATGAAGAAAGATGAAATTTGGAGATGGAAAGTCTCCGATCCTCTTGACTGTTGTTGTTGGGTCTTCGAACCCATTTCTTTCATTTCCAGTTACTACTTTAAATCAACTTATAGTTGATCATTTTGATGAGCATGTAATAATTAGGATTTATTAACTTTTGCTTTTATAGACAATCTTATATAAACTGCTTAATACAGGTATTTGGTCCACCTTAAGGACGGTAAACAAAAGGGCTAATGGGAGACAACCCAATTTTGCTTATATTGCTTTATCTAATCCGCTAATGCTATATTATATTATTTTTGTTATTGCTTGGTGCGTCCTTTTTGTAGGGTGGTGATATTTTAGTGGCGGACTTGGATTTCCATCGCAGTATTAACGCCAATCTTTTGGTATGCTCATTTCTGAGCATGGGTAACTTTTCTTCCCCTAGTCTTTTATTCAATTTTTATGGTTACATCATTTGCATCTATTGCTTAGATTGAGTCTGGGGGAGAGCCGCTATGTGTTACCCATTGCACGTGCACATCTCAGTGCATGCTGGAAGAATTTTATTTCAGTTATCTTATGTGTTCATCTTCATCGCACACCACAGCACCTACTTGAGCGCGCACTCACTTGTTTGTATGCCCATGTATATTCAATTCTTGGTTGTGATGTAGGAATTGTTGTATTAGCCTAAAAAATTGAAAGATAGAGTGGCATGTTGACTCTTGTAGTGCTCTAGTTGAGTACTCGTGTCTTGCATAGGGATTTGAGTAGAATTAAATTTTATTTATGCTTCTAATTACAATTAGTAGATTTGCATAGATTTTAATTTATTTTACTCAAAATGGTGAATGTGGTTGAATCTAGTGGTATCAGTGTATTGTGTGTAGGCGAGCGTGAGGTTCGTATTGCTCGAGTCGGGAGGAAGGATTAACTTTCTCGGGGGCTAAGAACTTGCCCCAAGCGACTCTCGAAGCATGGGTGCGAACGATTTGCAAAGTGAGCGTGACGTAGGCCATATATTTGGCAAGCTTGAGCTTTGTTCTACCATTCCTATACGCTAACCGTTGCTAGCCTATTTTTGTGTCTACCCGACCTTTTGGTTCAGCTCCACCATACTTCACCAAGGCCTAAAAGCTAATCCCATTTTCACAACCAAAAATAAGCCAAAAGCATTAACGAATTGTAATTTGCCAATGCGGTGCGGCGATGAGATATTTTAGTGTTGTTGTGGATTTCTTAAAAAATTTCTATATGCTGAGATTTTTGCGAATAGATTTGGGGATAAAAAAAAAGCAAAGAAAAAATTTTTATCCCTAGCGTTTTAATTGAAACATATAGTTCTATCGATTGGAGTAGGTCATGTGCACATCCAGTTTCAAAGTCAAGTCTAGGGGTGTGTTACACATGTATTATTGAGGCTGCTATGATTTAGCAATTTTGTGTGCTCATTTGGGTTGCGATTAGCCTTCACGTTTATCTTTGCTTTCCAAACCGTAACCTAAGCCTCGTGTTAACCAAAAAAAGTCCTATTGATTCATCTTGTGAGTTCACTAGCGCCGTGGAGAGAGTGTGACAGGGTGAGCTTATGGCCCTCGGCGTTGATGGATTTCAACGGAGATAATTCTGAGTTCCGGTCTTGGGTTACACTCCCCTTCGCGTCTAGCTTACTTTCGTACAACGCGTGACCACGAGATTTACCAACCTTCCATTTTTGAGTAAAACAAATAAATTCATTTTTACGCATCTACACTTTTTTTATAAATTAGCTAGAATATTTAGAAACTTCATCTAATAAATTTCTACGCACACAAGTATACAACTTCGCATACTACTCCATGTCGCAATTTTTTGTAGCTAGCTATGCTTTTCCTACTCCGCCGGATTTGTTTGCTCGGGATGCGCAAATAGGTAAGTCTGGGGGTGTGATGAGTCCAATTTATATACACTTTTTCGGACTCATCTGGGCTTGTTTTCACGCACATGCACTTCACTTTCTGCACATTATTGCTTATATTGTATTGATACTCTGGATTACATGAAGTGCACATTTAGGCCCGCTGTGGTATGCAATTGCAAACTATTTTGTTGGGGGTAAGCACTTGGTGTTCCCCGTTCTTTTTATGTTTTTATGCTCGCGCTGGAGGTGTTTTTCCCAGCTGTTTATTGTGTTGTGAAGGTGGGCATATCTCCATATTGCCCAAATTGCATTTCTGCATACATCGCACGCTTGTGCGTTTTCTTGACGCACGATCACTTCGACCGTGCGTGCTTATGTGCTGGCAAAATGGTGATCTGGATTTGTCGTGCGTCTTACGCACGATCGGTTTCGACCGTGCGTGAGTAAAACGCACGAGCCCCCCTATTAGCCTGTTTTCGTACATTCAGAATTTTCCTGTGCGTTTTCACGCACGGTCGGCTTCGACCGTGTGTGAGTAAAACGCACGGGCGCTCTGGGTCGGCTTCCTGGGATTTCTTTTTCATAAATATCGCACGGTCTACGCACGGTCGTGCGTTCGACCGTGCGTGACCAATTTCTGACTACTTTTCTATAAAAGTTGCAGACTTCGACCTAGACGGGATCGATCATCTTTCCGGCGCCCGAAGGGTTCCAGTTCCGCTATTTTCGCCGCTCCATCGCCTCCCACCTTAAGGAGGAGCTCCGACCACCATTTCCTTGCAAATCTAAAGTCGTATCATCCTCTCGGCCGCCTCCATCATCCAAGTGCTTCAAGGAGAGGATTCCACCCTCATCTTCATCGCCAAGCAAAGAGTTCTTCGCATCAGACGTGACCGGATTGTAGTTTACCGGAGAATGGGGTCCATTGGGAGGAAGTGACAACCCTCCTCTACCCCGGACGATAGTTGGGACCGAGATAGGACGCGGATTGACAACCCGACGATTCCTACCGAGAATCTACAACAAGCCTCCGGATTCGGCCGTATCTCTTGCCTTTTTCTCTAACTTGTGTAGATGTATATGAATGTAATCTTCATTATTTGATGATGTACACTATAAACCTTGCTTTGTAATGCTTATTTCATTTTTATGAAATTATCTTGTTTATTTGTGTACTTGAGGTGCGTCACCAAATCCACTCCACCCTCCACTTCATTCCGCTAGCCTACTCGCCCATTCCGCAAGCCTTCTCTTCCATTCCGCTTGACTACTCTTCCATTCTGCGTGCCTACTCGTCCATCCGCCTAGCGAAGCGTGGCATAGTGGCCCGTGTAATCCATTCGCCTCACGAAGCAGTGCGCTCAAGGCCTGCACAGTCCGATTCTGCACTTATTCACCTCATCTGCTTGCCTTCCGACCATCCACCTTGCGAAGCAGTGCGCTCAAGGTCTGCCTATTTTCCATCTCGCCAAGCGAAGTATTGCATAGCGACATTGCATAGGAGTAGTTGTAGTTATTTTATTTTATTTACAAAACCCAAAATCCTTTTCGTCCGCATTCCATCTGCCACAAGGACTTCGATCTCAAGTCCTCCTTGATTTGTTAACTCCACCTTACTGTGTTCCTTGAGAGATTCGATACTTGGGGATTTACTTCCTCATATTATTACTTGACAACGACCGGTTCACTGCCGTTCAGACCGCGTTTTGCCCCCGCCTATAAGCGGTGTAGGAATTCGCGCATCGGCGCGCGGCCTCCACACTTTCGGAGGCCACACAAGCCATGCATGTCGCGCAGGTCAAGCATGCCGCGTAGGTGTGCGGCCTCCGCATTGCCGAAGATCATGCATGATGCACGACATCTGCCGCGACGTTCGTGCGGTCTCCACCGCACGGCCAGAGCCGCACAGGTGTGTGTCCCCCGCGCCGCCGGCCTTACTCGTCTCTCACCTCTGCGCCACCGGCCGCGCCCATCGCTCACCTCCTCACCGAGCTCGTCGCCAGCCGACGCGGTCGTCACCTATCGCCGACCCTGTTGCGCCCATCACTCGCCGCTGCGCTCATCGTCCGCCGTCGCGCTCGACGACCGCCACCTTAATCGTCGCTCGCCCTCGCGCTTATCGCCGGCAGTCACGCTCGTCGCCCGCCGCCACGCTCATCGCCCGACGTCACGCTCATCGCCCGATGTTGCGCTTGTTGCCTGCCCTCGATCTCTTCGCCCGCCGCTGCGCCGACCATGGGTGTGCTCATAGTAAAATCCCTCTATACAACCCTCATATTTTCCGAGTCGGTGTGACCCGACCCGGATGAGGCCGAGACAGTGAAGGTGGCCGAAACGAGCAAAACGACCGCGCGGAAACGGTCGAAACTGATCAAGGCCAAAAGAGGAAGTGGGGGAAGCAGAGGGAGCACCCGCTCCCCCGGCTCCCTTCGGGCGAGTGGGAGGAACCCTCGCACTCGCCCGACCCTCTTTGGGCGAGTGGGAGGAGCCTCCCACTCGCCCGGCGCTCTTTGGGCGAGTGGGAGGAGCCTCCCAGTCGCCGACCCTCTTTGGGCGAGTGGGAGGGGCCCTCCCACTCGTCGGCCCCATGTAGGGCGAGTGGGAGGAGCTCTCCCACTCGCCCGGGCGAGTGGGAGGGGCCCTCCCACTCGCCGGCCAACCTTGGGGGCGAGTGGGAGGGACTCTCCCACTCGCCCGGCACCCTCGGGAGGGGAAGGTAGGACCTCCAGCGAGGGGGGTGGGCACCTCGAGCCCCACTCGCCCCCCCTCCTGCGCTGTCCGTTCATGGTCATGGTCGAGCTGCGGATGGTGAAATTTCGGCTATCCGCAGCCCAATTTTGGGGAGTCTATAAATAGACTCCCATGGGCACCTTGGGAATGGTTGGTTACTACCCCCCCCCCCCCCCCCCCCTTGCGTGTGTCTTGTGAGCGAGCACCCCCCCCCCCCCCTCCCTTGTCATCCTTCAGCTGACAGTGAGGTGGTTCTTAGTGCCCTCCAAGGTGCCCAGGCTCAGCATTGGCTTGGGAGGGGAAGTTCCGAGTGGTCTTCCGGGTGTGCGGTGGGACCTCCACGTTGAAGCTTAAGGGGTCTGTCTCTAGACTCTGGTTGTCATCAAGGTCAAGTCTCTTAGTTCCTAGTAACCGGTCAAGGGTCTAGGCTTAGGTCGAGTAAGGATTAGTCGCAACCCCCTTTCGAACGCTGAAACTGGGTTACTGGTTTCAACATTTTGGTGCGGTGAGCGTGGACGCGACTAGTTCGGAAAGCTCTGGGCCGAGTCTCATGGCGGGAAGCAAAGAACCAGGGAGCTCGCCCCCTCCCAACAAGTTGCGGCTGTCGACAGGGGAGGAGGAGGCAGAGGAGGCCGATCATTCGTTGGGTGATCTGACCAAGTTGGAGGTGGCGGAGGAGTGAGTGAGAGAGAAGTCATTAGCGGCAGTGGAAGGCCGGAGAAGATACGGATTAGCGGGAGGCTGAGCGGGCAGGATCAGGAAAGGATATGAAGATGTGTCCAGCAGAACATAGACATCTTTGCATGGAGAGATGCGGAGATGCCGGGTATTGATGTGGATGTGGCATGTCATCGCCTCAACCTCGACCCGAACGTCCGTCCCATTCGCCAGAAGAAGAGGAAGGTGTCGCCCACCCTCGCTGGGCCGATTAGAGAGGAGGTGAGGAAGCTGCTAGAAGCCGGGTTCGTGGATGAAATCCAATACCCAGGATGGGTTTCAAACGTAGTGATGGTAAAGAAGGGAGATAGGAAGTGGATAATGTGTGTGGACTTCACTATGCTGAACAAAGTGTGCCCTAAAGACTGCTATTCGTTGCCCTGGATCGATGCGTTGGTAGATTCAGTGGTCGGCTTCCCAGTGATGAGCTTCTTGGATGCGTTCTCCGGCTATCATCAAATTCGAATGCATTCGCCCGACGTCAAGGACGTCTCGTTCATCACGGACGATGGATGTTACTGTTATAAGATGATGTCGTTCGGGTTGAGGAATGCTGGGGCGACCTACCAAAGGATGATGGATCGAGTCTTTAGAGAGCAGAAGGGGCGCAACTTAGAGGTCTACGTGGATGATTTGATGATTAAAAGCAAGGATATGGAGTCCCACCTGCAAGACCTAGTGGAGACCTACGCTACCCTTCGGAGGTTCAAGATGAGGCTGAACCCTTCTAAATGTGTTTTTGGAGCGAGCCGAGGAAAGTTCTTGGGGCATCTACTCACCCCGGAGGGGGTCGAGCCCAATCCAGATAAGGTAAAGGCCATCTTGGAGTTGGAATCGCCGAGGAATGCAAAGGAAATTTAGAGGCTGACTGGGAAGTTAGCAGGGTTGAGTCGATTCCTCTCCAGGGCGGGAGAGAAGTGCTCTCCTTTCTTCAAAGCTCTACGCCAAGGTCAGAAATTCGAATGGACACCAGAGTGTGAGAAGACTTTTCAGGCCTTGAAGGAACAACTAACGCGAGCCCCCTTGCTCCAGGGGCCAAGGGAAGGGGAAGACCTTTTTCTCTACCTGGGGGTAGGGGTCGAGGCAGTGAGTTCAGTCCTGGTCCGGGAGGAGGGGAAGAAGCAGCTGCCGATCTACTATGTTAGCAGAGTCCTGAAGAAGGCAGAGCTCAGGTACCCTGTCCTGGAGAAGCTGGCGTTTGCTTTGATCATCTCAGCCCGGAAACTACGCCCATATTTACAGGCTCACTCGATCAGGCTGGTGACCGACCATCCCCTTCGCAACGTTATGGAGGGAGTAGAGCATTCGGGCAGGTTGGCAAAGTGGTCGGTCGAGCTCAGCGAGTTTGATGTCAGCTTCGTCCACCGGTTGTCGATGAAGGCGCAGGCGGTAACAGACTTCCTAGCATAATACGTCAAAGAGGTGGATGGGCCGGAGCCCGCCGGTCTGGTAGCATGGGATTTGTTCGCGGATGGAGCATCAGGAAAAAGTTCCCTCGGCGGAGGGGTGATTCTGGTCAGCCCACATGGGACCAGGATCGAACAAGCGATCCACATTCGGTTCCCTGTGACCAACAACCAGGCCGAGTATGAGGCAGTGGTGGCAGGGCTCCGTCTGGCAAAGGAGCTGGAGATCCGGGACGTGAGGGTTTTCACAGATTCAATGGTAGTGGTCTCCCAGGTTCGAGGAGAGTTCGAAGCAAAGGAGCCAACCCTCCAAAGGTATCTGGCGAAGGTTAGGGACCTCGTCGGATGGTTTCACACCTTCTCCATTCAGCACATCCCAAGAGAGGAGAACGCCCGAGCGGACCAGTTAGCGAAGCACGGTCCTCGCGCGGGAGGGACGGTGACCGAGCTGTTCCGCCTGTCCATCGAGGAAGGCGAGCTGATGGAGGTCGATCAAAGGGCCTCGTGGATAGACCCGATCCTCACCTTTCTGACTTCAGGCAAGTTCCCGGAAGGGGACCTAGATAAGAGGTGGTTCAGGTACAAGTCAGCATACTACATGATGCGCAAAGGGAGTTTGTACAGGAAGACCTTGGCCGGGTTCCTAGCAAGGTGCATGACGGAAGATGGAGTTCCAAGGGTCTTGGGGGAAATCCACTCCGGAGAATGCGGGAGCCATTCGGGGAGTCAGACCCTAGAAAAGAGGGTGCTAAGGCAAGGGTATTTCTGGCCGACTCTGCGGAAGGATGCCATGGAATTTGTAAAGAAATGTCAGAAGTGTCAACTCTTCGCGCCACTCCAACTTCAACCCGCGCAGAGGCTCAGAACGATCACTGCGCCTTGGCCCTTCGCCATCTGGGGGATGGACTTGGTTGGCCCGTTCCCTCAGGCCAGCGGTCAGAGGAGATTCTTGTTGGTTATGATCGACTATTTCTCCAAGTGGGTGGAGGTTAAGGCCTTGGCAAAGACGACCTCGCAGGTAATAAAGAATTTCATCTGGGGAGAAATAATTTGCAGACACGGACTCCCCCTTGCCATAGTAACAGACAACGGGCCACAATTCGCTAGCGATGAACTCATCACCTTCTGCGGTCAAGTGGGAATCGACCTCCGCTTCGCCTCTGTCCATCATCCTCGAAGCAATGGGCAGGTGGAGGCCGCCAACAAAGTCATAGTCAACTTGCTGAAGAAGAAGGTGGAGAATCTGAAGGGGAACTGGGTGGAGCAACTTCCCTCCGTCTTGTGGGCCTTGAGAACGACTCCAAACACGGCCACGGGAGAAACGTCGTTCAAACTCTCCCATGGGTCAGAAGTCGTGCTCCCAGTAGAGTTCGAGGTCAGATCCCCCCGGGTCGAAGCTGCCGAGGAAGGGGACGAGGACTGGAGAATGGGCAACGAAGAGGAGAAACGACTCTCGCTGGATATGGTTGAGGAGCTCCGGGACCTCGCCACGGTTCGACAAGAAGAAGTGAAGCGCCGGATGGCCAGGTACTTCGATAAGAACATTAGAATCAAACAATTCATCCCAGGAGATCTAGTCCTCAAAAAGGTTGACGCCGCGGGAAAGTCGGCGAACGTAGGAAAGCTCCAGCCCAATTGGGAGGTGCCCTATGTAATCTTGGAGGCTCTGAAGTCAGGGGGTATCGCCTTCAAAATGTTGAGGGAATCCCCCTTGGTAATACTTGGAGTGGTGATGACCTTAAACGTTTTTATCCTTAATGAATATGTGGATTTTCTCTTTAGTCATGTCTCTTACTCCAGCAAATGATAGTTACTCTGGCCAACGGGAGCATGGGTTGGTAGGGTTCCAAGAGGGAGAACTGTATCGCGAAAGCATCAAGTTCTTCATCTCCAGTCGGACTGGGAAGGCGTTGAGTTCCTCTGCCTCCAGGTGAGCTAAGCTCCTAGGACGTGGATGGGTACTTCCATCTCCAGTCAAAATTAGGAAGGCGTTGAGTTCCTCTGCCTCCAGGTGAGCTAAGCTCCTAGGACGTGGATGGGTACTTCCACCTCCAGTCAGATTGGGAAGGCGTTGAGTTCCTCTGCCTCCAGGTGAGCTAAGCACCTAGTACGTGGATGGGTACTTCCACCTCCAGTCAGATTGGGAAAGCGTTGAGTTCCTCTGCCTCTAGGTGAGCTAAGCACCTAGGACATGGATGTGTACTTCCACCTCCAGTCAGATTGGGAAGGCGTTGAGTTCCTCTGCCTCCGGGTGAAGGTAAGCACCTAGGACGCAGACGGGTACTTCCACCTCCAATCGGTAAGGGGGCTGGGAAGGCATTGAGTTCCTCTGCCTCCAGGTGAGCTAAGCACCTAGGACGTGGATGGGTACTTCCACCTCCAGTCAAATTGGGAAGGCGTTGAGTTCCTCTGCCTCCAGGTAAAGGTAAGCACCTAGGACGCAAACGGGTACTTCCACCTCCAATCGGTAAGGGGACTGGGAAGGCGTTGAGTTCCTCTGCCTCCAGGTGAGCTAAGCACATAGGACGTGGATGGGTACTTCCACCTCCAGTCAGATTGGGAAGGCGTTGAGTTCCTCTGCCTCCAGGTGAAGGTAAGCACCTAGGACGCAGACGGGTACTTCCACCTCCAATCGGTAAGGGGACTGGGAAGGCGTTGAGTTCCTCTGCCTCCAGGTGAGCTAAGCACCTAGGACGTGGATGGGTACTTCCACCTCCAGTCAAATTGGGAAGGCGTTGAGTTCCTCTGCCTCCAGGTGAAGGTAAGCACCCAGGACGCAGACGGGTACTTCCACCTCCAATCGGTAAGGGGACTGGGAAGGCGTTGCGTTCCTCTGCCTCCAGGTGAGCTAAGCACCTAGGACGTGGATGGGTACTTCCACCTCCAGTCAGATTGGGAAGGCGTTGAGTTCCTCTGCCTCCAGGTGAGCTAAGCACTTAGGACGTGGATGGGTACTTCCACCTCCAGTTAGATTGGGAAGGCGTTGAGTTCCTCTGCCTCCAGGTGAAGGTAAGCACCTAGGACGCAGACGGGTACTTCCCCCTCCAATCGGTAAGGGGACTGGGAAGGCGTTGAGTTCCTCTGCCTCCAGGTGAGCTAATCACCTAGGACGTGGATGGGTACTTCCACCTCCAGTCAGATTATTGGGAAGGCGTTGAGTTCCTCTGCCTCCAGGTGAAGGTAAGCACCCAGGACGCGGGCGGGTACTTCCGCCTCCAATCGGTAAGATCCCTGACTAGAGACCATTCTCCAGGCTCAGTCATGTCGGCAGATGAGAGGTTCACCAGGTTGACTCGCTACAGGTAAGACTTCAGAAAAAGGTAAGTGGTTTAGTAAGATGGCCGAGTCCCCTCCCCCCCCCCCCCCCGCACCCGGGTGGGGTAAGCGCCTGAGATGTGGGCTTATTCTTCGCCCCCAATTAGTTTGGAGGGGCACTGAGTTTCCCCTCCACCTTAGGTCGAGGCCGATTCATGGATTCCCCCAAGGTCTCACCTACTCGTCAAATAGGTGGGTTGAACTTTCTTTCCGAGCTTGAGATAAGCTTGCAAAGAGCGGGAATTGCGTATAACCCTCATATTTTTCCGAGTCGGTGTGACCCGACCCGGATGAGGCCGAGACAGTGAAGGTGGCCGAAACGAGCAAAACGACCGCGCGGAAAACGGTCGAAACCGATCAAGGCCAAAAGAGGAAGCGGGGGGAAGCAGAGGGAGCACCCGCTCCCCCGGCTCCCTTCGGGCGAGTGGGAGGAACCCTCCCACTCGCCCGGCCCTCTTTGGGCGAGTGTGAGGAGCCTCCCACTCGCCCGGCCCTCTTTGGGGGAGTGGGAGGAGCCTCCCACTCGCCGACCCTCTTTGGGCGAGTGGGAGGGGCCCTCACACTCGCCGGCCCCATGTAAGGCGAGTGGGAGGGGCCCTCCCACTCGCCCGGGCGAGTGGGAGGGGCCCTCCCACTCGCCCGGCGAGTGGGAGAGGCCCTCCCACTCGCCGGCCAACCTTGGGGGCGAGTGGGAAGGACTCTCCCACTCGCCCGGCACCCTCGGGAGGGGAAGGTAGGACCTCCAGCGAGGGGGGAGTGGGCACCTCGAGCCCCACTCGCCCCCACTCCTACGATGTCCGTTCATGGTCATGGTCGAGCTGCGGATAGTGAAATTTCGGCTATCCGCAGCCCAATTTTGGGAAGTCTATAAATAGACCCCATGGGCACCTTGGGAAGGGTTGGTCACTACCCCCACCCCCCCCCCCCCCCCCCTTGCTTGTGTCTTGTGAGCGAGCACCCCCCCCCCCCCCCCCCCCCCCCCGCCTCCCTTGTCATCCTTCAGCTGACAGTGAGGTGGTTCTTAGTGCCCTCCAAGGTGCCCAGGCTCAGCATTGGCTTGGGAGGGGAAGTTCTGAGTGGGCTTCCGGGTGTGAGGTGGGACCTCCACGCTGAAGCTTAAGGGGTCTGTCTCTAGACTCTGGTTGTCGTCAAGGTCAAGTCTCTTAGTTCCTAGTAATCGGTCAAGGTTCTAGGCTTAGGTCAAGTAAGGGTTTGTCGCAACCCCCTTTTGAACGCTGAAACCGGGTTACTAGTTTCAACACCCTCATCATGGGGTACGCATAGTAAATTCCCCCACCATGGGTTTGCACATATTAAAATTCTCCATCATAGGGTGTGCGTAGTAAAATCCCCCAACGTGGGTCTACACATTGTAAAATCCTCCATCATAGGGGTGTACATAATAAAATCCCCCCATCAAGAGTTTGCGCATAGTAAAATACTCCACCATAGGGTGTGCATAGTAAAATCCTCAATCATGGTTCTGTGCATAGTAAAATCCTCCATCATGGGGTTGCACATAGTAAAATCTCCCATCATAGGGGTGCGGATAGTAAAACTTTCTATCATGGGTGTGCAGATAACCACACCCCCTTGCAAAAAAATTACCAAAACTCCTCTCTCAGAAACTATAAAAGGGACTGAGAGCCCTCATTTGAGAGGACCAAGCCTTCTACGCCTTAGAGAGCTCTAGAGTCTACCCTCGAAGATCTCTCTGAGTTCTCCTTCGACTCTTGAAAGCCCTTCGAAGATCTCCTTCGGTGCTCGAAGATCTCCTTCGGCGCTCGAAGATCTCCTTCGGTACTCGAAGATATCCTTCGGAGTTCGAAAATTTCCTTTGGAGCTCAAGATCTCCTTCGACGCTCGAAGATCTTCATCGGAGTTTGAAGATTGGTTAAAGATTGCTCAAAGATCTCCTTCGGCGCTCGAAGATCTCCTTCGGAGTTCGAAGATCCCTTGAAGATTGCTCAATGATCTCTTTTGGAGTCCGAAGATCCCTTGAAGATTGCTCAAAAACCTTCTTCATAATTCGAAAGTCCTTTGAAGGCGACTCGAAGATCTCACTTAGCTTCCAACGCCAAACTCAGAAGGCGAATTGAAGATTTCACTTGGCTTCCAACAGCAAGCGTAGAAGTCGACTCAGAGATCACACTTAGCTTCTAATGCCAAGATCATAAGGCAAATCGAAGATCTCACTTAGCTTCCCACGTCAAGCTTAGAAGGCGACTCGAAGATCTCACTTAGCTTCTGGAAGGGTGAACAGTTATTCCTCTGAGTCTTCTCTAGAGGGGCCGAATAGAGATTTAAAAAAATATTTGCTTGAACTATAACCTAGATTAATATATTTATCAGATTCACATCTGAAAGTGCACAGTTTACCTCACTAGAATTCTCTAGAGGGGGGGTGAATAGAGATTAAAAAGTATTTTATGCAAAGTTAATATATATATATGTATGATCACAGATTAGAGCTTCCCACACACCAACAAGAATTAAACAAATGAAGAGAATAAAAACAAGTAAAAAAATCACAGCACAACACAAGAAAATATAGTGGTTCCCCAAACTTTGGGTAGTCCACTCTTCTACCCCCTTGGTAGGAATTCACTATCTTGCACTGAGTCTTTTGATAAGGACTCTTAGAACCACCCTGAGTCTTTTGACAAGGAGACTCTTAGAACCAACTGAGTCTTTTGACAAGGAGACTTTTAGAACCAGTACACTGAATTTTTTGAAGAGAGATTCTAAAAAATCTTTTACAATGTTATAAGTAAGAAAGAAAGAAAGAAAGAAATAAGAACAAGAATGAATCTTCTTCCTAGCAAGAAGATTGGAAGCACAAGAAGTAGTGAATGAAATCTCTATTCTATAGTGAGAAGGAGATTGTAAAAACTTTTCTCTCTTTTGTGAGAGCTTTCAGAGTTTGCAGTAGAATGCATGGCTTCTGAAGAAGAAGGAGAAGATGAAGGCTTTTTCTCTGCAGCACACTATCTCTTTTCTCAGCTTTTCCCTTTTTTCTCTTGGGAGCTTTTCCTCTATTTCAAATGTATGTGGTGGATCACTCAACTCTATTTTCTGCCGACCTCCTCTTTATTTATAGCTCTGTTAATTCAAAATAATACTATAGGAGGATAATCCATTAGCAATTAGAGAAATAGAAAGATGAAAATGTTTTCATAATATTTATTTCTGTAGAAGGAAAGAACCAATTCTGATTTCAAATAATGTCCAAATAAGTTTAATCAAATTAGCCAAGAATCAGATATAAGGAAAGAATGATTCAGAACGGCTATAAAATATTGACATTTATTCCATACAAATCAGATCTACTGAAAAAAGAAAAGAGATCTGGCGCATATATAAATCTGTCACATAAATCGACGTGCGTCGATTCCTATTCGACGTAAGCGTCGAATTCATCCTGGCTGGACGTCGATAGGAGAATAAGGAAGGTGCGTCGACTAAGGTGCGTCGACTTCTCCATATGCGTCGACTAAAAATCAGAGTAGCGTCGACAACACATACGTCGAAATCTTTCTAAAGTTACTTCGACTCAACCTGAAGGAAACGTCGACTACATTTCGACGTTGCGTCGAATACCATTCGACGCATATTTACTTAGTCTTGTTTTTCATTGTTAAAACTCTTTCTTTAACTCATTTCTAGGGGTTAAGAGAAATCATTTTCCCAACAATCTCCCCCTATTTGTCTTAACCCTATTGGAGAGAAATTGTACTAGCATTTGATCAATCACAGCAAAGTGTTTGCAGAAATATATTGAGCAACCAGAATAAGAAATTGTGTATACACAAACTCAGGAGAGATTATATATATATTGACCAATCAATGTTTGAGCATAAAAAATTAACATCAATGGTTTTAGAAACCAGATAATCACTCAGGAGGGGTAGGAGGAGTCTTTCGTTTTCTTTTGAAGACCTTGGTGGGTTGCTCTTTCTCAACAGCAGATAGTACCCTCAGCTCCCCCTGAGTCTCAGCTGGCCCCCCATGAGTCACAGCTTCAGTTAACACAGCATCTGGCTGCTCTTTTTCATTTTCAGCTGTATTCACAATGGTATCCAGCTCCTTAGTTCCTACTGCAGCTACCTCAGTTTCCAGCTCCCCCTGAGGTTCAGTTTCTTTATCTTTCTCACCAGCTGCCCCATCTTCTTTTTCAGCTCTGCTTGCCTCCCCTTGTAATAGTACTACTTGATTTGCAGCCTCTCTTGTTATATGGAGTACCTCTATTGTTTGTTCTTCAATATGTAGCTCAGGTACTTTCTCATTTCCAATTGTCTTGAGCAGTGCAAGACTGTCAGATTTTGAAGGAGGGGATTTGTGTGAGGGAGATTTAAGATTGGAGGGATGCTCTTCATCTAGCTTCTCCCCCTTCTTGACCTTCTTGGCCAAGGAGGTTAAGAAAGACTTGGTAACTCTTGAGGAAGAGAGAGAGTTCTTCAAACTTTGCACAGAGGCACTGACCCCATCTATTTGGGTGTGCATGTGTAGGATGGAGGAATGAATCTGGGAGCAGTGCTCATCCAGCATTGCTTGGAATGTTTGAGCTGCTGATGCAATGCACTGAGTGAGGAGAGTTTCAGTGGATGCAGATGGTTCATGTTGTGGTTGGTGATGAGGAGAGAGTGATGGAGGTGGTGATGAAGGTGGAGAAAGGTTAGTTGATGTATGAGGTATTGGTGATAATGGAGGTGAAGAAGATGAGAAAGTATGAGGAGGAGGAGATGGAGAAACTGCTGTTTGAGGAGCAGGTGTTTGAGAAGAGGTAGGTAGAGTAGGAGTTGTGAGGGTGGTAGAGACTATTTGAGTGGATGATGGTGGTAGAGAAGGATTGTCTCTTTGAGGAGGAGGAGGAGGAGATGGATGAGCAGGAGAGTTAGGAGGAGTGGGAGTCCTTTCAGGAATGGAGCCAGGCTTGGGGATTTGCCTGGTCCATTTGGAGAAGAGGGCAATGGACATCCTCTTTCCAGGAGGGATAGGAATTCCTTTTGACCTACAGAGGTCAGGGAAGGAGTGAAAGAGTACCTGACTTATAATCCTCATGTAGGCATTCTCTTTGTGAGAATATCTAGAGCCTATTGTCTTGAGTAGCCATGTAGCCCAGTCTACTTTCTTCTTCAGCACAAGGACCCCCATGATGTTCAGTTGGTGTTTGGGTACTGCATCATGTGCTGAGATTTTGCATAGTAGAACTTTCCCTACTATATCTGCCAGCAATCTGTACTCATCAGAAAAGTCTATCTTTTTCAGATGGATTGGCCTATCTTTTGAGAAATTCATGGTGGTGAGTAAATGTTTGACTTCATCAGGTGTACGTTCAATGGATTCATCACCTAATTGGGGAATAATTAAGACATGTTTAGTCATTCCTTTTAGAAGCTCATTTTCTTTCCTTATTTCATTTAAACAAAGATGATAGTAGGATATACCTGATGGAAGATCAAAGGTGGTCCTTATGTGTTCTGCAGATATTGATACAGGTGTTTCATGGATTGTGCCTGAAATTTCTCCTTGTTCAGTTATCTGAACAAGAGCTATGAGCTCTGTTAGTTCTATCTCCAGGAGCTTGCATCTTGTTGAAATGAGCTTATCCAGACCAGCTTCAGTGAACAGAGCTATTATGCTCTTAAAGTTGTCGGCGGCGGCTTGGAAGGATTCCAGGTCAATGTCGAAGCCAGAGTTAGTCTTGGGAGCCATTTTAGGTTAGAGAGAGAGAGGAAGAAACGGCTGGACAGAGGAGCAAGAAGGATGAAAGATGCAGAGGTCGTGAAGATTTCTAACTGAAGAGTCTATTTGAGTCAGGTGAAGCGTCGAAACAGGACTCAATTCGAGGCTTATTCGGTACTTCAGTGGATGTGACCGAAAATAATTTAGTCTTGCCGCTCGTTTTTATGAAGTCGACGTTACGTTGAGTGGAATTCGACGTGAGCGTTGATTTAGTCTGTTCTGGGATGCAAGGGTTTCTTATCGACGTATGCGTCGATAGCAGTCGACGCATGCGTCGATTGTGCTTATTGATCTAAGTCATCGACGGTGCGTCGATTGGAAGTCGACGTGACTTTTAATTTTCCTGAAAAGTTCTAGGTGTTTATTTCTTCTTATCTCTTCCTAATCCTAGAGGTTTCCAAGTTAGCCTAGGACTGGGTTTTAAGACCAATTTGATTGATTGTACCAACACTTTTTGGCAAGGTGGCCATTTTTATTGCATATGTAACACTTGAGTATCTTGCTTTTGTGAGAGTTTGAGTTTAAAGGTGAATAGAAGTGTTGATTAGGATAGAAGTTATGATCAGGATGAATTGGTCCTGAATGGGAGTTAAGATGGAAGATTTTTGGAATATTGGTATTCATGTTGCTCTGAGTTTTTATGCGTCGATATCTATTCGACGTAGGTTGATAGTTGCGTCGATTTATATTCGGCGCATTCCTCAGATTGCGTTGATCTGGTATCGACGCATGGAGGAAGTTGCGTCGATGTGATGTCGACATATCTTTATTCACGCGTCGAGTGGAGGTCGAGGCATCTGAGAGGTTGCGTCGAGTAGAAGTCGGCGCACTATCATTCATGCGTCGATATGAAGTCGACGCAACTGTGTCTTCATAAATTTTTGTTTTTTTTTGTTTTTACTCCTTTGTATGTTGTTTCTTTTGGTTTGGTTGTCTCTTCAGATGAAGTTTGTGAGTCATCAGCTGAATAATATGATGTTTCATCAAATTCTTTTATTTCCTTGAAGATGTGTTCTTTCCTATGTTGTAATTCTTTTTCTTGGTTTGCTGATTTGATGGGTTTAGTGAATTTTACAGGGCTCATCCAAGCAGGCTTGTTGGATGGAATTAGGCTGATTGATGGATCAGCCCCTAGCCCAAGATTTTTGTGTCTTAATGTTTGTTTTTCAGTGATTTCCTTAAGAGTTTGGCTTCTCATGTTTATTGATTCTTCAAAGGCCTTTGCCTGGGAAACCTTATCCTTAAGGAACTGATTTTCTATTTTAGCCTTTTCTACCTCCTTTTCTATGATGTTAGCCTTTAATTCATAATCTTTAGAGCATTTAACTTCTCTGTTTCTCTGGCTTTTAGCTATATTGATTTGTTCTTTTAGATCTTTAATTTCTTGTGTAACTTTTAGTTGATCTAGATACATTCCCATAAACTCATTTCTAAAGTTATCACTTTGAAAATCTATTTTATCAAACATGCTTACCTCATCCTTATCCTCAGATTCCTCTATGAGAATAAGGCTATCTTCTTTTTCATCTTCAGAAGATATGCTTTCTTCTGATCCTGTCTCACTCCAAGATTTAGCACCATCATCATTCTTAGGGCCTTCAAAGGCCATCAAGCATAGGTCTTCTTGCCTAGATTCTTCATTGTCACTCTTAGAGGATGAACTGTCCTCAGAGTCTGTTTCACTCCAGGCTTCTGCAATAAAGCCTCTTTCTTTCTTCTTCCCCTTTTTCTTGAGATCTTTCTTTTTCAGATCTTTCTTTGTTTCAGCATTCTCTGGACATTCTGGGGCAATATGTCCAGGTTTCCTGCAAGAATAGCAAATAATTTCTTTAGTGGGGGTTTTGTCATACCTTGGTTTTGACTCCCTCCTTTTTGATCCATCTGTCTTGACCCATTTCTTAAATCTTCTGGCCAAGAAACTGAATAGTTCTTCTTCAGTGACAGGAGTTCCTTCTTCTGTTGCCTTTAGAGCAATGTTCCTGCCTTTTGAGGAAATTAGAGTGTTTTCTCTTCTTTCCTTCTCTTCTCTAGTTTTCAGCAATTGCTCATAGGATCTGAGTTTTCCTAAGAGAGCATCTGTTGAAATTTCCCTTTGACCTCTTGTGTCTCTTATTGCCCATATCCTTGAGTCCCATGAGCTTGGGAGACTCATCAGCAATTTGTCATTGATCTCTGTGAGAGAGATTTCTCTATCCAAGTCTCTTAGTTGACTGATGATCAGACTGAATCTGTCATACATTTCAGAGATGCTTTCTTCATCCTTCTTTTGGAAGTTCTCATATTGAGAGATCAATAGGGCCTTCTTATCTTTCTTTTCATCAGCACTTCCTTCCACCATCTTGTGAGAGCATCCCAAATTTCTTTGGATGATTCACAGTCAACAACCCTTTGAAAGATGTCATCTGAGATAGTTGAGACAAGTATGTTCATGGCCTTTAGATCATGTGTTCTTGCCTTCTTCTCATCTTCTGTCCATTCAGATCTTGGAACAAGTGTTTGTGTGACATTGCCACTTGCATCCTTTCTATAAGGTTTTGGGGGACCTGTCACAGTAATATTGAACAAGTCAGCATCAATGGAATTCATATAAATTCTGATTCTTGTTTTCCAAACTGCAAACTTTTCAAGATTGCACATTGGTGGTCTGGTGGAAGCATAATCTTTGATTTGTGCCATGAAAATAATTTTGTAGAAAAATATATATATATATATATATATGAGAGGTAGGATCTTTTTGATCAAGGAGTTATCTTTTTTAGATCAACCTCCCTCTGATACCAATTGAAAGTGCACAGTTTACCTCACTAGAATTCTCTAGAGGGGGGTGAATAGAGATTAAAAATTATTTTGTGCAAAGTTAATATATATATGTATGATCACAGATTAGAGCTTCCCACACACCAACAAGAATTAAACAAATGAAGAGAATAAAAACAAGTAAAGAAATCACAGCACAACACAAGAAAATATAGTGGTTCCCAAACTTTGGGTAGTCCACTCTTCTACCCCCTTGGTAGGAATTCACTATCTTGCACTGAGTCTTTTGATAAGGAGACTCTTAGAACCACCCTGAGTCTTTTGACAAGGAGACTCTTAGAACCAACTGAGTCTTTTGACAAGGAGACTCTTAGAACCAGTACACTGAATTTTTTGAAGAGAGATTCTAAAAACTCTTTTACAATGTTATAAGTAAGAAAGAAAGAAATAAGAACAAGAATGAATCTTCTCCTAGCAAGAAGATTGGAAGCACAAAAAGTAGTGAATGAAATCTCTCTTCTATAGTGAGAAGGAGATTGTAAAAACTTTTCTCTCTTTTGTGAGAGCTTTCAGAGTTTGCAGTAGAATGACTTCTGAAGAAGAAGGAGAAGATGAAGGCTTTTTCTATGCAGCACACTATCTCTTTTCTCAGCTTTTCCCTTTTTTTCTCTTGGGAGCTTTTCCTCTATTTCAAATGTATGTGGTGGATCACTCAACTCTATTTTCTGCCGACCTCCTCTTTATTTATAGCTCTGTTAATTCAAAATAATACTATAGGAGGATAATCCATTAGCAATCAGAGAAATAGAAAGATGAAAATGTTTTCATAATATTTATTTCTGTAGAAGGAAAGAACCAATTCTGATTTCAAATAATGTCCAAATAAGTTTAATCAAATTAGCCAAGAATCAGATATAAGGAAAGAATGATTCAGAACGGCTATAAAATATTGACATTTATTCCATACAAATCAGATCTACTGAAAGAAGAAAAGAGATCTGGCGCATATATAAATTTGTCACATAAATCGACGTGCGTCGATTCCTATTCGACATAATCGTCGAATTCATCCTGGCTGGACGTCGAGAGGAGAATAAGGAAGGTGCGTCGACTTCTCCATATGCGTCGACTAGAAATCAGAGTAGCGTCGACAACACATACGTCGAAATCTTCCTAAAGTTACTTCGACTCAACCTGAAGGAAACGTCGACTACATTTCGACGTTGCGTCGAATACCATTCGACGCATATTTACTTAGTCTTGTTTTTCATTGTCAAAACTCTTTCTTTAACTCATTTCTAGGGGTTAAGAGAAATCATTTTCCCAACAACATCCACAATCACACGGCCACAGTTGAATTAGCACATCAAAAAATAAAGTGGGAAATAAAATATGAATCAAAACACAGAAATGAAGAAACACAGACGACACAAGAACTATAGTAGTTCCCCAAAATCTGGGTACACCTACTCTTCTACCACTTTGGTATGAATCCACTATTCTAGTGCTTGAGTATTTTGATAAGGAAACTCTTTGAACCAAAAACTAAGTCTTTTGATAAAGAGACTCTTAAAATCAAGGACCGAGTCTTTTAATAAGGAGACTCTTAGAACCCACTAGATCTTTTGATAAGGAAATTTTGAACCATACTTAATCCTTTGAAGATAGATTCTAAAAACTCTTTACTCATTTACAGAAAGAGAAAGTGTAAGAGAGAAGAAGAAGATGAAGTAGAAAATTGTCTTCTTGTATGAATCCTATTTCAGCAAATTTCTGAGGATTCTCTGTCACTAAGTGTCCTGTATCTTTTCAATAGATTAATCTTTGAAGAGAAGAAGGATTATAAGTTTTGATCCAGTGTATCTTTTTTCAATAGCAAAGTAACGAGAGAGGAAGAAGAAGTCTCTTTTTTTGCTCTCTCCTTTTTTGTGTAGCAGAAGAGAAGGGAAGAAAACATAATGAATGTCGTATTCTGAATGATTGAATTGAATGCTTAATTCTTTTGTTTTCTCTCCTCTCTTGATGTTGTGTACATGAGCCTCTGAATAATTTTGAGTTCCTTCTAATGAGAGATTGCTTTCAGAAGGAATTAGATAATATTTTTCTTCTTTTGTCTTCATACATTTCATCCATACTCTTCAATCTTCTTCCAAATATGTCTTCATAAATTTGCAGAGAATTCTTTCCTTATGCCTTCTTCTAACAGCTCTAAAGATTCAAAAGAATTCCATAATAATAATCTGCAAATAATTCTGGACAGAACTTCTGAATATTCCATTCTGGTTGTATATCGACGCCACGTCGAGTTCTAATAGAAAGTTTGTCGAGTTCAGTCTTAAAATAATGCTCTGTCGAAGTAATTGAGATGTCGACGTATGTATCGACTTTAATTCAGAAGATGCGTCGACACCCAGTTGAAGATACATCGACTTCTGGTCGATGTTGCTTCGAGTTCTTCTCGACGCAAGTATGCCTCGGTTGATTTTCACTTTGATTTTAGCTAGCCTTTCACAAGCCTTTGACTAGACTGAAATCCTAGGACATCTATTAACTAAATTACCCTCACTATACAACATGAGTAATTATCCTAAGATGTAAAATCACTTATAGATAATTTGTTAAGTTAAATCAATAGGATTTTCCCAACAATCTCCCCCTATTTAGCTAAACAAAATTTACAAGAGTTTAAAGTGATCTTTACATCATGATGGAAGAAGAGAAAACATTACACAACATTTACATAATAAGAAAAATCAGATAATGGGTAGGCAACAGAAATACTTCAAGATAGACTGTATAGAAGAGAATCTCAGAAGATTATTATATTGTTTGTAAGATCAGCTATTTTTAATGCTAACCTCTGAAATAATTGTATCAGCTAGCTAATAGTAGAGATTGACCAGTAGTTTGTCTTTAATCCTTTCAGTATAATTGGATAAGTCTTTGAATTTCCAATAGTCTGGCCGTTCTTGAAGGAAATCCAAGACAGAAACTAACATCTCCCAGTCTTTGAGAGCATTTGGATATACCCAGTTGAGAAGTTTGCCCCTTTTATTGAGTTCAGCAACATTTCTTCTAATTTCTTCTTTGACACCATCAGAACTAATCACAGCTTTTTCCCTTAGGAATTTGGCAGTAGCACTTAGCTTTTGTTTCTTATTTCTTTTATCCACTGGATAATCTGGTAGAGGTATTGGAGGAATACTGCAACTCCCTTTGGTCATTTTTATTTCATCTTCCACTTGCTGCATGGCTACCTTAAAAGGAAACTCTCTCTTTTTAGCAGTTGACTCTATTCAACCCTTTTGAAAAATTGATTTTGCTTCCCCCTTTTTAGAATATTTAACTTTTACAGACCTTTTTGGAAATTTCAATGGTGTCACCTCTTCATCATTCTTAATTTCTTTAAACTCCCCCTGAGCTGATGCAGTAGCTTGTTCAGTAACTTTAGTTGTAACAGCAACTACCTCCCCCTGATTGTGTACAACATCAACCTGCTCTCTTGCCAGATCTATCTGATCTTCATCCGGATTCTCCCCCTTCTTAACCTCATTGACAAGGGAGGTTAAGAATGACCTATTCATTGAGGAGGAAGTCGTTCTTGATTGCATGGTTTGTATAAAGACTGTGACCTCAACAATCTGAACTTGCAAGTGCTCAAAGGTTTTGAATTTGAGAACCATGCTCACTCATAAGATTTGACATTGTGTTGGTGGCCAGCTGTATTATCAAGAGGAATTTGCACTCCCTTTGATGTGCATAAATTAGGGTAGTTACGTTGAAGAATCTAACTCATGACTCTCATATAGGCACTCTTTCTAAGCATATTTATGAGAAATTAGCTTTAGTAAGCACTTCCTCCAGTTTATCTTCTTTCCCCGTACTAGTACTCCCATCATGTGCACACTACAAGAAAATTAATTTTTGACCAGGGCAATTTGCCCTGGCAAATAGTCTAAAACCGTGGCTAAAGATTTTTTGTCACGATTTAGCCACGAAAGAAATTCGTGGTTAAAGGTCGCGTGGAGAAAGTTTTTTAGCCACAGATTGGTCGTGGCAAATAGTATTAGCCACAAACAATTACTACCATGGCTAATACCTTCACCTTTAGCCACGATTTCAATCCTTGGCAAAAACTTCTCCATAACGTTAAAATGGACTATTTGCCATGGCTTTTGGCTGACTAATAATCTGACTATTAGCCACGGTTTGAAACCTTGACTAATAGTAAATTTGATATTTTTAAAAAAACTATTTGCCACATTTTGAAACCGTAATAAATTATATTTTTTTGAAAAACACATTCACATATCATTCATAGCAAGTGCAGCTTATTTCTAAAGTAGCAAATATAAACAGAGATGATGGCATTCAAGATATGATGCGCCTCAACGATCACATTTTAAACCTAGCCAACAACTGAATCTGCACTTACTATATCCTCATAGGACTCAAACCTATTAGGGATGACCTGATTACATCTAGCTCATTATTATACAATCATCTATCACACAATTCATTCTTTCACATCATATCATTATTTCACATCACAAGTACACTTTATATCGAGATATAATATAGTTTTACTTTTCATGTGTTAGGTAGCACATAAACCTTCACAGAGTAGAGACAAGTAATGAGTCTAACCCTCTCTAGGTCCGGATACTGAACGAGATACTAGGACCTCAACTTCTCAACCCATTTGATCCTCGATATCCACCACTTTGGTTTGATCTTGAGGAGGAAATGATCACCAACATCGAACTTGACCATGTTTGTTCTTGACGAGGATTTGGTCTTGAATGCCTCGTCTCTATACCATATTTGTTTCACAGCATCCTGACAAGAAAATGAACTAATCACTGCTCCAATTAGAGAAAATAATATAAAATAAAGGCTCGGTTGAAAATATGATGCCAAAAATGCTTATTTTCAAAAGGTGGGTTTAAGCTAATAAAATTTATCAGCACCCCAATCACAGATGGAGTAATGGGAATGATGTGAGGTTATCATTTCTCATCCAGGAAATTATTTTGACTTAATCTCAAAATGTGTATGTTTTTGGCTCAATCCTTTTGACATTACTTTACTTTCTGTCAAGTGTGTGCATAATGAGAGGTAATTAGAAAAATTAGTGGGTATATTTTGAAGACAATAATAGACAGAGGAATCCCATAGAAGTAAATCTCTCTATCATTGAAGCAGCATCATAAATCATGGCTCACGTCATTAAATTCTAGGAGGGTGCCCAGAGTATGCATATCACAGAGAGGAGGGAGAAGGTGAGGACTTGGCAAAATGGAGGAATTATCCATGCACGTTGCCATCGCTCATTAAACACATCAGTTGACTTGGAATATAACTGCATGAAGAAAATCATGGAATCCATATAATCATTGACAAAAGATGTTAGTCAAATTTTATGCAATGAAAAAGTACATAAAATTAATTATTAGCTTCCCCAAACTTATCACGGAATCCTCCCAAATACCAACAGAATGTGAAATATCAACAAAGAACTGATCTCCTTTACGATTCCATGGCATTACATTTTACAGATCAAAAAAAGGTCATAATAATTTCTTCAACTAATAGACACTTGGGCATGCTTTTATTAAAAAAATTATTTTTCCTGATACTGAATCAGAATGCTAAAGGAGAACTTTGACGCAGTTGACGTCATTTGGAAAAATATTTACAGTTTGAAATTGTGTCAATATGAATCTTAAAAAAATGTGGTATGTGGATTCATCATACAACTTAAAGTCAAACATTTGTAACCCAACTCAACACAGCAATCACGCTTAAACAACATGTTAGAAAATCATCATTATCAAAAGAAAACAATTCCCATATTCTCAGGTATTATTATAAAATGTCTACTCTTTTTTACCAAATGTCCCGCGCTTGGCCAAATGAAGCAACATTTTTTGGTGTACAACCTCGGTATTCGCCAAGAGATGAGCGGAGGCCAAGGGATCAACAGGCAAGACGGATAGGAAGGAAGGCGAGCCAGGTGCTCAAGGGTCGCTCGCAAGGAGGCGGGCGAGCCGGGCTCTCGCTGGCTGCTCGCAGGAAGGCGAGCGGGTCGGACCCTCGTCGGCCGCTCGCAGGAAGGCTGGCGAGTCAGGCCTCTCAGTTCGCGAGAGGAGCCTTGTGGGCGGCTCGCCCAGTAAGGGTCCAGGGGTGATTTTACCTGAAAACCCTTGGTGGTCTGCAGTTAGCCTCTCCAAACAGCGGGGTTTGGCTGTTGACAGACAATTTTGGGCTGCGCATAGCAAAAGTGTGAGGCGGAATCCCGCTATTAGCAGACCGTAAATAAAAAACTATAGATAGACCTTAAAGGGCACCTTTGGAGAGGATTCCAATCTCAGTACTCTGAGCTTCCTCCTCCCTAAGTTATCTTGGATTAGCTCTCAGGCTCTCCAAGGTGCTCAGTCTCAGATTTGGCTTGGGAGGGGAAGCGCTGAAAGAACTTCCGGGTGTGTGGTGGGACCTCCTCACTGCGACCAAGGGTCTGTGTCTAGTTTTGACTCTTCGGTCTGTTTTTCCTCCGAGGAATCAGTAAGTGCTAGCTGCCCCCCAACCTGTTGGGGGCCCGAGCTCCACAAGAGACCAAGTTCTGGTTTCAACATTTTTGGTGCGGTGGGCGTGGAGAGCAGATAGTACAGGAAAGTTCCAAGGTAGAGACATGGCGGGAGACGGGAGACGAGCTAGCACTTACTGATTCCTCGGAGGGAAAACAGACCGAAGAGTCAAAACTAGACACAGACCCTTGGTCTGTGACGCCCGGTAGGAGTCGGGTCGTCCACGCAGGCGGGATCCCGGCCAATGGGGTCCCGGCGAGCGGCCCATCTGCGAGCGCGAGGCCGGTAGGAGTCGGGTCGCCCGGAGAGCTCGCGGGCGACCCGACTCCTCGGGCGACACAGACCAAGGGTCTGTGTCTAGTTTTGACTCTTCGGTCTGTTTTCCCTCCGAGGAATCAGTAAATGCTAGCCGCCCCCCAACCTGTTGGGGGCCCGAGCTCCACAAGAGACCAAGTTCTGGTTTCAACATTTTTGGTGCGGTGAGCGTGGAGAGCAGATAGTACAGGAAAGTTCCAAGGTAGAGACATGGCGGGAGACGACGAGCGAGAGGCAGGCTTTGGCGGTTCGCCACCACCCGGCGCGCCAGCGACGATAGAGATGCTGGTGGACCTCAGGAGGGACCTGCTCGGTGCCTTTCAGTGCGCTCTCGCCACGGCACTTGGGGGTCTCGCAACCCCGCGCCCCAGGTGGCCCCTCAAGCTGGAGTTGGCGAGAACACCCGGGGCAGAGGGCAGGAAAGGAGGCGATGTCCCAGGCACCGGAGCGAGATCTCGCAGGGCAGGAGCTTTTCCCTAGTCCGGCGAGTGCAAGCGGGATACTGGCAATGTCGTCCAGGCAGGCGGGATCCCGGCCAATGGGGTCCCGGCGAGCGGCCCATCTGCGAGCGCGAGGCCGGTAGGAGTCGTGTCGCCCGGAGAGCTCGCGGGGCGAGTGGAACAGGTCAGAGGGGCAAAGGGAGGAAGCCCATTCTGCGAGTTGGTGCTCTCAACACCACTCCCCGAGGGGTTCAGAGAGTCGGCCATGATGTTGTATACCGGCAAGGACGAACCCATTCAGCACCTGCAGTGGTTCGAAGACATGGTCTCCATTAGGCCAATGTCGGACGCTTTTAAGTGCCGACTCTTCGCCACCACCCTGAAAGAAAAAGCAAGGGGCTGGTTCCACCAGTTGCCCTCGGGGTCGATCTACGCTTTCGAGGATCTACGTCGCGGCTTCCTGTTGCGTTTCTCGAGCTCGAAAAAGAGGAAGAAGCACCCTGAAGCGCTCTTCAACATCAAGCAGAGACCGGGGGAGTCGCTAGCCCACTACGTAGATCGGTTCCAGGAGGAGGTCCTCCTCATCCAGTAGGTGTAGGGGTTCACCCTCCAACTTGCCTTCATAGTAGGGCTGCAGGAGGGGTTTTTCAAGATGGACCTCAAGAGGAGGGCTCCTTTGTCCTTTGAAAAGTTGATGGAGAGAGCGGCAGAGGAGATAGAGGGGGAGGCTGCCAACCCCGAGTTCTCGAAGAGGCTGGCACGGCTGAGCGAGCCAGAGGTCAGGCAGCCGGAGACGAGGAGAAGAGAAGAGGCAAGGGCCCCGGGCAATGACAGTCGGGCGAGGGAGAGCAGGAAGAGGAAGAGGAGCAGGGGCCGGAGGAACCGGGCCCAGGAGGAGGAATAGAGGGGCGGAGGCCGAGAGGAGGGGGGTGGCGTTGCCCTATTGTGACTTCCACCAGGAGAAAGGTCACGCGACGGCCACCTGCCCGGAGTTCCTGGAAGTGAGGGGGGCCAGAGCGTCGATGCAGCGGGAGTACGGACGGTAAGGATTGAGGAGGTCCTGCCTCAGGACGAGGAGGAAGAAAGGTGTGAGGACCGGGTTGACGTGGGGACCCGAGGAGGGATCAGAGTGATCCATGGGGGGGGGGGGGGGGGGGGGGGGTAGGGATCGAGGTGACCCGGAAGGCAAGCCTCCATACCATCCATCCCTAGCCCCACCCCCGGCAGAAAAATCACGTTTACCCAGAAGGACATGTCGGGCCAGGAAGACCCGTTCTGCGATGCGCTGGTCATCCAGACGGCCATCGAGAACTTCACCGTCTCTCGCATTCTCGTGGACAACGGGAGCTCAGTCAACGTCATCTTCAAGAATAAGGCATTCGATGAGATGAAGGTGGAGGCTAGGAGGGTGTTGGTCTCGGATGGCCCGTTGTTTGGGTTTTCGGGGGAGAGGAAGGAAGTAGAAGGGGGAGTGGGACTCCATGTGGTCCTGGGGGGGAGTCCCGGAACTGCCTCTTTGTTATAGTGGATGCCCCCAGCAGCTACAGCGCCATCTTCGGATGGCCCCTCATCAACGCATTCCGATGTGTCCCCCCCACTTTCCACCAATGCCTCAAGTTCAACTCAGGGGGAGTCCAGGTCCTGGTAAGGGGAGACCCTAAGGTGGCAAGGCGGTGCTACGTGACTGCCATGAACACCATAGCCTGGATGGCAAAGGCGGAGGAATGGGACAGGGATATGGGGGAGCCGACAAGGCTAGAAGAGGTAGGAGAAGAGGAAGGGGGAGTGGGAGAGAGAGATCAGGCCCGGGAAGGAGGGGCAGAGGAGCTGATGGTGATCGGGGAGGAGGAGAAGGAGGAAGGGGACGAAGCGCTTGCTTGCAGCAAGAGGAAGGAGAATGACCGGGCAGAGCAGCCGAGGATGGAGGCTGTGGATGAGGTGGTGGATCTGGAGGTCATCACCAGGGCAGGGGTGGTCGAGAAGGTGAAGATCAGTAGGGATCTCAGCCCCGAGGACCAGAGGAAGATCTTGGCTTGCGTCCAAGAGAACGTGGACGTCTTCGCCTAGAGCACCGCGGAGATGCCTGGGATCGATGCGGATGTGGCGTGTCATCGCCTCAAACTCAACCCCGGCACTCGCCCCATCCGCCAGAAGAAGAGTTCCATTGCGGACAAGCTGGAGGCACCCATCCGGGAGGAGTTGAGCAAGCTCCTCAAGGCCAGCTTTGTATCAGAGATCCAGTATCCAGGATGGGTCTCCAACGTGGTCATGGTAAAAAGGGAGATGGGAGATGGAGGATGTGTGTTGATTTCTCCTTATTGAATAAATCATGCCCTAAGGATTGTTATCTCCTTCCTCGAATCGATGCGCTGGTTGATTCAGCCGTCGGTTTTTCTCTAATGAGTTTCTTAGATGCTTTTTCAGGTTATCACCAGATCCGCACGCACCCCCCCCCCCCCTCCCCCGACATCAAGGATGTCTCCTTCATCACAGGGGATGGGTGCTAATGCTACAAAATGATACCTTTTGGGCTAAAGAACGCAGGGGAGACCTACCAACGAATGATGGACAGGCTCTTCCGAGAGCAAAAGGGAAGGAACCTGGAGGTCTATGTGGATGACCTCATGATAAAAAGTCGAGACCTCGAGTCCCACCTCCATGACCTTGAGGAAACCTTCGGGACTTTGAGAAAGTTCAAGATGAAGCTCAACCCCCAAAAGTATGTCTTTGGGGCCAGGCGAGGGAAATTCATAGGTCACCTGCTCACCTCGGCTGGGGTGGAGCCTAACCCGGACAAGGTTGGGGCAATCATGGAGTCGGGGTCTCCGAGGAGTGCGAAGGAGGTCCAGTGTCTCACAGGGAAGTTGGCCGGACTAAGCAGGTTTCTCTCCAGGGCAGGGGAGAAGTGCTCGGCCTTCTTCAAGGTGCTGCTGGGGAATAAGTTCGAGCGGACCCCCGAGTGTGAAAGGGCTTTTCAGGCACTAAAGGAACAGTTGACCCAAGCCCCGTTGCTACAAGGGTTGAGACAGGGAGAGGACTTGTCCCTATACCTGGGGGTAGGACCCGAGGCGGTAAGCTCGGTGCTGGTCCGGGAAGAAGGAAAAAAGCAACTCCTGATTTACTATGTAAGTTGGTGAGAGGAAGGCTGAGCTCAGATACCCCATCTTGGAGAAGCTCGCCTTCGCCTTGGTGGTGTCGGCCAGGAAGCTCCGGCCCTACTTTCAGGCACACTCGATCAAGGTGGTGACCGATCACCCCCTTCGCAACATCATGGAGGGGGTGGAGCACTCCGGAAGGTTGGCCAAGTGGTCAGTGGAGTTGAGCGAGTTTGATATATCGTATGTTCCCAAGTTGTCATAAAAGCCCAAGCGGTGGCAGACTTTTTGGCAGACTATGTGACCGAGGTAGAAGAGTCCGAGCTGCCCGACTTGGTGGCCTGGAGAATGCTGGTTGATGGGGCCTCAGGGATGCATTCCTTTGGGGGAGGGGTGGTTTTGGTAAGCCCCCAAGGGACAAGGATCGAGCAGGCGATCAACATCCACTCCCCCCTCACCAATAATCAGGCCGAGTACGAGGCCGTGATAGCAGGGCTCCGCCTAGCCCGGGAGTTGGGAGTGCAAGATGTGGAGGTCTCGATGGACTCCATGGTGGTAGCTTGCCAAGTCAGGGGGGAGTTCGAGGTGAATGAGTCGACTCTTCAGCGATACTTGGAAAAGGTCAAGGGACTCATAGGGCAGTTCTGCACCTTCTCGATCCATCATGTGCCAAGGGAGGAGAGTGTCGCGATGGATCTCCTGGCCAAGTTCGTTCCCAGGGCCGGAGGCATGGTGTCGGACCTCTTCCGACCATCCATCGAGGAGGGGGAACTGATGGAGGTGGACCAGCGGGCATCATGGATGGACCTCTTCATCACCTTCCTGGCGTCGGGGAAGTTCCTCGATGGGGGTATGGACAAATGGCGGTTCAGGTATAAGTCGGCATACTACTCTTTGCATGCATGAGGACTATACTGGAAGACGCTCTTGGGGCTCCTAGCTCATTGTATGTCGGAGGAGGAGGTCCCGAGGGTCCTGGAAGAGATTCACTCGGGGGAGTGTGGCAGCCACTCCGGGAGCCAAACCTTGGAGGGGAGAGTGCTGAGGCAATGCTACTTTTGGCCCACCCTCAGCAAGGACGCGGCGGAGTTCGCAAGGAAGTGCTTGAAGTTCCAACTGTTCGCACCTCTCCAGCTCCTGCCGGCCAAAAGACTTAGAACTATCATGGCCCCCCTGGCCCTTTGCAATATGGGGTTTGGACCTGGTCGGTCCTTTCCCCCAAGCAAGTGGTCAAAGAAAGTTCTTACTAGTGATGATCGATTATTTCTCTAAGTGGCTGGAGGTGAAGGCGTTGGCCAAGGTAACGTTCCAAGGTAACTTGCCCATATCTCTGCCGGAGGTAGGCGACCTCGAAGTTCTTCCCTTCCATATACTGGAAGAGCTTCGCGCGTCGCCCCCGAGCGAGTCAGGGGGCGGTAGGTTGCATCATCTCGCTGGAGGGGGGAGAAAGGAATATTGCCGAAGGGTCCTTTGACAAGGACGAACTTCTGGTGCCAGTAGTGGCTCTTGTTCACTGTCTCGCAGACAGTAACGTGCTGGCTCGCGAAATGGGTTGTCCCATCTTTGTTGCCGTGGTAGGAGAAGATCTTGCGGAAGACAAGCAGATTGAATTCCATCCTCTCCTCGCGCAGGTAGCTGGCGAACGCGACTATAACGGCGATCGCGTTTGGAGTCAGCTGGCTCGGTAGGACGCCATAGTACTTTACTACCTGGGAAATTCACCAAAGAGGGGTTAGCGTGTTGTTGGTGAAGTGAACAAGAGATGTAATAGTTGAGTAAGTTACCTGGCGTACTTCCGGCCATAGGGGGATTCGCAACCCATTCTCGAAGTGAGCAATGGGGATGGTGAGCTCTTCAGTGGACGGCTCGTTGATGGCGACGATGTTCGCTGGGCGGCGAGCTACAAACCCCGGGGGGATGTATCTACCCACCGTGGCGAGGAACTCCTCGTCGGTGAGCAAGGCGCAGAAGAAAGGATGGCCGCGGTAGGCCCCGACGCACTTGGCCCTCCCCTCGGAGTCTCCGTCAACAACCATGGATTTTTATAATAGCGAACCGGAGGAAGCGCGAGTGCGAGCTGAGAATTGCAAGAGAGCCTGGAAGAGAGAAGAAAGGCTGAAGACAGTTAATGCGGTGGTTAGAAAGTAAAAACCGATGGCTATTTATAAGAATGAAAAGGGAGGGAAGGATTTGAAGCGCCAGGGGGTGCGGATAGCTGGTCCGCGCGGTGACGTTTCGACTTCTTGGACCTTATCTGCTCCGGATGGGCTCGCGTCCTGGCGTCATCCTCTAACTCGCCATTAGCGAGCCAAGCTGCAGAGGAAAAAGTAAAGGTCGCGAAAGCGAGGCAGTAGCTCGCGAGTCGTAAGGCGAGACAGGCATAAGACGCATAAAATAAACAACATGCGAGCATAATTAACATAACGGTAGAAATAATCGAAAGCGAAAGGGAAATCTCGCGAGCGAGCAAAAATCCGTATTACAAGATTCATAAATTGTTCAAAACCCCCAAAAGGGGGGAGGATAGTAAGAGCGAGCAACAAATAATAAAAAACAACTGTTCAGAAGTTGATCCATTTCCAGCGACCGCGGCCCCGCACCCCAGATCGCGGGGGCACTTTTGGGTAATGATACTCGCGAACCGACTGGACTTCACGCTGCATCAGGCGCATTTGATCCTCGATTCATGCGAGGTGCACCCCGGGCGGGGTGACCTCGCCGCTAGCGACCTGGCGCATCTCAGCAAGGATGTAACGCCCCTGATTTTCGTTAATTATTTTACATGCCCGCTGTGACGTAACTTTGGCGTAAGGGCGTTACGTCAGCTCGTCTAGTATTGTGTTGAGCCTTAGCTTAGTTAAAGTATGTCTTGTAGATCGAGCGTGCGAGATTTCGCATCGTTTCGAGTTAAAGTAAAGATTTTGGGTGGATATCAAGATTTTAGCTTCGGGAGGCTTTAGCCCGAGTTTGGCCCGTCGGAATTGAATTCTGACTTCGCTGTTGGATTCGTAGCGCCGTGTTTTAGTTAAGGTGCGAATTTCGTAGAAATCCGAGGTGTTTTGGTCGCCCTCGCAGTTTAAGTAAATTGGGTGATTTATTTATTAATTAAACAATAATTTAGGGTTATATATAAGCCTAAAATCTCCTCCTCCTATTCATCTTCCCCTTCCTCGATCAAAAGCAGCCGCCATGCGATAGAGCGAGAGCGAGGTTTCGTGGATCATTTCACCGGCGATTCCTAGGGCTGTAGTGGTCGGAATCGTGTTTGGTTTGAAGTTTTGGAAAGCTCTCGGCGAGATCTTCGTTCTAGCGGTAATCTTTTCTCGTTTCGTGGAGTTTTGGGAGTTTTGGTAGTGACCTAACCCCTCCTTTTGATCCGAAAAGTTTCAGGTTTTGTGCTCGGGTGAGTTCTTGGCCGGATCCTTAGCTTTCGGAGCGGTGAGATTAGTTCTTATGCAAGTTTTGAGGCAAGTGGTACTCCTTTTCTTCTCTCTTTTGTTGGAATGTTACTCCTTGTGTTGATTTGTTGTCATGCAAAACCTATAACCTCCTTATTGTTCTCCCCTGATTCATCAAACTTCCTCTTATATACTTAACTATTAAATTGCTGTCAAGAAAATCATCAGTTTTTACTCGAAAATTTCGGTTTTTGCTTCTTCTCGAGAAATACAGAGTTCTTCTCGAGAAATCATTTTTGCCTCTCGAGAAATCATTTCCGGCACTCGAGAAATCCTTTCTGCTTCTCGAGAAATCATTTCTGCCTCTCGAGAAATCCTTTCTGGCTCTCGAGAAATCATTTCTGGCTCTCGAGAAATCATTTCTGCCTCTCGAGAAATCATTTCTGGCTCTCGAGAAATCATTTCTGCTTCTCGAGAAATGATTTCTGCCTCTCGAGAAATCCTCTCCGGCTCTCATGAAATTACAGACTGGCTCTCATGAAATTACAGACTTCCTCCCAGGAAATTACAGACTTCCTCTCATGAAATTACAGACTTCCTCTCATGAAATTACAGATTTCCTCTCATGAAATTACAGACTTCCTCTCATGAAATACAGACTTTTACTCAAGAAATCCCTGAACCTTCTGATCAAAGTTTTGGGCCATTTTCTTCATATATTACCCTATTCTTAGAGTGTTATGGTGTTGTTATTCCGGGTTACGCCCCGTGTTTTAATTAAAGATTAAATTTATTAAGAACCACTGTCTTTAGCCTTGCACGGTAGTCGTGTTTGGAGGATAGTGGGGGAATGTTATAGCCTTGCACGGTAGTCGTGTTTAGGTGGTTGGGTCTAGTGGCACCCCCACCTGGTTTTGGGCTTTGGGTAGCGGGGGTAGGTAACCGCTCCTGTTTAATTTGAGCTGATCAGTCTCTTTAATTAATGTAACAATATAAATGAAACTTGCTTGTTCCTCTTTATGGCACTTTCTTTTTGGTGCACTTGGTGTTTTGTTTAGTTCCTTGTTTTGGAGCTTTTCTTTCGGTGAATCTGGCCTGGGTTGGTACCCCTTTTGCCTTATTTACTTTCTGCTTACTTTTTTGCCACTTGTAATTCCTTGCTGATGCGTTCTTTGTTTTATTGAATGCCTCAGGTTCAGAGCCATAGCGGCTAGTGGTGTAGCCTGAAGTTCAGAGTTTTAGTAGTTGTTCACCCCGCTGCTGCGAGTTAGTTGTTTTTAGTTACTTCTTGTGCTCAGACATACTAGTTGGTGCCAATGGGTTAGTGTCATGTTGTTGGCGCCCATTGTGCCCCTTTTTATACTTTATAGTTTATTTGCCAGATTATGCCACTACTTT
Source organism: Dactylorhiza incarnata (assembly GCA_033032865.1). Lineage (NCBI taxonomy): Eukaryota > Viridiplantae > Streptophyta > Magnoliopsida > Asparagales > Orchidaceae > Dactylorhiza > Dactylorhiza incarnata. The sequence continues at coordinate 10,837,536 of JAWHQI010000007.1, forward strand.
TAGATCTTGTGTATCTTACCCTCTAGGAATGATTTATGTTAGATGCACTATAGTTATAAAATGGTTTTTCTTCATCCTCATTGCATTCTTTCTAACTGAAACCCTTAACTTTAAAGTCGCCTAAAGGTATTTTCTACTCTTACAATACGCCTAGTTATGTGCATATCATTTACTTCATGCTCCGTCGTTTGCATACATGTAGGACTTTAAGTAAACTAAATCAAGTACTTTCCGCTGCAACTATATATACTTTCCCGATGGACTAGTTGATCCACGAACTGAGAGACACAGTTCTTACCTCAAAACCCCTAATAAATGATTTCAAATGATGACTTATCATATAATCATGTTTTGTCTAGTTAAGTAATAGGTTTCCGCCTGAGCGTCTACAGTTGTCTCCTGTATGACGTGGCATCATGGCGTGTATTTTCTCTTACTCTGATATCCTTAAATTCGAAGAAAATGCGGGTTGTGACAGTTGGTATCAGAGGGAGGTTGTTCGACAAGTTGGTCGGGCAACAAATTCTGATGTAGTTTAGTAGTTTTTTTTTCATTGCATACACACACCGATGTGTCATCAGTACGTCTTGGCCGAAGCATGAACACTACACTCATAGCATGATAAGAAGTATACGGAGCATATTATGTAGTATGAGATGCATAATATGCGTCTGTATATGGATCCACCATAGGTGTCAACATGTGACGGTTATGTAGTATGAGATGCATAACCATCATCACATGGATGCCCATTAGCACGTTTTTCTTTTTCTTTGCATGCGATATTATGTAGTATGGGATGCATAATATTTCATGCGTACGCCGCTCATAACATGCATTAAGGCCTTTATTAGAATGCATAGCACAACATACTTTACATAACATTGCATAAGCACACGTGCGAAGTTAAAGACTTATATGATGACACACGTACACACATGATTTCAAAACGAATAGAAAATTCATGCATTCATGCCCCTTGCACATGAGTCGAGTGGGACGATGTAGTATCGTTCCCGAATTTGGCAAATCATCATGAAAATATCCCAGAGAAAAGTAGTGGAAATGGCAAGTAGCTGTACGTGTATGTTCTGAACCGAGCGGTGTAGTACTAATGTAAGGTTAAGTTTTGATTAGGGGTTTATGCGTTTTAGCAGAAATGGCACGCAAGCGAGTCGCGACTAGGTCGACTCCCCAGTCGGAGGGCGAGTCTTCGGGTGCGCAGAGTGAAGCCTTGATCGAGAGCCTGCGCTAGAGCAATGAGGCTCTGACTAGGCAGATGGTTGCGATGCAGTCGCAGGTCGAGGCGTTGTTGGCTGCTGGCGCTAGGCAGCAACCCGTAGTGCAGGCCCCAGCAGTAGGACAAGCTGTACCTACTCCTCCTGCTCCCTTGGTACCCCCAGTAGCGATACCTCCGGAAATGAATTTTATTTCGCATTTTCAAAGGTTGGGACCTCCTACGTTTGACGGAAGAGCGGATTTCATGGCATTAGATGACTGGTTTGTTGTCATTGAGGAGATGTTTTCGTACTCAGGAATCTCTGCGGACCAAAAGGTGATGGTCGCCGCTTACCAGCTGAAAGGACTTGCTAAGAGCTGGTGGATTAGGGAGAGGGAAAATCTCGTAGGTGGATGTTCGTGGGAGTCGTTCAAGGCGATGGTGTTAAAGAAATTCCTGCCGTCGGTCGAGCAAGACCGTTTAATGAATAATTTTATGCACCTGAAGCAAAGACAACTCACGGTTAGTGAGTATGAGATCGAGTTCAGTAAGTTGAGCAGATTTGCTCCAGATTTAGTGGCTTCTGAGGCAGGAAGAATGAAGCGATTTCTCGGAGGTCTTCATAGCGATATTCAGTAGTTGGCGAGCGCTTATAGATCTGAAAGTTATGCTGAAGTGGTAGAAGCAGCACTGAAAGTCGAGGCTATCGACAACGCCAAGAATCGGGGTGCTCTAATGAAAAAGGACAAGAGGAAAGTCGAAGATGGGGAGATCCCCAAGGTATCTAGCCCGGCTCCAAAGAAAAGGAGTGGTGAGGTGTGTAGCTTCTGTGGCCGCCCCGGCCATCCAGTTGAGAAATGTTTCAATAGGAAGGGAGCTCAGAAGCAGCAGCGAGTGCTAGCAATCCAGGGTGCTCCGAAGGGTGAGGTGCTCTGCCAGTTGTGCAAGCAGAAAGGGCATGATGTGGCCCAGTGTTGGACCAAAGATAAAGTCTGCTTCCAGTGCAAGCAGAAGGGGCACATGAAGTTCCAATGCCCGCTGATTCAACCCCCGTTGCAGCCTGTTCCGCTTCGAACCTTGCCGCCGCCGCAGCATCAGGATAAAGGAAGAGGAAAGCTGAACGTGTTAACCCAGGAGCAAGCGCAGTCTTCGACCCAAGTGATCGCAGGTTAGACCTTAAGACAACTGTTTAGTCTTGTTTCCTTTTTAGTTCGCTGTATTAGACTAGTTTCTCTTCGCGCTTATAGGAAGATTTAAGGTAAAGAATCGTTGGGCGCGTGTTCTGTTCGATTCGGGTGCTACCCATTCGTTCGTAGCAAGGGCCTTTGTTGAGCGTCACCGTTTGACCCATGAGCTGGGCAACGATTCGTTCCTCGTTAAGTTCCCTTCTGGTGATCTGGTGTCCTCGAACCAGTGCGTCCGAAGTTGCCCCGTTCTCTTAGGAGATTTCTTGGCTGTTGCTGATCTCAAAGTGTTGGACTTAGAAGACTTTGACGTAATATTGGGTATGGACTGGTTGTCCAGTTATGATGCGGTCATCTGATGCAAGGAAAAGCGTCTGGACTTTGTGATGGACAACGGTCATCCCATGAGCGTTTTTGGTTCTCCGTACCAGAGTTCTTCGATAATTTCTGCGGTATGTGCTCGGAACCTGTTAATTTCTGGTTGTTTGGCTTACCTTGTTTCTGTAGTAGAAACTGTTCCTGGACCGCCGTGTGCTGAGAGCGTTCCGGTTGTGCGAGAGTTTCCTGACGTCTTTCCTGTCAGTCTTCCTGGACTCCCGCCTGATAGAGATGTGGAGTTCGTTATTGATCTTGAGCCTGGTACTCGTCCTATGGCTAAGGCACCGTACCGTATGGCCCCGCGCGAGTTAGAAGAGTTGCGAACTCAGTTAGATGAGTTGTTGCAGTGTGGTTTCATTAGGCCAAGTTCTTCGCCCTGGGGTTCTCCAGTGTTGTTCGTGAAAAAGAAGGACGGTTCCATGAGATTGTGCATAGACTATAGAGAATTAAACAAAGTGACCATCAAGAACAGGTATCCGTTGCCAAGGATAGATGATCTGTTTGATCAGTTGCGTGGTAGCACGGTGTTTTCGAAGATTGATCTTCGATCAGGCTACCATCAGTTGAGGATCCGTGAGTCGGACGTTCCCCGGACTGCCTTTGTTCTCGTTATGGCCATTTTGAATTTCTAGTCATGCCGTTTGGTTTGACAAATGCACCCTCTGCATTTATGAACATGATGAACCACGTGTTCAAGGATTTTCTGGACCATTTTGTTGTGGTATTCATAGATGATGTGCTAGTTTATTCTAGAAGTGCTGAGGAGCATGCTACGCATTTGCGCTTAGTATTGTCTACTCTTAGAGAGCACAAGTTGTATGCGAAGCTGAGTAAGTGCGAATTCTGGCTTTCTCAGGTGTCCTTCCTGGGTCATGTGGTGAACAAAGATGGAATTACTGTAGACCCCGCTATGATTTCTGCCGTATTGGATTGGAAGACGCCTTCGACGCCTAAGGAGATAAGGAGTTTCTTAGGGTTGGCCGGGTACTACAGGAGATTTGTCCAAGGATTTCCAGTGCTGTCCGCACCCTTGACTATGCTTACCCAGAAGAATACTGCTTTTGTTTGGAGCGATAAGTGCGAAGAGGCCTTTCAGGAATTGAAGAGGCGTTTGTGTAGTGCTCCGGTGTTGGCCTTGCCGATCGAAGGAGTCGAGTATGCAGTTTATGTAGACGCATCTCATATTGGACTTGGTTGTGTGTTGATGCAAGAAGGGATGGTGATTGCTTATGGGTCTAGACAATTGAAAGTTCATGAAAAGAATTACCCTACGCATGACTTAGAATTCGCCGCAGTGATCTATGCTTTGAAGCTTTGGAGACACCTGTTATATGGAGTGTCATGCAAGATTTTCACGGATCATAAAAGTCTAAAGTATGTCTTCACCCAGAAGGAGCTGAATCTGCGCCAGCGGAGGTGGTTGGAGTATGTGGCGGATTATGAAGTAGATATTCTGTACCATCCGGGTAAGGCTAATGTGGTGGTCGATGCCCTGAGCCGGAAAACCGCGCATATCTTCAATCTCTCAGTGCAGTCCTTAGTAGAGGAGTTTATGTTGATGGATATCTCAGTCGGTAGTTGTACCGCACCCTCGAGCTTAGAGGCTGAAGAGCCTTCTTGGATTGCCCTTACTAGGATGCATCAGAAGGAAGATCCTGACTTGCAGCATATTCGAAGTAGAACTAAAAAAGGAGAATTGCCAGATTTTTCGATCGATGATAAGGATACTTTGAGGTACCGAGGTAGATATTGCGTCCCCGCGTTGGAAGAAATTCGGACAAAGATCTGTAGCGAGGCGCATGATTCTAATGTTTCCTATCATCCTGGTTCCACGAAAATGTATAAAGATATGAAGCAGATCGTTTGGTGGTCAGGTATGAAGAATGATACAGCAAAGTATGTGTCAGAATGTTTAACTTGTCAGCGCGTGAAAGCAGATCATAAGAGGCCTGGAGGTAAGTTGAACCCGTTAGATATTCCCAGCTGGAAGTGGGAGAGTATTTCGATGGACTTCATTACCGGTTTGCCGAGATCTCCCAGTTGTCATGACTCGGTGTGGGTTATAGTAGATCGCTTGACAAAGTGTGCTCACTTTGTTCCCTTTAAGATTGGATACTCGAAGGATAAAATAGCAGAACTGTATTTGGCTGAAGTTATCAGATTGCATGGTGTGCCTGTGAGCATTGTGTCAGACCGAGACTCGAGGTACACGTCTCGTTTCTGGCAGAGTTTGCAGGGAGCCTTAGGTACTGACCTTAGGTACTCTACCGCTTATCATCCCCAAACCAATGGTCAGACAGAAAGAGTAAATCAGATTTTGGAAGATATGATAAGGTGCTATATCTTAGATCATGGTGGAGCTTGGGATAAGCGGCTTGGATTGATGGAGTTCGCGTATAACAACAGTTATCAAGAAAGCCTACAAATGGCCCCGTTTGAGGCTCTGTATGGGAGGCGTTGTCGGACTCCGTTGTTTTGGGTTGAGGTTGGTGAGAGTCCTTTGCTAGGCCCAGAGGCTTTGGAAGAGATGAATGTTGCTGTGACTCATATCCGCGAGAAGCTCCGCATTGCTCAGGAGCGGTATGAGAAGTATGCGAATCGAAGAAGAGTGGATTTAGAGTTTGCCGTTGGAGACAGGGTGTTCTTGAAAGTTTCTCCGATGCCAGGTGTTAAAAGGTTTGGAAGGAACCACAAGTTGGATCCCCGGTATGTGGGACCTTTTCAAATTATGGAGCGCATCGGGATGTCAGCGTATAGATTGGATTTGACTGCTTCCTTTCCTAATGTTCACGATGTGTTTCACGTGAGCCAGCTGAGGAAGTGTTTGCGTAGCGATCGGCTTGTTCTTGATTCGGTGCCCATTTTGCAGCCCAATCTTTCGTATGTCGAAGAGCCTATCCGAATCTTGGAGACTCAGGAGCGTGTGTTGCGAAAGAAGACAATCCCGATGGTTAAGGTTCTTTGGAAGAATCAGGGTGTCGAAAGCGCGACGTGGGAGCTGGAGTCTGCCATGAGAGAGACCCACCCTAGCCTTTTCTCTTAGATTTCGGGTAAATCTTCTGTCAGTTAATCTTTTAAATTTGATTATGTATCTTTCTTGATCTTCGGATTCCAAGTTTCGGGACGAAACTTCCTTTTAGGGGGAGTGACTGTAACGCCCCTGATTTTCGTTAATTATTTTACGTGCCCGCTGTGACGTAATTTTGGCGTAAGGGCGTTACGTCAGCTCGTCTAGTAGTGTGTTGAGCCTTAGCTTAGTTAAAGTATGTCTTGTAGATCGAGCGTGCGAGATTTCGCATCGTTTCGAGTTAAAGTAAAGATTTTGGGTGGATATCAAGATTTTAGCTTCGGGAGGCTTTAGCCCGAGTTTCACTACAAGATATCAGCTTTACAACGACGTTTTTATTGTGACGTTTTCAAAAGCGTCGCCGTTAGTTTTCTATTTAGTGACGTTTTTTTTAAAAACGTCGTCAATACACAAATTTAGTATTAGCCACGCTTTTTATGAAAAACGTTAACATACAAGTTTAGCTTTGGTGACGTTTATTTTTAAAACGTCATCAAAACATAGGATTTTTTGAAAATTAAGTTTGTTATCAAGCAATTTAGAAGAGCCAATAATGAATAATCCAAAATAGTTGTCAAACCACAATAGTTGATATCCACTAATGAATAATCCAAAATGAAGTCATTATAGAACTAGATCAACAATGACCTCTAATATTCTGTTCTTTGACAATTTTTGTGAGCTCCGGTTAGTATGTCATCTTCGTTGTGTGACGATTACTATATAAGTTACCAATTACTATTAGCCTTTTTATAAAAGCAATAAGAACCTCGTCATATTCATAGCCTAATTCTAATAAGGTATTAGTTTATTATTCTTATAGAAAAAGACGAACAAGATGAATTCCACATACAAGTAGTTTCATCAGACAAGTTATACAAAGGAAATATTGAAGATGTAGACATTAAGTGCATCAAGGTAGGCAAATTGTCCAAAGAAGAAATTGTCTCACAAAGTGATGAAAAGGACAGCGTCGATAGATGAATGGTCTAAAGAAGAAGTCAAGTGACGATAATGATGAAGATAACTATAGACGTAATGTGAATGTTTGAAGATAGTGTTGAGTCGCGAGAGCACTGAAGAAGACTACATCAATGAGTCAATTAGTCGAAAGTTCAAGATTAATATTAGATATCCCGAACTCGTACAATATTTTTGAGGGTTCCGCTGCCCGGTCGGCGAATGCAGAACATGGGTCAAGTGGGTAACACCACTAAATTTTTATTTTGATATTTGAAAGTCATATTCTTTTCCCTTTTTAATCTACACAAAAAAATATAATACATTAAGTTATTAATATACAAATTATGGGGGGGGGGGGGGGGGGGGGGGAATTCCACCCAAATTTATGGGGGGAAAATTCCCCCAAAATGTTTACTTTATTCCCCACCTTAACACCGAAGGAGCTGAGTACTAATTACTACGGTAGGGTTTCTGACAATGCGCGCAGGAGGAGAGTTCGACTGTGTTCTCCCCTCGACATCCTACAACTCGTCGTCGCGTTTCAAGGTAGGCATCTTCTTCAGTTCTTCTCCTCCTCCTCCTCCTCCTCCTCCTTCTTCCTCTACATCTTCTTCATTTTGAATGTTTTCTACAGGCCGGAACAATCAAATCACGTGTTCTATCTTTTTTGTTATTTATTGCATCACCTATATTCTATTATAAGTAAACTAGTATATGAGAGTGTCCCTATTTTTCTTTATTTATGATGAAAATTATATTTTAGATTGAAATTATTGCCAAGAAGAGTGTAACTATCAATTACTTAAGCATATGGATACTCAGATTTCTTGTTAGAACTTGTTTTTTTTAATAGTTTACTGCTACCAAATTGAAGTAAGAAGATAATATTCATTGAGTAGCTCCCAAACTTTGGCACTGTCTACTTTGGCACCCATCCAGCCACCATCTTCGATCTCCCCCGATCAGCTCATATTCCCCAACCTATATCCTAGTCGAGTCCCACATACCATTTACACCCCATCCCATCCATAAAACATCCATGACTCCTCTTCATCCACCACCAGCCACTATTACCTTTCTGGGTAGGCAATGCCACTCCAATGATCACCATATATCCACTCCTATGCCTAAAACCCCTCACTTCTAAATTCTTATTGTTTGGTGTTATTATTTTTAGCATTGTTGTATGGAGAGGATCACTTATATTTTTATGGGTATCTTTCTATATTAAAGTGTTCACTTTTGAGACTTATCGTGACTTTTAGGATCTATTCACTTAAGCATATTAACTAACTGCCCTTCAATCAGAAGATAGGCTAGTTTGTTCGCTTTTTAAATCATGTGCTTAAGGTTTATGTTTTAATTTCTATTTGCAATTTATTGCTAGTTCACTCCTCGCATGCACACATTATGCTATGGTTAGACATGGTTATTGCCCCGGTACAGTTACACCATAAGTAAGTTCGTAAGTTCTATAATGAATTTTTGTAGGACAACTACACAATACATTTCAATTTTGATTTTTTTTTAATTTATATTTGTCAGGTATTCTGCGAATTTAACTCTTTTGTTGCTCCACAGGACTTGTTGTTTCTAGTTATCACTATCATTATCATATTCGTTATTGAATTTGGGATGTCAAAAGAGACTATTGGTTCAGGATCTTTGAGTTCTAATTCTCCAGGTAATATTGGCATTGAGAAGGGATACACTCTTTATGGATGGGTTGTAGGAATTCTTACCAATCCCTGCTTTGTTTATATTAGTGATCCTGATGTATATTTATATATATCGAAGTTCTTATTGGAAATGCTTAAAACATTTTTGTATTATTGGAAATATTATGAGCTATATACTCATGTCAGTTCACTGGGTCTTTGAAAACAATTGGATTGATGCTCCCTAAATACTTCAGTATTTTGGGAAAACGGAGTCCTAGCCATTGTAACCAAGGGCATGCTTTCTGCTTGGAGTCCAACTATTTTAATTTTGTTGGGAAGGCAAGGCCCATGTGTCGCGTTGTTCACTGTACTCGAAGGTATGGAATTATTGATGAAATCCATAGCTAATGTTTTTGGTTTAAATCGTGATTATGTGTAGTAAGAAAAAGAGTTACAAGTTATTATATCATTTAGTGACTTCAATATAACTTTTTTGCACAAGAACCTTTAAGAAAGTCCCTTTTTATTTGTTGTTGTTGCATCTTTCAGTTGTTTTCCATTTTTATTGAAAATTGGCTTTTGTCATATGGCAGCTTGGTGTATATAGCAAAATCGAAATATGCAGCACAAGTTGAGAAAATGAATCTAGATCTCTATCTTCTCTGTTCATACTTTTGCTCTATTTTTCTATCTTGTGACATTAGCCCCATTTCCCAACTTGAGGTTGTTGAGCTAATCAATCAAAACCAGTTGGCACGCCGCTCAAAAATAACTGGCTTGAGACATACAAATCCAAAGATTCATCTGGAACATCATATTCTGGGGAAGATTCATCTGGAACATCAGTGGGACAAGGGATACATCTATCACCAGACCAAATAATAATTTTGTGTTTAAATTTAGTTAATAATGTTTGATTTAATTACAATAGTTTTATAAATATTTATTATATGTGCAGTTCCCGAGAATGATGGCTTCTATTCAAAGATCAAATCAAAATGAGTCTACCCCAGCAACACCCAAACACCATCTCTTACTACAAATTCCAATCTGAATCAAGGTTTGATTTCTCTTTTCTTTTATTTATTTTTGAGATTCAATGGAATTTATATGAATATTGTTTACATTCATAAGTATGTGCTTCACCAATGCTCTGGATGCTGAATGAAGGAAGCATGGTTATGTGCACATAAATCAAAATGGATTCATGGGTCTGCCCTCTCTGATGTCTTTGGCTTTGATTTGAGGGCATGATTCCGCAGCAAACGCGACGGTATAGGGGGCCACTATTTCAGTGGTACTCTGTGAGCAGCCACTTTGTGCATTTATTGTCAAAGGTTAGGTCTTTCTCCTCTGAGAGAAGCCACTTTGTGCATAGTGCCAAAGGTTAGGTCTGTTTCCAATCTTCCCCCGCCCATACCCCCAATGATTGGGGACTATATGGGTTATGTTGTTGTTGTTGTTGTATTGTTTACATTCATAACAACATTAGAAAAATTTACTAGAAGAATGGTGCAGAATTTTATACATGTATAATATACATTTTAAGGAAATTCTACCACATACTCTTTAAGGCCCCATACTTAGCTTCGCAACTTGGCTAATATCTTCCCATAGGAAAAACAAATACAACAACAACACTCAAGCCATTGTGCCCTATCTTTAATCATAGTGTAACGTCCGTAAAATTTGAATTCAATTACAATTTTTATTCAGGACCCGCTTTGAATGATTGCGATCGACGCCATCGATGATCGAGGTACTTTTAACCTTTGCAATAAAGTTTTCGTTTTAATCTTAATTCAGTTAAATTTAAGAATTTTGGCGTCGACGCGTGTTAGTATTGATGCGAGGGCGTAGTGAACGAATTTTAGGATTTTTAAAACGAAATACTAATTTGGGAATAAAGATGAAATGCCTAATTCTCCCCTCATAAAGTTCCCTAGCCGGTTCACGCCCTTCCATGTGGGTCACGTACCGTAACATAACACGATTTTAGAAACCGTCGCAAGTCATGCCCCTCGTTACCCTAGCTCCTGTTTACTTCTTCCGTTGTAAGTATTTATGTTAGTATCTTATTCAATTATGTCTGCTATGTATCATTTTTATTACCGTTACTTGGTTTGCTTCTTATCACGGGGTCCGATCGGACTACTGATTTGTGGTAAAACTAGGTCGGGGTGTTACACATAGTCTCACTAATGCCCAAGTATATCATGTCTTTCCTTATAGTTTCATTCCAAGTTTTTTTTTGTCTACCCCTCCCCCGTTTAACATACCTAGTGGCTAAGCTCTCATTTGGAAAGATAAATAAATATACCTTGGTTGGAAATAAAACCATCATATATCGGCAGAAACTGTCGATCATAAGAGGAATATTCCCTCGCCATCCACCAACTTCTCGCCGAAGCTGTCAAGTGACTGCAACAAATTACTCTAGTTCGTCCGCACCGCAAGCACGATTCTTCGCTCCCGACCCCCGCAACCTTCGCGACCGAACACGACCAATTTTTCGCTCCCAACCCATGCATTCTCCGCGAGTCTTCGCTCCCGACTAATTCTTCGCTCCACTTGTGGCTTTTACCTGCTTCCGGCGCGGTCGAAATATGTCAGGATCGGCTTTTACCTCCTTCCGCCTCCTCCGAGCCTGCAACCAAGACCCGTCGCCGCTGCCTGCACTCGAACCCGTCGCTGTCTCTTCAATTTTGAGCGCCTTCAGAAGCTACAACACTGTGATATCCTTCTGAGAGGCAAGTCTTCTTTGCCATTGCTGCTACTCAGCCTATGATGAAGTTTCTTCAATCTCAGAGCTTAATATTTTCAATGCTTCTCAGTTCAGCTGCAACTCTTTGCATCCACGTTCCTTTGTGCTGGATCATGTTATTCAAACCGGGAATGGGAAATATTAGGGCTACACTTTCTATAAGCCACTAGACCATATTGTGATGTTAGACTCCTATAGAAATGTCGGAAGAGCATATGCATATGATTCTTCAAGTTAAATGCTTTGAATAATACTTGTAGTGAGATCATTTTTTATGAGGATTTGTCAAGTTGTCTTGAATTTTAATAGCCATGACATAAAGTTCTTCAATGATAGGTGTGTTTACTTCAGGTTGTTCAGCCATTAACATACCAAATGGGCATCAAATTTTGCTAGTAAATTAGCGGATTGTTATCTTCTAAATATTACATGTGGCCTCTTTATTTTTTGTTCTCCACATCGTACGTTATGGTACTTTTGCATAGTTATTTATTTTAACCTTAGTTTCTTTTAGAATGAATATTCAACATGTGTATCAATTTTGTTTGTTATGCAGACAATTGATCAATTATGTTTGAAGTTTGAGAAGATGATGTGGTAGATGGTATATGAATGAAGTTGAATGTTCATCATGCATGTTTCAATAGAATGCCAATGAAGTCAAAGGTTAAAGAAGAAAATCTTGAAGTTGTATGGTGCTTGTTTTGTTTCATGATTTTTTTGTATGGAAAACAACGTATATATTGAATGATTATATGTTTTTTTGCAAGCTTACATTACTTGAAACAAGTTTTGTTTATCATTAATGTGATCTTTTGCAAGTATATACTCTTCCATCTTAATGATGATGTATTATGTGGGTATTTTAATTAATATTTCATTTCTTTTGCTATAATTAGAGATATATTATTTGGACAACAAGTTGAAGAAAATAACTCAACATATCTTAATATCACTCTCAAAAATATTTCAAATATGAAAATTATTTTTGTAAAAAATAATATTATATTTTTAATTAAGATTTTAGATGTATAATTATTTTTTAGAGTTTAGATTATGATAAATTTTTATTTATTTTAAATTTCTTTCTTAAAATGCAATAGGTTACAACGTTTTTTAAAAGTGTTATTGTAGAACTTTAATTACAGTGACATTTTGCAAAAAATATTGTGGTAGGGTTAATATTTTTTTTGACCTTTTTTTAGAAAGTGTCACGATAGATCAATTATTTATTATGATGTTTTTTTGGAAAAGTGTCACGGTAGATCAACTGTCAATCATGACGTTTTTGGAAAAATGTCACGATAGAGTAACTGTCAATTATGACATTTTTTTGAAAAATTGTCACGGTAGAGCGACTGTCAATCATGACGTTTCTGGAAAAGCGTCACGATACACTAACTATCAACCGTGACGTTTTTTTTGTGAAAGCGTCGCAAAGAGCTACGGCGACGGCTGCAATCACGATGATTTTGTGACGTTTTTATAAACGTCACGAAAACAATCGCGACGATTAAAAATCGTCACTAAAGGCATAAAAAAACGTCACCGTATACCGATTTTGTTGTAGTGTTTGGCCCGTCGGAATTGAATTCTGACTTCGCTGTTGGATTCGTAGCGCCGTGTTTTAGTTAAGGTGTGAATTTCGTAGAAATCCGAGGTGTTTTGGTCGCCCTCGCAGTTTATGTACATTTGGGGATTTATTTATTAATTAAACAATAATTTAGGGTTATATATAAGCCTAAAATCTCCTCCTCCTATTCATCTTCCCCTTCCTCGATCAAAAGCAGCCGCCATGCGATAGAGCGAGAGCGAGGTTTCGTGGATCATTTCACCGGCGATTCCTAGGGCTGTAGTGGTCGGAATCGTGTTTGGTTTGAAGTTTTGGAAAGCTCTCGGCGAGATCTTCGTTCTAGCGGTAAGCTTTTCTCGTTTCGTGGAGTTTTGGGAGTTTTGGTAGTGACCTAACCCCTCCTTTTGATCCGAAAAGTTTCAGGTTTTGTGCTCGGGTGAGTTCTTGGCCGGATCCTTAGCTTTCGGAGCAGTGAGATTAGTTCTTATGCAAGTTTTGAGGCAAGTGGTACTCCTTTTCTTCTCTCTTTTGTTGGAATGTTACTCCTTGTGTTGATTTGTTGTCATGCAAAACCTATAACCTCCTTATTGTTCTCCCCTGATTCATCAAACTTCCTCTTATATACTTAACTATTAAATTGCTGTCAAGAAAATCATCAGTTTTTACTCGAAAATTTCGGTTTTTGCTTCTTCTCGAGAAATACAGAGTTCTTCTCGAGAAATCATTTCTGCCTCTCGAGAAATTATTTCTGGCTCTCGAGAAATCCTTTCTGCTTCTCGAGAAATCATTTCTGCCTCTCGAGAAATCCTTTTTGGCTCTCGAGAAATCATTTCTGGCTCTCGAGAAATCATTTCTGTCTCTCGAGAAATCATTTCTGTCTCTCGAGAAATCATTTCTGGCTCTCGAGAAATCCTCTCTGCTTCTCGAGAAATCATTTCCGCCTCTCGAGAAATCCTCTCTGGCTCTCATGAAATTACAGACTAGCTCTCATGAAATTACAGACTTCCTCCCAGGAAATTACAGACTTTCTCTCATGAAATTACAGACTTCCTCTCATGAAATTACAGACTTCCTCTCATGAAATACAGACTTTTACTCAAGAAATCCCTGAACCTTCTGATCAAAGTTTTGGGCCATTTTCTTCATATATTACCCTATTCTTATAGTGTTATGGTGTTGTTATTCCGGGTTACGCCTCGTGTTTTAATTAAAGATTAAATTTATTAAGAACCACTGTCTTTAGCCTTGCACGGTAGTCGTGTTTGGGGGATAGTGGGGGAATGTTATAGCCTTGCACGGTAGTCGTGTTTGGGTGGTTGGGTCTAGTGGCACCCCCACCTGGTTTTGGGCTTTGGGTAGCTGGGGTAGGTAACCACTCCTGTTTAATTTGAGCTGATCAGTCTCTTTAATTAATGTAACAAGATAAATGAAACTTGCTTATTCCTCTTTATGACACTTTCTTTTTGGTGCACTTGGTGTTTTGTTTAGTTCCTTGTTTTGGAGCTTTTCTTTCGCTGAATCTGGCCTGAGTTGGTACCCCTTTTGCCTTATTTACTTTCTGCTTACTTTTTGGCCACTTGTAATTCCTTGTTGAGGCGTTCTTTATTTTATTGAATGTCCCAGGTTCAGAGTCGTGACGGCTAGTGGTGTAGCCTGAAGTTCAGAGTTTTAGTAGTTGTTCACCCCGCTGCTGCGAGGTAGTTGTTTTTAGTTACTTCTTGTGCTCAGACATACTAGTTGGTGCCAATGGGTTAGTGTCATGTTGTTGACACCCATTGTGCCCTTTTTATACTTTATAGTTTATTTGTCAGATTATGCCACTACTTTTAGATCTTGTGTATCTTACCCTCTGAGAATGATTTATGTTAGGTGCACTATAGTTATAAAATGGTTTTTCTTCATCCTCATTGCATTCTTTCTAACTGAAACCCTTAACTTTAAAGTCGCTTAAAGGTATTTTCTACTCTTACAATACGCCTAGTTATGTGCATATCATTTACTTCATGCTCCGTCGTTTGCATACATGTAGGACTTTAAGTAAACTAAATCAAGTACTTTCCGCTGCAACTATATATACTTTCCCGATGGACTAGTTGATCCACGAACTGAGAGACACAGTTCTTACCTCAAAACCCCTAATAAATGATTTCAAATGATGACTTATCATATAATCATGTTTTGTCTAGTTAAGTAATAGGTTTCCGCCTGAGCGTCTACAGTTGTCTCCTGTATGACGTGGCATCATGACGTGTATTTTCTCTTACTCTGATATCCTTAAATTCGGAGAAAATGCGGGTTGTGACAAAGGACCCGCGCGTTCGCATTCTCCATCGCGGCGAACCTCTCTTCGTAAGCAGTCCTGTCCACCCGGTTCTGATCATATTGGTCTCGCAGCATAAGGCCGTACTTCTAGAATAGCTCGGTGACCCGCCTTTTCATCTGCTCCGGGTTGCCGGGGTCCCCCAGGAAGTCCGCGAGCTGGTTCGGCGAGGGCGGGGGCGATAGCTCCTCCTCTCCGTGCTCCGACTCGGCAGGCGGGGTCGGGGGAACTCCTGCGAGAAAGAAATCAGCGATAAGGAGAGGAAAGAGGCATCCAACAGAAATAATTTAACCTGGCGAGATGAGGATGGTACGGCCTCGCGGGAGAGAAGAGCTTGGCTGGCCCTTGAAAGCTTCAGTGAAGGCAGGGGTAATAGATTTCCCCAGGCCAGGGCGGTGCATCGTGTCGACCGCGAGTTCGGGGTCGGCAAGTAGCGACCCGCCCGGACTCCGTTGGCCTAGAGAGCCGAACCCCGGGGTGATGATGTTCATTTTAGGTGGGGCCGTCGAGCCCACCGGGGTGGGGATTCACCTCTCCGGGGTCGCGGGAGGGGACTCTGCAGAAAAGGGATAATACGGGTTTAGCGGACATAGACAAAAAAAATGGCAAGGCAAACAGCTTACCAGCACGCGAGGATGAGACTCGCAGGCCGGAGGTCCCCACCTCCGGGGGGAAGGTTAGTCCTCCCAGGGGACGCGAGGCGAGACCCCGGTGGCGACTGCCCGAGGATATTTTCTTAGGAGGAGGATTCTGCGAGCAAGGAAGTAAAGTCAGATGAGTAAATATTAAGTTGTTGAACCTGACAGTAATACCTGCGATGCGAGCTCATGACGGGGGGACGGGGACAGTGGCGATGACTCATCCTCCCCGGACGGCCGTCGGACGGTTTTCGCCTTTTTGATCTGAGGCGGAGGCGGAGTAGGTTGCTGGGAGATCCAGGGAGCGAGCTTGGTAGCTTTGGCTTTTTGAGTCGCCTGCGAGGCCTTGAGGAGAGCCAATATCTCTTCCCTTTTGGACATCTCGGCGAATATGGCGACGAGCAGCGAAAGGGAGAAGAGGGAGAAAAAGTTCATGTACCGGCCAGAGAGAATGATATTTATAGCATTGGGCATGGAGCCCACCAAGAGATTCTCACCACGTCATCAAGGGGCTGGCGAACACCAGGGGTTGGATGTTTCTTCACGAGCCTAAGGTAGCCTCGCGAAGAGCGGGGATTGTGTACAACCCCGGTATTCGCCAAGAGGTGAGCGGAGACCAAGGGATCAACAGGCAAGAAGGATAGGAAGGAAGGCGAGCCAGGTGCTCAAGGGTCGCTCGCAAGGAGGCGGGCGAGCCGGGCTCTCGCCGGCTGCTCGCAGGAAGGCGAGTGGGTCGGGCCCTCGTCGGCCGCTCGCAGGAAGGAGGGCGACTCAGGCCTCTCAGTTCGCGAGAGGAGCCCTTGTGGGCGGCTCGCCCAGTAAGGGTCCAGGGGTGATTTTACCGGAAAACCCTTGGTGGTCTGCAGTTAGCCTCTCCAAACAGCGAGGTTTGGCTGTTGGCAGACCATTTTGGGTTGCGCATAGCAAAAGTGTGAGGCGGAATCCCGCTATTAGCAGACCGTAAATAAAAAACTATAAATAGACCTTAAAGGGCACCTTTGGAGAGGATTCCAATCTCAGTACTCTGAGCTTCCTCCTCCCTAGGTTATCTTGGCTTAGCTCTCAGGCTCTCCAAGGTGTCCAGTCTCAGCTTTGGCTTGGGAGGGGAAGCGCTCAAAGATCTTCCGGGTGTGTGGTGGGACCTCCTCGCTGCGACCAAGGGTCTGTGTCTAGTTTTGAGTTTTCGGTATGTTTTCCCTCCGAGGAATCAGTAAGTGCTAGCTGCCCCCAACCTGTCGGGGGCCCGAGCTCCACAAGAGACCAAGTTCTGGTTTCAACATTTTGCAAGACAAATTATACAATCATCGATCTAATTTATACCAAATATCTCATCCTATTCTGATATATTTTTGCAGACAACAAAAAACGCTACTAAGGCTCCGTTTGGGGGGACTTATTTTCTCCGGTCAAGCGGTCACGACCGCATGAACCGGACCTTAATTAAGGTCCGGTTCATGCGGTCGTGACCGCTTGACCGGAAAAAATAAGTCCCCCCAAACGAAGCCTAAGTTTCTGAAATAAAAAACCAGCAGATTACTAGAAATTGATTTTGTTAAAAAGATAAATTTGATAGTTTTACTTTGTGGTTCTGCTTGAGAGACAGTAGAGAGTCTCTCATTTGCTTCAACTTCGTCACTGGCATGATTGACAATGCACTCTGCAATTTAGAAAGGAAAAACATAAACATTCACTCTTCCAAAAATTTGGCGACTCATAAAGCTCCAAAATAGGAGAGATGAATCTGGGATAATACCTTCTTCAACTCCATCTGAGGCATGGCAGTACAGGTTTAATGGCCCCGGGCTCTTCATCCTGCAAGACAACAAGAAGCTCAGATATATGCTTTTATTTTTGATATGTATGCACACCCAAGTATACGCATTCGGGTGACCACCCTCTCGGCAAATGGAGATCCAGTCTTTTAGGAATATTTAGGAATATCAATCAATCTTTTAGAAATTGTTGAGGCGTGCACTAGCCCATAAAATCAGAAGAGCACAAAAAAGAAATCTTTGATCCTGTACAAGTCCTTCTCCATAAACGATCTTAATTAAAATAAATTCAAAAAATCACTGATTTTGTAATCTCTATAAGCATCAAGGAGTGATATGAGGAAAAAAAGAGAAAACATATCGAAGAGAGACTGCGCCATCAAAAAGTTCATCAGTCGGCAGTGCCCTAAATTCAAGCCCCCGCCTCCCCCTCTCCCATCCGCCAGCACCAAATATGGTCGGGAGATGGGAGCCGAGGAAATCGAAGCCAAATCTTATTCTGGGTAAATGAATGAACGGGATAGGGGATTACTGAATATGGTCGTTTGAGGAAAACTGATATGCTCCAAATGCAATGGAGCGTTTGGATGTTGGGGGCTCAACGTCGGCTTGGGGTTGAGAGTCGAAATCAGCGACGAAGGAGACGGAGGAAACATCGAGGATGTTGGAGGATCGTGGTCGGCGTGGAGAGGGGAGCCGAAATCTGCCAGAAATGCGATGCAGGAGAAATGAGTTGTTTCACTGGGGCTAAGCGATGGAGCGCTGTTTTAGGGCTCTCTTTTGCCACGGCCACGGACAATACTAAACTTTAGCCATGGATTTTGATTAATCGTGGCTATTAATCTCTTATTTGCCACGAATATTTGTCAATTGTGGCTATTAATTTCTTATTAGCCATGAATTATTTAACCATAGCTAATACTTTTTCATTAGCTACGAGTTTGACTAAACTTACTTATTAGCCATGACTTTTAACCCGTAGCAAAAAAATGTGTAGCTAAAACTTATTTTTCTAGTAGTGGTGGCTGCTTTGGGGGAAACAATATCATATGCAGTGATTTTACATAGGAGAACCTTACCCACAATATCTGCTAAGAATCTATATTCTTCTGAAAAATCATTCTTCTTCAAGTGGATTGGTTTGTCCTTTGAGAAATTCAATGTCTTGAGGACTTCGTGCATCTCTGTTCCAGATAGTTCCTCTGCGTCTTCTCCTGTTTGTAACTCAAATGTATTCTGAATAGCTTCAGCTGTAATCTTTACATCTGACCCTCAGACCTTTCCTGTCAGTGACACATCATCCTCCACTTGAACATGCGCGCGTCATGAATTATAATAGTTCTGCAATAAACAATTTGCAGCGACTATATATCAATTTATCCAGTCCCAGGTCAGTGAATAGACGTAGAATTCCCTTAAAAATTTCGGCAGCAGCATTGAATGAGGCAATATAAATATCAAATCCTGAATTTGTTTTTGGCGTCATTGATGTGCCAACAAAGAGCTTAACAAACAAGAGAGAGACCGGGAACAACAAATAGCAGAGCAGGGAAGATGAAGAGTTTAAAATAGTAATTAATATGATAGAAATGTTGGTATAAGTAGACGATACATTGAGGGTTAGGGCATAAGGCAACACATTTTAGGAAAGAATCGACGCAGCGCCCTAAAATCCATCTAAGAAAGGAATTATGCGTGCACTTATGAAGTCAGCATTGCGTCGACTTGTATTCGACAGAACTTTGATTTTACCTTATCAAACCTTCTTTCGGCGCGTGCGTTGATTGATATCAACGTTGCGTTGAATAGATTCACACTCTTCATAATCTGTAACTCTAGACATTGCATCAAATAGAAGTTGATGTTGCGTCAACTAGTACTCGACATTACATAGAATATAGACTTACAATTTTAATTCATTAGCTGTTTTTCCCAGCAGTTGATTTTTATAGAAATATATTTTGCACATATATTATAATATGGTTTATTATGCACCATCAAGCATTCCCAATGCATTGATGAAGTATCTGTGCTTAACTTTATCAAGAGGCTTTGTGAAGATATCATCCATTTGATCTTCAGCGGACACATATTCAAGGGATATTTTTCCTTTTTATACATTGTCCTTGACGAAGTGATGTCATATTTCTACGTGTTTGGTTCTACTATGAAGTACTTGGTTAGATGAAATAAAGATTGCACTTAAGTTGTCACAGAATATTGTGGAGTTTTTGATAGAGAAATATAATCAAGTAGTTGGTTTTGCATCCACAATACTTGTGAGCAACAACTTCCAGCTGCTATATACTCAGCTTCAGCAGTGGAAGTAGAGATTGAGGTTTACTTTTTGCTAAACCATGAGATTAGTCTGGTACCCAGGAATTGATAGGTTCCTGAAGTACATTTCCTATCAAGTCTACATCCAGCATAATCTGCATCAGAGTATCCAACTAACTCAAATTCAGATTTTGTTGGATACCACAGGCCAAGCTCAGGAGTACCCTTGAGATATCTTAGAATCCTTTTTACAGAACTCAAGTGAGACTATTTAGGGTCTATCTAGAATCTATCACATACACATGCAACAAACATTATGCCTGGCCTGCTGGCTGTGAGATAGAGAAGAGAGCCAATGATTTCTCTATAGGTCTATTGGTCAACAGATTGACCATTTTCATCTCCATCAATCACTGCATTGGTAGCCATGGGAGTTTTCATCATAGAGGCATTTTCTATTCCAAACTTTTTAATAATCTCTTTTGTGTATTTGGGTTGGGATATGAAAATGCCTTCATCATTTTGCCTCACTTGGAGACCAAGAAAATAGGATAATTCTCTCATGCTACTCATCTCAAATCTATACTGTTGAAGCCAGGAAAATCCAGGCTCCAAATGTTCGAACCTGAGTGTAGCCGAAGGTTACTAATCCCGCAGTCGAACGCCACAACTCTAATGACTAGAGAAGGAGAGAGAGAGAGAGAGAAATGTCTACAAGCACACCCCAGGCACTTCAACAGCGAGGTCCCGCCACGTACCCGGAAGTCTAGAAGAGCTTCCCCTCCAAAACCAAAGGCTGAGCTAGGAACGAGGAAGGCACAGACTAGGCGAGTATCTCGCTTGGGAGGGTTCAGCCTCTTCCAAAAAGTGTCTTTCCTGGTACCCCTGAGGGTCTATTTATAGACAAATCCTGGGGGGTAGGTAGTTACCTGACCATACTTGCGATTTGCAATGGGTACTCGCCCATGCTCGCTGATGCTCGGCTCCTTGAGGATGCTCAGTACTCCACTGTCAAGGTCTGTGAATAGCCGTCTCCTTAGACATTTCTAATCTCGACGAATTACGGGTTATACGCAATCCCTGCTTTTTTTGAGTTCGATACGAGCTCGGAAAAATAATGGCGAACCCGTAGTTCGGAGAGATGTGAATGAGAGGGTGTGTCGTGTGAGGTCTTTCCAGGAATTGTGCTCAACTGGGAGAGGAGAAGAGTCGACACCTAGCAGGAGCCAAAGTTCAACTGGAGGTAGAGAGGAGTCGACACCTAGCAGGAGCGAAGCTCAATTGGAGGTGGAGAAGAGTCAACACCTAGCAGGAGCGAAGCTCGATTAGAGGTGGAGAAGACTCGACACCTAGCAGGAGTGAAGCTCAACTGGAGGTGGAGAGGAGTCGACACCTTGCAGGAGCGAAGCTCAACTAGAGGTCGAGAGGAGTCGACACCTAGCAGGAGCGAAGCTCAACTGGAGGTGGAGAAGAGTCGACACCTAGCAGGAGAGAAGCTCAACGAGAGGTGGAGAAGAGTCGACACCTAGCAGGAGCGAAGCTCAACCGGAGGGGGAGAAGAGTCCACACCTAGCAGGAGCGAAGCTCAACCGGAGGTGGAGAAGAGTCGACACCTAGAAGGAGCGAAGCTCAACTGGAGGTGGAGAAGAGTCGACCCCTAGCAGGAGCAAAACTCAACTGGAGGTGGAGATGAGTCGACATCTAGCAGGAGCGAAGCTCAACTGGAGGTGGAGAGGAGTCGACACCTAGCAGGAGCGAAGCTCAACTGGAGGTGGAGAAACCGGAAGGGGAGAAATGACACTCGGGGGGTTCTAACGGATTCACACTCTCGAGGTTTGTGCTTTACCTGATGAGAATACCTTTAGAGTTCATAATCAGAAGGATAATAATAAAAGGGATAAATAGGGGATGTCAGTCGGGGGTCTAAGGGGATGCACAATCCCGAGGCCTTCATCCTACTCGACTGCCGAATGTTGAGAAGATCGATGAGTAGGGAATGACAGTCGGGGAGGTCCAAGGGGACACACCATCCCGAGGCCTCCATCCTACTTGGATGCTGGATGTTGATGAGAAGATAGACAAGTAGGGAATGACAGTCGGGGAGGTCCAAGGGGACACACCATCCCGAGGCCTCCATCCTACTCGGATGCTGGATGCTGATGAGTATCTTCCTTTTGCTACTCAACAATTAGAGGGGGTTAATCGTACCAACTCATATGATTGGACGAAACAGCAGAAACATTATGCCTTGACGCGAGCTTTTAGCTCTTTGAGGGTACACGACGCCTTTATTCTAGGGTCCCTCATTCAGTTAAATCGATCCTCTTCGTCGAGTTGGGAGGTCGGCGTCCAGACTTTTTCCTGATAATCTCTCCAGTCGGATAAGAAGTGCAATCGGGGGTAACTTCAGCCAACATGCAAGGGGGGAGCTGATCTCGACCGTCAATGCAGAGGCTTGGTCTTATGAGAACTCACACCCGAGGGGCTGTCCCATCATCCATTCTGGGTTTTATAAGAATCAAGTCATAGGCCTGTTTCCCAACTTGTCGTGGAGATCGATTTCACCTACTTTCTTTAATCTTTTTGAAAACGCTTGCTGAAAGGGACAAAAGACTCACAACATTCCATATTTCAGGGAGGGTGGATAATTCATTTATACAAAAGGAAATATAATGAGGGAGGGCGTACACACTCTCGTGGCTGAATTCAGAGTAGTTCTCAGAGCCCTTGATGAAGATCATCGGGAGTATGAGCTCGCGGAATACCAGCTTGAAGACCTCACGAGTAAGCTTCCTCGTGGAATGTAAGTGTTGATGAAGATCATCGTGAGTAGGAGCTCGCGGAACAGTTTATGTGCTTTCTCTTGGTGGCGAACTCATCATGGATCACCCCATTTGTTAGTCATACAAAAGCACTCACTGTTTTTACCAAAGCACACGTAAGTATGAACATGTATGAAAATCACTAGCATTGGAGAAGGATGAAATTGAGGGGGGGAGAAGTAAGAGCAAACTACACCAGTCCGAACTCCTCTTGAGCCATGGTTTTCGGGCTCAGAGGTTGAACCATGGTTTCCTGGTTTAACAGTACATGTGCTGGATCGACCTCAGGTCAGCTCGCGAGTAGCTCATGAGGTCCTTCTTCTTCGACAAGCTCTCTAGTGATCCTCGTTCTTCTTTTCCAAAAGAGAAATCTCCTGCGCGACGAGGACTTCGACGTTCTAAAAACAGGAAGCAAGATCAGAACCTAACTTCATATGCGAGGAGGAGAAGTAACCGCTGTAGGAATCTACTTCATAGACATCTCGCGCCGATTGTGCCTCCTGGAGCTTAACAAGCTCGGCTTCAACCTCAACCAACTTCTCCACGGATTTGGCGGAGCTCTTCTCAGCAGCAGCAAGGGCCTCCTTGGAGTCACGCGATACTTTACGTAGCACTGCCCCAAGGAGTGAGTCAGCTCATCCATACTGAAGACAGAACACAATGCCTGATAGACGAGATACCTCGAGCTCACCTGGTTGAGTTCCTTGGCTCGTCGTACCCTGTCCAGGATGGCAAAAAGGTGCTTAAGAACTCCCTATTCTGCTACCCATTCGACGCGAGCAATGAGTCGTCAGTGATATCCTCATCCTCACTACCACGCTCTGTTTTTATGAAATTCTACCCCCTGAGCCACATAACCTAGTGAGGTGACATAAGCGATGTGAGAACATTTAGAATAACTATAGAAGCGACCTCGCAAAATGGCAAGGCGATTGTGCGAACTGAAAATAATGCATTTCAGAAGACATGGCGATGCGAGGCCGAGGAATAATTGAAAAAGTTATATAAAAAATATTACAATACAATTTCACAAGTTACAAATTAAAAGACAAGGCCAACTGAGTTCATGCGCGGCCCAGAGTTCCTCCCGGGCCTTGTGCAAGTAAGTGCTATGTGTGGTGGCGGATGAGGTCCTTAACCCCGGATTTTGGTCGGTCATCCTCATCATGTCCCACAAGCGCTCCTGGAAAGGTTGTGGAGATCGCTCCTAGCATACTCAAGCTGAGGCTCAAACTCCTCCACCAGAGCCAACCCGGACTCGACTGAGATCAAGCGGTGGTTCAGCTCACTCATAGCCAAAGTCTTCAGCTGCATATCATACTAGGAAAACACCGCGATGAGGCGAGCCATGAACTCGCCAAAAGAATCACATGAATTGTCAAAGAACTCGCTAGTTGGCGAGGTGTGTTGAAATTGTTGAAGTGGAAGTTAGAGGACTTTTGGACCTGGGCGGTCTGGGAGGAGGTCGGGCGGTCTGGCTTGACCGCACGACTTGGCGGTCTGCCTTTGCGGTCTGGCTTGTCTAAGCCTAGCTGCGGTCTTCTGGCTTGATCGCTGGTATGGGTCTAAGGCGGCTGAAGGTGGAGGCCGCGCGGTCTGTCTGTGACCGCGTGGCGGGTTGATCATCTTCAGGTGTGCGCGGTCTGTCTCTAACCGTGTGGCGGGTTGTCTTCCTCAAGGCTGTGGCGGTCTGGTGTGACCGCACAGCTTGTTCCAGGTTTTCTACAGAATGCGGTCTGGTGGCTGACCGGGCTTTCTGGTAGTATTCGCGGACTAAGGGTTTTAGTCGCGCGGTCTCAGGTCGCGGTCTCAGGAGGAGACTGGTATGCGAGCTGGACGCTGTTCGCGGTCTCAGAAGGAGACCGGCATGCGGACAGGAGTTCGCGGGTTGATGGCGAACTGGTTGTGTTCGCGGTCTCGGGCGAACACAGGGGGTGAACAGCTTCGGGCGGTCTGGCGATCTCCTTTGGAGTCGCGATCTGATGTGAGAGTGGCGGTCTCTCATGGTTGATGTTGAAGCTGGCGAGTTCACCAAATTGAAGCAGGAGTACTATTGCTGATCGCGCGGTATGACCGGTCAGATCGCGCGGTCTGATGGGTGGTGGTCCTATCTCATAGGGTGGTGACTGGATCAGGTCCCACGCCTATAAATAGGAGCCACTGTAGCAGCAATTCAAGACACACCAAGTGTAAGCCGAGTTCTCTTCTTTCCTGCGGTCTCTGTTTGTCTGACCGGGCGGTCTGCTGATTGAACTCTTCTTGTGCAGCTTCTGCGGATAGTGCGGGCAGCAACGATCACCTCTTCCTCTGAAAGTGTTCGGGCGGTCTGCGGCTTGGAGTTGTGGTGCTGGAGTTCGGGAGAATCAGGAGTTCGGAAGGAAGGGTGCGGTCTGATCAGTGGTCTGGTGTTGTTCTGAGATCGGCAGCGGGTTGCGGTTTGGCGAGTTGCTGAAGTTGCTATCAATAAAGATCACTTGTTTGCCTCCATTTGCTTCTGGTTGTTTGGCTTGTGAACTCTAAGTTGACTAACTCCTGCTCGCTTCATAAAGATTCGAAAATATTCACATGGTATCAGAGCTAGGTTGGAGTGGTTGAGCAGTGAGTGACTTAGAGTGGTCATCGCCTTTGTGAAGAAGGAACCAGTGGTAGTGCAATGAAAGCGAGGGGTACGTCTTGGAATTGAGATGCTTACATCGACTAACTTCAAGAAGTGGAAGTCGTGTATGCAAAGCTATCTTCTAGGTGAGGACCTCTGGGAGGTAGTTAGAGGAGATCAGACGCAGGAAGTTGTCCCGGGAGGGGATAATGGGGCTGAGGTGAGAACTTGGAGAAGGACGAATGCGAAGGCAGAGTTCACTCTGAAGAGGGCAATCTCACCTGATCTGTTTGATCACATTCTGAGATGTGGATCGGCTGCGGAGATCTGGACAGCCCTGGATGGGCTGTTTAACAAGAAGAATGTAGCAAGGCTACAGTTCTTGGAGAATGAGCTGGCAAGGTCGGCTCAGGGTGATCTTTCTATTTCCACTTTCTTTCTGAAGATGAAGAACTTATGCGCTGAAATCTCAGCATTGGATCCTGATGAGCCTATCTCTGAGGCGAAGCTGAAGAGGCACATCATCCGCGGCTTGCGGAAGGAATATGTTGCCTTTGTAACGTCGGTGCAGGGATGGGCAAATCAGTCGTCTCTGTTGGAGCTGGAGAACTTGCTTGCATCGCAAGAAAGTTTGGCAAGGCAGATGGCGGGGGTGTCGGTAGCTGGGGGAGATGGCGAAGTGCTCTTCTCGGGCAAGAAGAAGAAGTGGGATAAGAAGAAGAAGACCGCTGGAGGAGGTTATGGGCCTTCAACTTCTGGGCAGCAGGAAAGGGGGTATGCTCCCAAGGCTGACGGGAAGAAGACGGGTGAAGGTCCGAAGTGCTTCAAGTGTGGCAAGTATGGCCACATCAGGAAGGATTGCAGGATGGTCACCCAAGCTGGGCATGCTGCGGAGAAGGAGGAAGCTGAGGCCAGGCACTTTGAAGGAGGTTGGGGAGGAGCCTTCTCGGCTTCTGTTGGAGCTTCGGCTCCTATCAACTATCTGGAGGACTGGATCGTGGACTCGGGGTGTGGTCATCACCTCACCGGAGATGAGACCAAGCTTTCTTCTGCACAGCCCTATACATGTAACAATGCAAACATTACTGCTGATAATACTGTGCATCTAGTAGAGAAGGTGGGGGTTGTTTCCTTGGGCAGTGATAGAGGGCCACTTACCTTGAAGAGTGTCTATCACGTGCCTGGTATGAGGAAAAACCTCTTCTCCGTGACCAACGCTGTAGACGCTGGGTATCACGTTCTGTTCGGCCCAACAGAAGTGAAGTTTCTACGCAATTTTGAGGCCGTAAAGGCCGAGGTTGTCCATGTCGGGAGACGGGCAAATGACTTGTTCATTTTATCGACAAGTTCCTACGTCGACAAGATGAAGACGAATGATGGTGCCGTTATATGGCATGAGAGGTTGGGGCACGTAGGGATGGACAAGCTGAAAGCCATGACGGTGAGAGGTCTGGTCAAGGGCCTGCCAAGTCTATCTTCCTACGTTGAAGGTCATGTTTGCGCGGGATGTCAGTTCGGCAAGTCTCATCGGCTACCATTTGACAAGTCGCAGACAAAGAGTAGTGCGCCGTTGGAGTGCATCCACGGTGACTTAATGGGACCTACTGCTACCCCAAGCCTCGGAGCCAGCAGATATATGCTGGTGTTGATCGATGATTACACCAGATATGTCTGGGTATATTTCCTGAAGGAGAAGGCGGAGGCGTTTGCCAAGTTTGTGGAGTTCAAGGAGCTCGTGGAGGGTCGGCTAAGACTGCGGGTGAAGAAGCTGAGGACTCACAATAGAGGGGAGTTCACCTCCAGTGAGTTCTCTACTTTTTGCAGGAAGGCAGGCATCCGGAGAGAGCTCACTTGTGCACATACTCCACAGCAGAACGGAGTTGCAGAGCGGAAGATCCGTCATCTGACGGAGACCTGCAAGTGTTGGCTGCATGCCAAGAGTATCCCAAAGCCCTTCTGGGCGGAGGGAATGTCTTGTGCTGCCTACGTCATCAACAGGATGCCTTTGAGTCCCATCAACATGTTGACTCCGCATGAGATGATGTTCAAAGAGAAGCCAAGCGTGACACACCTTAGGGTATTTGGTTCCACCTGCTACGTGCATGTTCCAGATGCTCTTCGGACGAAGCTAGATGCGAAAGCAAGGAAACTAGTCTTCGTGGGAAACGATGAGCGGAAGAAAGGATGGAAGTGCATGGACCTGGAGACACGGAGGTTTGTGGTATCTCGCGACGTCTTGTTCGATGAGGTGACATGTTACAAGGGGTCTTCTGATGTGGAGCTACCAGAGAGCAGGATGGAGGTGCCGGAGAAAGCTGTGGAGGATCTTCAGGTGGAGCTGCCTGTGTCACCAGGTGGTCCATCTCCTTCTAGTTTCGAGACGGGGGCTTCTGGTTCAGGGAGCAGGAGGAGCGATGCTCCTAGCACGTCTGGAAGAGGAGCTAGGGAAGAAGCAACTGGAGATAATGCGGTTCAGGGGAAGGAGCTGAGGAGGTCGAAGCGAGCGATCGTCGCCCCTGATCGCTATACAGGAGGAAACGCAGTGAGCTTCGTCTCATGTTTCTTCGCTGGTCCCTTGGATGAGAGGGAGCCGTCGAGCTTTGAGAAGGCCGAGGCGTGAAGGAGTGGGACATTGCTATGCAAGAAGAGATGGCAGATCTCGAGAAGAATGAGACCTGGTCTCATGTGCCCAAGCCCAAGGGCACCACCCCTGTGACATGCAAGTGGGTCTACAAGCTCAAGAAGAAAGCTGACGGCAGCATCGAGCGGTACAAGGCTCGCTTTGTAGCTCGGGGGTTCTCGCAGCAATACGGTGAAGACTACGAGGAGACATTCAGTCCGGTGGCAAAAATGACTTCAGTTCGGTTCATCATTGCCTTGGCGGCATTCAGTGGATGGGAGATTTGGCAGCTCGACGTCAAGAACGCTTTCTTGTACGGCGAGGTTGACAAGGATATCTTCATGGTCCAGCTACCAGGCTTTGTGTCTGAAGATTTCCCGGAGCATGTTTGCAAGTTGAAGAAGGCCCTGTATGGGTTGAAGCAAGCGCCGAGAGCGTGGTACGGGAAGATCGCAGAATATCTCCTATTCTGTGGATTTGGTGCTTCAGACTCAGACTCAAGCTTGTTCGTCAAGAAGAGAGGGGAGCTTCAAGTCATCGTGCTGCTATACGTCGACGATATGATCATGACGGGGAACTCGAAGGAGGAGGTTGCACAGCTTCGGGCCGAGCTGTCCATCAGGTTCGAGATGAAGGATTTAGGTGAGCTTCACCATTTCCTTGGACTCGAGGTGCAGAGGAAGGAAGGTGGAGTGCTGGTGACCCAGGCCGGATATGCGGAGCGGATCGTGGAGCGATTCGGCATAAAGGAAGGGAAGTGCACTTCCACACCTCTAGAGAAGGCCACAAAGCTTCGCAAGGATGAGGGGAGGATCATGCAAGATCCGTTGGTGTTCCGAGCTCTGGTAGGGAGCTTGATCTATCTGACGATCACAAGGCTGGATATTGCATATGCAGTTGGCAGAGTGAGTCGATATATGGCGGAGCCACGGGTACCTCATCTGCTAGCAGCCAAGAACATTCTGAAGCATGTCATGGCGACCTCGGACATGGGTCTCCTATACAGGAGAGATGCGGGCTTCGAGGTGCACGGGTACATGGATGCTGATTACGGGGGAGATTCGGATGATCGGAAGTCGACGTCAGGATTCGTCTTCATGACAGGCCCTACAGCTATATCATGGTGCAACAAGAAGCAGGATTCCGTGTCGGTCTCCACCACGGAAGCGGAATACAAGGCTTCAGCATTGGCAGCTCAGGAAGCCATCTGGCTTAGGAGGTTGGTGGGAGACGTCCATAAGGAGGTTCGGGAGCCGACACTGCTACGCGGTGAAAACGAGAGTGCTCTCAAACTGGTTACCAATCCAGTTTGTCACTCGAGGACCAAGCATATCGAGATCGAGCACCACTTCATACGGGAGAAGGTGCTGGAGGGGTCTCTTTCGGTCGAGCATGTGCGGAGTGCGGACAATGTTGCGGACATCTTCACAAAGGCGCTGGCGAAGGGGCCGTTCACACGGCTAAGGAGCCTACTGGGGCTAGTTTCAACTTCCCACTTCAAGGGGGAGTGTTGAAATTGTTGAAGTGGAAGTTAGAGGACTTTTGGACCTGGGCGGTCTGGGAGGAGGTCGGGCGGTCTGGCTTGACCGCACGACTTGGCGGTCTGCCTTTGCGGTCTGGCTTGTCTAAGCCTAGCTGCGGTCTCCTGGCTTGATCGCTGGTATGGGTCCAAGGCGGCTGAAGGTGGAGGCCGCGCGGTCTGTCTGTGACCGCGTGGCGGGTTGATCGTCTTCAGGTGTGCGCGGTCTGTCTCTAACCGCGTGGCGGGTTGTCTTCCTCAAGGCTGTGGCGGGCTGGTGTGACCGCACAGCTTGTTCCAGGTTTTCTCCAGAATGCGGTTTGGTGGCTGACCAGGCTTTCTGGTGGTATTCGCGGACTAAGGGTCTTAGTCGTGCGGTCTCAGGTCGCGGTCTCAGGAGGAGACTGGTATGCGAGCTGGATGTTGTTCGCGATCTCAGGAGGAGACCGGCATGCGGACAGGAGTTTGCGGGTTGAAGGCAAACTGGTTGTGTTTGCGGTCTCGGGCGAACACAGGGGGTGAACAGCTTCGGGCGGTCTGGCGATCTCCTTTGGAGTCGCAATCTGCTGTGAGAGTGGCGGTCTCTCATGGTTGATGTTGAAGCTGGCGAGTTCACCAAATTGAAGCAGGAGTACTATTGCTGATCGCGCGGTATGACCGGTCAGGTCGCGCGGTCTGATGGGTGGTGATCCTATCTCATAGGGTCGTGACTGGATCAGGTCCCACGCCTATAAATAGGAGCCACTGTAGCAGCAATTCAAGACACACCAAGTGTAAGCCGAGTTCTCTTCTTTCCTGCGGTCTCTGTTTGTCTGACCGGGCGGTCTGCTGATTGAACTCTTCTTGTGCAGCTTCTGCGGATAGTGCGGGCAGCAGCGATCACCTCTTCCTCTGAAAGTCTTCGGGCGGTCTGCGGCTTGGAGTTGTGGTGCTGGAGTTCGGGAGAATCAGGAGTTCGGAAGGAAGGGTGCGGTCTGATCAGTGGTCTGGTGTTGTTCTGAGATCAGCAACGGGTTGCGGTTTGGCGAGTTGCTGAGGTCGCAAGGGAGACCGCGCGGTCTCAAGTTATCTTCAACTTGTATTTTTTCCTTTGGTGTTTGTGCTGGCGAAATCATGTCTCGCCAAGCATGCCTTGCCTTGTAATTTGAAGTTGCTATCAATAAAGATCACTTGTTTGCCTCCATTTGCTTCTGGTTGTTTGGCTTGTGAACTCTAAGTTGACTAACTCCTGCTCGCTTCATAAGGATTCGAAAAATTTCACAAGGTGGGACGACGATGAGGCGGCTCCTTCTGAAGAGGCGCGCCTGTGAGAAGTTCGAGAGGTTAGTATTCTTCGCGTAGGTTGTCTACTTGGCATGATTGCCGGAAGACATGTCACTTACTATGGCGGCGGTCTGGGACCTTGCCATTCTTGCGAGGAGAATTAAGTCGAGGTATGGAATCCTCGCGGTCTGAGAGATGACCTCGGGAACCGAGCTGACGACGAGATGGGTATCCGAAGTGACCTCGTCGACTGGCTCTGGGTGGTGACCCAGGAGCGAATAAGGAGTGATGGGGACAGTTTCTTTGATTGAGGATCGTCTCCTTCCCCAGATGGCTCGTCCTCTCGTAGGCATTGTCCTGCCAAAGTCGTGGCCCCGACCATCTTTTTCCTCTTTTGTCTTTCCTTCCTCTCGCGTCAGAGGACCTCGCGAGAGGGAGCCCCCGCGAACTTGGTTCAGAAATTGTCTGCGGCTAAGGCTTCGGCAGCCAACACCGTGCCCGCTGATAACTTCCCAAAAGGAAGTTATTTCACTACTTATTTTATTCTAATTTTCATTAAAAAGAGGAAAATAATCCCCAATTATAGAAAATATGTTTAAATATCTTATTAATCAATATTAGACTGATTTCGTTCATTTTCCATGGTTTTCTATCTAGATTGGTTAAAGGATTTGAGTTGGGGAAGCACTGGATCATTTATTGCTGATGCACGAAACAGGTTGCAACGCCAAAAATTAGCAGGTTGTAACGTGGCGGCGAAATTCAGATTTTGAATTTTTAAAAGAGGCGCCTAAATGAATTTCCAAATGAGGCATCCCTTCAGTTTTGGAAAGGGAGTTATGAGGACGAAAATACTGGGAGGAGAGAGGATATATTCTGGAGAAGGGAGAACTTGTGGGAGATCTTCTTCCTCTTGAAGAATTAAGCTAGGGCTTGGAGCAAGGAGGCTTGGATCATCACTAAGGAGAAAGATCTGAATCTAAAAACGTTCTTACATCGTTTTAATTTCCTGAATCATGTCTAGTAAGATCTACTTTGATTTGTGGTTTCTCTCTTCCTTCATGAACTAATTTCCTAAGTCTTTCATGTGTGAAGTACCTTAGTTGTGATGATAACTTAATTTTCATTTATAATTTGTGAATGTGTTGATGTTGATCTTTATTAAATTTATGATCTATTCTTGGGATTTTGGTTTAAGTTTCATCTTTAAAGTGCTTGGAAAAAATTCGAGAGATGAGTCGGGCTAGATGAACATCTGTTTGCACGACAATATTCGAGAGAGGAGTCGTGTAGTTTTTAACCAAACTTCCGTATTTATACTTAATCGCGAGATTCGAGAGAGGAGCGTTGAAAGTGTATCATAAATCTTAATATAATTCCAAGAGAGAGAGAGATCTCCTCTTGAATTAGCAACCGTGATTCTAGCACTTTTTGTTATTCTAATTTCATCTAAGTTGGAGACGACTAGAGGATTTGGGATAAACGGATAATGGAGATCGAGAGATAAAGTTATCCAATTTAGAATCGTTGCAAGATCATCATTAATACTTCATGAATTATCACATTTATTGTTTGCCATCATAGCAAGGGAAAATCACATGTGAGACTATCTATCCAAGTGAAGTAAAAGTATTTTAAGTAACTGTAACTAGAATTGTAATTGTTGTTTTTGAATTATTTAAGTTTCTCTATCAGTCATTATTACTTGCTTGAATTTAGAGAAAATGCAAAAACTAATATTTGTGAGCGCTAAGTTAAGCACTTCCTCGTGGAACGATCACTTTCTCATCATTTTATTACTTGTATGACACGTGCACTTGCGTAATTATATACACCTTTCGCGGGCGTAGCAAGTTTTTGGCGCCGTTGCCGGGGAGGCGCGCTAATTTAGTGTTTTATTTCTCACAATATTTGTGAACCTTAGTACTTAGAGATCAAGCATTTGTTTGTTCGTGTTCTTTGTTTTAATTTATTTGTCTATTTGAGTACTGGTCGGTGTATGTCCAGATATAGGCAAGTAGAACTATTACCTTTGAACTCTGAAATTGAGCGTACCTGTAGACAAAACAAGAGAGACTTTAGAGCTGTCAATATTATTCATCCTGCGATGGATATCCCTGCACCAAATAATGCTAATAATAATAATGATGGTCAGGCGGATCAAAATGTCCAACCGCCAGCACCACCACGTATGACTTGTCACGAGTATAACACACCTCTAAGGGGAGGTTTGCACTTCAGCATTGCTCGACCAGCAATTGCTGCAAACAATTTTAAAATGGACCCACTAATTATGCAACAAGTGCAAAACAATAAGTTTGGGGGTCTAGGTCATGAAGATGCAAATTCCCACTTACGAACCTTCTTAGCAATTTGCGATATGTTTAAGTTCAATGGAGCATCGGAAGATGCAATCCTGTTGAGAGCATTTCCGTTCTCCTTAGAGGGTAGAGCTAAGGATTGGTTAGACTCGTTACCACATGAGTGTATCACCACATGGGACGAACTAGTCGATAGGTTCCTGAATAAATATTTTCCACCCTCTAAGACTGCAAAACTGAAAAGAGATATCACAACATTTTTACAAGGTAACGGGGAAACTCTTTACGACGCATGGGAGCGTTTTAAAGAGCTGTTGAGAAAATGTCCTCATCATGGGTTACACCAGCACCAGCAAGTGTCCACATTTTACAATGGGCTGCAAACTGCAACCATGATTTTAGTCGATGGAGCCGCTGGGGGCTCATTAATGAAGAAGTATCCTGAAGACGTGTATGTTATCTTAGAAGACTTAACATCCAATAACTATCAAGCATACAAGAGACAAACTAATAGCAATCCAGCAGGAGTCCATCAGGTGGACCAAATCACTTCTTTGGCCGCTCAGATGGCATCGCAGTTCAATTTAATTAACAAAAGATTAGATTCGCTTTCAACCCCTACAACTATTGCCCCGCTCACAGTTGAACAACTAAATCAAATAACTGAAGAAGCAAATTATGTGGGAGGGCAACCAAGACAAATTCCGCCAGGATTTTCCAATCATTATCACCCCGAGTGGCGAAATCATCCAAATTTTTCCTGGAAGAATAATCAAGGGATGCGTCAACCACGAGGTTTTAATCAAAATATGAATCAACTACCTATCAATAATAACTCTCAACCCCAACAAGTAAACCAAAGGAAGATGACTGATGAGTTTATCTTAGGCATGTTCCAAAAGTATGACTCAAAAATGGTAGGAATAGAATCATCGTTAAGATCACTAGAAACTACTATGGGTCAACTTGCAAATTCATTAAGTCAAAGGCCCATTGGAACTCTACCTTCTGATACCACACTCAATCCAACAAAAGATTATCATAATAATCATTGCAAAGCTATTGCACTAAGGAGTGGTGTAGAGATCCCAAGTGGGGAGGGGTTGCTTGAGAGAGTTAGGGACGAAGAGACGAGTAATAAGCCAAGTGAGTCGAGCATATTAGAGAAGGACGAGTTGGGTGAGAAAAATGAGGTGGGAGAGAAACAAAAAGAGAAATTAAATCAAAAGAAAGATGTAGTCTATCCACCACCCCCATTCACGTCTAGACTTGCTAAATCCAAACTTAACATACAATTCCAAAAGTTTATGGAGATTTTCAAAAAGTTAACTATAAATATCCCATTTGCTGAGGCTCTTGAGCAAATGCCAAGTTATGCCAAGTTTATGAAGGATATCTTGGGAAAGAAAAGAAAATTTGTTGATAAAGAGATAGTGGCGTTGACTGAGGAGTGTAGTGCTATATTGCAGAAGAAGATGCCACCTAAGCTTAAGGACCCCGGTAGCTTCACAATTCCTTGTTCTATCGGTTTAAACTATGTTGGGAGAGCTCTATGTGACCTTGGGGCGAGCATCAACCTGATGCCATTATCTATCTATAAGAAGTTTGGTTTAGGGGAGATCACACCTACATCTCTGACTCTATAGTTATCTGATAGGTCTCTAGCATTTCCCAAGGGAATTGTAGAGGACATGTTGGTTAAGGTGGATAAATTCATCTTCCCCGCCGATTTTGTGGTACTTGATATGGATGAGGACAAGGATGTCCCCATCATTCTTGGTAGGCCATTCTTGGCCACCGGACGAACACTTATTGACGTTCAGAAAGGTGAGCTTACGATGAGAGTTAATGATGAGAATGTGACATTCAACATCCTCAAGGCTATGAAATTTCCGGATGATAAGGAGGAGTTTTTCTCCATTGAGGAAGTGAATGCACCTACACGTATGATGTATGATGAGAATGATTGGGAGCGTAAAATCTTGAGTGTGTTAACAAATGAAGAAATAGAAGAGGACCCAGACTTAACGGAAACTGTATAAGCTTTAAGTATTTATGGGCATATACCAAATGCTAACATGTTTGAGTTAATAAGTAGACCAAGTGAGTCTAAGGTCATGAAGCCTTCTATCTTAGAGCCACCTACGCTTGAATTGAAACCGCTACCCGAAAACTTAAAGTATGTTTTTCTAGGTGAGGATAACACACTACCGGTTATTATCGATGCATCTTTAGTTAAGGAAAATGAAGAGAAATTGCTTGAGGTTCTTCGTGAGTATAAGGGGGCAATGGGTTGGACCATTGCAGATATTAGAGGGATAAGTCCCTCAATATGTATGCACAAAATTCTTTTAGAGGAAGAAGCAACAGAGTCAGTTGAACCCCAACGAAGACTTAGCCCACCAATGAAAGAAGTGGTCAAGAAGGAGATAATCAAATGGTTGGATGCGGGTATTATTTATCCTATCTCCGACAGCCGGTGGGTAAGTCCTGTTCAATGTGTGCCAAAGAAGGGGGGGCATTACGGTAGTTAAGAATGAGAGCAACGAGTTGATCCCCACTAGAACGGTAACTGGATGGCGTATTTGTATGGATTATCGAAAGTTGAATAAAGCGACTAGGAAAGATCATTTCCCACTTCCATTCCTTGATCAAGTTCTTGATAGGTTAGCAGGAAATGAGTATTTCTGTTTCTTAGATGGTTACTCGGGGTATAATCAAATCATGGTAGCTCCCGAAGATCAGGAGAAGACTACCTTCACCTGTCCTTTTGGGACATTTGCATTTAGGAAAATGCCCTTTGGATTGTGTAACGCTCCTGGCACATTCCAGCGCTGTATGATCGCTATTTTTACTGATCTGATTGATGCGGGCATCGAGGTCTTTATGGATGATTTTTCAGTATTTGGGAGATTGTTTGATGAATGTCTGAAAGTGTTGAAGAAAGCTTTGGATAGGTGCATTCAAACCAATTTGATCCTAAATTGGGAAAAATGTCACTTTATGGTCAAAAAAAGGAATTGTTTTAGGACACAAGGTGTCAAAGAAGGGATTGGAAGTAGATCGGGCAAAGACAGAGGTTATAGAGAAATTGCCCCCACCAACTAATATTAAGGGAGTGCGAAGTTTTTTAGGACACGCCGGCTTCTACCGTCGTTTCATTAAGGATTTTTCTAAAATCTCTAAGCCACTGAGTCATTTATTAGAAAAAGATTCACATTTTAACTTTGATGAGGAATGTCTAGCCGCCTTTCATTCTTTGAAGCAAAGTCTGATTTCTTCACCTATTATTATTTAACCTGATTGGTCTTTACCATTCACCATTATGTGCGATGCTAGCAACTTTGTTGTGGGCGCGGTTTTAGGACAAGTGCATGAAAAGGTCTTTCACACAATCTACTATGCTAGTAAGACGCTGATTGATGCACAAGTAAACTACACAACAACCGAGAAGGAGTTATTAGCAGTCGTTTTCGCTTTTGACAAATTTTGTTCCTACTTGGTAGCTTCTAAGGTGATTGTTTATACGGACCATGCAGCGATTCGATTTTTAGTGGAGAAAAAAGACGCTAAACCTAGACTGATTAGGTGGGTTCTCCTCTTGCAAGAGTTCGACTTAGAAATTAAGGATCGTAAGGGAGCGGAGAATCCGGTAGCAGACCACCTATCACGTCTGGATTATGAGTGTGAGAAAGATGTGGACATAGAGATTAGAGAGAATTTTCCTGATGAGAGGTTGCTGGCAATATCTAAGGCGAGTATGCCATGGTATGCGGACATTGTGAACTACATAGTGAGCAATGTATTTCCCCCAGACATGGACTATCAACGAAGAAAAAGGTTTCTCCACCAGGTGAAATCTTACATCTGGGATGATCCGTATCTGTTTAAGATTTGTGCTGACCAAGTGATCCGCAGATGCATCCCAGAGGTAGAAATACAAGGTATCCTAGCGAAATGTCACGCGTCCCCTTATGGTGGACACTTTATGGGAGAGAGAACGACAATAAAAGTCTTAGAGGCTGGTTTCTATTGGCCAACACTATTTAAGGACGCTCATAGATTCGCAAAATGTTGTGATAGATGTCAAAGAACGGGTAATATCAATCGAGGGGATAGCATGCCAATGACTAATATTCTAGAGGTGGAGGTCTTCAATGTGTGGGGACTAGATTTCATGGGCCCATTTGTAAACTCAAATGGAAATCTTTATATACTTTTAGCTGTGGATTACGTCTCGAAGTGGATAGAAGCTATAGCCACACCGAAGAATGATGCTAAGGTTGTACTAAAATTTCTTAAGACTAATATTTTTTCTAGATTCGGTACACCCAGAGCCATAATAAGTGACGGTGGAGCACATTTTTGTAATACTCAATTTAAATCGCTCCTAAAAAAATATGGAGTCACTCACAAAGTCGCCCTTGCGTACTATCCTCAAACAAATGGTTTGGCTGAAGTTTCTAATAGAGAGATAAAATCAATCCTAGAAAAAACGGTAAGCGCAACTCGTAAGGATTGGTCACAAAAACTAAACGAGGCATTATGGGCATATAGTACGGCATTTAAAACCTCGATAGGCCTAACCCCATATAAAATGATCTATGGCAAATCATGCCATCTTCCAGTCGAATTGGAGCACAAAGCATATTGGGCAATAAAAAGGTTGAATTTCGATCTCCAAGAAGCGGGCAAGAACAGACTTTTTCATTTGAACGAACTTGAGGAAATCAGATCTAACGCGTATGAAAATGCTAGGTTGTACAAGGAAAGGACGAAGAAATGGCATGATTTGAGGTTGCGAAGAAAGGAGTTCAAAAAAGGGCAGCTCGTCCTCCTGTATAACTCGCGACTGAGATTATTCCCGGGAAAATTAAAGTCATGATGGTCTGGACCTTTTCGGGTGGAGGAGGTACATACGTTTGGAGTAATCACGATTTGTAATGAGAGAGACGGATCCAAGTTTAAAGTCAATGGACAATGGTTGAAAGAGTATTATGAAGGTAGTGACCAGCGCGAGGCGATGGTATTAACCTTCAGATGAAAATGCAATAGGGAAAGCGTCCGGCCGGGACATTTTAAACGAGGCGCTAGGTGGGAGGCTACCCATCATCTCCGTTATTTTCTATCGTTTTTAGTTAGGATTATTTGTTTTATGTTTTTCTTTATCAATTTGAGGAAAATAGGTGATCGAAGAGAGACAATCTGCGCCGGAAATCAGAAAACAATAGTAGGAGAATGCAAAGTGGATCTTGGTAGTAATAATTTTAGAAAGACATTTTCCAGAATTTAGGTTGCAACGCAAAAATTTTGCGCGTTACAACATGCTAGGCTCGGTGGTAGCTTTAATTTCTGGCAGTTTGGATTCCGCGTTGCAACGCAGGGAAATCACGCGTTGCAACCGGCTAGGCTCGGTGGGCGAAATAAAATTGAAAGGGCAGGCGCCGGTTCAAGTGAACCGGTCGCCAGTTTCCAATTTCATTTAAAAAAAATTGAACTGGCCGCCATTTGCTGCTCTATAATAAAACGCCAGCCCGATTTCGCGATATTAGGGCACGCGAGCACTGCACAGCGGGGACTTGGCTGAAGCGAGCGCTGCACAGCGGGGGAGCATCTTCGCAAAGCGGACATCACGAAATCGATGGCGTACCGACGTCGGCTCCCTCCACCAACCTTGAGGGCTGCATTGGTGCTCCTACTTCCGCGTATCGACTGTGAATCCCACAGCTCTCCGCGATCCATAAGGTAACAAATGGAGCACCGACTGTTTCCTGTACTGCTTAGCATTTTGCTATGCTTTTGGCTATGGTGTTTGCGTTTCATTAGGTCTTGATATTTATTTTCGTTCTTTACTTTTGGGTGAAGAAATGTCTTCAAAAGGAAAGGGGAAGAGGGGGAAGAGAAAAGTCTCTGCTCACAAGGGTGATGCTAAGTTTGAGAAAGAAGAGGCGCTACTGCTCTGTGATGCCCTCCAATCCATACCGTTTATACATGAAAGGGGTTTCAAAATGGAGTTTCGAGGTTGGAGAATAGCATATGAAGACCTAATCCACAAGTTAGGTTGGGAAAGTTTATGCCACCCAAGATGTGAGGCAGTTTATCAGTGGGTTTATGAGTTTTATGCTAATGCAAGGTTCACCGAGGGAGACAACATTTTGGTTCGTGGCCGCATGATAAATTTTTCCCCCAAGGCTATAAATGAACTGTTCGAATTGCACGACAATGAGCTTAATCCGTATGAGATAGTGCAGCCCGCGACCACACTGGAAGAAATTGCTGCAGTAGTGTGTGTTGGTATGAAGCCGGATTGGGTATTAAAATCAAAGAAGGCATTGAGGTCCCAATGCTTATCTCGAGAAGCGAAGGTGTGGCTACTGTTTATTAATGCAAGTATCTTGCCCACAATGCACGCTGACGTTGTTTCCTTCGAGCGTATCTCCCTCATTTATGGTATCCTAAAGGGAATACAGTTTAATGTTGGCCAGTTAGTGCATGATAGCATCCGGAAGAAGATAAGGGAAGACAAGGCAAAACACCTGTTGGGTAAATTGCCCTCAATATTACCTTGATTTGAAGAGGCATCACTCTCAATACTAAGGACATATTGTATTTGACAAAGCTATATTTGTGTAGAATATACAGGCACAGGTGACTCAAAAGAAAGGGCCAAACATGGCCTTAGACAAGAAGGAATCATCCACAAGGAGATGAAGATCTGTCTCAGCATAACCGCTGAGACGATGGGTCAGAACCGCTGAGACGAGGAGCCATCTCAGCGGGCCCACTGAGAAGAAGACTGGAGCAACCGCTGAGAAGGGGACTGGAGCTGCCGCTGAGACTGGATGCTGTCTCAGCCCAACCGCTGAGACTGGATGCTGTCTCATCCCAACCGCTGAGACAGATCCAAATGTCTTGAAGGGATCTGCTTTTGGCGCAAATGACATTTGAGAGGAAAAAGCAAGTCCAATCAGCCTCATACCGTGTCAGGAGGATCGATATAGCCGTTGAAGCCTTCTGGAGGTATAAAAGGAGATGCTAGGGCACAACAACGAGTACTGTTCTATTGAGAAGCTTTTGCTACACGCCGAAATCGAGCATTCGCGATTCAGCCAGTTGAAGTCATTCTCTGCTGCTCAAGTTAATCTTCTAAGGGAGATTAGATAGCTCTTCCCGTGCCAACTCAAGAAGGGCAAGTTGATCTTTTGCTTGGCTGAAGGAGAAGATCAAAGTGATACAAATCTGAAGCTGCTGTTTTCAGATCTGAAGAAAGGATTCAGAAGACCTAAGAGTAATCCTTTTGTCCTCTGTGTTCAACTCAAACTCTATTATATCTTTGTAAGGCATTGTTGCCTGATTAAAAGGCTGTTGAGCCTATGTGTAAAGCTGTGTTGACAGCTTGAGTGGTAGGACTTCTTGATAGGTCTGAGGTAGGAAATCTGTGGGATTTCTGAGTGGTAGGAGTTCATAACTCTGAGTTGTAGGGCTGCTGTTGTGCCTGAGGTGTAGGGCTGTTGAGCCTGAGTGTAGGGCTGGTGTGCTTGAGGTGTAGGGCTGTTGAGCCTGCGGTGTAGGGCTGTTGAGCCAGAGTGTAGGGCTGCTGTGCCTGAGGTGTAGGGCTGCTGAGCCAGAGTGTAGGGCTGATGTGCCTGAGGTAGGATCACTCTTGATCTGAGAAGTTCTGAGGAACTTGTGGTGTAAGCTCAAGGAGCTGAGATTGAAGTTTGGAGGAGTTGGCCTTGTCTAACTCATTATTAGAAAGGTGAAGGGGGAAAGAGGACTACTCAAGACACCCTGTCTTGAGGAACCTCTATACATCCTTGTGTGTTTTCTGTGATTGTATTTTCTGCAGCTAGAAACATTAGGTTTATAGAAAGAAATTAAGTAAAACCTATTCACCCCCCTCTAGGTATTATTGACTACACCTATATAAACTATCAAGTGGTATCAGAGATAGGTTGATCAAAAGGACTTAACAGTCTGATCAGATCCTATACAGGAGTAGTCAAATTTGAAATCCAATGGCAAGCAGTGGAATGAAGGAGTTGGGGTCAATGAAGTTGCCCATATGCTCCAAAGAA
This sequence comes from Dactylorhiza incarnata, assembly GCA_033032865.1. Lineage (NCBI taxonomy): Eukaryota > Viridiplantae > Streptophyta > Magnoliopsida > Asparagales > Orchidaceae > Dactylorhiza > Dactylorhiza incarnata. Next base: position 10,878,571 of record JAWHQI010000007.1, read on the forward strand.
AACTTTGGGATATGTAAGCAAAGGGTAAGGCTATTCATGGAAGCCTCAGACCCAAGGATCTTTTTAACTGTCAAAAATGGTCCTTATACCTTTGAGAAAGTCTCCACCATTGACCCTACTAGAAAAATACTTAAGGTATTCTCTGAGCTGACCAATGATGAGATAGCACTGTACACTATGGACAAGAGAGCCCAAAATATAATAGTAAATTCCATTGATGACACTACATTTCAGAACTTGGTACACTGCACAACTGCCAAGGAAATGTGGGACACATTGGTGGTTTATATGGAGGGAACAGCTGAAGTGAGGGATGATAGAAAGTCACTCCTCAATCAGGAGTATGAAGCCTTCAGACAGCTGAGCCAGGAGAATATCTCTATGTGCTATGAAAGGTTCTTTAGGATTGTAAATGAAGTAAGAACCTATGGAAGGGTATTCACAGATTATGAACTTAATGACAAGTTCCTTAGATCTCTAACCAGAGATTGGGACACTAAAATTTGTGCAATCAGGGAAGGTGCAAGGCTTGGAGAAACCCCTACCCATACTCTGTTTGGGAAACTGCTCTCATATGAGATGCAGCTTTCTGCAAGAAAGGAGGAGGATACTTCTTCTAGGGCTCACACAAGGGAGAGATCTGTTGCTCTCAAAGCTGAAAGCTCTAAGAAGAACAAGGTTAGAGTACAGTCACCTCCAAGAAAGACTGTTGAATCTGAAAAATCTGAGAGCAGCAATTCAGACAGCTCCTCTTCTGAAGAGGAGTTTGCTGCCTTCACAAGGCAGTTTAAGAAGATGATCAAGAGAAAACAATGGAAGAGCAAACCTTCCTCCTCTTCTCATCCCAAGAAGGATCATTACAGATCTGAGAGGCAACATCCCAAAGGGGACAGGTATGACTCTAAATCTAGTAAACATGTTTCAACTAACATAATTTGCTATTGTTGTAGTAAGCCTGGACATGTCATTGCTGACTATCCAGTCAAGAGAAAAGAAAGAGGTGACAAGAAGCCTCATCACCAGAAGGAAAGGAAGGGAGACAAATCCTTCCTAGCTAAGAAAGGCAAGAGCTGGAGTGAATCTGAGTCTTCATCTTCAGATTCAGATGGTGAGGAGAAAGCCTACTTGGGGCTGTTTGCTGATCAGGAGGAAGAAGACTATCCTAATACCAAGATAGGAATTAGGGCCCCTCTATCACATTCAGATAGTGATGAAGAGGAGGATGAGGTCACTCTAGATGACCATGAGTTGATGGCTATAACTGAATATGAGGACAGCCACAGCAATTCAGAACATGAGCAGGTATTGATACACTGCATTTCTTCTTCTTCTGATTATGAAAAAAATCCATAATCTGAATCTCCTCCATCTAAAGTTGGAGGTGAATCATACTCTGAGGAGGATGTCAATCAATTGATTGATGAATATGGTGCACTCCTGGAAGCTCTGAAAAAGAGCAAAAAGCTAGCCAAGTGGCAAGCTCAAGAAATTGCTTCCCTGAAGCAACCAAAATCTGAGTGCATTGAGCATGCTACCCAGCTAGCTCAAATGAGCAATGAGATTGACAAGCTAAGGGGAATGTCAATGATCCATGTGGGCACCATAAGCCACAAGAACAAGATCATCAAGGATCTTGAAGAAAAGCTCATCAAGGAGAGGATGCTAGTGGTTAAGTTCTCCAAGCCCAAGACAGTGATGCCTATTATTGACACCTTCAACTCCCAGAGCAAGAGAGGTATTGGTTTCAACAATGAGGCATCTACTAGCAACACTAAGGGAAAGGTCAAGGACTCAAAAGAATCTAAGACCTCCTTTGTGAAAGTCTTGATGCCCTCAAACAAGTATGACCAAGAAAGTGTTCATGGTCACTTATTAAATGGAAGTTCCTATAACTTGAGCAGGAATGGTCACAGCTGTGGAAATAGAAAGGGCATGGGATTGAGTGCAATGAAAGCTGCACATGAGGAAATACAAATGGCCCAACCTGGACCATTTGTGTTTGGTGTCTCAGTACCTTCAGTCAAGAACATGGAAGCAAGCTCTTCCAAATCTGCTTCAGCAAAAAGCAAGACTGCTGTCAAATCTGTTGACAAGGCCTGCTGCCCAGTGTCTGATTCCATCAGATCTTGTATGACTGCCAAATCAATGCAAGCTGAGGCTATCAAGACAAAGAGCAGCAAGACTGTCCACAGATTATCCTTCAGTCAGATTATTGCTGAAAGAAATAGGAAGATTGTTGATATCTCTTCTGCTGAACATGTACAAAATACTGTATCAATTCAGAAAACTGTTTAGAAAAGGAGATACAATATTCATGATTGTTGGTGTTGTGGCAAGGTTGGACACTTTGCAATTGATTGTTGGCACAACCCCAATGTGCCAAAGGCAAGGACTGAACCTCAAGCCAAACCACCCCTCTCTAGGAATATTCCCTATGGTGTTAACAAGAACTTAGGACCCAAAGTCAGTTGGGGTCCTAAGGTACATTAAATTTTGTGTTGCAGGTTAGTTCAAGTACCAGTCTCAACCAAATATGGTACTTGGACAGTGGGTGCTCAAGGCACATGACAGGAACTAAGGATCTTCTAAAGGATTACCATCCAGTGAAGAATGGACCTAAGGTTATTTTTGGTGGATCAGAAAAGGGGGTCACCAAAGGATATGGTATGATTTCAAATGGCATAGTCTCAATCACAAGGGTAGCTTATGTTGAAGGGTTGCAACACAACCTTGTAAGCATAAGCCAACTATGTGACTTAGGCTATGTCATTGAATTCCACAATGACAAGTGCTTGATCAAAAAGTCTAATGACTTGGAGACCATTATCTCGGGCACTAGGAGTGGGAATGTTTATTGCTTAGACTTCATTTGCAATTATTCTATCTCCTCTGTGTGTCTTGTAGCTAATAAAAGTGAGTCTCTTTGTGTCCAATGGCACAAGAGACTTGCCCACATTAACTATAAGACAATGTATAGATTATTTTCTAAAAACCTTGTTAGAAATAGTCCTAATCTAAAATGTGTTAAAAGTGGCCCCTGTCATGCTTGCCAAATGGGTAAGCAAACTAGGACCACCTTTAAAAGTATTGGCTCCAAGGATACTGAAAGGTGTTTATACCTATTGCACATGGACTTGTTTGGTCCTTTGCCAATTCAGAGCCTAGGTGGAAAGTTGTATACCTTGGTGATTGTAGATGATCATTCAAAGTATACATGGGTATTCGTCCTTAAGAAGAAGTCAGATACCTTACATGTCTTTATAAACTTTTTCAAGGCCATTCAGAATGATCTACTATGTACTGTGGTCAGAACTAGAACTGACCATGGCACAGAATTTCAATCTGAAGCCATGACAAAATTTTGTCAAGAATTTGGTATCACCCAAGAGTTCTCCTCCCCAAGGACTCCACAGCAAAATGGTGTGGCTGAGAGGAGAAATAGGACCTTGATAGAAGCTGGGAGATAACTGCTTAGTGACTTCTCACTCCCAGAATACTTCTGGGCTGAGGCAATCAATACAGCCTGTTATGTTCTCAATAGAGCCTCCATCAATAAGGTCCTTGGGAAAACCCCTTATGAGATTCTGAAAGGCAAACAACCTATAATTTCTTACTTTAGAATCTTTGGTTGCAAATGCTACATTCTAAATAATGGAAAATCTCAATTAACAAAGTTTGCAGAAAAATGCAATGTGGGGGTTCTTGTTGGGTATAACTCACATAGTAGAGCTTATAGAGTTTATAACAAGAAAACCCATGTTGTAGAAGAATCTATGCATGTTGTGTTTGATGAGACCAACCTTCTCTACAAAGAATGGTCTAGTTCTTCTATTTTGACAGGAAATGAAGAAGGGATGCATGAGCTGACTGTCCAAGACAAGCCCAACAATATCAAAACACAAACAGCTGCTGCAATTCCTGAAGAAGAAGAGGTACAAGATGGTGAAGTCACAAATGAACCAGTGGAACAGCCACAGCCATAAGAGGACCCTCTTCCAACTGCTACAAGGCACCTAAGAGATCATCCAAGAGATTTAATAATTGGAGATCATACCCAAGGCATATTGACAAGAAGTAGAGCTCATAATGAAGCACTATTCTTGAGCTTCCTTTCTCAAATGGAGCCCAAGAAGTTTGAAGAGGCCAATCAAGACACGTTCTGGATTGAAGCCATGCAAGAAGAGCTCCTACAATTCAAGAGATGCAAAGTTTGGAAGTTGATGCCAAGACCTCAGGGACACAATGTGATTGGCACCAAATGGGTATACAGGAACAAGCTTGATGAGAATGGTACAATCATCAAGAACAAGGCCAGATTAGTTGCCAAAGGATATAGGCAAGAGGAAGGTATAGACTTTGATCAAACCTTTGCTCCAGTTGCAAGGTTGGAAGCAATTAGGCTATTCCTTGCCTATGCTGCCCACAAGGGGTTCAAAGTCTACCAGATGGATGTCAAATCAGCCTTCCTCAATGGAGACTTGAAGGAAGTGGTATATGTTGAACAGCCTTCAGGTTTTGTGCATCCAACCCTATCTTCACATGTTTACCTTCTTAGGAAAGCATTATATGGTCTCAAGCAAGCTCCAAGAGCTTGGTATGAGACTCTGTCCAACTTTCTCCTCAAGAACAAGTTCATGAGGGGAAAGATTGATAGCACATTGTTTCTTAGAGAAACAAGGGGCAAGTGTCTCTTAGTCCAAATTTATGTTGATGACATAATCTTTGGGTCTACTGATGACAACCTCTGCAGGAGATTTGCCAATCTAATGCAGGGGGAGTTTGAAATGAGCAGTATGAGTGAGCTCAAATATTTCCTTGGGCTCCAAGTGAAACAGTCTGATGATGGAATTTTCATCTCCCAGACCAAGTACACTAAGGAGCTCATCAAGAAATTTGGGATGGAATCAGCCTCCACCATGAGAACACCCATGGGGTCCAATGTATCATTAGATAAGGATGAAAAGGGGAAGGCCTTTGATGAGTCCATGTACAGATGTATCATTGGATCTCTATTGTACTTAACTGCTAGTAGGCCAGACATTATGTATTCTACATGTGTTTGTGCTAGGTATCAAGCCTGTCCTAAGGAATCTCACTACACCTCTGTGAAGAGAATTTTGAGATACCTTAAGGACAGCTTGCATCTTGGCCTTTGGTACCCTAAGAACAATGACTTTGAACTAACAGGCTTTTCAGATGCAGATTTTGCAGGTTGCAAAGAAGACAGGAAGAGTACAAGTGGTACCTGTCAATTCCTAGGGAGAAGATTGATATCTTGGAGCAGCAAGAAACAAACCAGTGTGGCAATATCCACAGCTGAATCTGAATATATTGCTGCAGGAAGCTGTTGTGCACAACTCCTTTGGACACAACATCAGTTGGAGGACTACAACCTCAAGGTAAGGGAATCTCCTTTGTATTGTGATTCATCCAGTGCAATATCTTTTGCTAAGAATCCTGTCTCTCATAGCAGGACTAAGCACATAGAGATTAGATATCATTTTATTAGAGAACATGTAGAAAGTAAAGATATCTGTCTTGAATTTGTCCCCACTGACAAGCAAGTAGCTGATATCTTTACAAAGCCACTGGATGAATCTAAGTTTAATGCCTTCAAAATTGAACTTGGCATGCTTAGTATGGAATAGACCTAAATGTAGTAGCTGTCACTATAATCCATTCTAAATAGTACATTATGAAACTTTACTTTACTCTACACTACAACTCAGTGACATGTCTAGGACAACTATTCAACCAAAATATCTAGACTAGGTCTAATCCTTAAGATCAGCTAAAGTGCAGTAGTATGTTCAGCTGAATCAGCTGAGAAAATCCCAGCTGAACCGCTGAGATGAGGAAACTGTCCCAGCGGTTGACACTTTACTATCCCAGCGGCCTAGGTCTCCGTCTCAGCTGAACCGCTGAGACGGGATATGTTCAACATGACATCTGTTAATTAACCCTGAAATCCTTGAAATAATAAGGTAATCAAGTCTAAAAACCTAGGGTTAATAAAATCGAAACTAAAAACCTATAAATAGACACACTGTAACCTAAAACAAACCACAAAGCCAAACCCTTAGCCGTCGAGACGATTCATTCTCTTCCGTCTCAGCGCATCGATTCTCTGCTTCCATGGCGCCAAAAAGCTCGAAAGATCTCCTGGAGGGCTACGAAATCGTAAGAAATGGATTCTCTCATGCCTCAGAAGAAATTCGACACGTGATTCATCTAATGGAAGGTCAAGGTCTGGAGCACATGCTGTCTGAACCGTGCTGCATTCTCAAAACTGAAGTTCTGGAATGGTTCAACCATGTCAAACTGTCTCCATCCAAAACCATCCTGATGTCCAAGATAGGAGGTGAGAAGATAAAGATTACGGTTAAAAGGTTGGAGAAGGGGTTGAAATTAACTCCCTGCAGTAAATCTGAAGAGAAGGAAATATCTGAAAAGGATAAGAGGACTGCCCTAAAGTGGACAGGATACAGTGATACTAAAACCAGTTGTCTAAGGAGAAAGTTATTCAATCAATAAGGGAAGCTGTTGTTTGATATTGTAGGCAAAGCTATCCTATGCAAGCCTGGTTCACATGACACTGTCTCACAGTTCATGTTTGAATTAATGACAAGGATAATTCTGTCCAAGAGAACCTCATGGGGAGAAGTCATCTTTCAAAGGATAAAGGAATCCCTACAAGCCCCCAATATGGGAAGAATACTATCTCTGTACCTACAGAATAGTTATTCAGAGATCTTTGCAAACTCCAAGGGGTCAAATCTCCATTACCTCAAAAGAATGGACATTAAGACTCTGGATAGATTCTCCAGGGTGCTCCCTATGAGCCAGCCATCTGTGGCAAAGGAAAAGAAGAAAGAAGTATCCCAGCAGAAATCAAATTCATCCTCAAAATCAGATGGGTCTGACAATGAGGATATTCATGGGTCTGACCATAGATCTGCAAGCAGCCCAGTGAATATAGATAATGAAGATATCCCCAGGACAGGAATGGATGAGGAGCCCCAAGGATGAGATGTGCCCAATCCTGAGCCAACTCAAATGAATGCTGATCCAGCTGTTGCTCAAGCTGAAGATGAATTTCCCAATTCACCTACCCATGGTAAATCAAGACTTCATTTAGGCCTCTCCTCTCTTTCAATTATATAGTCTAGGTGTCTAATTCATCAATCATTCTTTTAGGTGACCCTAGACAAAACTCTCCTCCAATGGATGCCCTAAGTGAGGGGGAGCATAGCCCAGCCTATGCAGGAGAAGGTGGGTTTGCTAGTGAGGAAGAACATCAACAGGAACCAACCAATCCCAATCTACAAAGTGCTCTAAATGCCCCATCTGAGGGGGAGCAGATCCCTGATGCTGGAAAGGTCTATAGCTCAGAGTGGAGCTGCAAAGCTGGTTGCCAAAGACTTGGCCCAGGAAAGACCAGCTGCTGCTCTAGACATATCTGACTTGCTAAACTCAATACAAACCATGATTGAGGGTCAGATGCTGTCAGTAAAAGAACTGGTTGCTGAAAGAATACAAGATGCTACTCCTCAAGTTAGGGATGAGCTAAATGCTACAAGAGCTGCATTGACTCAGGAGATACAGGCCAGTGAGCAGAGAATGGAGTTAAGAGTGGCTGGAGTAAGAACTGAGCTGAATGACCAGGTCAATGATGTCAAAACTGCATCAGATCATATCCTTCTATAGATGACAAGATGGTTTGAAATGGCCAAAAATACTGTAGGTGCCCAGCACACAATCTTGAAGGACATTGCTGACCACCAAGGGGATTCCACAAAGGACATCACAAATGTAAAGAATCACCTTTACAAAAACCAAAATGTCTGGGAAAAAGCTGTTGCCAGCATGGCACAAGTGGTCAACACATCATGCAGCCAAGTAAAATCCCACATTGACAAGGCAAAGGACTTCATTTTGGATGATGTGGACAACACCTTTCAGACTCTCTCCCAATCCATAATTCATCAACACTCTGAAATAGAGAAGAAAATAGTGGAAAACAGCAAAGAAGGGGAGGAGAAGATTACAAGTCTACATGCTAAGATGAAAGGAGCACACATTCAGTTATATAACAACATGGAATCCTCACACAAACTGATACTGTCCAACCAAGAAGCAGCAAGCAAGCAAGTGGTGGAAGTGGTCAACAATGCTTCCAGCACTATTCAAGAAAATATCCTTGCAATGGTCAGAAAGGTCACTGACACTCAATGGGACACAAGTCTAAAAGTGCTGCAAGGAACAAGAGTTGCTTTGAATCTACCGATCCTGAACCCTAGCAGAGATGAAGATTTTGACTTCCAAAGTTAATCAAATCTGATTGCTGATGAGAGAGCGGCAAAAAGGAGAAGGGTAGAAGGTATTCAAACTGCTGAAGAATACATGGCACAGAAAAGAATGGAAAAACTAGAGGACCCACTCCATGATGATGACAATCTGGAGTTGGACACAATTATTGGGAATACCTGGGTGAGCCATGGCAATCCAATGAAGGACATTGACCATGTCTACTCAGCTGTTGAGTGGATCAAACACCTTGAAAGGGAATCCTTAAGGGAAAGGATTCTCAAAGAAAACATGGTAAGAAGGGAAACTCCTCTAAGGATTCCCCCAAGATATCTTCCCAAGCCACTTCTGTATTTCAAAGTAAAGGAGCAGATGAAGGCTGCTGAAGAAGCTAGGAAAAGAAAGTCTACTGTTGGAGAAAGCTCTTCACAGGGTCCATCTTAGAAGAATCAGCCTTGAAATTTATTTTGTTATTCTTGCATGTACAACTATTAGTTGAATTCTCTTTTATATATCTGTACTGAACATCTAAAGTGGAATGAAATTTCCTATTCTGCTCATAATATTGTGTTTGTTACTATTGATATATGTACTATGTATTTATTATTATTAGTATTCAGTATCTTAAAAGAGAAATTCTATTTGAAATGAATCAGCTATTACAGAAAATAGCTCTCCAATTGAGGGGGAGTACAGTCCCTACTCAGGTTAAAGAGAAGTTGGCAACTGCTAAAACGTGTATAGACTAGCCTATAGGTTGATCCAAAGGGATCAATAGATATTGTCCCTCTATCCATAGAAGGGTTGAAGAAACCAGAAAGGGGGGAGATAGGGCCAGAACCAATGCTGAAGAAAAGAGTGAAAGGGGGAGATAGTGTGAAAGGGAGATAGGACAGTACCAATGACTTCACAGATGCTTTTTCTATGTAGATCACTCTTTCTGTGAAAAGATTAATATTGTTAATGGACCTTAGCATTGGGGATATTCTGCCTTCTTCAAATAGGGGGAGATTGTTGGGTAAATTGCCCTCAATATTACCTTGATTTGAAGAGGCATCACTCTTAATACTAAGGACATATTGTATTTGACAAAGCTATACTTGTGTAGAATATACAGGCACAGGTGACTCAAAAGAAAGGGCCAAACATGGCCTTAGACAAGAAGGAATCATCCACAAGGAGATGAAGATCTGTCTCAGCATAACCGCTGAGACGATGGGTCAGAACCGCTGAGACGAGGAGCCATCTCAGCGGGTCCACTGAGAAGAAGACTGCAGCAACCGCTGAGAAGGGGACTGGAGCTGCCGCTGAGACTGGATGCTGTCTCAGCCCAACCGCTGAGACTGGATGTTGTCTCATCCTAACCGCTGAGACAGATCCAAATGTCTTGAAGGGATCTGCTTTTGGCGCAAATGACATTTGAGAGGAAAAAGCAAGTCCAATCAGCCCCATACCGTGTCAGGAGGATCGATATAGCCGTTGAAGCCTTCTGGAGGTATAAAAGGAGATGCTAGGGCACAACAACGAGTACTGTTCTATTGAGAAGCTTTTGCTATACGCCGCAATCGGGCATTCGCGATTCAGCCAGTTGAAGTCATTCTCTGCTGCTGAAGTTAATCTTCTAAGGGAGATTAGATAGCTCTTCCCGTGCCAACTCAAGAAGGGCAAGTTGATCTTTTGCTTGGCTGAAGGAGAAGATCAAAGTGATACAAATCTGAAGCTGCTGTTTTCAGATCTGAAGAAAGGATTCAAAAGACCTAAGAGTAATCCTTTTGTCCTCTGTGTTCCACTCAAACTCTATTATATCTTTGTAAGGCATTGTTGCCTGAGTAAAAGGCTGTTGAGCATGTGTGTAAAGCTGTGTTGACAGCTTGAGTGGTAGGACTTCTTGATAGGTCTGAGGTAGGAAATCTGTGGGATTTCTGAGTGGTAGGAGTTCATAACTCTAGGTTGTAGGGCTGCTGTTGTGCCTGAGGTGTAGGGCTGTTGAGCCTGAGTGTAGGGCTGTTGTGCTTGAGGTGTAGGGCTGTTGAGCCTGAGGTGTAGGGCTGTTGAGCCTGAGTGTAGGGCTGCTGTGCCTGAGGTGTAGGGCTGCTGAGCCTGAGTGTAGGGCTGCTGTGTTTCAGGTAGGATCACTCTTGATCTGAGAAGTTCTGAGAAACTTGTGGTGTAAGCTCAAGGAGCTGAGATTGAAGTTTGGAGGAGTTGGCCTTGTCTAACTCATTGTTAGAAAGGTGAAGGGGGAAAGAGGACTACTCAAGACACCCTGTCTTGAGGAACCTTTATACATCCTTGTGTGTTTTCTGTGATTGTATTTTCTGCAGCTAGAAACATTAGGTTTATAGAAAGAAATTAAGTAAAACCTATTCACCCCCCTCTAGGTACTATTGACTACACCTATATAAACTATCAACACCTATGGTTCCCCACATTGATTACCGAGTTGTGAAAGATTGCAGGTGTAGAGGTAAGGGGAAGAGACGCTGTTGCACAGGTGGGTCATCATATCACGGTGACGGTGATAGAGAAGAACATTAAGGTCCCGGATGAGTCCCCGAAGAAGAAAAACGAAAGAATGAAATCAATTCTCCTGGGGCAATACACAAGGCCACCTCCCAGATCCCTAGAGTCTATCACTCTAAATGAAGGCAACCCAGATCAGGCTAGCATTCTATTTATGCAGGATATGGAGTACATGAAGACGTACCAACGATATGAGCATTGTTATTTTGATGCCCGACAAGATTACATCTGTAATGTGCTCGCTCAGCTCATGTACAAGGCTAAACTCCCCATGCCGGTCCCAAGTTACCCCTACTCCAATAACTTTGACAAGAGAGGCTATCTGATGACTAAAGGTCGGGAAAGGTTAGATACTGCTTATGCAGAGGATGACAGTGATGATGCCGTCTCTAATGCCGAGGATGACGATGACGATGACGAAGAGCCCGCGAAGGATGACGATGACGATGACGATGAGCCCGAGGAGGATGAAGACGAGATGGAGGAAGACGTCAGCGAGTAGGTGGTATCTGTTCAGTAATCCTAGCTTTCTTTTGAACTGGAAGGGGATATTATGCTTACTTTTGATTGATTTTTGTTTGATTATGTTTGTGGACAATATTTCTTTAACACTACTGCTCCAGTATTGCATGTTTTCTCTTATCCTATTTACCTTTAATCTTGCTCTCCTTTACCTACGTTGATCAAAGTGTTTTGCTCCATCATGTTAACTCGGTCAAGTGTCCAGGGCTAACGTTAATTCCTCTCCATACAATGCTACTTTATTATGTTATGCTTGTGTTTGGTTCCGTGATGTTCTTTGCAGATTTAAGGAACTCCTACAAGCCTGGTTACCATTGCTCGGGAATGAGTCGACCGAAGAACTTATGGACTCTGAATTCCTTGGGAGCTTGCAACGAAACACACATAAAGATATGAGGGGAGTATTTGCTTTCCCATTGTTCTTATTTCTTGTTTGGTTAAATTTTCAATTATTTTCTCCTCTAATTTTTCATTGAGGTCATTGCTAGGGACTAGCAATGGTTTAACTGTGGGGGTGGTTAGAGTGCAACCCCTACTGCTTGGATAAGGACTTATTTATTTATATATGCGAACTCAATAACTCCGTCTTTGTTTTTGCAATTTAACCTATAGGACATTCTTGTTATCCAATGATAATCGAGTGGTATGGCTGGTTAATCAAACGATTTCAGTCACAGAATTTAAAATTAGTGAGAATTTTTTTTGGTAAAGCGCTCTTAAGTCTGATTTAGGCACATTTTTCCTTGAAAGAGTTTACTTCAAAACCTAGCTTTTGATATGGCTTTCTAAAATATTATGGGAATGGGTGAGTAAGAACTGAGTTAGCGATGTTGGCTGAAGCATGGGTTTATGTAGTTAAACCATTTTGACCCTCCACTACAATCTTTGTGCTTGAACTCTTTTCATGTTGATACGTATTATTCCACGCTTACCTTCCCAATATTCTTATTAGTTACGTCTTAGTAGATTAGCCACTTTATGGGTGTTTAATTTCAAAAAAAAATGGCTGAGATTCATAGTGATATGGGCCTAAGTATATGTATACATACATGGAATGATCCCTACTATGCTAGTAAATTAAAAAAAATGCATCATAGTGATATGTGGCCTAGGTATGTACACTTATACTTGGAATGATCCCTACTACGAATTAAAAAAAAGAAGAGAATATATCAATAAATCCCATAATTTGGTGAACTACTAAGATTACGAACTAAGGGAATGTCTTTCTGCTATCAACATTAGCCTTGAACGCTCATCCAAGTCAATTCTACTCTCATTTGAACTACTGATCTTTGTGTAGGCTCAATTAATAATTTAGTTATTTTTATCCCTCCCTATGTTGCGGAGATCCAATGTTAAAAGATGTTTGGGAGTAACTAATTTTAAGGAAAAGCACACACAACACTTATGACTTTATTTGAGCTTTACCTTTCATTTGAGCTAATAGATTTGTGAATGATTGAATTCTTGTTGATTTATAGGCTTATCAGTTGAGTAAAGCGGATTTCATTAATATGCCTTAATTAAATTGTTGTTAAGGATGTGTGATTATCTGAGTTTGCGCAATTTCATCAGTTCTTTATTCAAGTTTTGAATTGATTATTTCGTTGCTAGAGACTAGCAGTTGTTTAAGTGTGGTGGGGTGATAACTTCCCAAAAGGAAGTTATTTCACTACTTATTTTATTCTAATTTTCATTAAAAAGAGGAAAATAATCCCCAATTATAGAAAATATGTTTAAATATCTTATTAATAATATTGGACTGATTTCATTCATTTTCCATGGTTTTCTATCTAGATTGGTTAAAGGATTTGAGTTGGGGAAGCACTGGATCATTTATTGCTGATGCAGGAAACATGTTGCAACGCCAAATATTAGCAGGTTGTAACGTGGCGGCGAAATTCAGATTTTGAATTTTTAAAAGAGGCGCCTAAATGAATTTCCAAATGAGGCATCCCTTCAGTTTTGGAAAGGGAGTTATGAGGACGAAAATACTGGGAGGAGAGAGGATATATTCTGGAGAAGGGAGAACTTGTGGGAGATCTTCTTCCTCTTGAAGAATTCGGCTAGGGCTTGGAGCAAGGAGGCTTGGACCATCACTAAGGAGAAAGATCTGAATCTAAAAACGTTCTTACATCGTTTTGATTTCCTGAATCATGTCTAGTAAGATCTACTTTGATTTGTAGTTTCTCTCTTCCTTCATGAACTAATTTTCTAAGTCTTGCATGTATGAAGTACCTTAGTTGTGATGATGACTTGATTTTCATTTATAATTTGTGAATGTGTTGATGTTGATCTTTATTAAATTTATGATCTATTCTTGGGATTTTGGTTTAAGTTTCATCTTTAAAGTGCTTGGCAAAAATTCGAGAGATGAGTCGGGCTAGATGAACATTTGTTTGCACGGCAATATTCGAGAGAGGGGTCGTGTAGTTTTTAACCAAACTTCTGTATTTATACTTCATCGCGAGATTCGAGAGAGGAGCGTTGAAAGTGTATCATAAATCTTAATATAATTCCAAGAGAGAGAGAGAGAGAGAGATCTCCTCTTGAATTAGCAACCGTGATTCTAGCACTTTTTGTTATTCTAATTTCATCTAAGTTGGAGACGACTAGAGGATTTGGGATAAATGGATAATGGAGATCGGGAGATAAAGTTATCCAATTTAGAATCGTTGCAAGATCATCATTAATACTTCATGAATTATCACCTTTATTGTTTGTCATCATAGCAAGGGAAAATCACATGTGAGACTATCTATCCACGTGAAGTAAATGTATTTTAAGTAACTGTAACTAGAATTGTAATTACTGCTTTTGAATTATTTAAGTTTGTCTATCAGTCATTATTACTTGCTTGAATTTAGAGAAAAGGCAAAAACTAATATTTGTGAGCGTTAAGTTAAGCACTTTCTCGTGGGAACGATCACTTTCTCATCATTTTATTACTTGTACGGCACGTGCACTTGCGTAATTATATACACCTTTCGCAGGCACTTCCTCGTGAGATCAACTTTAATTTTTGGTGGAGACATTTGCAGGGAGAATATAATCGTAACAGTAACATTCTTTACGGGAAGGAAAAAAAAGATAATACATAAGATGAATTTAAACAGACGGAGTGAGTGAGATTTGTTAAGGTATACTTATATAAGCGCTAACGGGTCCATAACGGGCCATCAGAGATTTAGGGTTTCGGCCTATAAATACCCCTGCTGGGGGCAACGTATAGATCGTTCCAAACTATACGGTCACATGGGATGCTTCGAACACCGTTTCATTCTCGAAGTTGAGTCTCTCGGTGCCCTAGCCGCCCCCACTCTGTCCCCCCGTCCGTCTCTCTCGCACGATCGATGGAGCCACCGCCCCTCTCTCCCGCTCCCGTCCGACTGTCGTGCGCCAAGCAAGATCGTGATCCGCCGCTCCTTCGCCTCTCGCCCTCTGATCTCGCGGGAAGCCACCGCTGCCTCTCTTGTTGGAACACGGTTTTACGCATCCCTTTGATTTGAGAATAACAAATCCTACTTGTATTTGATCTTGTTTTCCATTGTGTTTTTAGCATGCAGGTTTGAACAATGATGACACTAGTTTGTTGCATTATTGGTCTGGAACTGCCCACAAGCAGAAAGTATGATTATGGTCTAACACCAGGCATTAAGACTTAACGCTGGGCCTTGACGATCGACGGGATGGCGTGCCGATCGACGGGATGGCTTGCCGATCGACGGGATTTGCTCACAAGCTAAAAATAATGAAAGGGAGATAACGCCCGACGTTAACTCTTAACGCCGGCGTTGACTCTCGTTCCGGCCAAGTTGAAAATAGCATGGAGGGCAGCTGCCGTGATTGCAGGAGCACTTTTTGAATGATTTGACTCAACGTCAGGCATTAGAGTCAACGCCAGCGTTAAGGTTACCTAAAATAATTGTTTCCAAAGATGTAGAATCTCCTTCCCGTTCTGAAGATTCGATCCATCAAAAAAATTCCAAATTGGGTCAAGGCCAGGCGTTAGCCTTAACGTCGGCGTTAGCTTCCAGTCCTATAAAAAGGTGGATTTCGTCTTCTCCAACTACTGATTGCTAAGAGCCCTATTCCAGCACTTCAAATACTCTGAGAGGGCCGTATTTCCAGACCAACACTTCTCCCACTCAATTTCAAAAGGAGAAATCAAAGGAGGCTTGGATCAACACGCTAACTCAACGCGAAAAACGCACGCTTGGACTTCAACGATTTTCAGCGATTCTTCGGCGTCTCCTTCAGATTACCTCATAGGGAGTTTAATATTTGTCTTTTGTATTTGTCTTTTATTTTTATCTTTGTAATCGGTTCAGAAATTCGTCTCATGTTGGCAACTAGGTCTGGGTAGGACTTAGGGAGTAATTCGCGTCGTGTTGGCGACTAGGTCTAGGGAGTAGATCTAGGGGGTGCTCGAGGTCTTTCTGAGAATAGGAAGGCTAGAGCGGCTTGAGGTCGTATCTGGGGAGAGATCGACTAAAACCAAGCGGTTCGTGGGGATACAAGTCGGTATAGAAAACGAAAAGAGTCTTTCATATTTTGCCTTGATTTCTAGCGTCATTGAAATCAATTTTTGTAATCAATTTTATAAATGATAATTATGTCATTTCTTGTTTAGTAAAATTGATTTCATTTCTAATTTCTAGCTCTTTACTTTTGATTCACTCTTATTCAAATAAAATATCAAAAGTTTTCTATTAAATATTAAAGTTTTCTAGAACCCTTATTCACCCCCCCCCCCTCTAAGGGCGCCTCACGAACCAACAAGTGGTATCAGAGCTAGGTTATTCCTAATCGGCTTAACAACCAGGAATAATGACGTCTCTTGATCATGATCTCGCTTCTACTAGTGGGGAAAATTTTAATATAAATGAAAAAGTATTATCACCACCTTTATTTATGGGCAAAAATTATAAAGGGTGGAAAATATTAATGAAAAATTTTCTTAAAGCCTTAGATGAAAAAGTTTAGAATATTACTATTGAAAAACCACCTAGCGTACTAACTAGAAACGAAATTGTTTTAAATGCAAAATCTATAAATAGTTTATTTTGTGCACTAGATCAAAATATTTTCAAACTTATTTATAATTTACCTATCGCATATGAAATTTGGAGTTTTCTTGAAAGAACTTATGATTCTCCTTCTGCAGGTATGGAACAAACGCAAGACTTGGAGAACATACAAGCTCGCACAAATGTTCAAAAAGGCTCCTCACATGATGGATCCATGAAAGACACATCAAGCGGAAGGGTTAATGGAAACTCCTGTTTGGATGTGGAAGATGAAGAAGACAAAGGAACTATATGTTCAAATATCGCATCGTCGACAAGCACTGTAAGAAAATCAAATTCTATCTTTTGTACCTCTATTTATACATTTCAATTGCTACAATCTACTAAACGTAAGATTAAGAAATAAAAAAAGGATAATGCAAAACTACGTTTAGATAACAAAATTTTGAAAGCAAATGTGAATGTAGAATCCAAAAATGTTGTGTTTGAATCTCCATCATGTTCCTCATTTGAAAACTCCACACCTTGTAGTGAATATAATGAATTAAAAGAAAAATACAAAGTACTTGAAAAGGAAGTTATTTTTGTAAAAGAACAAAATGAAAGATTATGTTTAGAAAATTCATCCTTGAAAAATAATTGTGCTATGTGCAAAACTTATAAAATTGAAATTAATGAGATGGATGAAACATTTGAAGAATTAAGAAATAATTATCAAACTCATATTGACTCTATTGTGTCCACTCTTAATTAAAAATAACACAATATCTTATAATAAAGCTAGACATAATTTAAAAATTAAGAATATAATGAATTAGTAACTAAAATCAACTTGCTTAAGGAAATCGTAAAGACAAATTCTCAAAACATAAATTCACAATATCAAGTAATATCTAAAAACAAGTTGAATATGAATGTCTTGACTAAACCTAAAAATGGGAGTAAGGAACACAAAGTATTTGTAAATCAAAATCTCAATCACTATTATTTACAAAATCATTCTTCTCCCAACTTAAAAATAGAAGTGCACAAATTTCCTATGAAAAATATTTTCAATCATCATTACAATTGTACTCTTCAAAATAAAGACAATCATAATGGAAATTTGATGCATAAAAATAATATTAAACCAAGGTTTGAATGGAGACCCAAAGTTAAAGATAAAACACAAACTTCGCTCAAAAGGGCTCATTCATTTCCATCTCCCCAAAAGCAAACACGATATATTTGGGTACCCAAAGGAACCACCACACTTGGTCCCCTTTGGATACCTAAAACTCTTATTCATTAAGTATCATACAAATGCATGAATGGAGACCCAAAGTCATATCATCTCTCAAGTGATCGACATATCTATCTTTTTTATTTTTAACCCTCTAAATCCATTACCTTTAAAAGTCTTATATCATCATTATAAATTAAATGCTAAATGCTTATATGATATTATCAAGACTAATAAAATAATTGTAAAAAAAATGGATTTAAAAGAAAATTATGGGGACTTAGGCTAAATGTATAAAATACTCAAGTGGTTGATTATTTATTTAATATCCTTGTGTCATTTGATAGTCTCTAATTTGTTTACTCATAATCATAAAATAATCGGAATTGAAAAATCGCAAAAATCATATGTTTTTAAACAAAAACCAAAATTAAATTTACAAAAATATGCGAGATTTTGACGCAAACTTCAAACGATCATAACTTTTGATCCGCTTGTCCGATTTTCACCCATAATAACTTTTCGGAATAAGGTCGAGAAGATCTATGCAATGGCAAACCAGCTTTGCTCGTTTGAGTTCATTTCGACCCTCAAAACTGCCAAAACTCAACTCCGTTTAGAAGTTATCTCAGTTTTTCCTTTTTCGGCAATTTTTTTAATGGATTGTACATCACATGCTCCTAAGTACTATTCCAATGACCTTAGAATCAACCTTATACCTATTGAAAATAACTCACAAGATTAAATCACATCATTCTAGGTCTATGAATAGTTAGGTTGAAGCTCCATGTTGAATATATGCAAATCTATTATATGCTTCACATAATATTGCACCTTGTTATCATAACTTTTCATCTAGCATCATCACTCACTAAAAAATGTCTATGCTAGTTATATCATGCCATGTTATGCGAAAGAAAAATAGAACAATGAAAGTTTGAAAGTCAAGAAAATTATATATATATATATATATATATGTTGTGGTTAATAATAAAAAATTCAAAGTGAAAATTTACAAAAACTTTTCAAAATAACCAAAAATATTTTCTCATTATATTCATTATTCACCTTACAATCTTTGTCTATGATATTTTGAAAAGGTTGAATATGAAGGGTTTCACATACTTCACCTACCTCATTATGAATAATTAATCATGAGTACCTAAAGTTCAATGTGATAAAATTAATGATCATGCAAAGTCAAAAGATCTTTTAATTCAAACATTACACATAACTACAAAAGATCCTTTTGGTTCTATCATATGATTGGTGATCATGATAATTATATCAATAAATTATGTATTGTGGTTGCATGTATCTTACTATATCAAGACCTTAGAATCACCTTGATATCAATAACGTCAAATCAAATCATCACTTAATTCTAGGTCTACAAATTGAATATCTATCAATTTAAAAGACATGCATTATTCTTATGGCATAATATGAACTCATCATACCAGCATTATCAACTAATAAATATTATCATTCATGCTAGTTATCAAATAATGTCATAATGAATCCATCTTAAAGTAGAAAAATTGAAAGATAAAATAACTATGTGACTTTAAATTGTTTCCATAGGACAAAATGCTTAGGATGTCCATGATCATTCTCCCACATTATGTGTCTCACTATAGCGAGGGTGTAGGATTGTATGCATTAGAAGACCTAACCCCTAAGTCATGTCTTGTCCTTAACCGGGGAGGGTTCCAGTGGGGCCTTGCGAGGCACTGGGGGGGGGGGGGGGGGGGGAGAGTGCTAGGTTGAACGTTCTCTAGTGTGTGCATATGGGATTAACACTCCAACCTACGACATGTGTGCAACTTCTCATGCCCATCCGTCACTTAGTACGGGGCTAGTGTGTAGGCATATAGTTAGGGTATTATAATCTAGGACATTCCTATATCGTATATTTTGCATGCACTCTTTAAGATTATATTATTCATTCATTCTTGTTTTGATCGAACAGGCTTATGTTGTGTTTTGCATATCTTATCATTTTTTGAGCTCTAATGATCTTGTAAAACATAAATATATGAAAACTAAATAAAAATATAAAAACCATTTTTGAACAAATAAAACATGCTTAAATAGCCTTCTAATCATTTCCAACTTCTCTGAAATTTCAACACTAAGAAGGTCTATATACATACTACCCATTCCAAAGAAATTTTTTTTTCAAAAATCTCAAAAAACAGAGTGCTATTTGGGCATTAACTAGTTAACGCCAGGCGTTAGCCTTTTTGACCAAATTGCAATTATGCTTTCACTAGTATATTTCTGGTATTTTTCTACTATTTTCTCACTTTATTTTGTCTTATTTCAAATTGTTTTGTTATTAATTTTGTTGTTTTATTCCAAAATACAAAAAAATATTTTCAAATATTTCAAAATGATCAAAAATATGTTTTTGTTATTTGTTTTACTTTAACTCCTTACAAAATTATGGTTTGACTATAAAATTTCACAAGAGCAAACATCTTTGTTATTTTGTTTCCAATGATCAAAAGTGATTTTGGCATACTCACAAGGATTCTCTTCAATGTCTAATTTTAATTTCAAATTTTCTAAACATTATTTTTGTCATGCCTTGACCTTAATCTGATTATGAGCAATGAAATAGTCTATAGATAATTGTGTATGATTGCCTAGCATGCCTCTAAGTATGAGTAATGTTTTATGCTAATTAATGATTCATTCACACACTATTTTGGTAATCTACATGTGCTCATAATCTTAGTCTTGCATGATTGTCTAGTGTAATAGTTTTAACATATTAAGTTGTATGTCTAAATTACCTACACCGTCTTTCAAAAATAAATTTCATGCACAACATAGAAGTGTTATTTCAATAATATTAATGTTTGCAACAACAAGTGAATTCGGAGACCTTTTGACCCAAAATAAAAATATGAAATAAAAAACCAAAGATAACTCCACCAAGCACTACTCACCCTCCTGATAAGTCTTAATGAGCATTGTGAGGTTGAGCACCTTGGAAAAAATTGTAAAGTGTCTTGTGCAAACATACTCTTTTTTATCATTTCTATTTGTACACTGGATCACTAAAATAAATTTTTTATAAAAATGCTTATGTGATCTCCCAAGCAATACTTCGCTCTCTGATAAGTCTTAATGAACATTGTGTGGGAAAAGCACCTTGGTAGTTGTACTCCTTTTATGTGCTTTGAAATTTTATTCTAACATTGATGTGTGAAAGTAATTATAAGATTGCAATCTTAATATTGTTGTTACTATTTCATTACATATGTCATGTGTTTTGATTATTTCACTTGTATACTTTTATCAAAACACCCTATGCACACATCATTGTTTTTCATAAAGCTTCTACTCATGAGAATTGGATCCTAATGCAAAATTACATAATTCTCTAAAACCTTAAGTAAAAGCACCAGATTGCAATGCATGATTTCTACAATGTTTGCTTTACTTGAAATATGAATTGGTTACATTGTAGCTATTATCTTTTTGAATATGTTAAATCATGCTTGCCTATTAGTTATGAAAATTTTCATAGTTAAAAATGCTCAAATGTGAAAAGTCTATATATATATTGTTGAAATAGTCAAACTATTACAAAAATATTAATCTTAATAACTTTGTTTTATCTTTCTGCATTCCTATTTGATCATGTATCTTTTTTTACCATGTGTTCTCATGCTTATTTCTAAGGATTTGTCTTTCACTTGTACTTGTCACACAATATTGCATCTCTTTCAACAAGTACTATTCTTCTTAAAAATTAATTTGAAAAACAAGTGGCAGAATTACTTTGGTAAAATCATGGAATGATATTCTTTCATGCTTATCATATATTTTTTCCGATGTGCTACTCTCTTCCCTAGCTCGATCATGACTTACTTTATGTTTACACAAAACTCTTAATCCTCTCTTAGTTATGTCCTAACTTTTGTCCTCTTTATTTTAGTTTTGTTTCACTCCACCCTCTTTTGCTAATAACAAAAGGAGGAGAATAAAATGATAAATCATAATGATTAAAGGAGTATGATTCACTAGATTAAGGGGGAGCATAAATCTAGTCTATGCGTGCATATACTAAGGGGGAGCACTCAAGTTGGGGGATCACAATTTTATGAACTATAACTCTTATTAATATCCCTATAATTGCTTAGTGTCATATATCCTTCTAAAAACACATGTCTTATATATGAATATGATTTATCTCCATTGGATTTGTTATTATCAAAAGGGGGAGATTGTTGGAACACGGTTTTCCGCATCCCTTTGATTTGAGAATAACAAATCCTACTTGTATTTGATCTTGCTTGCCATTATGTTTTTAGCATGCAGGTTTGAACAATGATGACACTAGGTTGCTGTATTATTGGTCTGGAACTGCCCATAAGCAGAAAGTATGATTATGGTCTAACGCCAGGCGTTAAGATTTAACGCTGGGCGTTGACGATCGACCGGATGGCTTGTCGATCGACGGGATTTGCTCACAAGCTAAAAATAATGAAAGGGAGCTAACGCCCGGCGTTAACTCTTAACGCCGATGTTGACTATCGTTCCCACCAAGATGAAAATAGCATGGAGGGAAGCTGCCATTATTGTAGGAGCACTTTTGGAATGATTTGAATCAACGCCAGGTGTTAGAGTCAACGCCAGCGTTAAGGTTGCCTAAAATGATTGTTTCCAAAGGTGCAGAATCTTCTTCCCGTTCTGAAGATTCGATCCATCAAAAAAATTCCAAATTGGGTCAACGTCAGGCGTTAGCCTTAACACCGGCGTTAGCTTCCAGTCCTATAAAAAGGTGGATTTCATCTTCTCCAACTGATGATTGCTAAGAGCCATATTCCAACACTTCAGATACTCTGAGAGGGCCGTATTTCCAGACCAACACTTCTCCCACTCAATTTCAAAAGGAGAAATCGAAGGAGGCTTAGATCAACACGCTAACTCAACGCAAAGAACGCACGCTTGGACTTCAACGATCTTCAACGATCTTTCGGCATCTCCTTCAGATTACCTTATAGGGAGTTTTATATTTGTCTTTTATTTTTATCTTTGTAATCGGTTCGAAATTCACCTCGTGTTGGCGACTAGGTCTGGGTAGGACTTTGGGAGTAATTCGCCGCGTGTTGGTGACTAGTTCTAGGGAGTAGATATAGGGGTGCTCGAGGCCTTTCTAGGGATAGGAAGGCTAGAGCGGCTTGAGGCCGTATCTGGGGAGAGATCGGCTAAAGCCAACCGGTTCGTGGGGATACGAGTCGGTATAGAAAACGAAAAAGTCTTTCATATTTTGCCTTGATTTCTAGCATCATTGAAATCAGTTTTTGTAATCAATTTTATAAATGATAATCATGTCTTTTCTTGTTTAGTAAAATTGATTTCATTTCTAATTTCTAGCTCTTTACTTTTGATTCACTCTTATTCAATTAAAATATCAAAAGTTTTCTATTAAATATTAAAGTTTTCTAGAACCCTTATTGACCCCCCCCCCCCCCCCCCCCCTCCTCTAAGGGCGCCTCACGATTCAACATCTCTCTCTCTCTCTCGCTCGGCCACCACCCCTGCACCTTGTAGAAATCGTAAGAGAGAAGGAGCCGCCGCCACTCGCTCGATCCCTCTCACACGCTCTTCCCTCGCGCGTCAGGAGGCGAGAATCCGCCGCATCCGCATCCTCTCGCGTGCAAGGAGACGACGACGTCGATCCCTCTTCACGCCCGATCTCGCGCAAGGAGGAGATTACGCGGCTACCAATCTCTCTGGGATCCGTTGATCTCGCCACCTGGGATCCCTCCCAGGTCAAATCAGCGCTGACGAACGCAAGTAAGCCGTCGTTCATTCCCCCTCGTGCGATCTTCTCTCAGAAAGGAGTCACCGCTTTCCTTCCCGCGCCTGTGCATTACCGCCGCTGCAACACTCCGAGGAGGAGGAAGACACGCTTCCGCGCGCGTTAGTGACAGCAACCGCTACCGCCCGACGTTAGTGGGTAGCGCCGACGCTATCCGCCATTTGTTAGCCGTCGTTCCTCACCTCCGTGGGTGGTGTCTCCAGCAACTCTAGATCTAGCCGTTACCGTCGGAGAGACATGATGTTGAAGGGAAATAATTTGTCCTCTCCTGTGTCGATGATCAAGTTAGAAAAATTTTCAAACTCCGAATTCAGCGCCTGGAAACGGAACACGCAGTTCGGTATGAAGTACTTGAATATTTTCTATACACTGCAGTCCGATTTTACAGATTTCAAAGGAGGAGACGATGAGGCTCAGTGGATCAACGACGAAGACTTCTGTCGTGACTACCTCCTCAATTGTCTCTCCAACTCACTGGCAGAGACTTATGGCAAGTTAAAGACTGCAAAGGAGATCTCGATTGCTCTGGAAGACCAGTTTAAGGAAGAGGAGAATATATCCAAGACGCACCTGATGGACAAGTTCATGGCGTTCACTTTCACTGAAGAAAGGGAAATTCTGCCTCAGATTTCAGATCTGGAGAATCTTGTGGCAAAGCTGAACAGTGAGAACGTCCCTCTGCCATATGGGTTCATTGCCGGAGCATTCATCTTAAAGACCCCCTCCGCGTTGCACTCTTTCAAGACTGAAATGTATCGGAAGAAAATGCAGGTCAGTCTAAAAGACCTCGAGCACTTTATCTGCATTGAGGATGAGAACCGGACTAGACACGTTATGTAGACAGTTAGCAAGCAGTCCTCTGCTGCCAACATGGTTTTACATCCTAAGCGTAAGTTTAAGCCTGGAAAGACTAGACCGCCGCCCAGTGCACCCGCAGTTGTGGACACCAACAAAAAGGCTAAGAAATTCAAAAGCAAGTGCTACAACTGTAACAAGTGGGTCACTGCGCTTCCGAGTGTAAGCAACCCAAGAAAGGTGACTCTAGCACACCAAAACTGATAACATGACCAATATGGTTCATCAGACCGCGACTGCGAACTTTATTGCCATGGTTGGTAAAGGAAAGGCCAGTACGAGTGGTGGATAGACTCAGGTGCTACATGTCACGTCTACAACAACTCTGCACTTCTGGAGAATGTCACTGCAGTCAGAGAGACTGTCACTGTTGCAGATGGAGGAGTAGCTGACGTGTTGAAGGACGGCAATGCTACCTTGATGCTCTCCTCAGGTAAACTCTTACTCTTAAAAATGTTAAATATATACCTTCATTATCTGCTAATTTAGTTTCAATTAGCTTGTTATGCAATGATGGTATGTCATTTAACATTAGTGGTGGTAAGGTAACTTTGATGGTTAACACTCATTATTTTGGTTGTGCTTATGTCTTAAATGGAATGTATAGACTGAGTCTAGCAAATGAAGTAATACATGTACAACCCTGTATTCGCCGAGTAGGCTCCCGGGACCCAAGAGGTCTTTTAAGACATTATTTTCCAACACGTTCCAAGGCAGGGAGAGAGGGGGAGTTGGGCGGTGGAGGCGGAGGCCTCCCGCTCGCCCAGCTCGTGTAGGAGGCGAGCGGTGGAGGCAGGAGCTTCCCGCTCGCCCAACCAGCAGGGGGGTGAGAGGAGGAGGCCGCGGGCCCCCTCTCGTCCCCGCCCCAGCAGGGGGGCGAGAGGAGGAGGGCGCTGGCCCCCTCTCTCCCCCGCCACAGCAGGACGGCGAGAGGAGGAGGCCGCTGGCCCCCTCTCGCCCTCGCCCAGCAAGGGGGAGAGAGGAGGAGGCCGCTGGCCCCCTCTCGCCCCGTCCCAGCAGGGGGGAGAGATGAGGAGGCCGCTGGCCACCTCTCACCCCCGCCCCAGCAGGGGGCGGGAGGAGGAGGCCGCTGTCCCCCTCTCGCCCCCGCCCCAGCAAGGGGGGCGAGAGGAGGAGGCCGTTGGCCCCATCTCACCCCCGCCCCAGCAGGGGGCGAGAGGAGGAGGCCGCTGGCCCCCTCTCGCCCCCGCCCTAGCAAAGGGGGCGAGAGGAGAGGGTCGCTTGCCCCTTCTCGCCCCCGCTCCAGTAAGGGGGCGAGAGCAAGGGGGGCAGCTTGCCCCCTCTCGCCCGGCCTCAGGAAGAGGGTTGGACTGCGTTTAGCGCCTTTGAATGACGTGATTTGGTTGTTGGTAGGCCAAACCTGAGGGTATTTCCGTAATCTCGTAGGCCAGAATGTGGTTAATGGCAGACCAAGTTCAGAAAACTATAAATAGGACCAAGGGGCACCATTTGGAGGGATCTCTCTTTTGGCTACCCTCTCCCCAAGTTTCTCTAGTGGGTGAGGAGAGCCTCCAAAGGTGCCCAAGCTTAGCATTGGTTTGGGAGGGAAAACGCTCTAAGATCTTTCGGGTGTGTGGTGGGACCTCCTCGCTAAGCCCTGAGTCTCATTCCTAGTTCCTTAGCCTCTTAGCCTAAAGCTCCCCCTTGGGAGAAGTAAGTGTGGGGTCACCCCCAACTTGTTGAGGGCCCAAACTCCACAGAGACCAATTTATTGGTTTCAACATTATGTGCGGTGAGCGTGGAGAGTGACCATCACAAGAAAATCTCAAGCTGAGCTCCATGGCTGGAGGTGGAGGAGGATCCGACCTAGGCCACTTGCAGCCCCCGGTGGCTGGAGTGACATTGGAGATGTTTGAATATTTCAAGCGGGAGGTCATACAGACCTTGCAGACAGCTTTCGCCACGATAGGCGAAGGCAGGAGAGGAGGTGGTCCGGAGGTCCAGCCTCAGCAGGTGGGCGAGAGCATTCCCGGCCAGAAATCCAGGAAGGAGGTACCAGAGGGGGGGGGGGGCAGTGGGGAGGCATTCAGCCCCCACTCGCCCGGTCCCCAAGGAGGGGCGAGTGGGGAGGTGTCATGCCCCCACTCGCCCAGCCCCAAGGGGGCGAGTGAGGATGTGCCATACCCCCACTCGCCCAGCCCCAAGGGTGCGAGTGGGGAGGCGGCCGGCCCCCACTCGCCCAGCCCCAAAGGGGGGGCGAGCAAGGGAAGTCCTTTTTGTGAGTTGATTCTCTCAGCCCCGGTTCCAGAGGGGTTCAGAGGGCCGGAGAATCCCAAAAGAAAGTTTGACCATGGAGGATCCCAAAAGAAAGTTTGACCAAGGAGAGGGTAACTTCCAAGGGAAGAGACCCGGCCCCCCAAGGTGGAGGGAAGAGTCGAGGGCACCCCCTCCACTGCCTCAGCAAACCATGGAAATTGGTTGAGGAAGGAGGAGAGCCAGGAAAGCCGGAAGGAGAGGAAGATGCGATAGGGTGGTGTTACCCTACTGTGATTTCCACGAGGAGGAAGGTCACGCGACATCCGCCTGCCTTGAGTTTTTGGAAATGATGGAGGCAAGGGGTCAGATGCAGCAACAGTAGCAACCAGAGGGGGTCGAGGAAGACCTTGCCTGGGAGTAGGAGTCCGGGTCCCGGTCTCCTTACTTAGTTTTTTCTTCAAGTCCATGTAGTACGATGGTTTACTTCCATACTTAGTTTTTTTTCATGTAATGTGATAACTAATTGTATGAAAAGTTTCCAAGGTACTTAGCCCCGATGCTGGCCCGCTGACCAGGCTCCCATCAAGATTGCAGGGCCAGGAACCGCTCGGTGGCTGGATGTTTCAGAAGTACTTAGCTCTGTGAAATTTTCCGAAGATCTAGGAGCGAGCAGGAATAGAATAACTCAAAGCAATAGCCAACAACCAGAAGCACATGAAAAACTTCAATATTTATTGATACTTGCAGAAATCTTCATTACAGAGCGAGGTATACATGGAGAGACATGATTTCGCCAGTACACAAAAAACAAGAGAAAATACAAGCTGAGAAAGATAACCAGCGGTCTGCTCACTGAGACCGCCTGACCGCCCGACTTGCGAGTTCGTGCGACTAAAGAACGACACCGCCCGAACTGCCTGCCTGCGACTAGAACAACACCAACCGAGAACTCTGCGACCTCCACTGATTCTCCCGAACTCCAGCAACCCGCACTACAAGCCGCGAGACCGCCCGAACACCTTAGAAGAAGAGGTGACCGCTGCTGCCCGCACAATCCACAGAAGCTGCACAAGGAAAGTTCAATCAACTAACCGGTCGGTCGAAAGAATGAGACCGCAAGAAATATATGCGAGCTCAGCTTACACTTGGTGCGATTATTTTGCTGCTACAGTGACTCCTATTTATAGGCGTGTGACCTGATCCAGTCACCACCCTATGAGATAGAGTCACCGCCCCCTGACCGCGCGACCTTGACCGGTCAACCCGCGCGGTCAGCAGATCGCTCTGAGCCGTGAGCTCGCCGACTTCAACAGAAAGCCGCGCAATCATGACAACTCGCCCGGTCATGACGCTCACCACCTGTGTTTGCCTAAACAAGACCTCCTCCAGAGACCGCGAACACGCCAGGCAGACTAGGGCAACAACCCTCCAAGTCGACCATGCACCAGTGACCGCATATACCAGCAGATCGTCAAAGGACCAGCTATGCGAACACAAACCGGAGACCGCGCGACTAAGAATACCTTAGTCCGCGCGCACCAACAAGAACCCGGACAGCCACCAGACCGGACTGTCCCTTCCAGAAAATAGACCGCGCGGTTAACAGCTTAACCGACACGGTACAAATAACGGAACGCCACGCGGTCTCACAACCTAGACCGCATGGCCTCACCTCGGCACCTTGGACAGAGAGTGGCGGTCAGACCGAATAAGCCAGCGGCTAAACCGAATAGGTTAGACCGCAGAAAGGAGACCGCAAGCTCGCGCGGTTAGACCAGATCGCGCGGTCTCCTCCTAGACCGCTAACTTCCACTTCAACATTTTCAACACTCCCCCTTGAAGTGGGAAGTTGAAAACAGCCCAAGTAAGCTCCTTAGCCGAGTAAACGACCCCTTCGCCAGCGCCTTTGTGAATATGTCAGCAACGTTATCCTGACTCCAAATATGCTCGACCGAAAGAGACCCCTCCAACACCTTCTCACGAATGAAATGATGCTCGATCTCGATATGCTTGGTCCTCGCGTGACAAACTGGATTAGTAACCTGTTTGAGTGCACTCTCATTACTGCGGCGGAGCAGAGTCGGACCCCGAACCTCCTTATGAACGTCTCCCACCAACCTCCTAAGCCAGATGGCTTCTTGAGCTGCCAAAGCCGAAGCCTTGTATTCCGCTTCCGTGGTAAAGACAGACACAGAATCCTGCTTCTTGCTGCACCATGATATAGGCGTGGGGCCCTCCATGAAGACGAATCCAGACGTCGACTTCGGATCATCTGAATTTCCCCCGTAATCAGAATCCATGTACCCATGCACCTCGAAGCCCGCATCCCTCCTGTATAGGAGACCCATATCCGAAGTCGTCTTGACATACTTCAATATATTCTTGGCCGCTAGAAGATGAGGCATCCGTGGTTCCGCCATATAACGGCTCACCCTGCCAACTACATAAGCAATATCCGGCCTAGTGATCGTCAGATAAATCAAGCTCCCAACCAGAGCTCGGAACACAACCGGATCTTCCAGAATCCTCCCCTCATCCTTCCGAAGTTTCATGGCCTTCTCTAGAGGTGTAGAGATGCACTTCCCTTCCTTCATGCCGAATCGCTCCACGATTCGCTCCGCATATCCAGCCTCGGACACCAGCACTCCACTTTCCTTCCTCTGCACTTCGAGTCCAAGGAAATGGTGAAGCTCACCCAAGTCCTTCATCACAAACCTGATAGATAGCTCATCCCGAAGCTTTGCTACCTCCTCCTTCGAATTTCCCGTCACGATCATATCGTCGACGTAAAGCAGCACGATGACTTGAAGCTCCCCGCTCTTCTTGACAAACAAGCTTGAGTCTGAGTCTGAAGCACCAAATCCACAGAATAGGAGATATTCTGCAATCTTCCCGTACCACGCCCTTGGCGCTTGCTTCAACCCATACATGGCCTTCTTCAGCTTACAGACATAGTCAGGAAAATCTTCAGATACGAAGCCTGGCGGCTGGACCATGAAGATGTCCCTGTAGATCTCGCCGTACAAGAAAGCATTCTTTACGTCGAGTTGCCAAATCTCCCACCCCCAAAACGCCGCCAAGGCAATTACGAACCGAACTGAAGTCATTTTTGCCACCGGACTGAATGTCTCTTCATAGTCTTCACTGTATTGCTGCGAGAATCCCCGAGCCACAAGGCGAGCCTTGTATTGCTCGATACTGCCGTATGCCTTCTTCTTGAGCTTATAGACCCACTTGCATGTCACAGGGGTGATACCCTTGGGCTTGGGCACCAGAGACCAAGTCTCATTCTTTTCAAGAGCGGCCATCTCTTCTTCCATTGCCGAATCCCACTGCTTCACGCCTTTGGCCTTCTCAAATCTCACTGGTTCCCGCTCATCCAGGGGACCAGCAAATAAACACGAGACAAAGCTCACAATGTTTCCTCCTGTATAGCGATCAGGGGCAATGATCGTTCGCTTCGATCTCCTCAGCTCCTTCCCCTGACTCGCAACATCCTCAACTACTTCTTCCCTAGCTCCCCTTCCATATGTACTAGGAGCATCGCTCCCCCTGCTTCCAGATCCAGAAGCCTCTGTCGTAGAACTAGAGATGGATGGACCACCTGGTGACACAGACAGCTCCACCTGAAGATTTTCCACAGCTCTGTCCTGCTCCTCCACCCTGCTTTCTGGTAGCTCAACACCAGAACTTCCCTTATAAGATGTCACCTCGTCAAACACGATGTCGCGAGATACAACAAATCTCCGCGTCTCCGGATCCATGCACTTCCAGCCCTTCTTCCGATCATCATATCCCACGAAGACTAGCTTCCTTGCCTTCGCATCTAGCTTCGTCCGAAGCGCATCTGGAACGTGCACATAGCAGGTGGAACCAAACACCCGAAGGTGTGCCACGCTTGGCTTTTCTTTGAACTTCATCTCATGCGGGGTCAGCATGTTGATTGGACTGAAAGGCATCATGTTGATGACGTAGGCAGCACAAGACATTCCCTCCGCCCAGAAGGACCTTGGGATACTCTTGGCATGCACCCAACACTTGCAGGTCTCTGTCAGATGACGGATATTCCGCTCTACAACTCCGTTTTGTTGTGGAGTATGTGCACAAATAAGCTCCCTCTGGATGCCCGCCTTCCTGCAAAACTAGATAACTCACCAGAGGTGAACTCTCCCCCGTTGTCAGTTCTCAGCTTCTTAACCCGCATGCCTAGCCGACCCTCCACAAGCTCCTTGAACTCCACAAACTTAGCAAACGCCTCTGCCTTCTCCTTCAGGAAATAAACCCAGACATATCTGGTGTAATCGTCGATCAACACCAGCATATACCTGCTGCCTCCGAGGCTTGGGTAGCAGTTGGTCCCATCAAGTCACCGTGGATGCACTCCAATGGCACACTACTCCTTGTCTGCGACTTATCAAATGGCCATCGATGAGACTTGCCGAACTGACATGCCGCGCAAACATGACCGTCACCATAGGAGGATAGACTATGCAGGCCCTTGACGAGACCTTTCACCGCCATAGCCTTCAACTTTTCCATCCCTACATGCCCCAACCTCTCGTGCCATATGACAGCACGATCATTCGTCCTCATCTTGTCGACATAAAAACTTGTCGATAAAACGAACAAGTCTTTTGCCCTTCTCCCGACATGAACGACCTCGGCCTTTACCGCCTCAACATTTCTTAGAAACTTCACTTCTGTTGGGCCGAACAGAACGTGATACCCAGTGTCAACAGCGTTGGTCACGGAGAAGAGGTTTTTCCTCATTCCGGGCACATGATAGACACTCTTCAAAGTTAGTGACCCTCTATCACTGCCCAAGGAAACAACCCCCACCTTCTCGACACTATACACGGTATTATCAGCAGTTATGATGGCATCATTACCTGAGTAAGGTTGTGCTGAAGTAAGCTTCGATTCGTCCTTGGTGAGGTGATGACCACACCCCGAGTCCACGATCCAGTCCTCCTGATAGTTGATAGGAGCCGCAGCTCCAACAGAAACTGAGAAGGCTCCTCCCCATCCTCCATCATTTTGTCTGGCCTCAGCTTCCTACTTCCCTGCAGCAGCATGCCCCGGCTGAAGATTTACCCGGCAATCCTTCCTGATGTGACCAAGCTTTCCGCATCTGAAGCACTTGGGTCCTTCTCCCTTCTTCTTCCCTTCAGCCTTAGGAGCATAGCCCCTCTCCTGCTGTCCAGAAGTTGAAGGCCCATAGCCTCCAACGGTCTTCTTCTTCTTATCCCATTTCTTCTTCTTCCCTGTGAAGAGAACCTCGCCTTCTCCCCCAGACACTGACACCCCCGCCATCTGCTTTGCCAGACTCTCTTGCGAGGGAAGCAGATTCTCCAGCTCCAGCAGAGATGGCTGATTTGCCAAACCATGCACCGACGTCACAAAGGCCACATACTCCTTCTGTAAGCCACAGATGATATGCCTCTTCAGCTTCGCCTCAGAAATTGGTTCATCAGGATCCAGTGCTGAAATCTCGGCGCACAGGTTCTTCATCTTCAAGAAGAATGTAGAGATAGAAAGATCACCCTGAGCAAATCTAGCCAGCTCATTTTCCAGGAATTGAAGTATTGCCACATTCTTTTTGTTAAACAGCCCGTCCAGGGCTCTCTAGATCTCCGCAGCTGATCCACACCCCAATATGTGGTCGAACAGGTCAGGTGATATTGCCCTTTTTAGAGTGAATTCTGCTTTCACATTAATCCTCCTCCGGTTCCTCACCTCATGACCATTGTCCGCAACTGGGACAACCTCCTCTGTACTATCTCCTCCAACCACCTCCCAGAGGTCCTCGCCCAGAAGATAACTCTGCATACACGACTTCCACTTCTTGAAGTTAGTTGAGTTGAGCATCTCAATTCCAAGACATCTTGCTTGCATGGCTCTACCACTGGTTCCTTCTTCACAAAGGCGATGGCAACTTTGAGTTATTCACTGCTCTATCCACTCCAACCTACCTCTGATACCATGTGAAATTTTCCGAAGATCTAGGAGCGAGCAGGAATAGAACAACTCAAAGCAATAGCCAACAACCAGAAGCACATGAAAAACTTCAATCTTTATTGATACTTGCAGAAATCTTCATTACATAGCGAGGTATACATGGCGAGACATGATTTCGCCAGTACACAAAAACAAGAGAAAATACAAGCTGAGAAAGATAACCAGCGGTCTGCTCATTGAGAACGCCTGACCGCCCGACCTGCGAGTTCGTGCGACTAAAGAACGAGACCACCCGAACTGCCTGTCTGCGACTAGAACAACACCAACCGAGAACTCTGCGACCTCCACTGATTCTCCCGAACTCCAACAACCCGCACTGCAAGCCGTGAGACCGCCCGAACACCTTAGAAGAAGAGGTGACCGATGTTGCTCGCACAATTTGTAGAAGCTGCACAAGGAAAGATCAATCAGCTAATCGGTCGGTCACAAGAATGAGACCGCAAGAAATAAACGCGAGCTCAGCTTATACTTGGTTCGATTATTTTGCTGCTACAGTGACTCCTATTTATAGGCGTGCGACCTGATCCAGTCACTACCCTATGAGATAGAGTCACCGCCCCCTGACAGCGTGACCAAGACCGGTCAACCCGTGTGGTCAGCAGATCGCTCTGTGTCGTGAGCTCGCCGACTTCAACAGAAAGCCGCGCGATCATGACAACTCGCCCAGTCATGACTCTCACCACCTGTGATCGCCTAAACAAGACCTCCTCTAGAGACCGCGAACACGCCAGTCCGACTAGGGCAACAACCCGCCAAGTCGACCATGCACCAGTGACCGCATATACCAGCAGATCGCCAAAGGACCAGCTATGCGAACACAACCGCGCGACTAAGAATACCTTAGTCCGTGCGCGCCAACAAGAACCCGAACAGCCACCATACCGGACTGCCCCTTCCAGAAAACAGACCGCGCGGTTAACAGCTTAACCGACATGGTACAAAGAACGGAACGCCGCGCGGTCTTACAACCTAGACCGCGCGGCCTCACCTCGGCACCTTGGACAGAGAGCGGCAGTCAGACCGAATAAGCCAGCGGCTAAACCGAATAGGTCAGACCGCAGAAAGGAGACCGCAAGCTCGCGCGGTTAGACCAGACCGCGTGGTGTCCTCCCCGACCGCCAACTTCCACTTCAACATTTTCAACAAGCCCCGATGCTGGCCCGCTGACCAGGCTCCCATCAAGCTGGCAGGGCCGGGAACCACTCGGTGGCTGGATGTTTCAGAAGTACTTAGCCCCGATGTTGGCCCGCTGACCAGGCTCCCATCAAGCTGGCAGGGCCGGGAACCGCTCGGTGGCCGGATGTTTCAGAAGTACTTAGCCCCGATGCTGGCCCGCTGACCAGGCTCCCATCAAGCTGGCAGGGCCGGGAACCGCTCGGTGGCCGGAGGTTGTAGAAGTACTTATACCCGATGCTGGCCTACTGACCAGGCTCCCATCAAGCAGGCAAAGCCAGGAACCTCTTAGTGGCCGGATGTTTCAGAAGTACTTAGCCCCGATGCTGGACCGCTGACCAGGCTCCCATCAAGCTGGCAGGGCCAGGAACCGCTCGGTGGTCGGATGTTTCAGAAGTACTTAGCCCCGATGATGGCCCGCTGACCAGGCTCCCATCAAGCTGGCAGGGCCCGGAACCGCTCGGTGGCCGGATGTTTCAGAAGTACTTATCCCAAATGCTGGCTCGCTGACCAGGCTCCCATCAAGCTGGCAGGGCCGGGAACCGCTCGGTGGCCGGATGTTTCAGAAGTACTTAGCCCCGATGCTGGCCCGCTGACCATGCTCCCATCAAGCTGGCGGGGCTGGGAACCACTCGGTGATCGGATGTTTCAGAAGTACTTAGCCCCTATGCTGGCCCGCTTACCAGGCTCCCACTTAGCTGGCAGGGCTGGGAATCGCTCGGTGGTAGGAAGGTAAGTACTTAGCCCCAATGCTGGCCCGCTGACCAGGCTCCCACCAAGCTGGCAGGGCCAGGAACCGCTCGGTGGCAGGAGGTTTTTAAAGTATTTTTTCTCCTGAGGTGGCTCCGCTAGCCGGTCTCTCGCTAGCCGGCGAGGTGGGAAGGCCTATCGAGGAGGCTAAGTATTTTTCTCCCGAGATGGCTTCGCTAGCCGGGCTTTCACTAGTCGGCAGGGTAGGAAGGCCTCTCTGGGAGGCTAAGTGATTTTTCCCCCGAGGTGGCTCTGCTAGTCGGGCTCTCACTAGCCGGCAGGGTAGGATGGCCTCTGGGGAGGCTGTGTTTTCCCCCCTAAGTGGCTCCGCTAGCCGGGCTCTCACTAGCCGGCAGGGTAGGATGGCCTCTCTGGGAAGCTTGAGTAAATTTTCACCGGGATGATGTGGGGTCTTCTCAATTTCGCTCAGCGCCACTCGCCGAATATGCAGGGTTGGACTTTTCTTTCCGAGTGTGTACCCCGCTCGAAAAGAGCGGGGATTGTGTACAACCCTGTATTCGCCGAGTAGGCTCCCGAGACCCAAGGGGTCTTTTATGACATTATTTTCCAGCACGATCCAGGGCAGGGAGAGAGGGGGGGGGGAGCGGTGGAGGCGGAGCCCTCCCGCTCGCTCAGCTCTTGTAGGAGGTGAGCGATGGAGGCGGGAGCCTCCCGCTCGCCCAACTAGCAGGGGGCGAGAGGAGGAGGTCGCTGGCCCCCTCTCGTCCCCGCCCCAGCAGGGGGCGAGAGAAGGAGGCCGCTGGCCCCCTCTCGCCCCTGCCCCAGCAGGGGGGCGAGAGGAGGAGGTCGCTGGCCCCCTCTCTCCCCCGCCCCAGCAAGGGGGTGAGAGGAGGTGGCCTCTGGACCCCTCTCGCCCCCGCCCTAGCAGGGGGGCGAGAGGAGGAGGTCGTTGGCCCCCTCTCGCCCCCGCCCCAGCAAGGGGGGTGAGAGCAGGAGGCCGCTGGCCCCCTCTCACCCCCGCCCCAGCAAGGGGGGAGAGAGGAGGAGGCCGCTGGCCCCCTCTCTCCCCCTCCCCAGCAGGGGGGTGAGAGGAGGAGGCCGCTGGCCCCCTCTGGCCCCTCCCCATCAAAGGGGGCGAGAGGAGAGGGCCGCCTGCCCCTTCTCGCCCCCGCTCCAGTAAGGGGGCGAGATCAAGGGGCAGCCTGCCCCCTCTCGCCTGACCTCAGGAAGAGGGGTCGGCCTGCGTTTAGCGCCTTAGAATGACGGGATTTGGCTGTTGGCAGGCCAAATCTGAGGGTATTTCAGTAATCTCGTAGGCCAGAATGTGGTTATTAGCAGACCAAGTTTCTCTAGTGGGCAGGAAACTATAAATAGGACCAATGGGGCACCATTTGGAGGGATCTCTCTTTTGGCTACCCTCTCCCCAAGTTTCTCTAGTGGGTGAGGAGAGACTCCAAAGGTGCCCAAGCTTAGCATTGGTTTGGGAAGGGAAGGCTTTAAGATCTTCTGGGTGTGTGGTGGGACCTCCTCGCTAAGCCCTGGGTCTCATTCCTAGTTCCTTAGCCTCTTAGCCTAGAGCTCCCCCTTTGGAGAAGTAAGTGTGAGGTCACCCCCCAACTTGTTGAGGGCCCGAACTCCGTAGAGACTAATTTATTGGTTTCAACGGTACACACAGTTAGTTCAAACTTGATAGATCCTAAGAATTTACATGCAAGACTAGGACACGTGAACTATAGAAAACTACTTCTGCTAGCTAGAACTCACGACATCCCCTTAGACACAACAACCAAATTCGACAAATGTGAAATTTGTGCTCAAACTAAGATAACTAGAATACCTTTTAATCAGGTTTCTAGGAACACACAATTGCTAGAGTTAATACATTCAGACTTATATGACTACCAAAGTTTTGCTACAAGAGGAGGTCGGAAGTATCTGCTAACTTTTATCGACGACCACTCTCGTTTAGTCACATTTATCTCCTTAAAACCAAAGATGGAGCATTTGAAAAATTTTGTATATTCAAAAATAGGGTTGAGAATCAACTTGACATGAAAATTAAAAGGCTAAGAAGTGATAGAGGAGGAGAATACGTCTCGGGGGAGTTCAGAGATTTCCTTGCCAGCAATGACATAATCCCTGAAACCACTGCCCCCTATTCCCCTCAATCCAACGATATCGCTGAAAGGAAAATGGAACTTTAACAGAGATGTTGAATTCTATGTTGTTGACTGCTTGCATGCCTGCGGCCTATTGGGGTGAAGCAATCCTCATGTCAAATCACATTCTTAATAAAGTTCCCCATGCCAAGTTGACTAAGACACCCTATGAGATTTGGTTTAAGAGACCTCCTAGATTTAATAATCTTAAGACCTGAGGCTGTATCGCTTATGTTAGGATACTTGACTCTAGAAGAGCTAAGATTAGACCTAAGACAAATACATGTGTCTATCTTGGATGTGCAGAGGATAGTGTTGCAGACATGTTTTTAGATCTCTCAACTAACACTGTCATAGAATCTAGAGATGTTATTTTCTTTGAGGATAAGTTCCTTAACGGCAAGAACCTGACTCTTCCAGGTCTGCCACCCCCCAATACTGAAAATTCAGTTCAGACTGAACCACAAATCTCTAACACTGAGCCGATAAACACTGGGGTTTTAGAGCCCGCAAGGCTATCTAATAGAGAAAAAGTGCCTACAAGCTTCGGTATAGATTTTGTGACTTACCAAGTTGAAGTTGATCCATCCACCTACAAGGAAGCGATGCGATCTAGGGATTCTCTATTATAGAAAGAAGCCATTAATGATGAGATGAACTCACTCATGCAAATCCACACTTGGACTCTAGTTGACCCGCCCAAAGGAGCTAGAACCATAGGGAACGAGTGAGTTCTGAAGAAGAAACTAAATCGTGATGGTAGTATCGCTAAATACAAAGCACCTCTAGTTGCCAAAGACTACACTCAAGTGAGTGGCATAGACTACTTTGATATATAATCACCTATTTGTCACATTACGAAAATTAGGATTCTTCTCTCTATAAAATCTATTGAACATCTTACTGTTCATCAGATGGATGTCAAGACTGCATTTCTAAATGGAGATCTGACTGAGGATATCTACATGCACCAACCTGAAGGGTTTGTCATTGAAGGTCTAGAAAATAAGGTCTGTAAGTTGATTAAGTCACTATACGGATTGAAGCAGGCATCAAAGTTGTGGCACGAAAAATTTGACACTTGAGTTAAAGGCATTGGTTTTAAATCAAGCATATCAGATAAATGTCTGTATATTAAAACGAGTTCAAGTGCAGTAGCCCTTATATGCTTGTATGTTGATGACATGCTAATTCTAGGTACTGATCAGTCTGAGGTGGAAAATGACAAAATTACCCTGAAGGAACAGTTAAGCATGACAGACTTAGGTGTGGTAAAAACCATCCTAGAAATGGAAGTGAACTTCACTGACAAGGGTATTACCCTAAGTCAGAGTCAAATGGCTAAGCCCAGGTTTTAGGGCTAGTCGCTGCTTGCATCTTCATCCCCTCAGCTTTCATCTTCTTCATGCTTTTGTTCTTTTTCTTTCTGCCTAACCTGCAGGTACAAGCTTTACAAGAATGTCAAAATGGTATCAGAGATAACGGCTCACGCCATCAGAAGACCTGGTGTAGTATCTTGAATCACCATTGGATTTGTTTTCTGGCTAACATCATCATATGGCAGCCTCTTCAGGATCACAAACATTTTTGTACAGCCAAACGGGTATACCCATCTTCGAAGGCGAATCCTATGATTACTGGAGCAAACAGGTGAAGATATTCTTCATCTCACAGGGTCTGTGGGATCTGGTTGAAGAAGGATGCCCAACAGCGACAACAAGTAAGGGAGAAGCTATAAAAGGAGAAGGTGTGAAGGGAGAAGTGGGAACTGCTAATCTCACCATGGAAAATCAGAGAAGGGACGCAAAAGCAGTCCTCTGTATCCAACAGGGAGTAGGCAGATCCATCTTACCCATCATAATCGATGCCAAAACAGCTAAGGATGCTTGGGATACATTGAAAGAAGAATACATGGGAAACGAATAAGTCATCTCCATCAAGTTAACCATTTTATGGCGAGAGTTTGACACTTCAACCATGAGAGAAAATGAATCTATCCAGCAATACATCTCCAGACTCACCTTAATCGTGAACCAAATCAGAACGTTTGGTGATGACTTACTTGAAAAATGGCTCGTCTCACACATCCTTGGCAGCTTGTGCCCTCGTTATGAGCACGTCGTTGCAGCCATTCAGGAAGCCAAAATCATCAGCAAGATGACGGTCTCTGAGCTCATGGGCTCATTGCAGGGTCATGAAGCACGAATGAAGAGTAAAGACATCCAACTGAAGCAAGCCTTTCAGAGCCGTCTAACCCTTTCTTCTCAGAAACCTGCATCTACTTCATGAAATCAGAATATCAAAGACAAGGGATTAGATGATAGGCAACAGAAACCTTACTGTAAACTATGCAACAAAACCACGCACTTCACAAAAGACTGTTTTTCAAAGTGTAAGAGGTGCAAGAATCCAAATCATCTACAAAAGAATTGCTGGCATCAGGAGCACAGATCCAAGGAAGAAGCTCATTTCGCCAACAATCCCACTAACGACCCACCTGAGGCACTGTTTTATTCATGCTCGCATTCAGAAGGTGCAGAATCTGAGGTATGGTTCCTTAACAGTGGAAACCACATGTCAAACAACAAGAGATCATTTGTCTAATTAGATGAATCAATAAAATCAGAGGTAGTGATGCTGTAATGTAAAAATTGTTGAAGGAAAAGGTGTGGTGGCCGTCAGATTGAAGTCTGGGGTTGTAAATCATATTCAGGATGTGCAGTTTGTTCCAAGTCTAACACAAAATTTGCTCAGCCTGGGGAAACTGTTAAGGACGGGATATAAACTTGTGTTTGAAGATGAAGAATGTGTCATCCTAGACATTCACACAAGGAAGATTGTCACCAAAGTTAAAATGTCCAAGAATCAAATTTTCCCAATACATATGGAGCTGAACAACAGTGACAATGAAGAATGTTTTCGAGCAAATGTAGCCATAAGTATGGAGAACTCAATGTTGTGGCACTACATGTGCGAACATTTGAACATGACAGACTTACAAAAACTGACAGGAATGGTCACAGGAGTGCAGGGAACCATACATGACACCAAATTTTGTGAGGTGTGCGCTCTCACTAAAATTCACAGGACCCCTTTCCCTCAACAGAGCCAATCAAGAGCTACAACGCCTCTGGAACTAATTCACGCCGACATATGGGGACCTGCATCTACACCAACATGGGCAGGAAACAAGTACTACCTTCTCTTTGTAGATGACTACAGACGCATGATGTGGATCTATTTTCTGAATCTCAAAGCCGAAGCATTCTCAGCATTTGTTAAATTTAAAGCAATGGTAGAGAATGAAATCAACCAGAAAATTAAAGCTCTCCGCACAGATAGAGGTGGTGAATTCACCAGCAATGAATTCCATTCCTACTGTGAGACTCAGGGCATCAAACGACAACTCACAGTTTCTCAAAGACCTCAACAGAATGGTGTGGTGGAACGAAGAAACAGAACGGTAGTTGAGATGGGTCGGAGCATGCTGCACCATAAACAACTACCAAAGCTCTTCTAGGGAGAGGCCATGAGCACGTCAGTCTACATTCTTAACAGAGCACCAACAAGAGCTCTCTCTAACTCTACATCATATGAGCAATGGTACAACCAAAAACCGTCCATACATCACCTGAAGATCTTTGGTAGTCTTTCCTATTCCATTCCGACAAACGACAACAGAGAAAAATTAGAAGCAAAGGGGGAGAAACACATATTTGTTGGCTACAACATGGAATCAAAAGGATACAGACTTTTTCATCCTGTGCATAACAAACTTGTTGTAAGCCGTGATGTTATCTTTGGTGACCAAGGGAGCTGGGAGAATTGGGGGCAACATCAAGATCAGAAATCAGAGTCTAATTTTCAAAATTGCTATGGAGGATGTCGTGGATGAATCATCTGTTGAACTCAGTCCACGACCGCCCAGTCCTATAGCTAGCTTTAGAAGAAATCACAGAAGAATCTTCTGTGGACCCAAGGTTTGATTCATCACATCCTGGTATGTTCAGATCTCTCTTTGAAATTTATGAATCATGTAATGTGGCACTGCTGTGTAAGGAACCCACAAAGTTCTCTGAGGCTGCTCTTCAACCCAATTGGGTCAAAGCCATGGATGACGAACTTTCTATGATTCACAAGAACGACACATGGGAGATGGTTGCAAAGCCTCAAAATACAGACATTATATGATTAAATGGGTTTACAAATTGAAGTTAAATGAAGAAGGAGATGTAGAGAAATACAAGGCTCGACTGGTGGAAAAAGGCTACTCTCAGAAACCTGGCCGAGACTTCACTGAAACATTTGCTCTGGTAGCTCGTATGGAGACAATCTGAATGATTATAGCCTTTGCCACCCAACGATGCCCGAAGATACATCAACTGGATGTTAAATCCGCGTTTCTTAATGGTACACTTCAATAGGATGTGTTTGTACATCAGCCAGAGGGATATGTTGTGGATGGGGGAGAAGAGAAGGATTACGAGTTAAAAAAGCCTCTCTATGGCCTGCGGCAGACAACCCGATCATGGAATGAGCGGATTGACAGCTACCTGAAACAACATGGTTATACAAAGAACCCATATGAAGCATCACTCTATATCAAACATATCCCGAATTCAGAGTTTGTAATAGTCTGCCTCTACGTCGACGACCTCCTCATCACAGGGTCAAGCCCTCAGCTGGTGGAGGAATTCAAGGATGTTATGAAGAAGGAATTTGAGATGAGTGATCTTGGAATCATGAAATACTTTCTAGGATTCCAGATCATTCAACGGCCTGGGAGCATTTTTGTGCACCAACAGAAATCCACATCGGAGCTCCTGCATCGTTTCAATATGCACGACTGCAAGCCCACCACCACACCCATGGGAACAGGTGAAAAACTACAGAAGGGAGATGGGGAAGAGAAAGTTAATGTGGAAGAGTATCGTAGCATGGTTGGGGCTCTGATCTACCTAACCAACAGTAGACAAGACATAGAACACTTCGTTGGGATGGTGTCTAGGTTTGCTTGTGAGCCCAGTGCCGCTCATTTGAGGGCAGTGAAGCAGATATTGAGATACCTACAAGGAACTAAAAGCTTCGGCATATTGTTCACTCGACAAGACCAGGAGGGAGAGCATCTCATAGGCTTTTCGGACAGTGATTGGGCAGGAAGCTCAGATGACCGCAAGAGCACAAGTGGATACCTCTTCGAGCTTGGTGAGAAGACTATTTCCTGGAACTCTAGAAAACAGAGCAGCATAGCCCTGTCATCCGCCGAGGCGGAATACATGGCGATAGGAGAAGCCGGAAAAGAGGGCGTATGGCTAATTCGTCTTCTCTCTACGCTAAAACAAGGAGAAACACCACCTCTCAAGCTCATGGTCGACAACACCTCTGCAATTTCCATAAGCAAGAATCTCGTGTTCCACAATCGCACAAAACACATCCAAATCAAACATCATTTCGTAAGGAACCCGGTTGAAGAGAAGGAGATCACGCTGAGCTACTGCAACACTAAGGAACAGCTGGCAAACGGATTAACAAAAGCTCTATCAGCTGAGAAGTTTAGGAGCTTCCGTGATGCTATCGGCATGGTTAGCCTCGAGGAGCTCGACGGGCAGAACATCGAGCCCTATATTAAGGGTGGGGGGGGGGTGTTAATTACCCATCTTTATATTAATCTAGGACTTGTTTATTTTAATATTTAAAATGCTGTAATATTAAAACCTTGGTACTTGTTCTGACAGGATATGGTCCAGTCAGCCCTTATTTTCTTTTTAGGCTGCTGCTTTAAATCAAATGGCTAAGCCCGTGTTTTAGGGCTAGCCGCTGCTTGCATCTTCATCCCCTCAACTTTCATCTTCTTCAAGCTTTTGTTCTTTTTCTTTTTGCCTAACCTGCAGGTACAAGCTTTACAAGAATGTCAACAAATAGATGGTCGAAACCTTCAAGCTCGGCAGATTACAGCTGGTTATATACCTCTTATTTGACTTCTTCCAAAGTCATTATTTCTTGTTTTCCTATGATTACTAGTTTTTCTTTTGTTTCCTTGCCATGTGGGTATAAGCAGGGATGCCGTCGTGAGAATAAAATAAATTATTACACGATGTCAGCGAGTAAATGCCAAAACTAGTGTTAGTGAAAGACTCCCACTTGCAAAATAATTAACATGAAACTGAATTAGCTATAGTCTATGTATAGATCTCCATGCCCAAGCAAGCACGGTCCAAACTGCCCGGACCCGAGCCAAGTCCATTTACATGGAAATGAATGACTAATCTTGACCAAAGTATATACAAGCCACTCATGAGTAGTCCAGCTTATAATATCCATGAAGGAAGATGTACAATTATCAGTTCACATCAAAAGGCCTGATCATGAATTCATAGCTTCAGTATTAAATATGATTTTTGATGTCAATTGGGAATAGCTGACCATAAATATCCAACATCTAGAATATGCAAAACAACATTATTATTATTATTACTTGGAATTAAAAAAACATTCCATGCATGCATAGAAGTGGGAAAGCTAAGCTGCACGCAGGCAAGCTAAGCAGCAAAATGCATGCTTCTCCAATCGCATAAACAAATTAATGTAAACCTCCATGTCCATGCCCTCCATACGCGGGAGTTGCCTTGAATCTCCCTAAATGGCAGTTTTTGTAAGATGCATTAAAAGGCGCGTGAGAATCGCAAATCAGACATTTGCATCTGTTACGGCGGTTGCAGGTGGCTTCCGCAACGAAGCAGCCTTCACCTCTTGACAGTCTTGACATCAGATGATCGCACACGTCCCAGCAGCTGTTACGCAAAAAACAATTCTGGCCCCGCAGAGTGGGTAAAAAATCTTCTATGCATCCATGAGATGTTGTTGCCATCGACGACATCACTCCAATAAATAACATCAGCAGCACTTAATTAGTTAATTGTTGTGCGAAATACATACCCAACACTAGCTAGCTATTAATAACACACACTTGTATGAAGTATATATTATTCCCAGAAAGTAATGTTATATATATTCTCTTTTTTTTTTATCCATATTTAGCACATGCATGCCGTTAATTATTATAACCCATATAAATTGTTTAATATCGTAGGAATTAAACAACAATTCCTTCGTACAATTAACTAAGTCAAAATAATATTATTTGATATTTATATTTATTTGATCAAGAATTAATATTTTATTTATAATTATTGTTCTATATTACCATCATGATTTTAGGGAAAATTTTCTATGCGTTGAGCACATATGTAGTATGGTGCGCGGAGGATTAATTTTTTTTTTTTAAATATTGAATTTATTTGTTAATTTTTTTATTTTTTAAAGAAATAATTAACGAAATACTAATTCATGTATTTTTACGGTCATTTTAAGTACTCGTATATATTTTGAGGTAAAAATGTGTGAAAATGCAGTTGTAGAAAAATGTGAATATTTTTAAAATATTTTACAATTGTATTTTTGAGGTAAAAGTAAGTCTACAAATACAGTCCATTGCAACTACTGTATATGACGTTACAACTGTATTTTTGCAAATAAATACAGTGGCGCAGGATGCTCATTATGTGTCGAGGGCACAGAAAATTCTCCCCATGATTTTATCATAAATATTAACGC
Organism: Dactylorhiza incarnata; assembly: GCA_033032865.1. Classification (NCBI taxonomy): domain Eukaryota; kingdom Viridiplantae; phylum Streptophyta; class Magnoliopsida; order Asparagales; family Orchidaceae; genus Dactylorhiza; species Dactylorhiza incarnata. Next base: position 10,922,767 of record JAWHQI010000007.1, read on the forward strand.
ATTTCATCAATTAGTGCGTAAATCTTAGATATTATATAGGACTCCCATAAAATTTTAAGTGTCTTTTGCAAACAATCTTAGGTTTTAAATTATTAATAAAAAATTTGAATTATTATTCGCAGAGTTTCTTCTTAAATTACTTTCAAGTAAGAGTGTGCGAGAGAGGGGGAGGGAATCAATTAACTCACCTAAGCCCGGGACAAGGATTATGAGTGTTGCTATTGAAATCATTATTCTTCGGGAAAACTCCATGACTAATTGCTATCGAGAAACACAGAGATATATTGTAGTTGAAGAAGCACAAGTAGGAATGCCGGAGATATGATGTAGTTGAAGAAGCACAATTAGCTAGGGATGCATGATTCAATCAACCTAACTTCATTTATATATAGTTGAAACTCTAAAGCTAGCATATGAAGACTTGTTCTATGCTCATCACATGTACAACTTATTGTACTTTTTTTTTTCAAAATTAATTTGACCTTATATGATCTCTTTTAAACTACTCACTTTTAAACTACTCACTTTTAACTAACTTTGTTCTATCTTTGTTTAGGATTCGCATCATTTTTTGTCGGGATACTTTTGGTTGTATATTTTTTACTTCACGCAATTCCAATAATTATTGGTTATCTTTGGGACAATGATCCGTGATGAATTCCATTCAACATGCAAGATAGTTGAAACTCTAAATCATAGAAAGACTTGTTCTTTGGTGGAGTGACGAACGAATAGAATAGTCCGCGCGTGTCACGGACAGGATACGCTAGGCTAGAGCCAGTTCCCGGTTCTTACGACAACGACTCTGCTCTTTGAAAGCTTGAGCAGGTAAATTCACTCTAACGAGTCAAAGCTAGCCATGTTGTTGCATTCTGACGGAGTCTCCCTTGGCGGAGTTTTTTTACCATTTTGACGGCGCGACAAATCATAGTTTGGGAAGATCCAACGGCGGAGTTTTTTTACCATTTTGACGGCGCGACAAATGACCGCCCGGGCGAAAATCGGTCGCCTGAACGAAATATGGCCGTCATGGCGACAAACAGCCGACTGGGCGAAAATCGGGTGCCCAGGCGGAAAACATGCGCTCGGGCGGAAAATGCACGCCCGGGCGAAAAATGCACGCCCGGGCGAAAAATGCACGCCCGGGAGAAAATAACAAGCGCCCGGGCGAAAAGTGGTCGCTCGGGTGAAAAATGAGTGCCCGACCAAAAATGAGTTAATAAAAAAAGAAAAAGCGGTTTTTAAAAAGCTATGTTCATGAAGTGACTTCTCAAAGAGTCTCTAAAACAGTTTATTTGAAGAAGTATTTTTCAAAAAATTATTCATTCAAACAACTAAGAAATAACTCTTGTTGTTCGAATAGAACTCTTTGAATAGAAAAAACTGCCTCAAACAGAGACTATGCAGATCCGGGTTACCGAAGTTGGATCCACTAATGATATTTTAGATGTTGGGTAATACATTTGGGCTGTATCTGGTGGTTCGGGGTAGCTCCCACACCTGCTGTATCATGTCGTTTAATTTTGCTAATAAATTAAATTGATTTAAATATATATATATATATATCTTTAACTACTATATATAAGAAGTTGTCTTTGGTGCAACATTCAAAAGTGTCAAATATAGCTTCATTTTTTTTACTCTAATGACTTAACATATATTATGAAAAAAATTAAAATTCATAAAATATAATGGTTATTTGTCTAATTACACAATATTCCTATAATAAAAATAATGATAAAAATTAATAAAATCAAAAAACTTTTTAGTATACCTCATAGGTAATCATTATGCCTATGAAAACTAATTTCGGAATATAATAGCTTACTTTAAAATGATTTTTTGTTAAAATATAAATGTGTTTGAAAAAAATAATTATAAAATATTATGTATATTTTTTACGGTCATTTATGAGTACTCATATCTATAAGTTGAGGGGGAAGCCCACCGTTGTAACGCCCCAGTTTTTCTTAGTCTTTTAACGGGGAATGCGGGTCGATAATGTCTTATATATGAAATTATCGTTGCGTAGTGTAAATGTGAAGGGGCGTACCGTTTCGGGATCGTCGTCGTCGTCCGGCGAGTTATCTCTAGTTGGGGGCGTAAATGCGGTAATATGTATGTAATTGTGTGTATATATACGTATATATGTATACATATAGAATTATCGGCTTGCATGAGTATTTACTTATTAGCGCGCTACTATAAATGTATACGAATACAGTTATTTTTATGTGTTTGCGTGCTTGAAATTTTATAGGGGGTAGCATAAAGGTACATGTATGTACACGTATACATTAATGATTAAGATACAAAGATTGTAGATGAAGATTTATACAATCATAAGCACAATATGTACATGTATATATGTATACAAATTTGGGATACGTTAGGCTTTATGTTTGTATGCGGGTGGATATATATATGCAATCATATAATATATATATATATATATATAAGTTATTTATATATAAAAGTTATATATAAAAAAAAAACATATATATATATATAAGTTTTTATTTTTTATTCACTAATATATAATAGTTAAACCCTCCTCTTCCTAATCAGATTTGTTTTCTTTCTCCCCTCCCCGATGTCCCGCTGTCGCCGAAGTGGAGCTGGCGCGGGTTAGGGTTTCGCCGGGCGTAGGCCGTCAGGGGAGGATTGGGGCTGCCGGAGTTCGTCTTTCGTCGCCAGAGCGGGGCAGAGGTGTGCTCTCGTCGGAGCCGGCGGCGGTGGTGAGGTCGTTCCGCCGTGGTATCGTTTCGCCGTGCGGTGTCATCCCCGATCCAGGCAAGAATACCTTTCTCCCTTCTTGATTGGTTCCCTCCCCCTTCTTTTTTGTTCCTTGCCGAAATATATTCATGATACTATGATTACTATTAGCAACAATGTTGATGTCATCCTCCAGTTCATGGAAAATGGGGGGTGTATGCTCCAGTTCTAGTAATCGCCCGAGCTATAAAAAAATGGGGGTTGTCATGCTCCAGTTCTAGTGATCACCCAAGCTAATTTTATAGTTCATCTTCTTTTTCTTTGTGCCATCGTGATCCATGCGTCCAGATTAGTGTAAAAATAAAATAAAAATAAAGAAAGGGGCTGGTTTGGATTTTGATTTGCTGTATATATATATTATAATTTGGGGGCTGGTTTGGATTTTGATTTGGAAGGGGCTGCTCCTTGTGCATTATCTAAATAGGGGGCTGCTGTATATTGCGATTTGGGGGTTGTATGCTCCTAAAAATGGTGGAGGCCATGTTCAGCAATTGTGCTAAATGTTAGTTAAGTTATAAGGCCATTTGTATTCTCACCCAAGTAGCCTAGTGTTGAAGTCTTTTATTCTGCTCTTTGTTCTAACCCACCTTGCAGCTTCATGTGAGATAGGAGATGGTTTTCTTTTGGTTATATACTTGGACTAGTGGAAATTCTGGATGTATAAGAGTAGGGATGGTTAACGTTGCCGTTCATTTAGAAATCGGGTTGGATAAGCATGCATACCTCTATGCCTATATTGTGCATTTCCTTATAGATTTGGATGGCTAAATTGTGCATATCTATGCAAATTCTACGTGTTTCAATAGCGAGAAGTCTCGTTGATTTTACTGATCCGCACCCTTCACTGGTTAAAGCGAGATATTTCACCTTTTAATTGCATGTGATCGGCTTGTTAAATCCTTCCTATTTTCTCTTATAGCGAGCTAAAAGTTTGGTTATTTCCCTTTGTATGGCTTTCTTTTCTTCTGGTTACTGGATGCCCCGGTTTGGGGATGCTCTTTTGGCATATGCTTTATACGAGGAAATTATTTTATTCGAGCCTTACCAATAGCTAACTAGCATATCTATCATTTTATAGTTTCCATTCTTTCTCCTTCCTTGTCTGCCTGACCGGCTGATTTTAGGATTAGTGGCGGTTGTGTTTCACTTTTGGGTCTTGTTTGGTGTTCTCGGTTCTTGATCTCTGCTGTCATCCCCCTTAGAGTCTGTATAGTTTTTATTCCTGTTTAGTTATGCTACCAGGTAGTCTGATAAGACTTCCCTATGTTTAGAAAAGTTTGCTCGCCCTAAGATCGTGCAATTATTTCTTCTTTTATGAAGTTTCCCTTCGACTTTGGCATGAAATCTTCTAGTCAGCTTTGACATAAGTCTTTCTCGTTGACTTGATATAAGTCTTCTCCCGTCGGCTCTTGTTGAGTTTCCTGTCGATTTCATCGCTCATTATGAATTGCTTTCTCATATATCTATATGATCTTCTGCCGGGTGTTCCCGGGTATCTTAAGCGTTGTTATCAAACCTTTTAAGTCCCTTTGGCTGAGACTTTTGGTAAAGCTATGCTCTATTCTTGAGTTGCCCTGTATTTGGTTCACTACAACATTTTTGGTCTTTGGCAACACTTAAAAAACTGTTGCCAAAGACAGTAAACTGTTGCCAAAACATAAAAAAATGTTGCCAAATGGTGTTGTCTATACCAGTGTTACCTAAAGTCTAAGGCAACAGTTTTTGAACTTTTTGACAACACTAGTAAAAAAACTGTTGCCTATACTTTATTTATAGGCAACAGTTTTTTTGTACACCTATTGCAACATTTGTAAAATGTTGACATAGGGGTTACATTTACAAACTGTTGCTAAACCTTAGGCAACAGTTTTTTTGCATACTTATGACAACATTTGCAATATATTGTTTTGTAAGTGTTACATTTAAAAACTGTTGCTAAAACTTTTAATTTTAAAAAAAAATATTATTTTTATTCAACATAAGCATCACGTGGTCTTGATATATATAAGACTCCGTTCGGCACAGCGATCGTGAACGCGGTGGTTAAATCGTCATTCGTGAACACCCACATACGAAGTTTAATGCACACGAACATAAAAGTTTGTAATCAATCCCTATCAAAAATCCAATTGTTAAAATCTCTACAAAAACGCCTTCATCACAGATGGAAAAGAATCAAATCATTAAATTCCTTCATTATTCAACACTGCTAAGTTATTTGGAACTTATATGCACAAAGCCATAACAATATATTACTTAAAAAATATTTATTACAATCCTAAAGCATCACTGTCAATATTCATCATGTAGAAAAAATAATAGAAAATTCATATAAAACGATCTCTTCAAGGTAGGAGCTGGGTCCGGGGAGCAGAGATCTGGACTGTAGCAGGCACACTCCTGCAGGAACCTCTGCTGACATTAACCTGGTTCAAAGAATCAAAATGGGTTTAACATTGGTATGATTTCCTATTTTCGACGTTTTATTTTGTTTAATCAGTTATGGAGTGATATATTTACCTGAATAAAAACTGGGTACAACATATTGGTATATTTTCCATGATAAAAAAACCTATAGCTAATAACCTATATTTTCCATGGTAAAAGACCTATAGAAAAAAACGGGTACATAAACAAAAAAAATCAAGCCACAAATCTGCTATATATTGTAATGGCAATTTGTATATATTGTTTTACCGTGCAATGTCGACTGTTACATCCACAATCAAATTGCAAACCGATATATTCAGAACTTAACATATTAAGTCAAACTTGTATAAAAAAGAACCGATGTAAAAAACTTTGCAGCAATTATAAGTCAAACTAAACTTCCAAACAGTGAAACTTTCAAATGGAAAGACCTTTAAGAACTAAACTTCTTCAGATTATAAGTCAAACTAAACCGTTTGATGCTCCAGGTTACTAAATTTCTGTTTTAGCAAAAATTGAGAAGCATCAATTTCTGAACTTCATTAAAAATCATTATTATTTTTGTTGTATCATAAATCTATCTACATTAAATTTAGAATCATTATTATTTATGAACTTCATCAATTGCTAATACAAATCATCAATCTGTTTTGAAACAAATCATTATTATCTTTGCTAAAACAGAAATTTAGGAACCTGGAGCTTCATTAAAAATCTATCTACATTTGATGTTAATACTCATACTCTTATATATATAATCCGATTTTGAATTTCCCATAAATGCTTAAAATACATAAATGCTTGAAATAATTTACCTGAATCAAAAACTGAACGGAGTTTCGCAACAATATTGATTCAGCTTTTGACTTTCCCAACCTGAATCAAAAGCAAAAATAATAATGATTTGAGTGTCCATTCGGCATGCACAGTACATGAATTTCTGTTTTAGCAATAAGATGTCAGTTGACAAGTTTTTTATGAGACTGCAAGAGATTGATGAATAGAAAACTGATTTCATATATTATATTTTCTATTCTGCTTGATATTATATTCTGCAAGAGATCTTCCTCAATAATGAAAGCGCTATCTCAAACTTAGCAGCCTTATAAGAATAGTCAGTATCCACTAACATGTTGCTGCTTATACTTTTTTTTTTGTTTAACCAATTCCTTATCATTTTAAGTAATTAGGGGACTGAGATTAATGTAGAGTTATTCACATTCTCTTGCTATATATGCTTTGAATCTCATATATGCTTCACATAGTAATTTCAGACGCTCTAATCCATACCTATCAGCTGCAGCCAATAGATGTTCTACCATATTTATTGATGTGCACATTGCAATGGATCCACTTAGTTCGACAACTCTGTAAACTTATCTGCCAGCAGGCCTTGGTTTTGGGCTCTATAAAAGGGCCTCCTGCAATGTAAAACGTGGTGTGTGTAATACAAAAAACTTTGCTAATACTTTATAAAACAGTTTAGTTTGGCCTCTCCTCAGTTCTATAAATTATCAATAACAACCGTCTTTCTTTTGTTTACCGCTAGGAGAATTTTGGAAAAGAAAAACAACGACGATAAATATATTTTCAAATAGTATATAGGTGGATAACTTATAAAAGTGTGGTGTAAACACACAAAATAAACCCCAAAAAGATTTGTTATCTACCCTCACTCAAACTCTCACTCTCTACATAAATAAATAAATATATTGAGAGAGAGAGAGAAACAAACATATACATACACACACAAATATAAACGTATCTATGAGCTAATATGAGTATTGATACTTCATTGCTAAAATATTAAATTAAAAATAAAGAACTGATAAGAATTATATGGTTAAACTGATAGGAATTCCAAGAATAAAATTATGTCACTCTAAACACAAATTGGTAATTAGAGATTTGTAACCAAAGCACTCAGCCAAGCACATTTTCGTTAAATGCGTAACTCTATTATGGTCTGCCTTAATTCGAACCACAATTCATAAATAAAAATTTGTAACTCTAAACACTAAATGTGCTAAGACAATAAGACCAACCCTAAATGTATTGATTAAGCATTCAATAATAAGGAGATCAAGGTTTGGATACCTGTCAGAGGAAGGAGGATAGCCCTGAGTTAGTAGATCTGCAAGTAGTTTATCCCGGAGTAAGGAGATTGTCCTAAATGGAGCCACAATGGCGGAGGAGATGTACATTGAGGTACCTGGCGGAGGAAGAGAGATCGCCTGTCGTGATCCCGCGATGCTGTAGTGATCCCTCGACCTAGGTTTAGATACTTGGCGACTGTCGTAAATGGAGCCACTGTGAAGGAGGAGATCTGCGATTGTCGTAAATGGATAGCCCGGAGTTAGGAGATCGGCGATTGTCGTAAAGGAGGAGATGTACATTGAGGTACCTGGCGGAGGAATATAGATCTGTGATTGTCGTGATCCTGCGATTGTCGTGATCATGTGATGCTGTAGTGATCCGGGTCTCTTTCGCGTGAGGAGGAGAGGGGAATGCGAGATCGAGGGAGGCAGAGAGAACTATCGCGGGAGAGCGTTGAGGAAGAAGGTGATCGCGGGAGACAACGGAGGCAACAATGGGGTTCGGCGCTGGGAGAGAACGAACTCTGCCCTAGAATGGAGTGGTCGCGGGGAGGAGCGGGATTGGGAGGGTTTATGCTAGCCAACTCGCGAAGACTAAAGAACGGGATATCGGCTTTCGAAATAAGAGGATGGATGAGATGGACGGCTGTGATCGCTCCGTGTCTCGTTTACCTTGTCATATTTATCTTGCCACATTACCTTGCCAAACCTAAAACTATATTTCTTTTTAATATAGTATAGAAATATCTATGGCCACGTTTTTATTCAAAACCGCCGCAAATAATTGTCTCTACAGTCACGTTTCAATAAAAACGCCGCAAAATCCAAAACACTATAGCCACGTTTTCAAAAACGCCGCAAAAAAAACGTTGTCATAGACCCAAAATGTTGTAGTGAATATAATTCATCAAAAAATAACATTAATTTTACTTCTTCAAATATAATATAATTAATGGTTAATAAAATCACAAAGAAAACATTTTTTAAGTGTTGCAAAATAATAATTTAATAGACAACATGTTACAATTGTTGCCTAAAGTGTATTGATATTGGAAACATTTAAAAAATGTTCCCAGTAATGGATTAGGGAACATTTACTGAATGTTGCGTCAAAAGTGTTGCCTAAAGCTGCAACTATATGGCAACAGTTATAAACTGTTCTCTATTCTATGTTTAGGGAACATTTAACACATGTTGCAAAATTAAGTGTTGCCAAAGACCAAAAATGTTGTAGTGGTTAGTGTCCATCTGTCGTGCCTTATTCATCGTACTGTTACGAGAAGTTCGTTGGGAGTCAAGTTTGGACTCGCCAAGTGTTTCCCTTGTGATCTGCGTTAGCTATGTTCCAAGTGTTCTCTTATGAACCCACTAATATTGTTCTGGTGTTTGGCCTTCGTGTCAAGTTACCTCCGTCTCGTTCCGACACCAAGCCCTGCATTGTGTCGGGTTGCTGAAATCTTCAGCTCTGTTGTAAGTTGAATATTAACCTATTGGTTTATTGCTGAATCCTGTGTTTTCCTGATTCTCTCGACTTGAATTATGGTTAAGACCATTTGTTGCCATGTTTTCCCGGTCTGACCCTCCTCCTTGGGTTCTGTTGGATTTATGAGCTAAGTTTTCTTTGTTGCCTAATTCTCCGGGATAGTTTCGTTGAATGGTTCTTGATCTCCATGACCTCCGTGGTCTAATGTTCTGAGTGTTCTCAGGTGTCCTGCACTGAGGTTTGTTTATATACTTATATATATACATATACCTATATATATGATTGTGCACCCCTGCTACAGGTGCTAAGTGTGAGTCTGTTGAGCGTGTGAGCTTAAAGTCACCGCCACAGTGCCTCTTTTGGACTGTTGGTTTGGGTGGATTGGAGTCACCGCCGCAGCACTCCTGAATTGGATTCTGGGTGGCAGTGGATATGGGACCACACCCGGTTTTGGGCTGCGGGCGTTAGTGGAAGATACCACCATCGCAGAGCCTTCTTTTGGGGGACGCTTTTCCCTCGAGCTGATCAGTCTCAAGTTTTATTAAGCTTATATGCTTATGTATGGTATTATGATATATTATATGTATAATCATCACCTCTGAGCCGCAGGGACGGACACGTGGTTGGCCATGATTGCTTTGGCTATTACCTTTCAGTGCAGGCTTTTCTTTTCCTCTTACCGAGTGCACTCGTTTGTGCTGGCTCGTGTTGTGGTTAGATTATTGATGTTTACCTGCTTGGTTCTTCTTTCTGTACTCCTTTATTACTAATTGCTGCTAATCTTGGTTTTCTTGCACCCTTTTTGGGCTGAGGCATTCTTTTCTTATGAATGTCTCAGGTTCAGGTTTTTAGCTGCCGCAGGAGTTAGAGCGGCGTCGTTTAGCTGTCCTGTAGAGGCCCTTCCTCTCTAGTAGGTAAGGGGCAGTTCTTTTGGTTGTTTTTCCTTCTTTCCTGCGGGTTCGTGTCAGTTGTTGACGCCCGTATGAATCTCTTCTTGTGCTAGTTTACTTGCTAGTTATTTTGCTGTTACTTTCAAATTGTTTACCTACTTGCTCTCTGGGAAGTTTTATGCTAGGATGCATTAGTTACTTTTGGGGTATAAAAATGTCATTCTTGCATATCATGGTTTTAAATAAATGTCACGTACTTTGAAGATCGTAGAAAATCTTTTCTTACTATATTAAACATAGATATATGCATATTATTTCTGGGATGTTCATCTTCATGCTCATGTAGGCTAAAAACAAACCTATTTTTCCGCTGCGTATATATAGTTTTCTACTTGTGGACTAGATGATCCACCGGACCGAGGGACGCGGTCTTAAGTTAATAATGAAAATTTCTCTTTTTAATATAAACACATATATGTCTTTTATAAATTTATCGTAAGGAGTGTTTGCCTGAGCGTCTGTAGTCGTCTCCTGCAGGCGTGGCATCACGACACGTATTTTCCCCTTGCTCTGATAATATGTATTATATTCTTGGGAAAATGCGGGTTGTGACAGTTGGTATCAGAGGGAGGTTAGCCGGGTTGCTGGGAATTGTCTGGTTGGCCCGGTTAACCGCGTGGTGAGATCGTCATTCATCGCATACACACACCGAAGGGTCATCAGTATGTCTTGGCTGAAGCATGAACACTACACTCATAGCATGATAAGAAGTATACGGGGCATATTATGTAGTATGAGATGCATAATATGTGTTTGTATATGAATCCTCATAGGTGACAACATACGACTGTTATGTAGTATGGGATGCATAACGTAGGTCGCATGCGTGTCCATTAGATTTTCTTTTTCGTTGCATGCGATAATATGTAGTATGGGATGCATAAGATCGCATGTGTACGCCGCTCATAGCATGCATTAAGGTCTTTTTAGATTGCATAGCACTGCATATGCATCATAACATAGCATTGCACACGTGCCAAGCTAAAGACATACATGATGACGCTTGTACACACATGATTTGAAATAAAATTTGGCATTCATGCATTTATATTATATGCACATAAGTTGATAGGATGATGGTATACCATCCTAAGTTAAGCATAACATCATTTCATGAATCCCCAGAGCAAGGTAACAGCAAGAGCAAGTATCTACTCTTTCCTGGTCTGTATCGAGTTAGGAGATTCTAGTTCCTAGCTGTTGTGTCTTAAGCTGGGTGTATTGAGGTGTTCGTTCGTAATTGCCGTCGATGACTCCAGAGCGTGGTGCGTCGGAGTCGGCTCTCCAGTTAGAGGGGGAACCCTTAGGTGCGTTTAGTGAGGCGGTGACTAAGGAGTTAAGTCGGAGTATTGAGGCGTTGTTGAGGCAAATGGTTGTGAAACAAGCGCAGTTTTTCTGCTCAGGTGTTTTCAGGTTAAGGTTTTGACCTAGTTTATTCGTTGGCTTGCGAATGTGGATTTGAATTTTTGTTATCTCAATTTTGTGCGAGTTAAGGTAGAGGATGTTGAGCGTGCCTTCTTTTTGATTTGAGTTTTGCTCGATGTTTTGGCTATAGAGCTTCGCAGGCGGTCATCGTTAGGTTATCGATTGTTGAGCAGTTTTTCCCCCCAGGTGATTCCAGGTTAGATCCTAATCTAATTATTAACTTTCAGCTTTGGTTCTAGTTTGTTTTCGCTCGTTTAATTGCGTATCCAACCTTATAGGAGAGTTTAAGGTATATAACCTTTAGGCGCACGTTCCTTTCGATTCTGGTTCTACCCACTCATTCGTGGCTAGGACTTTTATAGAGCGTCATAGTTTGACCCTCGTTTCCATTGGCGAATCGTTTAATGTTAAGTTCCCCTCTGGTGGCTCCGTGGTGTCGAGTCAGGGTCTCTAGGGTTGTCCTACCCTCTTAGGTGGTCTCTTAGCTTTTGCTAATCTAAAGGTGCTAGACCTAGAGCTTTCGTTGTGATTTTTGGGTTTGGGCTGGTGGTCCAGGTTTGATGTTGTTATCCAACGCAAGGTAAAGCGTTTGGTCTTTAAGCTGGACATCGGTCAACACTCGAGCCTGTTTGGCTTTCCGCGCAATGTTTCCCCGATTGTTTCCGCGGTGTGTGCTCGGAGCCTTTAGTTTTCGGTTGTTTTGTCTACCTTGTTTCTATGTTAGAAACTGGTAGCAGTTTGCCGGGTATCGAAGATTTTCTTCCCTGTGGTGCGAGATCTCGCTGATGTCTTCGCCGTTAGTCTCCCTGTTCTTCTACCTGTGAGAGATGAGGAGTTTGTTTCTGACCTAGAGCCGGGTACTTGTCCTATTGCTAAGGCACCGCACCCTTTGGCCCCGCGTATGTTGCGAGAGTGGCGCACTCAGATAGATGAGTGGTTGCAGTGTGGCTTGATCTAGCCTAGTTCCTCGTCCTGGAGTGCTCTTGTCTTGTTCGTAAAGAAGAAAGTTAGTTCGGTGTTTTCGAGGGCTGATCTTCGTTTAGGCTTCCTTTAGTCGGGGATCTGCGAGTCAGCTGTTCCGCGATCTGCTTTCTGTTCTCGGCTTGGTCATGTCGAGTTCTTGGTAATGTCCTTTCCTTTTGGGAAATCTTATCCGCATCTGTTTTCCTAGCCCTTTTCAGTTAGCGTTTCTATCTTGCGAGTGTGAGCTTACCTCTCCCTTTGTACTTTTCATTCGTTGTTTTCTAAGTTTCGGTTCTAAGTTCGGGACGAAACTTCCTCCTTGGTGGGGTGAATGTAACGCCCCAGGTTTTCTCATAATTAATCTAAGCGGGTATGTGAGGGATTTAGTGGTAAATTGTTTGGTTTTGTTGTTGCAAAGTTTCGGGGCGAAACTTTTTGTCAGGAGGGGTGGTTGTAACGCCCCAGTTTTTCTTAGTCTTTTAACGGGGAATGCGGGTCGATAATGTCTTATATATGAAATTATCGTTGCGTAGTGTAAATGTGAAGGGGCGTACCGTTTCGGGATCGTCGTCGTCGTCCGGCGAGTTATCTCTAGTTGGGGGCGTAAATGCGGTAATATGTATGTAATTGTGTGTATATATACGTATATATGTATACATATAGAATTATAGGCTTGCATGAGTATTTACTTATTAGCGCGCTACTATAAATGTATACGAATACAGTTATTTTTATGTGTTTGCGTGCTTGAAATTTTATAGGGGGTAGCATAAAGGTACATGTATGTACACGTATACATTAATGATTAAGATACAAAGATTGTAGATGAAGATTTATACAATCATAAGCACAATATGTACATGTATATATGTATAAAAATTTGGGATACGTTAGGCTTTATGTTTGTATGCGGGTGGATATATATATGCAATCATATAATATATATATATATATATATATATATATAAGTTATTTATATATAAAAGTTATATATAAAAAAAAAACATATATATATATATAAGTTTTTATTTTTTATTCACTAATATATAATAGTTAAACCCTCCTCTTCCTAATCAGATTTGTTTTCTTTCTCCCCTCCCCGATGTCCCGCTGTCGCCGAAGTGGAGCTGGCGCGGGTTAGGGTTTCGCCGGGCGTAGGCCGTCAGGGGAGGATTGGGGCTGCCGGAGTTCGTCTTTCGTCGCCAGAGCGGGGCAGAGGTGTGCTCTCGTCGGAGCCGGCGGCGGTGGTGAGGTCGTTCCGCCGTGGTATCGTTTCGCCGTGCGGTGTCATCCCCGATCCAGGCAAGAATACCTTTCTCCCTTCTTGATTGGTTCCCTCCCCCTTCTTTTTTGTTCCTTGCCGAAATATATTCATGATACTATGATTACTATTAGCAACAATGTTGATGTCATCCTCCAGTTCATGGAAAATGGGGGGTGTATGCTCCAGTTCTAGTAATCGCCCGAGCTATAAAAAAATGGGGGTTGTCATGCTCCAGTTCTAGTGATCACCCAAGCTAATTTTATAGTTCATCTTCTTTTTCTTTGTGCCATCGTGATCCATGCGTCCAGATTAGTGTAAAAATAAAATAAAAATAAAGAAAGGGGCTGGTTTGGATTTTGATTTGCTGTATATATATATTATAATTTGGGGGCTGGTTTGGATTTTGATTTGGAAGGGGCTGCTCCTTGTGCATTATCTAAATAGGGGGCTGCTGTATATTGCGATTTGGGGGTTGTATGCTCCTAAAAATGGTGGAGGCCATGTTCAGCAATTGTGCTAAATGTTAGTTAAGTTATAAGGCCATTTGTATTCTCACCCAAGTAGCCTAGTGTTGAAGTCTTTTATTCTGCTCTTTGTTCTAACCCACCTTGCAGCTTCATGTGAGATAGGAGATGGTTTTCTTTTGGTTATATACTTGGACTAGTGGAAATTCTGGATGGATAAGAGTAGGGATGGTTAACCTTGCCGTTCATTTAGAAATCGGGTTGGATAAGCATGCATACCTCTATGCCTATATTGTGCATTTCCTTATAGATTTGGATGGCTAAATTGTGCATATCTATGCAAATTCTACGTGTTTCAATAGCGAGAAGTCTCGTTGATTTTACTGATCCGCACCCTTCACTGGTTAAAGCGAGATATTTCACCTTTTAATTGCATGTGATCGGCTTGTTAAATCCTTCCTATTTTCTCTTATAGCGAGCTAAAAGTTTGGTTATTTCCCTTTGTATGGCTTTCTTTTCTTCTGGTTACTGGATGCCCCGGTTTGGGGATGCTCTTTTGGCATATGCTTTATACGAGGAAATTATTTTATTCGAGCCTTACCAATAGCTAACTAGCATATCTATCATTTTATAGTTTCCATTCTTTCTCCTTCCTTGTCTGCCTGACCGGCTGATTTTAGGATTAGTGGCGGTTGTGTTTCACTTTTGGGTCTTGTTTGGTGTTCTCGGTTCTTGATCTCTGCTGTCATCCCCCTTAGAGTCTGTATAGTTTTTATTCCTGTTTAGTTATGCTACCAGGTAGTCTGATAAGACTTCCCTATGTTTAGAAAAGTTTGCTCGCCCTAAGATCGTGCAATTATTTCTTCTTTTATGAAGTTTCCCTTCGACTTTGGCATGAAATCTTCTAGTCAGCTTTGACATAAGTCTTTCTCGTTGACTTGATATAAGTCTTCTCCCGTCGGCTCTTGTTGAGTTTCCTGTCGATTTCATCGCTCATTATGAATTGCTTTCTCATATATCTATATGATCTTCTGCCGGGTGTTCCCGGGTATCTTAAGCGTTGTTATCAAACCTTTTAAGTCCCTTTGGCTGAGACTTTTGGTAAAGCTATGCTCTATTCTTGAGTTGCCCTGTATTTGGTTAGTGTCCATCTGTCGTGCCTTGTCGTGCCTTATTCATCGTACTGTTACGAGAAGTTCGTTGGGAGTCAAGTTTGGACTCGCCAAGTGTTTCCCTTGTGATCTGCGTTAGCTATGTTCCAAGTGTTCTCTTATGAACCCACTAATATTGTTCTGGTGTTTGGCCTTCGTGTCAAGTTACCTCCGTCTCGTTCCGACACCAAGCCCTGCATTGTGTCGGGTTGCTGAAATCTTCAGCTCTGTTGTAAGTTGAATATTAACCTATTGGTTTATTGCTGAATCCTGTGTTTTCCTGATTCTCTCGACTTGAATTATGGTTAAGACCATTTGTTGCCATGTTTTCCCGGTCTGACCCTCCTCCTTGGGTTCTGTTGGATTTATGAGCTAAGTTTTCTTTGTTGCCTAATTCTCCGGGATAGTTTCGTTGAATGGTTCTTGATCTCCATGACCTCCGTGGTCTAATGTTCTGAGTGTTCTCAGGTGTCCTGCACTGAGGTTTGTTTATATACTTATATATATACATATACTTATATATATGATTGTGCACCCCTGCTACAGGTGCTAAGTGTGAGTCTGTTGAGCGTGTGAGCTTAAAGTCACCGCCACAGTGCCTCTTTTGGACTGTTGGTTTGGGTGGATTGGAGTCACCGCCGCAGCACTCCTGAATTGGATTCTGGGTGGCAGTGGATATGGGACCACACCCGGTTTTGGGCTGCGGGCGTTAGTGGAAGATACCACCATCGCAGAGCCTTCTTTTGGGGGACGCTTTTCCCTCGAGCTGATCAGTCTCAAGTTTTATTAAGCTTATATGCTTATGTATGGTATTATGATATATTATATGTATAATCATCACCTCTGAGCCGCAGGGACGGACACGTGGTTGGCCATGATTGCTTTGGCTATTACCTTTCAGTGCAGGCTTTTCTTTTCCTCTTACCGAGTGCACTCGTTTGTGCTGGCTCGTGTTGTGGTTAGATTATTGATGTTTACCTGCTTGGTTCTTCTTTCTGTACTCCTTTATTACTAATTGCTGCTAATCTTGGTTTTCTTGCACCCTTTTTGGGCTGAGGCATTCTTTTCTTATGAATGTCTCAGGTTCAGGTTTTTAGCTGCCGCAGGAGTTAGAGCGGCGTCGTTTAGCTGTCCTGTAGAGGCCCTTCCTCTCTAGTAGGTAAGGGGCAGTTCTTTTGGTTGTTTTTCCTTCTTTCCTGCGGGTTCGTGTCAGTTGTTGACGCCCGTATGAATCTCTTCTTGTGCTAGTTTACTTGCTAGTTATTTTGCTGTTACTTTCAAATTGTTTACCTACTTGCTCTCTGGGAAGTTTTATGCTAGGATGCATTAGTTACTTTTGGGGTATAAAAATGTCATTCTTGCATATCATGGTTTTAAATAAATGTCACGTACTTTGAAGATCGTAGAAAATCTTTTCTTACTATATTAAACATAGATATATGCATATTATTTCTGGGATGTTCATCTTCATGCTCATGTAGGCTAAAAACAAACCTATTTTTCCGCTGCGTATATATAGTTTTCTACTTGTGGACTAGATGATCCACCGGACCGAGGGACGCGGTCTTAAGTTAATAATGAAAATTTCTCTTTTTAATATAAACACATATATGTCTTTTATAAATTTATCGTAAGGAGTGTTTGCCTGAGCGTCTGTAGTCGTCTCCTGCAGGCGTGGCATCACGACACGTATTTTCCCCTTGCTCTGATAATATGTATTATATTCTTGGGAAAATGCGGGTTGTGACAACCGTCGTCGGTCGGGTACTATCGTATGCAGGTGCAGCCCTCTCAAATGCGGGTGCAGCCCGCTCAAATGCAGGCGCAGCTCGCTAAGAGTCAGCGAGCACGGGCTTCGAAATTAATCTCAAGCCCATATTGAAGTCAAATAACAACCACAAAATTAATCTCAGTCATTGAATCATGAAGATCTGAGCTGCAAATAGACATATTCGGTTTATTCTGGGCTTAAAATAGCCAAATTAGGATTTTTTAAACTCCTCTGTGCCATGGAAATCCCGATAGGCCACTCTCCCCCCTATTCCCTCCGCGTCCGCCGCCGCCGGAGCCACCGCCGCACTGAACGGAGCCCGCCGGCGAGGTCGCCGGACCCCGGCGAACTCGGCGGGTATATATATATTACATATAATATAATGTATATATATATATGTGTAATATATATATAATATATATAATATATTTTAGGTTTTTTTAAACTTAAAATACTGATTTCTTATTTTTTTTTTAATTTAAAAAAAAATTATATATAACTGTGTGCGTGCCGGGGGCGTGCAAGGTACTGTCGCGGGGACATGGGAGGGGGGGGGGGGGGGGGGGGTTGTGCACTGTCACTCGAAGCCCGTCGGGTGCGGGTAGAGTACTGTCGCGCGTGGCACGGGGCGCCCCCGTGCACTGTCACTCGTATATATATATATATATCTACCATAAAGGAAATATAAACTCATGACTTCGACATTAAAATAGCCTTCTGATCACGGGTTAATAATTCTGCTGCCGTCCGATCGAGCTCAATAAAACCACACTGTCTCTTCACATTTTACTAGGTCTCCTAAACCTATTACTAGGGTGTCATAAACCTATGTAAAATTATGTTTTTGCCTTTTTAGAAGACATAAAATATTTCAAACTCGGGTTAGCTGACACTCCCCCACTATTAGCCCGAAATTAACCCAAAATCGAGCCCAAAGCAAGCCCGCTACAAGCCCGATAACAACAACACTTCAGCAAATAATCATCGGAGCTGCTTTATATATTTAAAACTGCAAACAAAATAGGCGGTGTGTGACTATTTCTATGATTTGTGAGACAAGTTTTTTATAATTTTGAGCTAAATTTTTATCTTATTTGAAAAGTGATCAACATGAAAGTTGTAGATTTCATCGAGACCAATAACTTTCATGTTGATCACTTTTTGATTTGAAGCCGTTTAGACTCCCAATTCAGCGTGAGCTTTTTCGAGGTCTCAATCGAAGGCCTAAACAGCTTCAAATCAAAGAGTGTTCAACATGAAAGTTATTCTTCTCGATGAGATCTACAACTTTAATGTGCACCATTTTTTCAAATAATAGACAAATCGTGTTCAAAATCATAAAAAAATGAGACTCACGTTATAAAAGTCTAATTTAAATTATTTATATATTAGAGAGAGAGAAAGAGAGGGATTATTCACAAAAGTGTAATATTGATGTATATATTTTTTTACGGTCATTTAAAGTACTTCTATGTATATGATGGGTGCGCAGCCCGCCTTGATGTGGGCGCAGCCTGTGCGGAGGCTGGCGAAGCCCGTCTGGATGCGGCTGAAGGTCGCCTGACAACAACGCACCAGGGGCGGGCGAAGCCCGCCTCCGCGGGCCGGATACTGTCGAGCGGGGCATGGGAGCCCACCTTTGATAAAATATATACATCAATACATATATACACACGCCGCGGGCCGGGTACTGTCGCGCGGGGCATGCGAGCCATTATTTCTTTTTTATTTGCTCGGATTACAAGTTTTTCTTCTGTTTCCTTGCAATGTGTGATAAGCGGTGATGTCATATGAATAACATAAATTATTACTGGATGTTAGCGAGTAAACGCCAAAAGTATTGTTAGCTAAAGGCTCGCACTTGCAAAATAATTAGCATGAATCTGAATTAGCTATAGTTTATGCATAGATCTCGATGCCCAAGCAAGCACGGTCCAAACTGCCCGGACCCGAGCCACTCATGCGTCCCGTTGATAATGTCAAGATGTTACAATTGTCAGTTCATCAAAGGGCAGGATCATGAATTCAAAGCTTCAGTATTAAATATGATTTTTGATTACACAATTATTTGAATGCCAATTGGGAATAGCAAAACAACATTGTTATTATTGTTGCTATTATTGTAACTAGGAATTAAAAAGACTTTCCATGCATAGAAGTCTGAAAAAAGCACATTCATGTGAACCTCTGTAAACAAATTAAAGCATGCAGGCAAGCTAAGCAGCAGAATGCTTCTCCAATCGCGCGCATAAACAAATTAATGTAAACCTCCATGTCCATGCTTGGGATTTGCGGGGAATACCCCGAAATGGCAGTTGCTCGTAGATGCAAGATAAGGCTAGTGAGAATCGCAAATCAGACATAGTGGGTACTATTACTTCGAAGCATCCATAAGGAATTTTTGGTGTCCCCCACGACGAAGACATCACTCCAATAAATAACATCAGCAACACTTAATTAGTTAATTGTTGTGCGAAATACATACCCAACACTAGCTAGCTATTAATAACACACACTTGTATGAAGTATATATTATTCCCAGAAAGTAATGTTATATATATTCTCTCTGTTTTTTTATCGAGCACCGCAAACCTTATATTTATCGCATGCATGCCTTTAATTATTATTACCCATAGAAATTTTTTAATATCGTACATTTAAAAAACAATCCGTTCTTATAATTAACTAAGTTTGACCGCGCGGTCTGGCGATCTGGGATACAGGAGAGCCGGGGCAGAGAAAGGAGGTGCTAATAATAAAAAAAGAGAAAGAGGACCAGACCGCGCGGTCTGGCGATCTGACTAGAGTTTGACCGCCGATCGCTTGGAAGACATCCCTGGACCGGAGAGAGGCGGTCTGGGCGGTCTCACACATCTGAGACTGCTGGAATGGATCACTGATTGAGAAGAGGGGCGGTTTGGACGGTCTCACAAAACTGAGACCGCTGGAAAAGTCCACCTTGACTGAGAAGAGAGGTCGCGAATTTCCGGGCAAACATAATCCCCACACATTTTAAGTTGCGCTGGAACTTCGAAAATGTAAACTTTGACCGCCGAGACCGCGACCGTCTTAAATGCGCCCAGGGTCTATAAATACGGCCTCTGGGCTTTAGAATTCATAACTTTCTGAAAAACGAGCGAGCTTGATCTTCGAGCGGTCACTGAAATTCAGACAAAAGCGATCTCTGCAATGGTGACCGTACTGTCCCTTCTAAGCCATAAATCTCCAGAAGAGGGTTCTCCTGAGAAAAAGAAGACCGCCAGCTCGAAGAAGATGGTGAAGACTGTTAAAGCTTCGACTAAGGCTAGCACGTCGAAGGAGACCGCGCGAACTCCTCCGAAGAAACAATCTGACCTACCAGAAAATACGGTCTCGCCAATCCACACTGTTGTCATTTTATCAAATAGCTCTTCAGGGCCTGTACTGAATCTTCCTGACTTTTCCATTTCTTTTAACTATCAGAAAACTTTGGAAGCGCTCGGTCAGACCATTGCTCAGCATGACGAGATCGCTTCAACTGAGACCATCCTGGTTGGAATGCAGGAGAAAAAAATTGAAGCTGAGAAGATTAGACAAAGGATCGCCGATT
This sequence comes from Dactylorhiza incarnata, assembly GCA_033032865.1. Lineage (NCBI taxonomy): Eukaryota > Viridiplantae > Streptophyta > Magnoliopsida > Asparagales > Orchidaceae > Dactylorhiza > Dactylorhiza incarnata. The sequence goes on from JAWHQI010000007.1 coordinate 10,943,128, forward strand.
CTCAGGATACCGCGAAGACGAAAAAGAGAAAGAATTCAAATCTTTCTACTCAAAGTGTTAGAGGAAAAAAGATGAAGGAACTAAGGATGTGATTGCTCCAAAGGCGGTCACACTCCCTAAAGGCGGCGGTCTTAAGAATCCCGTGGATGTTTCTACAAAGGTAGGTGGTGCGGTCGATCACTTTTCCCTTTCTGCGATCTCAGCTTTTTCGTGAGAAGCGTACTCTGAATTGATTGCTTATTTTGACGAAGCTTATTCTGATGATTTTTTCTTTTTCGACATTTCAGGTGCTTGATCCCTTTGAGGCTGCAAATCTCCAGGAGGCGGCCGCCGAAAAAGAGGTCGCTGAGAAAGAGAAGGAGACCGCTGCAGCAGCGATCAGGCTGAAAGAAGAGATGTAGAGGAAAGAGAGAGAAGAAAAAGAGAAGAGAGAAAAAGAGGAGAAGGAGAGAAAAGAAAAAGAAGAAAAAGTGAAGAAATAAAGGGAGGAGAAAGAGAGGAAGGAAAGAGAAGAGAAAGAAAAGAAAGAAAAAGAGGAGAGAGAGAGAGAAAAGGGAAAGAGAAGAAAGAAAGAGAAGAGAAAGAGACACTACAAGAAAACAGACTTTTGGCCAGTGCAAATTGCCCTGGCAAAAAGTTCAAAACCGTGGCTAAAGAGCTTTTGCCACGGTCTAGCCACGGAAAAAATTCGTGGCTAAAGGTCGCGTGGAGAAAAGTTTTTAGCCACAGAGTGCCCGTAGCAAAAAGTATTAGCCACGAAGGCTAATAACTTCACTTTTAGCCACGGTTTCATACCCTGGCAAAAACTTTTTAATACAGTTAAAATAGACTATTTGCCACTGCTTTAGGCCGTGACAAATAATCTGACTATTAGCCACGGTTTACAAGAGAGGGAGGGCAGAAGTGCTGACACAAGAGAGAGAGGGAGGGCAGAAGTGCTGACCGATCTTTCGTATCGAATTCTTTCCTCTTGGGTACAAACCTCGGATGTGCACGTTAGCCGGTGCTCACTCTTCCAGTAAAGATTTGCACACTCAATCATCAATAAATATTCCAGTGAGAGAGGGGGCAGAGGAAGTAAGGAGGAAGACGAGAAAGAATTTAAGAAAACCTAAAATGTTGAAAACGGCAAAGGGAATAAGGCTGGAGAGCGGCTGCAGGAGTTTGGAGGTTAGGGAAACGATCTGGGAAATTATAGGCTTGGGACATGGCAGGGTCAGCAGCAGAACGAGGGCAACCTCCACCGCCACCACATATTCGAGAATCAACCACTGCAGTGCCATTATAGACTCCGATTATCGCTCTCTCGCAACGCTTCAGTGCTTGCTCCGGTTTGGGGAATCCAAAGTAGAGGCGCCGGTTTGGAGAAGTCTCTCCCAGCACCTAGCATCTCGATCTCGCACTTTCAAATTCGAGACACATCTCACATCAGCGACATGTCGGAGTCGGCAGAAGTGCCAGGTGCGAGAGTGTCGGGTGTGCAATCGAGAGGGGAGACGAACGCGCCGGAGGGAATGGAGTCTAGGCGAGATCGAAAATGAGAAGGGAAGAAGAACCCTAGCATGCGTCTACACTCAGCCACCGAGAATGAGGAAATAAGAAAAAAAATTCCTAAGCCGTGGCAAATACTAAGTATTAGCCACGCTTTTTACATGTCGTGGCTAATACTTAAGTATTAACCATGTATTTTCTTTGTCGTGGCTAATACTTATGTATTAGCCATGTATTTTGCTTTTCGTGGCTAATACTAGTGTATTCATCACGGTTTTGCATTCGTGGCTAATACTATTGTATTAGCCACAGTTTTCGAACCCTGGCTAAAAAATGTGTAGCTAAAAGTTGTTTTTCTAGTAGTGAGAGGAAGGAAAGGGAAGAGAAAGCGGCTCTGATCGCTACCGAGCAGAAAAGGGAGGAAGAGAGGAGAGCAACTCTGCTCGCTGCAGAGGAGGAAGAGAAGAAAAAGACGGTCTTACTAGCCGCCGAAAATTAAAGAAGAAGAAAAAGAAGAAAATTTCCGAGCTGAAAGCAGAGGAAAGCCGACAGATTGCCAAGGAAAAAGCCGCGCTCTCTAGCGGTCTGCCGAACCCCTCTGCTGCTCAAGAAGAGCAACTAGACCAGGCTGCAGCGGACCGCGCAACAGCGGTCTCTGCCCTGCGAACTGTTAAGGCGAAAATGGTTACCAGACCGCTAGAATTTCTTCCTTTGCCTGTTGTTCGACCTGAATCTCCAAAAAGAAAACGTGAGATCGTCGTCATTGAAACTGACGACATCCTTGTTAGCAACGAGGAATTAAAAAGGAGATGAAAAGAAGGAGAAAGGTCGCAGAAGAGAGAATTGGAAAGAATGGACCATGAGCGCTTAAGGGGATCAGACCGCCTCTTATTGACCACAAAACCCGCGGTCACAAAGGATATTGAAAATATTTTACGTGACTGCGGTCATAATTTCTTTCCAAGTACTCTTTCTGTGCGAACTCTTTTATTTTTGAACTTCTGATAGTTGAGCAAATCTTCAAATTCTTCTGACCGCAGATGACAACATTATTGAGATCGAAGAAGGAGAACTTCCGCCGCAAAAGATCGTGATCCCTGACCAGCTCGCCAACATCCTTAATCCAGTGTTTGAGGATATTCGCTCCATGCTGATACGGGAGCGGATTCATAATGATCAACTCCGCGATCTTGAAGAAAAACTTCGTACCCTCCAAATCGAGAATTGTATACCTACGAAGACATCATACAATAGATTATAAGACCTGATGAATTTCTACACTCGTCGTGTGAATGTGTAGCATTACTTCAACCTATGTCCTCCCTCCACTATGTATATCTTCATCAAACTGATGAATATTTAAGGACCCTCAAGAATAAGATCTTGATTACGGGCGTAGTAAGATTTAACTAAAAGTGCACTTGGGAGAAAACTGAGGATGAGGCGATGTGAACTAGACCTAACCGTTGCCAATATTAGTTGGGAGTCATGTTGCACATGAACTATCAAATCTTCCGGGTATATTTTGAACTCAGACTTCCGTAGACCCAACCTAAATTTCGGGGACGAAATTGTTTCTTCGTTTATTGGGATTTGTAACATCCCCAAAATAACTAGACCCCTAAGATGCACCTTGTCTTGAAAAGGCCATGACATTGCTCTAAGAGGCCAAAATGGCCCTAAGAACCAAGGTAAATAAGTGAAAAATCACCTTGGTGTGCAAACAGCCAAATTTGACTCCATGGTGCATTCTTGATCACATCATATCCAAATAAGTTCCAATTATTACCATAGGTTCGTAATGAGTAGTGGTCTAACAATCCTCAAGTTCTAATTTCATAAATCCTCTAGGGAAACTTAAATCATAGTTTCTGTTCAAAACAGAAGATGTGCAAATAGTGATTTATACATCGATTGTCAACTAATGATCTCCATAAATTCTGGGAAAATTACTATAGCACAATATTGGTCTAAAAACACCAGATCTTAAGTCTCATATTAAACCAAGGTGTATTTGTCATTATTTATTATTTATTACATTTGGTGTGCCAATAAGGGTTTACACTACAAGTGCTATGTTAAGTCTTCAATAAATTATGGGAAAATTACTATAGCACAATATTGGCCTAAAAACACCAGATCTTAAGTCTCATATTAGACCAAGGTGTATTTGTCATTATTTACTATTTATAACATTTTCGCTAAATGCACCCCAATTTTCCCTATACCCTTAAGTCCAAAACTTCAACTTGAAGCTCAGGGAAATCCACTCATACATATGAGTTGGATTCTTAGCTAGAGGTGGTTGATATCATATCTATGGCATGGACAAATCTTCAAAGCATTTGCATGAGCCCATAACACTAAATGCACAAACTACACATTTATACATGTCTCACTAAGGGTGGCCTAGAAGGGGCTATACTTAGCCAAATGATGTGAAATCAGTGGCATTTTAAAGGTAACCTAAAGGGCTACAATATTTATGCTGATCATTTTCTCCAGAAATGAACTTAACCTAGGTGGATTCAACATGCAAGTGCTGTACACAATTTCTAACATAATAAATTCACCTTATAAACCAGTCACACCAAAAATGACATAAAGAGAGATATACTTAACCAAATGACATGAAATCAGTGGCATTTTAAAGGTAACCTAAAGGGCTACAATATTTATGTTGATCATTTTCTCCAGAAATGAACTTAACCTAGGTGGATTCAACATGCAAGTGTTGTACAAAGTGTTTAACATAACAAAACACTATTATAGACATGCCACACCAAAAATGGTATAAAAAGAGCTACACTTATCCAAATGGCATGAAATCTGTGGCATTTTAAAGGTAACCTAAAGGGATACAATGTTCATGTTGATTGCAATCTTCAGAAATGAGTTTAACGACCTAGGTGAATTCAACATGCAAGTGCTGTACAAAATGTTTTACACAGCAAAACACTATTATAGACATGTCACACCAAAAATGACATAGAGAGAGCTATACTTAACCAAATGACATGATCAGTGACATTTTAAAGGTAACATAAAGGGCTACAATGTTCATGTTGATTGCAATCTTCAGAAATGAGTTTAACCTAGGTGAATTCAACATGCAAGTGCTGTACAAAAAGTTTTACACAGCAAAACACTATTATAGACATGTCACACCAAAAATGACATAGGGAGAGCTATACTTAACCAAATGGCATGAAATCAGTGGCATTTTAAAGTTAACCTAAAGGGCTACAATTTCTATTTATGGAACATTTTCCATAAAGGCCTCTAAAGGCCCTAAATAAAATCTACAAGTAGCTGCATCATATGTGACCAATAATACACTTCATATAACTAACTAAGTATTATTCAGGGTGGAGGTCCTACCCTAACTGTCCATCAAAATGATATGAGGTAATTTTTATTGATGTATTATGTCATAACAAGATAACTCTGGAAATTTGGACTTCTCCTAAAAGATTAAGGCCTAATATTTCGTTTATTTGTAAGTGTGTTCAAATGCACTTAAGTATTAAGCTCATGACAAAATTATTCCAAAAGCCTCAAACTCAAGGGGGTCATGCCGTTGAGTCCCCTAATAAGCATGGAAACAAAATCAGTGACATGCAAGGTGATTTACACCTTCAAATTCACTACGAGTCCTAAGAGCCAAAATTGGCTAATTTCACACATTTAACCCTTTGAGCCCTAAGACTCAAATTGAAGCCCGGGTAAAACTACTCATGCATGTGGGCTGGAAATTTAAGCCAAGCCTCCCTAGGTATGAATCAATTATGCCCCCAAATTTCAAGGCATTTGGGTGCATATAACTCCCTACACAATGATTCTAAGTTGCAATCTACATAAAAAAACACGCAGATTTTCGAATAAATGTAACTATAGCTACAGTTAACCAAATGGAATGATTTTGGTGTCTATAGGAAGGTGTGACAACCCTCTATAAATTTTGTGTTCAGAAGTTCCCCTGATTCGGGCTGTAGATAGGGTAAAACGGAGCCCAAAGTGACAGATTATATGAAACACATAAATAAATAAGTGCAGGTCTGCGACTATCCAGATCCGCGATCCGACGGACACGGGATCGTCTTCCCCACTGCGCCAACGGCTGGGATTTGTTCGTCCTGGGCTCGCTTTCGAGCCGATTTCCGGCCACCCCCGGTGGTCTCCGGCCTAACGGCCGACGTCATCACCTCCGGCCGAGGTTTGGCCGTCGATTGGCGGTGATATCTCGGTCGAAGGTGGCCTGTAGGGAAAAAGGGGGAGGGGATTTGGAGGGGCTTTGGAGCCCGATCAAGGGAAATGGCACACTCGCCATTACCCAGCTAAGATCAAAACGGGAAGAAGGGATGACTAGCACAGGTGGAGGGGGGAAGGAAACTTGCCTTGAATCGAGCCCGGGGAGGGGAATTTCTGCACTTGCCATGGACGAATCCAAGCTCCATTTTCTTGCTCGATCTTCCTCCTCAGAGCTTGCCTCCTTCTGAAACCATGGGGCTCCTCCTCCTTGGCACCTTCTGAAGCTAATGGGAGGTCTGAAGAGGGTCGGGGTGGCTTATTCCAAGGTTGCCATTAATGCCACCTCTTGGCCGACCTATAAGCTCTGGATTGAGCTCCACCTGGCAGCTGGCCGGCCTGGAAACTGTTGGGAATTGCTGCTAGAGCTCAGGGGGAGGCATTGGAAGAGGCACTCAATCCATGCCTCCTCTTTTGTCCCTTCTCCAATTTGGGGGAAAACCCAAATTTACCCCTTTGCATGTGGGTTTCTTCCCCATTTCAGAGTGCATCCAAGGTAAATGGTATAGGGCTGCAGAATGGGCCTCAAATTGAGCCCATGCCTCATGGGCATTAGACTTAATTTCCTCTTGAACCCAATTTAGGCCTATTTGACCAAGTGTTGACATTTGGGTTGACTTGGTCAAATTAATGGGTGGGCTGGCCCCACATGATGGTCATGGGTCTGGGTACACCATCAATGATGTACAGGGCAATGGTGGGGCCCACATTGGGTCAATTAAACCCATAAAGGCTAATTTTAAGCTAGTTTGGCCTAAAATTGACTTTGGTCAAAATCATGCATTTTGTTGAACTTCATGGGTCAAGAATGACCTAATGATCTCCCTTAGTGACTTGGAGAGTTTGGGTCTGACCAATTTGATCGTTTGAATCCTAATTGACCCTTAATAGAGATGGTTGACTTATTTCAAGCTAGAGTTGACTTTGGCCAATTTGATCCATTGGGTTGACCCCAATGGGTCCTAAATGACCCAAGGGACTCCCTAAGGTGTTTAGAAGAGTTGGTGGGTTCAATTTGTCATCTTGAAGTTTAAATATCAAGTCATAAGCCATGGAGTCAAATTTGGCTGTTTGCACACCAAGGTGATTTTTCACGTATTCACCTTGGTTCTTAGGGCCATTTTGGCCTCTTAGAGCAATGTCATGGCCTTTTCAAGACAAGGTGCATCTTAGGGGTCTAGTTATTTTGGGGATGTTACAATGTGTGCATGAGGAAAAAGAAGGTGGAATCCTTCTAGCTCGGCAGATTACAGCTGGTTATATATCTCTTATTTGACTTCTTCCAAATTCATTATTTCTTGTTTTCCGAGGATTACTAGTTTTTCTTCTATTTCCTTGCCATGTGGGCATAAGCAGGGATGCCGCGTAAGAATAAAATAAATTATTACACAATGTTAGCGAGTAAACGCCAAAACTAGTGTTAGTGAAAGACTCCCACTTGCAAAATAATTAACGTGAATCTGAATTAGCTATAGGCTCCGTTTGGCACGACGGTGGCGGTCATGAACACGGCGGTAAAACCGTCATTCGTGAACGGGCACCTAAGAAACTTCATCCACTTTTATGTTCAAGTGGATGAAGTTCCTTAGATGGGCGCTCATGAATGACGATTTTACCACCGCGTTCATGACCGTCACACCACTGTACCAAACGGAGTCATAGTCTATGCATAGATCTCCATGCATGCATGCCCAAGCAAGCAAGGTCCAAACTGCCCGGACCCGAGCCAAGTCCATTTACATGGAAATGAAAGGCTAATCTTGACCAAAGTACAATTGTCAGTTCATCCAAAGGGCATGATCATGAATTTATAGCCTCGGTACGTATTAAATATCCAACATCTCGAATATGCAAAACAATATTATTATTAATACTATTATTGTTACTAGGAATTAAAAAGATTTTCCGTGCATACATGCATAGAAGTGAGAAAAAAGCACATTCATGAAAAAAGCACACTACAAGCTGCATGCAGGCATGCTAAGCAGCATAATGCTTCTCCAATCGCATAAACAAATTAATGTAAACCTCCACGTCCATGCCCAGCATACGCGGGGAATGACCCTAAATGGCAGTTGGTGTAAGATGCATAATAAGACGGGCGATAATGGCAAATCACACATTTGCATCTGTAACGGCGGTAGCAGGTGGCTTCAGCAACGTAGCAGCCTGCAACTCTTGACAGTCTTGACATCAGATGTTCGCACACGTCCGGACAGCTGTTACGCCGATAACAATTTTGGCCCCGCAGAGTGGGTAAAATTTCTTCAAAACATCCATGAGAAGTTGTTGGTATCGACAACATCACTCCAATAAATAACATCAGCAACACATAATTAGTTAATTGTTGTGCCAAATACATACCCAACACTAGCTAACTATTAAAAACACACTACTTGTATATATGAATGTAGTATTCCCAGGAAGTAATGTTATATATATTCTCTCTTTTTTTATCGAGCACACCGGAAACTATATATTTAGCACATGCATGCCGTTAATTATTATAACCCATATAAATTTTTTCATTCATATAAATTTTTGCATTTGTTGTGATGAATAAATTTCTTATAACATGTCTTTAATTCTAATAATAAACTTATAATTAGTAGCAAAATATATTTCTTGCAACAGTTCTTGTTTAAATCTCTAAGCAAGAACTACGTACTAACAAATTTTTTTGTTGGTAATTAAAACAATTTTCTTGTTTTTTATTTATAGTTGTCATTTTATAATAAAAAATAATGATTAGTTAATTCATGATATTAATTAAGTCAAAAATAATATTATTTAATATTTAATTTTATTTGATCGAGAATTAATTTTTTTATTTATAATTATAGTCCTTTATTACAATCGTGATTTTCTCATAAATATTAACGCATTTCATTAATCAGTGCGTAAATATTAGAAAATTTTAAATGTCTTTCGCAAACAATCTTAGGTTTTAAATTATTAATAAAAAATCTGAATTATTAATCGTACAGTTTCTTCTTAAATTACTTTCAAGTAAGAGTATGTGAGAGAGGGAGAGCTAGGGAATCAACTCACCGACAAGAATTATGAGTGTTCCTATTGAAATCATTCTTCGGGAAAACTCCATGATCGACTAATTGCTATCGAGTAATACAGAGATATATTGTGTTTGAAAAAGCACAATTAGAAATGCAGGAGATATGTTGTAGTTGAAGAAGCACAATTAGGGATGAATGATTCAATCAACCTAACTTCATTTATATATAGTTGAAACTCTAAAGCACAGGAAGACTTGTTCTATGCTCACCACATCTACACCTTGATTGTACTTTGTTTTCTTCAAATTAATTTGACCTTATATGGGCCTTTTCAAACTACTCACTTTTAACTTGAGCTTTGTTTTTTTTTTGTTTATGGTTCAAACAAGCTTTTTGTCTGGATACTTTCTTTTGTATATTTTTTACTTCATGCAATTCCAACAATTATTGGTTACCTTTGGCACAATTAGGGATGCATGACTCAATCAACCTAACTTCATTCATATATAGTTGAAACTATAAATCATAGGAAGACTTGTTCTATGCTCACCACTCTACAACTTGATTATTGTACTTTTTTTTCAAATTAATTTGGCCTTATATATATATTATTATATATTAACTTTGGTGGAGTGACAAATGATAGGCTAGGCTTGAGCCAGTTCTCGGTTCTTATGACAACGACTTCGCTCTTCAAAAGCTTGAGCCGGGAAATTCACTCGAACGCGAGTCAAAGCCAACCCTGTTGTTAGCTCGAGCTACGCTACTTTGAGAGGAGTACTCGGGGTGGAGTCCGAACGATAGGTTTTGATAATGAGTTGCGACGCGGCGAACTGCACAGGGGTCCTTAGAATTTGATTTTTTTTTTTTCATTTTCTTCGTCTTACTCTAACTCCCTTTGGGGCCTTGGTTTTTTGAGCAAAAACTATTATATATATATATATAAGCTCAAGCTTTTTTAAGCCTAAAAAAGCTTGAGTTGGTCTCCACAATACATGTAGGAATTAGGCAAATAATATATGCAATTTGTATCCAAGAACGAGATCTACAACTTTCATGTTGAACATTTTTCCAAAATGTGCATGGTTTGACCGAAATCTGGCACGAAAGGTTGCGGGCTCGAATTTTGAAATTTATTATTATTATATTCATTTCGAGTCAGCAACATTCAGGCCAGATTCCTGCCAAGCCTTGCAAATTTTGGAAAAATGTTCAACATGAAAGTTGTAGATCTCGTTCTTGGATATAAAATGCATATATTACTTGTCTAATTCCGACGTGTATTGTGGGAGAACCAACTTAAGCTTTTTTAGGCATAAAAAAGCTTGAGCTTATATATGTAATTCTGTGTGTGTATATATATATATATATCTTAACTACTATAAAGGAAATATAAACTCATGACTTCGAAATTATAATAGCCGTCTGATCACGGGTTCATAATTCTGCTACCTTCCGATCGAGTTCAATCAAACTGCACTCTCTCTCGACATTTTACTAGGTCTCCTAAACTTACTACTATGGTGTCCTAAACCTACAGTAGTAGGGTGTCATAAACCTATATTTTTCGTATGGCTCCTACCTACCATTTTACCCTTTTGATTTTGAAATTAAAAACCTGACTAGGTGAAACCCGGTCTGCATATAAAATATGCGTGTAGGGTTTGCATATATCGCCAGCCCGACCTGCTTGCAGTTGCAGTCCAGCCAGCTCTACATACCCGCCCCATCTCAAATTTCAAATAAGCTCTCATATCCCGTTAAACAAGAAAAATATTTTTATTCTCACGATGTGGGATAAAAGGCAAGCATATCAGTTTTGCGCTTGCAGTTATTCGCAGACCTACATTTTTATTTTTATTTTTATTTTTTTAAGCCCTAAATGTATCTTATTTGAAAAAATGATCAACATGAAAGTTGTAGATCTCATCGCTTCTATGCTGATCACTTTTTAATTTCAAGCCGTTTAGGCCCCCGATTTGGGCCCCGAAAAAAACGACATGACTTATAGTTTTGGGGCCCAAATCGGTGGTCTAAACGGCTTCAAATCAAAAGGTGATCAACATGAAAGTTGTAGATCTCGATACGATATACAACTTTTATGTTGATCACTTTTTCAAATAAGATATATTCGGGTCTCAAAACTGAAAAAAACAGAATTTGCGCTGTAAATTTCTAATTTAGCTTCAGTGTATACTTGAAGTCCGTCGGGGGCGGGCGAAGCCCGCCTGTTACTGTCGTGCTTGGTCGTAGGGGCAGAGCCCTGTGTTGAGGGCAGGTGAAGCCCGCCGTGGGGCGGGCAAAGTCTGTCGAGGGATGCGTACTATCGCGCGGGGCACAGGGGCCCCCCTGTGTACAGCATGTCACTCGTGTGTGTGTGTGTACACACACGCGCGCGCGCGCACACACACACATACACACACGAGTGACATGCAATACACATGGTTAATTTGAGAACAATTAATGATTCTCCTCCTTCCCGAAATAAGCCAGGTTCGTTGCAGCTCAATTGGTGATGAGAAGTGAAAGTACTCCATAGTTAAGAGTGCTCGGGCTGGAGTAGTCACGGGATGGGTGACCTCCTGGGAAGTCCACGCGCTGCCGCTTAACTGGCTCAATTCTCATCAAATGGGGACTGCGGTCTCCAACAACCCATTGTGCCATGTTGTGGGACAGAGAGGGGTTGGGGTGCATGGTCTGCAGAACATCTGGTTAGGCTGAACCCTTCCGGTGCCAGCTGGGTCTCGTGTTGGCGGGCCTGGGCCGGGAGGGTGTCGGCGGTCCAGCTGGGTCCCGTGTTGGCGGGCATGGATCGTTACAACTCATACGTATATGTTAAGGGTGCAACCCGCCTTGATGCAGGAGCAGCCCATAACGACACATCGATTTAACTATTCCGCTTGAATGCAGGTGAAGCCCGCAGCGATGCATCGATTTGGCTGGGGCGGGCATAGCCCGCAACGATGCATCGATCTGGCTGGGGAGAGCGAAGCCCACAGCGATGCATCGATCTGGCTGGGGCGGCCGAAGCCCGCAGCGATGCATCGATCTGGCTGGGGCGACCGAAGCCCGCAGTGATGCATCGATCTGGCTGGGGCAGCCGAAGCTCGCAGCGATGCATCGATCTGGATGGGGCGGGCGAAGCCCGCCAATCAGGGGCCGAGTACTGTCGCGCGTAGCATGGGGGGGGCCCCCATGCACTGTCACTCATATATATATATATATATATATAAATTTTGGTGGAGTGACGAACGAATAGAATAGTCCGCAAGTGTCACGGGCAGGATACGCTAGGCTAGTGCCAGTTCCCGGCTCTTACGACAACGACTCTGCTCTTTGAAAGCTTGAGCAAGGAAATTCACTCTAACGAGTCAAAACCAACCATGTTGTTGCATTCTGTCGGAGTCACCCTTGGCGGAGTTCTTTTACCATTCTGGCGGCGCGACAAATCATAGTTTGGGAAGATCCAATGGCGGGGGTTGTATTTGTAACCACTCCGGTTCTCTTATTGCTGGGTATGCCCACTCATATATATATTCCTATATGAATGCACTTATGGCTGAATGTTCGGCGTTACGTGACGGTCTATAACTTTGTACTAGCCTTGGCATTGCTTTGGTTCACATACAGGGAGACTCCAAGGAAGTTTTAGATTGTCTAAACTGTTGAATAGTTCACTAATTGTATGTCAGCACGTATCGTGACCGACTCAATAGTGACCCATTATTAGTGTGTCTACCTATGACATAGCTCCACACTGGAGGTACTATATATAGCAATTCCAAACTTGATGGTAGTACGTAGAAAATAGTTTGAGCGCTCTAACACTCTCAAAGTATAGTTTTGCGCTCAGATTTAGGTTTTTTGTCTCTCGTTCTCTGCATCACGCCGCCGCAGCCGATCGAGGAGAAAAAAGATCTGCACTGCTCGTCGATCAAAAAGGGGAGTTCTCGTCCCCGTTTCCTCTCGTTTCTACGGCAGCCGCTCGAAAGAAGCATCGCGCCGCTAGATCGATGGTTGGAGCCCGCTGTTCTCCAATGAGGAAGCCATCGTTAATTGGAAATAGGAATGTCACGAGCCGCATGTCTCGGAAACTCGCCCAGTATCGTCACTGGGAGAGTGATCAAGCACCGCATTGGGATGGGGCGATTATCAAATCTATACACTGTCCATGTCTCCGGACTGACATGTTCCCTGACGAGCCTTATGCTCTGGAGTGTGGACATGAAAAGAATTTGAACCGAGCTCTCATTGTCTATGGGGATCCTTCTGATGAGGAAGCGGGGGTCCCCGATCCCTGTACTGATGATATGGGGGTCCGGTGCGTCAACCGTAGCCCCCTCAAGTTTTCATTTCTGAAGCGGATGCTGGTATCCTGACGATGCCTGCCTTCTTGTCTCATTGCCCATCTCGGGAGACGAAGAGAACTTGAGCAGAGAGGATGCGGGTCCGGATGATGGTCTCCACCTCTCCTACCGTGGGCTTGGCCCCCCCCCCCCCAGCAATCCCAGACTTGCGGGAGGCAAGTCACTCATCAGCTCTGGTGGAACTGACGCGGACATGACTTTCTTGAGATGGACATGTTGATCGGGAACCGCCCTGCTGCTTGCGCGAGTCTTTCATCTTGCCATTGATGTCATTGGGGAGTACTCCATAGTGTGAGTATGGTTTTCAGAAGTTCATTAGAGTATTGAGAACACCTTTCCCCGCAGATGACGCCAAACTGTTGCGAGCTCGAGTGTTGTCGCGTCTGCTGCCATGTGTGAGAGTGGGTGGGCACGCGAGTTGCCGCGCGCGTGGCTCCGCGTGGGCGCTCGTGCTGCCACACCACTACTGTGCATGGCTGTGGGCGGGCGCGTGCGTCGCTAAGTGCGGGCTTGCGCGCCCTTCTAGCTAGGGTGCAAGCACTGTAGTTTTGGTTGTGGTGGGACCTTGATTTTGGGACTGACTTGGCACGACGAGTAGGTCAAGGTCATGATAAAAAGAGTGTTTGGTTCAACCACGTCAACTTTATGGGGAACTCTGTCACTCTTACCACTGATTCTTCATCTATAAGTTGCCATTTTACTAATTCTTCTTCAATCTGTTGCCATTTGTGGGTGAGTGGGGATAGCAAGAAAATAATCGAATGATGTTAGAGAGTAAAGTTGGAGTCTATCTCATTTTTTTTATTTCTCGTATGACTAATTCTTGTTCTATCCGTTGCCGAGCCGTCTGGCGCGCGGCCTCCGCATGACCGAGCGCCAAGCAGGACATGCATGTCGTGCAGTATCTATCGCGCCGACCGTGCAGCCTCCACCGCACGGCCGAAAACTTGCATGTGCATGGCTTCCGCGCGGCCACAAGAAAATAATCGAACGATGTTAAAGAGTAAAGTTGAAAGTCTATCTCATTTTTTTTATTTCTCTTATGACTAATTCTTCTTCTATCTGTTGTCACTTGTGGGTGAGCCGTCTGGCGCGCGGCCTCTGCATGGCCAAGCGTCAAGCAGGACATGCATGCTGCGCAGCATCTGTCGCGCCGACCGTGCGGCCTCCGCCGCACAGCCGAAAACTTGCATGTGCATGGCTTCCGCGCGGCCACAAGAAAATAATCGAACAATGTTAAAGAGTAAAGTTGAAAGTCTATCTCATTTTTTTATTTCTCTTATGACTAATTCTTCTTCTATCCATTGTCACTTGTGGGTGAGCCGTCAGGCGCGCGGCCTCCGCATGGTCGAGCGCCAAGCAGGACATGCATGTCGCGCAGCATCTGTCGCGTCGATCGTGCGGCCTCCGCCGCACGGCCGAAAACTTGCATGTGCATGGCTTCCGCGCGGCCGAAGGCCCCGCATGCCATGCATGCCACGCAAGTGTGTGGCCTTTGCATGGCCGGAAGCCATGTATGTCACGTGGCATCTGTCGTGCGGCCTCCGCCGCACGGCAGGAGGTGTAACATCCCCCAAACTGCTAGGCCCCTAGAGAATTTTTGTCATGACAAGTCATGACAAAAATAGGATAAGTGACACCGGGCACTAGGATGACCAGTTGAAAGGAGTGAAGAACCCATGGTGTGCACTCAGCCACCATGGGCCACCCTAGTGTAAAGTGGACTGAAAGAGGCTAAAGCACCTTGAGCATCACACATAGCCATGGAGATCCCCCTAGGATGGATCAAGTACACAAAGTGGGCCAAAGAGGCCCCATGAACTTATTAAGATAGGAAGGAATGCATTTTGGTGTGCATATAGCAAATCTTGATGGCCTAGCCTAGGGGTGACCAACAGACTCCAATGAGCCAACCTAACCACACCATGACCCCCATGACCATCCAAGGAGGTGAATAGACCACTAGGGACCCTTGAGGCCAACCAAATTGGTCAAAATGACCAAAAGTCAACTTTAGGCCACCTAGGTCAAACCCCCATAAATGAGGGCAATTGAACTCCAAATGATCAAATTGGACCCACCATCATGTGACAATCTCCCTGGGGGACCTAATGGACCCAAAATCCCCATCCTAGGACCACCAATTTGGGGAAATTGGGTCAATTACTAAAAAGCCCCAAATTGACATGTTAGTACTAAAAACTTAAATAGATCTTCAATTTACCCCTTGTGATCAAATTGATCACCCCTAACACACTTGGGACACTTAGGGAGTCTAAAGTCCCCACATTGGACCCTTGGTGTAAGCCAATTTTGGGGAAATTGGGCAAATTACCAATTTGCCCAAATTATCACTTATACCCTTTATGTTTCAATTGGCCCCAAATTGGCCAAATTAACCTAGCACAACCCTACCTAAACATTAAGGAGAGTAAACAAGGCATAAGAAAACCAAAGTGCACATTCAATTTTGGAGAATTAGGGCAAGATCACCAAAATACCCAAATTGCCCCTATAGGCAAATAAGTGCAATCAAGCCCCATGTGACCCCACCATGGCTCAATTCCTCTTGGAATGGTCCATAGGGTCCAAGACAATAATGTGGGGTAGTAACATTAAGTGGTGTGAGATTGGAGTAAGCCCCAAACCCAAAACCCCCAATTTAGTCTATTTTGATCAAGTGAGCCCAAACCCAACTCAAGCACATTTGACTTAGCCCAACCTTAGACCCATTAGGCTCAACCCCACCTAATCAAGCCTACAAAGGGGCTGATTTAACTTGGACCCAGTTGGGCCCAAGAGGAAGGGTTCACCAAGTGGTGGCCGGCCACCACCAACATGAATTCAAGAGAATTCATGGAGGAGTGGCCACTTGGCCACCACCCCTTAATTCATGGGTAGCTCTCAGTCTCCCCAGGGATTTCCAGCTGAAAAGAGGCTGAGCTGGCTGCTGTTGAGAGGGTGGGGAGGAGAGAGAGAGATCACCTTGCCGGCCACCATAATGGCAAACCCCCCATTCCAATGCAATGCAGCCAAACCTCCTCTCCCCTGGCATCAATTCGAGATCAGGAGTGAATTCCTGATGAGCTGGAGGCCTGCAACTGGCCGGCTGAGAGGTGCAACATAGAGGAAATCGCCACCTTCAATGGTTGTTAACAATAGGAGCACCTCCAACCGAATTGACTCACCCTACTAGCTTCCTGGAGTGGAGAGGAGGAAAAGCCCCAACATTGGAGAGGAAATCGGACTCAAAAATAGGAGAGATCACCATGGGAGCTCAACAAATTTTCGGCCATGGCAAACACGAGCTTCCTTCAACCTCAAGCCAAATCAAGGCAAGTTCCTTTCCCCCTCCATCTGTGCTAGATACTAGATCCATCTAGGAGAGATATCGGGCTCAAATGAGCCCGATCCCATGTGAGATAGTGGGAGTTTTCTCAAGTTTTTCTTCTTGCTCGGGATCGCTGGAGAAGCTATCTCCGGCGGCCGTGTCGCCGCCTGGCGTTAGCCACCACCTCAACGGAGGTGGTGGAGGCAGTGGCCGGCGGTGGTGAGCTATAGGTAGCCAGGAAATGGCAGAGGAAGGTGGCCCAGCGGGATTGAATCTGGGTCGTTGGCGAGCTGGCGAAGACGATGGGTTATATATATATATATAAATATATATATATATATATATATATATATATTATTCATTATATGAAATCTGTCACACTTTCATGTGAATATTCATGCCTAATTTTAAGGCCCTTAGAAGCATTTTTAGGAAAAGTTGCCTGAGATAACTATTGTAGGGCTTGATGTCTAATTTCATTTGAAATTTAAATCAGATCATTTGGATCAAAGTAGGATCCACAGAACTCATTTTAGTAAGGCTGGTCAAAAGAGAAACCAGATCTTTGAATGTGTATAACTTTCAAATGCCAAGTCTGATGAAGCTGAGATTTTGGCCATGCATGCATGTGCCATATACCTAGCTTAGGTTCAAAATCCAGATTTTTAGGAAATTATTTTTCTAAGGTTTTATTCAGAACATGGAAAATAAAATAAATGAAATATTTGGAGTTATATAACTCCAAATGACCCCAAATTTGGGTGTCATGTCTAATTAGACAACATTAGTATAGGGTTAAATTTTGAGAACATTTGGACCTCTGCATGTAGGGTAATTGCTACTTGCATGTCTCTACCCTAGTGTGCTATGGTGTGCCAATAGACAAAATTCTATTTTGTGTTTTCAGACCAAATGGCTTGGAGCTAGCCTTTGAAATTTTGGTCATACTTTCTTTATGACATGACACACCATCTAAGAGGATCTTAGGATTTTTGGGATCAAAATCCTATGTTTTTGGATTAATGTGAATTAGGTCAAATTTTGGTATATATGAAATTTTCATGTCAATAAACTTGTAGAAATTATGGAACTCTGAGGAACCTATTATTAGGCCATGCATGACCTCTGTAAATTTTTGTAGAAAATTTCGGAGGCCTTTCCTTTAGGAAATTACAAAATTACCCCTAGGTCACAAATCTGAATAATAGGATTTCACCGAGCTAAATGCATGAGAAGGTTGTGAAACTATGGAAGATAGTTAGGAATGCAATTATAAATTTTTGGAATTTTTGATAGAATTTTTAGGGACATTTTTCATGTTGAAATACCCTTTATTCATTTTGTCACCCCTTCATGATAAATAGAAATTATGGGTTTATCTTTGCTGGAAAATTTTGATATACTGAAATTAGTGTTTTTATGTTAATATCATACTTCTGTGATTTTATCAGAATTTATTGTGACATGTAGATGGTGGTTGTAGTGTAAACCTTATTGGCACACCACTTGTGGTAAATGAGTATTAGGGACAAATATTCCTTGGAAAATTATGAAACTTAGGCACTGATGTTTTTAGGTCAATATCATACTACTGCAATTTTATCAGAATTTATTGTGACCTGTAGATGATGGTTGTAGTGTAAACCCTTATTGGCACACCACTTTTATTAAATGAATATTATGGACAAATACTCCTTGGAAAATTATGAAACTTAGGCACTGATGTTTTTAGGTCAATATCATACTTCTGTGATTTTATTAGAAATTATTGTGACATGTAGATGGTGGTTGTAGTGTAAACCCTTATTGGCACACCACTTTTATTAAATGAATATTATGGACAAATAATCCTTGGAAAATTATGAAACTTAGGCACTGATATTTTTAGGTCAATATCATAATTCTATGATTTTATCAAAAATTATTGTGACATGTAGATGGTGGTTGTAGTGTAAACCCTTATTGGCACACCACTCGTATTAAATGAATATTATGGACAAATATTCCTTGGAAAATTTTGAAACTTAGGCACCGATGTTTTTAGGTCAATATCATACTACCGTAATTTTATCAGAATTTATTGTGACCTGTAGATGGTGGTTGTAGTGTAAACCCTTATTGGCACACCACTTGCATTAAATGAATATTATGGACAAATAATCCTTGGAAAATTATGAAACTTAGGCACTGATGTTTTTAGGTCAATTTCATACTTCTGTGATTTTATCAGAAATTATTGTGACCTGTAGATGGTGATTGTAGTGTAAATCTTATTGGCACACCACTTGTATTAAATGAGTATTATGGACAAATATTTCTTGGAAAATTATGAAACTTAGGTACTGATTTTTTTAGGTCAATATCATACTACTGTAATTTTATCAAAATTTATTGTGACGTGTAGATGGTGGTGTAGTGTAAACCCTTATTGGCACACCACTTTTATTAAATGAATATTATGGACAAATACTCCTTGGAAATTATGAAACTTAGGCACTGATGTTTTTAGGTCAATATCATACTTCTGTGATTTTATCAGAAATTTTTGCGACCTGTAGATGGTGGTTGTAGTGTAAACCCTTATTGGCACACCACTTTTATTAAATGAATATTATGGACAAATAGTCCTTGGAAAATTATGAAACTTAGGCACTGATGTTTTTAGGTCAATATAATAATTCTGTGATTTTATCAGAATTTTTTGTGACCTGTAGATGGTGGTTGTAGTGTAAACCCTTATTGGCACACCACTTGTATTAAATGAATATTATTGACAAATAATTTTTGGAAAATTATGAAACTTAGACACTGATGTTTTTAGGTCAATATCATACTTCTGTGATTTTATCAGAAATTATTGTGACCTGTAGATGGTGGTTGTAGTGTAAATCCTTATTGGCACACCACTTTTATTAAATGAATATTATGGACAAATAATCCTTGGAAAATTATGAAACTTAGGTACTGATGTTTTTAGGTCAATATCATACTTCTGTGATTTTATCAAAAATTATTGTGGCATGTAGATGGTGGTTGTAGTGTAAACCCTTATTGGCACACCACTTGTATTAAATGAATATTATGGAAAAATACTCCTTGGAAAATTATGAAACTTAGGCACTGATGTTTTTAGGTCAATATCATACTACTGTAATTTTATCGGAATTTATTGTGACCTGTAGATGGTGGCTGTAGTGTAAACCCTTATTGGCACACCACTTGTATTAAATGAATATTATGGATGAATACTCCTTTGAATATTATGAAACTTAGGCATTGAAGTTTTTAGATCAATACTATGCTATTGTGAATTTATCAGAATTTATAGAGATCTGTAGATGGTACATGTTACGTAAAACTTCACTTTCACCCCATCTATTTGAATAGAAATTATGATTAAGGATTTCCTGGAAGAGCATGAATGTAGGATTTGAGGTTGTTCGATCATTACACATTGTGATCCTATGGCAAGAATTGGGAACTCATTAGGACTTGATAGGACCAAGGTTGCATCTTAAGAGTCAAACCTAGTTCAATTATACCTTGGCCTGCAAACAGTAGAAACTGAAAACATAGATTCGGACCCCTTCCTTATGGTCACCACCCCCATAGTTACTGAAGTATCTAGTTGCCTACCCAAATCACCTAGAGGGGGGTGAATAGGTGATCTCTACGTCTTTTGCGGAATTAAAAATTAAACGTAAAGCACAGCACACAAAATTAATCACAGCCACAGATAACACCAGGAATTTATAGTGGTTCCCCGTACTTGGGTACTCCACTGCCGGCCTCGCCAATCTAGCACCACAGCTAGACTTGACTACTCACTAAATCTCGGATCAAGAACGATCCTACAGTCTCGGAGTCAAACTCCTACAAACTCAGAGAGAACCTCTCTTACAACTCGGAGAAAACTTCTCCTACAACTCGGAGAACAACCTCTCCTACAACTCGGAGATAACAACTCCTACAATAGATGATAAAAAGGGTTTGAACAATACTAAACCAGATCTGAATAACAGAAGCGTTTTCTTCCTTCTTCTTGAATGGCTTTTGAGAACGATGAGGAAGAACAACGATCCTTCAAATCTGTCTTTGGCAATTCGAAACGATCCAATAGAGATTGCAGAACCTGAGCATGGATCAATCGAATCCTTCTTGATAGAAATCGGCAACTCCAAAGAGTAGAACGATCTCCAAACGTAGACGACGGCGAGCGGGGCTTTTCTCGTTCTTTTTGATCGGGAGAGAGAGATTAGGGTTAGAACGATTCTAGAACTTCTACTTAAACAATCCAAAAACAATCCTATATATATGGAGAGGAGCAATTAAAGGATTAATCAGCCTTAAAGACGCTCCATATAGCCGTTAGAAACGAAAAGGGGCGATCACGATCCGTCCAGAACAGAGAAAATGAAACAGAAATTTACGGACAGAAGTCTCGAGACATAAGGGATCTCTCGAGACATAGGGGATCTCTCGAGACATGAAACAGAGAGAGCAGGAAAGGGATGTCTCGAGAACTCGATGATCTCTCGAGACATTGCAAAGATTTCAGACTTAAGATCTCTCGAGACAACCACGATCTCTCGAGACATGTCTGATCTCTCGAGACATATCCTTAGGAAAAATTTGTTTTACAAAAATTTCTTTTCTTCTCTTGAACACATGCTGCAGCCGCACTCCAAAGTCTTCAATAGTCTTGAAAAAGAAGTGTACCCCAATAGTGAGATCACACATGAGTCATCACCATGTTTCATATAATGAGGGATTACATTTTATGAAACTGTGTTTGCAGACCCATTGTGACCTGACATTGGCTTACACTTAGCCATGATAATCTGCAAGACAATACTAGAAAAGCATATCAAATACAAAAGCAATTCAATCTTAGTTTAAGGGTGACTTCTCACAAATCAAGGTAATTGTGAAAGCAATTTCCAACAATCTCCCCCTATTTGTAGAAGTCAGAACCCTGTACACTAAGTTGAATTACAGCAGTTAAAGAATAAATATGCTACACTACACAAAGATATAGAAATGAAAAAGTAAAGAACATCAAAACATCAAATATATATATATCTAAATTGAATTGTTCAGAAGACTTGATGTTCACTAAATCAGAATGAAAACAAAATATGTCTTGTCAGCATCATCATCATCATCCTTCAAGACCTCCTTTTCCTCTTTTCTTCTTGTCTGGAGAAAAAGGCATGAGGCTTGGGATGGTAAAACGGAGGCGGATCCGGAGCATCAGAATTATTATAACCAAAAGCTCTGAAATGAATCCTTCGCTTCCTTTGAGCTGTCTCATGTTTTTCCCATTCTTGAGAGCTGTAGCATTCAGATCTGTTCATTTTACCTTCATGAACTAACTTATAGGTTTCAAGAATAATGTCTTTTGAGACTGGGCTCCAGATTTCTGGAAAACTTTTCTCAGCCTTAGCTTTGCACTGACCTGTAGAGCTAGAACTAGGAACTGATCGACTGGCAGAAGAACCTTCACCAAATTTTCTTTTTCTTTTGGTCCCAGCCCTATCTGATTGTTCTTCAACAATAGGAGCCTTCCCAAGTAGTTCTTCTGGCCTTGGAGAAAACTGAGGAACAGGAACATCTGGATCAATTGCCAACTCAGGAAAAATCTGATTATGAAGCCACGTTGCTGTTTTGAATGAATAAGCATTAATATCAGCAACTTGCTTCAACATCCTGGAAGAGAACTGCTCAAACTGAGAATTCCATGAGCTTTGAAGAGCAGAAACGGAGCTTTCAATCAAGTCTGTCATTTGAGCTACTATATTTTCCTCCCCCTTTCTGACTTCTACAGATAGGGTTTGGAGAATATCATCTTTGAACTTTCCGACTTCATCAACAATTTTGAATGTATTGGCTTCAGCCTTGTCAGACACTGATTCTTGAAGCTTTGTCAGTATAACAGTCTGAGTCAACACTGTGCCTACACCTTCAGTTGCATGATCAATTTGCTTGCTCCCTAGGCTCATCAAATCAGAGAGATTTTCATAATTGGATTTTATCTTAGCTAACTCTCTGCCTAGTTCACTTTCAACTGAGGCAATCTTCCTGTGAACAGTTGTCAAAGAATTTTCAAACTGTGCACTCTGCTTCTTGAGCAGTGCTTCAATCTTTCCTAGAAGAGAATCTTCTGCACAACCTAGCTCATCTGGAGCATTCTTGGTTGTGTCAAACTCTGACTCCCCCTCAACATGTACTAGGGGAGGTGACAATTCATGAACTGACATAACATCATCATCTTCTATGTTAAAAACAAAATCAGCACCAGCCCCTGCCTGTTGGCCACTGGGACTGTGCTCTTCAGATACTGGAATGGATTCTGTTGGAGCTGATGAGGATTGACCTTTGGCTTTAGAACGGATTGGCAGCTTGGCACGACTTGAAGCTTTAGAGCGAGTCCGAGATGAAAGTGGAAATGATGTTACGAAGGGTGCTTGATCTTCAGAAGAAGGAACTGGAGTTTCTGCTTCTCTTGCAACTGCAGATTTAAGAGTCTCCCCCTCAGAAGGAGCACCAGCCATTTCCGGCTTCTTGATTCGAATGTCCCATCTCTGCAAGGAGTTGACATCGATCTTCTTAAGGTGATGGATAACTGTACTTTTGGACATGTTAAAAATGGCAGGGTTAAACTGATTTAGAAACAGTGAGATGATCCGGGCAAAGTTAGGAGAATTTATGCAAGCTTTGATATTTGAGAATAAGATTGAGGCCCAGTCTCTCTTCTTTCCAGTAACAATGTCAATCATCAACAGAAACATCTCTTCAGACACATGTCCTTGAGAGCCTGTCTTGCAGAATAGTGCCTTTGAGATAATGTCCAGCAGGAGCTTCCCCACAGCATTCAACTTATTCCTTTTAACTGTAGAAAAGTCTGAATCAAGACCACAGAACCTTGTTGTAGTCAACCAATCATTGTCAACTAGCTCTTCTTCAGCTTCCACTTCAGACAACTGCAAATACTTAGCAAGAGTCTCTGGAGAGACTTTGATTTTGATACCCTTAACGAAAGAGATCAACAAACTTCCTTCTTTGATTGTCTTCACATTGATGAAGAATTCTTCAACCTCATCAAACAAAATCCGGCAAGGATGCTCAAGAACGAAAGAGAGACCGGCGGCATCAAGTAAGCGAAACAGAGACTTGAAATCATCGGATAAGCTCGCAAGACCTGACCGAATAACCTCGTTGCCGACTCCAATTTTCGGATGAGGAGAGGGAGCCATAGCAGCAAGAGGGAGGGAGAGATGCCGACGGAGAGAGATGAAGCGCCAAAAGCCACCGAGAACCACCGAAAACCGCTGAGACGCTGAGTCGAGTCGCGGACGATCACTGCTCGAGAGGGAGACGAAAGGTCGAGGAGGTCTCGGGAGATGATTCGCGTGAACATCAAGTTTCCGATTTCGTATTTATATATATATATTTTGATTTTACGAAAAATAGAAAATTAGAAATAGGAATTAGCGCGTACCTGACGTTTGGGATTCCTTTTTTAAAAAAAAACTTTATGTCTCAAGACATCGGTTATGTCTCGAGAGCTCAGGAGATATTTTCTTCATTGATGTCTCGAGAGATTACCCGTGTCTCGAGACATCACCTTATCTCGAAATCTTCTTCTTGTCTCGAGAAATCCTGCCAGGTCCCGAGACATGACTTGTCATAAGAAAACTTCCTGTCGCCAAGGTTTTGATTGACTTGACCATTACTCCATGTTGAGCATTCCAAGTTCCGTCTTGAAGAAAGAGAACTTGGTCTCATCCAGTGGCTTCGTGAAGATGTCTGCAACTTGCTTATCCGTGAGGACATAACTCAGATTTATGTCACCCTTCTCCACATGCTCCCGGATAAAGTGATATCGTAGCTCGATGTGCTTTGTCCGACTGTGAGAGACTGGATTATTTGCGATAGCAATTGCACTGGAAGAGTCGCAAAACATAGGAATGTCTTTGAACTTCATGTTGGTAGTCTTGAAGTTGATTTCTTATCCAGAGAAGTTGTGCGCAACAACTGCCAGCAGAAATGTATTCCGACTCGGCGGTTGATATTGCAACACAATTCTGCTTCTTGCTGCTCCAGGAAATAAGTCTCCTTCCGAGGAATTGACACGTCCCAGAAGTGCTTTTCCTGTCATCTTTGCTACCTGCAAAGTCTGCATCTAAAAAACCAATTAGTTCGCTATCATTACTTCTTGGGTACCATAAGCCAAGATTTGGTGTGCCTTTAAGATATCTCAAAATTCGCTTTGCAGCAGTGTAGTGAGATTCCTTAGAGTTCACCTAATATCTAGCACAAACACATGTAGAGAACATTATATCAGGTCTACTGGCAGTAAGGTAGAGCAAAGAGCCAATTATGCTTCTGTACTTGGTTTCATCAAAAGGTTTCCCTTTCTCATCCTTGTCCAGAGACGTAGCTGAGCTCATTAGAGTCCTCATAGAGGTTGCACTCTCCATTCCAAATTTCTTAATCAACTCCTTAGTGAACTTTGTCTGAGAAATGAAGATTCCATCTTCAGACTGTTTCACTTGAAGTCCTAAGAAATATTTCAGCTCACCCATACTGCTCATTTCAAATTTCCCTTGCATAAGTTTAGAAAACTTTTTGCAGAGGTTATCATCCGTAGAGCCAAATATGATGTCATCGACATAGATTTGCACTAGCAAAATCTTGCCTTTTACTTCCCTAAGAAATAATGTTTTATCTATCTTTCCTCTTGTGAACTTGTTCTCAAGAAGAAAGTTAGACAGCGTCTCATACCAAGCTCGATGAGCTTGTTTCAAACCATATAAAGCTTTTTGTAATAAATAAACATGATTGGGATGATCAGGATTAACAAAACCTGGGGGTTGTTCAACGTATACTTCCTCTTTAATGTCTCCGTTTAGGAACGCGGATTTGACATCCATTTGATATACGGTGAAACCCTTGAAAGCAGCATAAGCAAGGAAGAGTCTGATCGCTTCGAGCCTTGCTACAGGAGCATACGTCTGATCGAAGTCGATGCCTTCCTCTTGTCTGTATCCTTTAGCTACAAGTCTGGCTTTGTTCTTTATGATTGTTCCTTCTTCATCCAGCTTGTTTCTATACACCCACTTTGTTCCAATGACATTTTTGTCTTTGGGTTTTGGAACAAGTGTCCATACTTTACATCGTTTGAACTGATTTAATTCTTCTTCCATAGCAATTATCCAGGATGGATCTTCATTTGCCTCTTGGAATTTCTTTGGTTCGACCTGCGAAAGAAAACTTAAATGCATATTTTCGTTAATGGTACCTCGTCTTGTTCTTATTCCTTCATGAGGATCTCCTATGATTTGATCAACTGGATGATCCCTCATGTGTCGTAGCCCGAGGTTCCTAGCATGATTTGAACCAATAGGAGTTTCTTCTACTGTTGGAGTATCTTCCTCCACTTGGAGTGGCTCTTCATCAGGATGATCTTCTTCATAGGTTGTTATTGGGGGAATCTTGATGAAGTGTTGAGAATTTTCTTCAACTGGCTGATCCAAGCTTAATTCCTGCAGCTTTGAACCTGTGTCTACAGAAGAAATGCTAGAGGAGCTGCTTTGTAGCATGCTCGTCTCATCAAATACAACATTAATAGATTCTTCAACCACTAGGGTTTTCTTATTAAAAACTCTATATGCCCTACTATGGCTACTATATCCTACAAAAATACCTTCAAAGCTCTTTTCACTAAACTTAGTTTTGTAATGCTTTCCATTATTTAGCACAAAGCATTTACT
The DNA here is from genome assembly GCA_033032865.1 of Dactylorhiza incarnata. Classification (NCBI taxonomy): domain Eukaryota; kingdom Viridiplantae; phylum Streptophyta; class Magnoliopsida; order Asparagales; family Orchidaceae; genus Dactylorhiza; species Dactylorhiza incarnata. Next base: position 10,969,415 of record JAWHQI010000007.1, read on the forward strand.
ACCAAAGATTCGAAAATAAGAAATGGTCGGTTTCTTGCCTTTTAGAAGTTCATAAGGTGTCTTTTCATGGTTTTTGTTTATGAGTGCTCTGTTTTGCACATGGCATGCAGTATTGACAGCTTCAGCCCAGAAATATTCAGGTAGTGAAGAGTCACTCAACATGGTTCTGCAAGCCTCAATAAGTGTTCTATTCTTTCTCTCAGCTACCCCATTTTGTTGTGGAGTTCGAGGAGAGGAAAACTCATGAAAGATACCGAGGCTTTCACAGAATTCTGTCATGGCTCCAGATTCAAATTCTGTACCATGGTCACTTCTGATTTTGACCACCGAACAGTTAAATTCATTCTAGACTTGCCTGACAAAACTAGTGAAAGTGTCAAAGGTATCTGACTTATGTTTCAGAAAGAATACCCAGGCAAAACGAGAGTAATCATATACAATAACCAATGTGTAAGATTTTCCTCCTAAACTTCTAATTTGCAAAGGACCAAACAAATCCATATGAAGCAAGTATAAACACCTGGTTGAATCTTTGCCAATAATGCTCTTAAAGGTAGCTCTTGTTTGTTTGCCTTTTACACATGCATGACAAGGTCTATCTTTAATGCACTTAACATCTGGTGCATCTCGCACTAAGTTTTGAGAAAACAATTTATTAATAGTTTTGAGATTTATATGTGCTAATCTCTTGTGACATTGGTCAACAAGAGATGCACTATCTTTTGCCAAAAGACATACTGGTGTAGAAGATGATATGCAAAGAAAATTTAAACAAAATATGTTTCTACAGCGAATGCCTGATAAAATCGTTTCATGATTTTCAGCCGACTTTATCAAACACTTATCTTTATGAAAATCAACAATGTATCCTTTATCACAAAGTTGACTTATGCTTATCAGATTATGTTGTAATCCTTCCACATAAGCTACATCGGAAAACAATACATTTCCATTAGAAATCATACCATAGCCTTTAGTTATTCCTCTGTCTGAGCCGCCAAAAATAACTTTTGGACCGTTCGCAACTGGAATGTAGTTTTGCAAAAGGCTTCTTATCCCGGTCATATGCCGAGAGCATCCACTGTCCAAGTACCAGATAGGATTTTTATTGGCCTTTGGACATACCTGCAAAAACAAATCATTTTGCCTTAGGAGCCCAAACAGATTTGGGTCCTTGGTCCCGTGTCAGTTGAGCACCACGATGAATGTTAACATTGCGAGTGGTCTGCCTTGCAACGTTCACTTGTGGTCTCCTAGTATACGTTGTATTAAACCAACAATCAACGGCAAAGTGACCAATTTTACCGCATCACCAACAATCGAATCTGTTGTACCTTCTCTTTACACTCTCCTGCTTAACTTTTTGAACATTAGCTCTTGCAGGAGCAGCTCTTTTAGATGAGGATGCCTCATGGGGGCAATACACACAAGGTGGTACTGTCCTCTTCGGCTTTGGTGCAACAGCCTTCACTTTTGGTGCTTTCTTAGCACTCGGACCATGAACAAATGGACCGTACCCTTTCCGATTAATCTCTTGATAGGGTGCTTGAAAAGCACTATCACCAAAGTTCCGGGGAGGAGCCCATTCCTTATGATCATTCACAGGTGAAAAAGGAATTGGTCGTGTGAAATGACCATAGGAACTCTCCAAATCATAAGCATTCGTAGGGAATATGACTCTCTTGAATGCTACAGGCTCTTGATGAGCTTTCCCTTTTTCTTTGGTAGTAGCTTTCTTAGCAACCAGACCATTCTTCTTAGCAATTGTATTTTTTGAAGAATTGCTAGTACTAGCTTCATGCCCTATACCGCTTCCTTTTGCCTTAGTGGTAAAAGTACCAATAATTGGCAGAACAGTTTTAGGTTGAGAGAATGCTTCAATCAACTTCTTCTCAGCCGCAAGTTGTTCCTCCAAGACATTTATCGAATGATCTCTCAGGACAAGAGTCTCTTCCGAGCTTTTGATCTTGTCTTTCAAGGCTTGGACTTCCTCTTTGAGAGAAGAAAGTTCTTCAACTTCTTTTCTCAAGTTAGATTCCATCTCCTTGAGAGCCATGATCTCCTTACCCTGAGTTTTGACAACCTTTCGGCACTTGTCAAAGCTTTGGAGCATTTTGGTATATTGAGACATGAGCTCAGATTCATCGTCTGAGAGGTTATCCTTTTGTTCAGCCGAAGCATAATCAGAATCAGATAGGATAGTGTGATCATTTACCTTTCCGGTGTACGGGGGTGCTTCTTCATCATCAGACATAGCCATCAGACCGAAGTAAGCTTCTTCTTCATCACTCGACTCATCGGAGTCACTGTCGCTCAGAGTTTTGGCTTTCTTAGCGACGAAGCTTCTATCTGATTTCTTCTTTCCATGAGTGGATTTCTTTTCTTCTTTTCTTCCACCTTCTTTCTTTTTGTAGGGACACTCAGCAATTATGTGCCCTGGCTTATTACAACAGTAGCAAATAATGTCAGAAGAAATGTGTTTGTTCTGTTTGGATTTATACCTGTCATTATTGCTTGAGCCCTTCCTGTGATATTCGCCATCACGACGAGAATATTTATGATCTGAGGAAGACGGCTTGTTGTTCATGTGCCTCCGCTTGTTCAGCAGTTTTTTAAACTGACGGGAAATTAAAGAGAACTCCCCATCAGACAGTTCGGAACAGGAGGAGCTGGCTTCCGATTCTTCTTCAATATCAGATTCCTTTTCTCTGATCGGTATCACTGCTTTGCTCTTCTTTGAATTCTCTGCCTTCAAAGCTAAGGTTCTTTCTTTGCTTGAAGCTCGATTTACATCATCTTCAGACTTTCGGATGTTCATTTGTAATTCATGAGACAACAGCTTCCCGAACAGATTTTGAGGTTCTAGACTTGGCAGTTTTCCAAACTCTCTAATAGCAACAATCTTGCTATCCCAGTCTTTCGTTAGAGAACGCAAGAATTTGTCATTTAGTTCACCGTTTGTGAACTCCCTGTCGTAGTTCCTCAGACCATTGACTATTTTGAAGAATCGCTCGTACGCATCAGCAATGCACTCCTTCTTATTCTGCTTAAACGCCTCGTACTCTTGATTAAGTAGAGACCTTCTATCTTCTCTTACCTCATCAGTACCTTCCATTAGAACAATTAAGGATGTCCACATCTCTTTGGCTGATTTGCAGTGAATTAAGTTTTGCAACATGGAATCGTCCACTGCACTTGCAATTATGTTTTTAGCCTTCTTGTCAAGAGCAACAAGAGATATCTCATCCTTAGTCAAATCCATCATTTTCTTAGGTATCTGAACAGTAGGATTTGTTGACGAAGCGGTCATTGGCACATGGGGACCTTCTTCCACGACTTGGAAGATTCTGGGATCTGCAGCTTCCATATAAAAACGGACTCTTTCCTTCCACATAGGAAAGTTGGCCTTGGTGCAGATGGGCAATTTCAGAGAGGATTCCTTGACTCTATCCATGGCTTGCTAGCAACTAGAAGGATGAATCCTGTTCAAGGTGTTAACCTAGCAACGAACAGCGACCCTCTGATACCAATTGAAGTATCTAGTTGCCTACCCAAATCACCTAGAGGGGGGTGAATAGGTGATCTCTACGTCTTTTGCGGAATTAAAAATTAAACGTAAAGCACAGCACACAAAATTAATCACAGCCACAGATAACACCAGGAATTTATAGTGGTTCCCCGTACTTGGGTACTCCACTGCCGGCCTCGCCAATCTAGCACCACAGCTAGACTTGACTACTCACTAAATCTCGGATCAAGAACGATCCTACAGTCTCGGAGTCAAACTCCTACAAACTCAGAGAGAACCTCTCTTACAACTCGGAGAAAACTTCTCCTACAACTCGGAGAACAACCTCTCATACAACTCGGAGATAACAACTCCTACAATAGATGATAAAAAGGGTTTGAACAATACTAAACCAGATCTGAATAACAGAAGCGTTTTCTTCCTTCTTCTTGAATGGCTTTTGAGAACGATGAGGAAGAACAACGATCCTTCAAATCTGTCTTTGGCAATTCGAAACGATCCAATAGAGATTGCAGAACCTGAGCATGGATCAATCGAATCCTTCTTGATAGAAATCGGCAACTCCAAAGAGTAGAACGATCTCCAAACGTAGACGACGGCGAGCGGCGCTTTTCTCGTTCTTTTTGATCGGGAGAGAGAGATTAGGGTTAGAACGATTCTAGAACTTCTACTTAAACAATCCAAAAACAATCCTATATATATGGAGAGGAGCAATTAAAGGATTAATCAGCCTTAAAGACGCTCCATATAGCCGTTAGAAACGAAAAGGGGCGATCACGATCCGTCCAGAACAGAGAAAACGAAACAGAAATTTACGGACAGAAGTCTCGAGACATAAGGGATCTCTCGAGACATAGGGGATCTCTCGAGACATGAAACAGAGAGAGCAGGAAAGGGATGTCTCGAGAACTCGATGATCTCTCGAGACATTGCAAAGATTTCAGACTTAAGATCTCTCGAGACAACCACGATCTCTCGAGACATGTCTGATCTCTCGAGACATATCCTTAGGAAAAATTTGTTTTACAAAAATTTCTTTTCTTCTCTTGAACACATGCTGCAGCCGCACTCCAAAGTCTTCAATAGTCTTGAAAAAGAAGTGTACCCCAATAGTGAGATCACACATGAGTCATCACCATGTTTCATATAATGAGGGATTACATTTTATGAAACTGTGTTTGCAGACCCATTGTGACCTGACATTGGCTTACACTTAGCCATGATAATCTGCAAGACAATACTAGAAAAGCATATCAAATACAAAAGCAATTCAATCTTAGTTTAAGGGTGACTTCTCACAAATCAAGGTAATTGTGAAAGCAATTTCCAACAGTTACTAACTCTAAGAGAATTGCAGATGCCCAATTAGGTTGAAGGATTAATCACCAAGGGCAGTCATCGGAAATAAAGTCGGGGTGCGTTTAGTAAAACTATCAATTCAAGAATTTGACAAAGACCTATTAGGGGAGGCGAAGGAGGACTTAGCAAGAAGTGAAAATTGTGATTGAGAGATAACACAAGGAAATAGTCGGTCACTAGGAATGACATGGTTCGGTATTTAATAGAACATCGACACATGTCTGCCCGAGTCAAATGGTAATCCACCCTAGGATTTTAGAGCAATTGGAGAGCAAATGGGCATACAAGAATGGGTAGCAACTAAATAAAATAAATATCCTGGAAAGGGGGATTTGGGCTTCAGTCACCATCACATTCCATAGTACCGTTGCGAGCCTTTCACCGGGCAATCCATGGGAAGTCCAGGATTCACCCCAAGCTGCTAAGGTCAACTAAAAATAGACAAGAGTAGTAAAGTAGGAGAACTTGAAACATAATCTCCCTCCAAAATTTGGAAAGGAACAAAATAAGGATTGGGATTGTCCTGCGAGCGGTAGGCTCGGGTTATAAGGAAGGACTGTGATAGTCCTACGAGCGGTAGGCTCGGGTTATAAGGAAGGACTGTGATAGTCCTGCGAGCGGTAGGCTCGGGTTATAAGGAAGGACTGTGATAGTCCTGCGAGCGGTAGGCTCGGGTTAAAAGGAATAAGGATTGGGATAGTCCTGCGAGCGGTAGGCTCGGGTTATAAGGAAGAACTGTGATAGCCCTGCGAGCAGTAGGCTCGGCTTATAAGGAAGGGTTGTGATAGTCCTACGAGCGGTAGGCTCGGGTTAAAAGGAATAAGGACTTGGATAGTCCTGCGAGCGGTAGGCTCGGGTTATAAGGAAGGACTGGGATAGTCCTGCGAGCGGTAGGCTCGGGTTATAAGGAAGGACTGGGATAGTCCTGCGAGCGGTAGACTCGGGTCGAAAGGAATAAGGACTGGGATAGTCCTGCGAGTGGTAGGCTCGGGTTATAAGGAAGGACTGGGATAGTCCTTCGAGCGGTAGGCTCGGGTTATAAGGAAGGACTGGGATAGTCCTGCGAGCGGTAGGCTCGGGTTATAAGGAAGGACTGGGATAGTCCAACGAGCGGTAGGCTCGTAGTTTGAATAAAGAATGGTGTATTCTAGCGAGCGGTAGACTCGTAGTTTAAATATAAGACTGGTGTAGTCTATCGAGCGGTAGGCTCGTAGTTTAAATATAAGACTGGTGTAGTCTAGCGAGCGATAGACTCGTAGTTTAAATATATGACTGGTGTAGTCGAATAAGCGGTGGGCTCGTAGCTTAAATATAAGACTGGTGTAGTCTAGCGAGTGGTAGGCTCGTAGTTTAAATATAAGACTGGTGTAGTCTAGCGAGCGGTAGACTCGTAGTTTAAATATAAGACGAGTGTAGTCAAGCGAGCGGTAGACCCTGCTTTGCCGCAAAACCCTTTCGCCGCTGGGTTCGCTCCATGTCGCTTTCTAATGTGCGAGCGGCTTCGACCAACTCATTAAATCCTGCGTTCTTTAAGGCTATCACAGGCTGCCTTAAATTCTCTCTCAGACCTTGATAGAAGAGATTGTCCCTCTCTTCATCGTCGGCCATAGTCGTTCCCGCATAACGACCCAACCGAGTGAACTCCTGCAGATACTCGTCCACTATATTCTCACGCTGCACCAAATGCAAGAACTGCTGCAGTGCTAACCTCATCGAAGACGGAATGTAACGCTTGAGTAAGGCATTCCCGAACTCCTCCGTGGACGGAATGCACCCAAGGAAATGGAGACCGATGTGATTCACCCACCACAGCTTCGCATCGCCCTCTAACATGAAGCTCGCGAAGTGGGACTGCCTCTCCGCTGGGGTTTCTGTTGCCTTCAAAAGTTCATGGATCCTCGAAAGCCAATCTTCGGCATCCGTTGGAGTGCCAACTCCCTTGAATGTCGGAGGATGGAAACTCAAGAAGTACTTCATAAATCGATCGCTCATCACATAAGCTCTCTCCGCTAAAGGCTATGCTTGCCTCACTCCAACCTCTGGTGTATCTGGTGTAGCCGCCGGAGTAACAGGAGTCGTAACCTGCACCACAGGCATCGGAACCCGTGGCATCGCCGCAGTTTGAGCCGCTACCATTGCTTCCGCTAGCATGCGACAGAAGTCAACCGGGGACATGCCCATATTCATGAGGCCCGGAGCAGTAGCACTGCTTCCCGAAGGATCATCTTGCCTTCTCGATGTCCCCACATCATCGCCAACATCCTAGCATAAGCAAGGAAAAAAGAAGACTCATCAAATTCTACTCGCGAGACTCGAACACAGGGATACTCAAGATCCTGCACAATACTCCTATGTGGACAACCTCTTTACGCGATCCGAATACACTAGACCTCGCACGAATACGAAACCTAGCTCTGATACCAAATTGTAACACCTCCCCTGTAATGACTATATAATATAGGTCCGGCCGAGACCCCATAGCATATAACCGCCACAGCTTCGGTATTAAAAGATGATATAACTACCCAACTCAAAACTCAGATAACACAGCAGAAAAAAAAACTAAGAAACACAGAGATTGTCCACAACTACATAGGAGTAAAACCGGCCTTAAGGCTTTACACAACCAGTATCCAAGTCATCAAATATTCAACACAAATAAGAAATCCCAATAAGGGGAAAAGCTAGCTTCCCTAAGCTACCTCGGCATGCAAGCCGGAAATAACAAAAGAAAAGTACATAAAAACAGGAAAGCTAAGTAAACACTTCATGAAGCTTTAGATCTTTTTGGTCGGCGAGCTGGGTCCGGCCTGCGATCCTTGGCCTGCATTCAAATCACAAAGAGCGGTAAACGAGGGTCAGCTATGGCTGACCACAAACGGTGTAACAACACCCCTCCTCCCGGTCGTCCTAGCGGACCCCGGGGAACCACATCACCCTTCCAGTCAGCACTTCGTATATACATGTATATAAATAAAAGCAACATAAACAACAGGCATGAGTGTCACAACCATCATCCACGTTTCTATGTTGAGCAAGTAATAAAAGGGGCCTACAAATATAATATGAATGCAACCCGGGTTTCACCCAAGGCACCCTAAAGCATATGAATCTAACACATCATCATACATCAACAGCACAACCACGGGGTACTCGACATTTCCCCCAAAGGGCATCGTAGCCCAAGGCCAAGAGCTCACACTGTGACCCACCGCGCCTGGCCCGCCATGCCATCGGGCTTGTCTGACAGCTCACTTGCTCTTGCCGCCAACATTATGCACAGCACAACCACGGGGTACTCAACACTTCCCCCAAAGGGCATCGTAGCCCAAGGCCAAGAGCTCACGCTGTGACCCACCGTGCCTGGCCCACCATGCCATCGGGCTTGTCTGACAGCTCACATGCTCTTGCCAGTCAACACCGAAGGGACTTGTCTTGCCGGGACACTCTCCACACGTGAATTCCAGCATTCACGGGATAGCCAGCCGACCGGAAAGACCAAGTCGCACCTTCGCACATCACTAGGCATCACACGCCTCATAACCCGCACATTATTTCCCCGCCCGAAAACCAACATTCATTAACATACGAAACTACAAGGGCATCACGACGACGAGTTCACCGTATTCGGATTTCTAGCAAAACCCCTAAAATGCTCGTCAATCAACATCACCGAATCGGACCAACGGTCGCGAATCCGGCTTCAACCACAATGCCTAATCCATTAACGGGGCGGATTTCTAGTGCAAATCATGTCGGGGACGGACTCAATCAACCCGATGGTTCCTCTTGAACCAAGGCGACCCGGATCCCTCTCACTCGACGGAACCGGTGCCAAAATGCAGAAAATAAAGAGGAAAAAGGGATGCCATGAACGCATCCTAAAGACCGGGAGAAGAAATGTCGTTACCTTTTGAGATTTCCTCCTAGCCATGGGAAACTTGCAAAAGAATGGAGGAGAAGAAGCGCCTCGACGTCCCCTACGCGCTGCCGGTCTTGGATCGGCGAACGGAGCTCCGAAGCTCCAACAATGGCGGGATCTAGCTCTCTTCCTCCTCCAAACCCCCTCTCTCTCTCTTAAGCCCTCAAAACCCAAAATGATAAGAAATGAAGAGGGAAAACCCTCTCAACCCTAATTAGACCCCTCCCATGAACTCATTTGAGCCGTTAGATCAAGATCTAGACCAAACGGACGCCCAGATTTCCCTATTTACGGATCTGGTTCCGTCAGCTACCGCACACGGTCGAACGCACGACCGTGCGTTATTAAACAGAAGAAACAGCAGCGCCCATGCATTTTACTCGCGCACGGTCGAACGCACGACCATGCGTAAAAACGCACGATCAAAGTTGGAACACTATTTTGCCAGCCGAAGAGCACGCACGGTCGGATCGATCGTGCGTCAAGAAAAACGCACGATCGTGCGTTAACTCTCAGATCAGCAAAACTGGGGTGTTACATATCCTCACTTAGTCATATTTTTATGACTAAGCCCGTCGTCAAATTTTGTAGGTAACCGACGTGACTTTGGATACGCACAACCAAATGAACTGAATATGGTAGGACAGAAAAGATTCGGCGAATAAATCAAGGTATGAGAGTAAATTTCTTATTATGTGTTTTTTTATTTTGTATTCACTAGCCGTACTTCAGCCTAGGACTCATGTTATGAACATAGCTAAGTTACAGAAGTATGTATGGTCTAAATAGGGGCCTCACACAGGCGACCCAGGAAGGAGGCGCAGGAGAAAGAGGATGAGCAAGCCATTCACGTGCGAGTGCTGTTTCCCAGCCCGTCGAGTGTTCGCTACCCAGGCGAGGAGACCGGGCGAGCACCCCGGCTCACCAACCAGGGTCAGGGAGTCTGTTCTGTGAGCTGATTCTCTCAGCCCCTATTCCGGAGGGATTCACGAAGCCCGTCATGTTCCACTACACAGGCAAGGATGATCCCCTCCAGCATCTCCAGTGGTTTGAGGACATCGTCTTTATCAGGCAGATGACGGACGCGTTCAAGTGCAAGCTGTTATTTGTATCCTTCGAGGGGAAGGCGAGAGACTGGTTCTACCAGCTCCCTCCCAAGACCATATACAGTTTCGAAGACCTCTGTCGGAGTTTCCTATTACGGTTCGCCACGTCGAAGAAAAGGAAGAAGGGGGCCGAGACTCTCTTTCTGATCCAACAGAAGGTCGAAGAGTCATTGGGAAGCTACATGGATCGGTTCCAGGAAGTGGTCCTCCTAGTCCACGAGGTGCCAGGACACACCCTGCAACTGGCCTTCACCCTTGAACTGCGGCAAGGGATGTTCAAGATGGGACTTGCCCGAGATCCCCCTCTGTCGTATGAAGAATTGATAGAGCGGGCGGGGAGAGAGATCGAGAGGGAGGCCACCAACAACGCTTTCGTGGCGAAGTTGGCCAAGTGGGCCGGAGGAGAAGAGAAGGGAGGAGGAGGATCCCAGCAGCGGGAGATGAGAAGAAGGGAAGTTGGCCAAGTGGACCTCCGTCCGAGTTTCCTATTGCGTGTAAATTTTCGATTTACACGCACTAGATCGGAACCTAGCACTGATACCACTGTTGGGTTTTCTTTGAACAATACTTCAAATGCACGCAGCGGAAAATACGAACAAGAACAACCCAAAAGAACTAAAGGATCTTACGATTTCATGAATCAAGAAATATGAAAGATAACAACAACGAAATACCTTAAGGGGATTGAGTCAATACTCAACCAAGATGCTCCAAGAAGAAATCTCGAAGACAACCTCTGAGTCTCAAGCGCTGAAATCGATCGGCGCCTCTACGGAAGTCCATACGAGTGAAGAAGAACCCTAACTCCTTACCGCACAAGAAGTAGGTCGGAGAAGAAGAAGATCCCTCTTGGTCTTCCACGGACTGCTAGATCCGATGACAGGAAGAGGCGGCGTCGGGTTGCGGAATCAAGATCGTCGGAACGCTTTCGTAGTTCTTCTAAGAGTCGCGCAAAGGCAAAACTGTTTTAGGGTATAAATCGGGTTATATTTATACCAGGCGAAAAACAAGATAACCGCAGACCCATGACTTGCATCGGAGTAAACACAGAATTCGTCGAGTGATCATGAATTCGTCGAGTAAACGCAGAATTCGTCGAGTGATCATGAATTCGTCTAGTAAACTGAATTCTACGAGTGATCATGAATTCGTCGAGTAAACCTGAATTCGTCGAGTGATCATGAATTCGTCGAGTAAACCTGAAGTAAATGTCGTCGAGACATTCTCGACGACTCGTCTCGAAATCTTGCCAACATGCTCCATACAATATTTGCAATACCTGTGAAACATTCAGTTGACTCGACTCAACTCCAATAGGTCATAGGATTGGTCCTTCACTCATATCCAATATGAGTAAGGCCAATACAATTATTCCTCCAACTTTTCCAAACACTCTTGTGTGTGATCTCATAGGCTCATATCGCGTTGGCAGTGAGACTAAATGCTTGATCGCTTCCAGATGCGTATGCTAATAGCCACTTGCGTAGTACTACTAACAACTGTCTTTGTAAATATGCTTAAAATATCTTATTATTATTTGCACACTCAAGCAGCGTCCACACGGGTTGTACAATTAGCAAAATAATCACATTAGTGCATAAAAAATAAAAAAATATACAACAAAATAGATAAACGGAATAAGTAAATTACCTGCCAATAGAACAAGTGAATGTTCAAAGAAAACTACGTTGAAACAATTAAACAATAATTTGCAAACTCTTGAGTATGAACAAAGTTATGTCTCAAGTTGAATCAATCACAAACAATCCTCGAATATATAGTTTGATGCATGATAGTGATCATGTATGACTTCTAGACATCAACAAAATATCCTGAGTTGAGATCGAAAGAGACTCGTGTGGTTCCGTTGGGACCAGAATCGAAGGGTGCGCTGCGAAGTTTTGCTCAGCCGAAGATTAGACGCCGACAGCTTTCGATTGTGCAATGGAGGGAGGAGCTCAGTGTGCTCTGTGGCGAGGACTAGAGTATGATTAGACAAAAGATAGAAGATCATGAACTAGATTTTTCTCACGGCAATAATTGTATATGGCCAATCATTTAATTTCAGAAAAAATGTATTATAGAATACAAAAATCAATAGAAAGCCTTTAGGGTGTATTTTCCCAAACCCTATCATTTTAAAGTGTCTCAAGTGACAAAATTAAAAATATGAGAGGCAATGTGCAAATAAAGGCTATTTAAAGATACAAAGTACAAATATTTGATTTCGTCCTGACTTGGTTTCTATCATCGAAAACTGATTAGTTCAGAAAATTAACAATCATATTAAAGTGTCGAGTCTCAAGTGACAAAATTAAAAATATGAGAGGCAATGTGCAAATAAAGGCTATTTAAAGATACAAAGTGACAAATATTTGATTTCTTCCTGAATTGGTTTCTATCATCGAAAACTGATTAGTTCAGAAAATTAACAATCATATTTTTCTTAAAAATACATTTTTTTCTTCTTAAAATTACATATTTTTTCTTAACTTCGGTATAATTATGCCCCATTTTAAAATGTTTTTTCTTAGAAAAATTCATTTTGGGTGCGTAGATAAAAAATTTAATGAGTAGGGTCAGACTTTGACTTCCTCTAGCTTAAAATTGAAAGTCTCCATCTTTTCGGAGATATTTTTTTCGATGTGCAAGTAATCAAAATTCTGTCTCACCGAGAGGAATCCAAATCTATTACTCATTTTTGCAAAATTCTTTGCAGCCCCTAATTTTGAATGAGAATGAGTATTCTATACTTTTTTGGTAAAGCAGTATGGGCAATATGATTGTTATTAAAAAGTAAAATACTGGCCAATTTTAAGGACCGGAATCGGCTTAATGTTCAAGAACATAAGCTCTATTTGGTACAGCTCTGAGTGTTGTATTGATTAAAGTTAGTGAACACTCAGATCTTGCTTTTGTAACCGTGCTCAAATTTAGGTTCAAAATGAGATATTTTTGGCGGTGGCAGTCCCAACGCTGTCGTGCAAACCGGTGTACATTGACGGATACTTACCGCACTCGGCGTAAAATTCTGATCCCCCACCCCGTCCCTCAGTGCAGTTTTCGACAGTGGAAGGGGGAATGATGTTGTCCATGTTTGGTTCGGCAAAGTGTGTTTATCAATAATTTTAAAACCGAACCGTCCGGTCAGACCGGTCCAACTGTAAACCGGCTCACAGGCTAGTCCTAACATTCTTCCCTGAAAATCGCTTCAGCTACGAACTTCTTTGAGCCTCATAGGCCTCGTTTGTTGTTGTTGGTCGAAAATGAGCTATTAGAAATGAAGTTTGAGACAAAAATGTTTTTGGAAAATGCAAACTATTCGAAAAGCAGTGCATAAAAACTGTTTGTTAACATGTAGGTCAAAATATGCACTATGGACGATCTACTTAGCTATTTAGATGATTGATCAGTCAAAATAAAAAACAAAACATTGCTACCATGGTTACTAAATTATGTGAACTTTATATTATGTTGTGAACTTTGAACTTCATCTCATGCTGTGAAATTCATATATAGTTTGTTTCTTATTAATTAAAAATGCAATTTATGTGTGCATACAATTGAACAAATGAATTCTTTAATTCAAATTCTTACGATTCAATTTTGTTGATCAAATTCACGCTAATTCCAATTCCCATGGGAGTTGGAATTGGACTGAATGTGTGTTAAAATCAGGCTATATCCAATTCCAATTCATTTTGACATGTGGCTAAAAGTATGGCTGCCACAAAAGATAAAGATTTGCTAAGACAATATGTACTTGTCAACCAACATAGGAAGAATAACAAAGCGCCCACGATAAAAGGGTAAAAAATCAGTAGAAGATATTTCAAACGCTTTAAACTATGTGTTGAAATGATTTTTCAGGTGAAGGAACTCTATCCACTTCTTTGTTCAAAATTGGCATTTTTTCTTTGCGACGGTCATAACAATTGTCGTGTCAAATACATGTGATGTTATTGTACAAACTCATCTGAACAAAAACGTTGCGACAAACAGATCCTTAATGGTGATATAATGGAAGCTTCGGTGTAGGTAATTCTGAGCGGACTTCTACCATGATATGCGTGATTTGGCAGCGTGGAACATCATTCATCCGTTATGAGGAGTTATAATAAGATTTGATTTACCATTTAGGCTCCGTTTGGCGTGACGGTGGCAGTTATGAATTGTTGTTCGTGAACGCATGACCTCACCTAAGAAAACTCATCACTTTTAACTTTTATGTGATGAACTAAATTCTTGGTGGCAGTCGTAACAGTTGTCATGCCAAAAATATATTCTACGATAGTGGCATTTTCGTCCAAACTCACCGGAGTAAAAACACAGCGTAAAGCAGAACCTTAATAAAAAGGATTAGGCTCCTACACAGTGATATGAGAATTTCCGAGCAATGTCATGCTTAATATGATCCACGAAACTTAAATTCAACAGCATCCAATAGTATTTTAACCTTGCAAGAATGCATATTAAGCATGGCACTGATTACCACAACAAAGAGACATTAAATGGAAATTATGCTCTTATAACACATAGGCAAAAGTGTCAAATCAGTCCCCAACATTTGGGGTCATTTGAAATCAGTCCCAACTTTTAAAAAGTTTGAAATTAATCTCTAACATAAGGTTTTGAGAACCGGAACGGAGATCGAACCGGTGAGATCAAAGATTCAAGGTCCGACCGGTTCGACCGGTCGGACCGGGGTCGGACCGGGGTCGAACCGTGACGTCATATTAATGTATTATAATTATTTATACATTTACATTATTAATTTAATACACTTTAAAAGTGCAAAATTATAAAACAAAGTAACAAACTATAGAATCATTAAAGCAAAAATGAAAACAATATATCATAAAAGTTAAAACTTAAAAGTTAAAACACAACATTAGATACTAACGTTTTGTGACATTGTCACATAAAATGATTGTCAGCAGCTCGTATACCTGCAGACGGATAACAATCGGGTCAGTTACTCAGTTTCACTCCAAGAATTGGAAGGATATATATTATATACATAAAAAGCATGTGCAAATAAAAATTGTGTATGACTGTATGGTCATCATTCATCAATGAAGATTGTGTGAACTTGGAATGCTGCAGAACCGACGAAAACACAATGGGTGTATACTGTATAGACGGAGGTTTTGGTTATTATAAAATTATGCTACCATAATTCATAAAGAAGATGCTTAAATCTTAATTGCTTAGTTTCATATTAGAAAACATAAATCAATAAAATTATGCTACCATAATTCATAAAGAAGCGGTGGCCGGTGGGGGAACAGCTATAAAAAATTAAAAACCCTTCCGTTTCAAAAGTGGGAACTGGGAAGTGAAAGTGAACAGCTATAAAAAATTAAAAATTAAAAAATAAAAAGTAAAAAACTAAAAACCTCAAATTATTACCGAAGAACGAACTGGAGCGGTGGCCGGTGGGGGCGTGGGGCTGCTCTGCGAGGAATAAGGAACTGGAGCGGTGGCCGGTGGGGGCGTGGAGCTGCTCTGCGAGGAAGAACACGAACTGGAGCGGTGAGGGCGTGTAGCTGCTCTACGAAGAAGAAGAAGAGGAAGAACACCAAGTCGCCAACAGCCGTAAAAACAATCCGTAAAAACTAAAAGGTTAAAAACTAAACCCTAGGTTATTATCTATCTGGCCACCGTTGGATGAAATCAGAGGGCCTAAAATCCGCCCGCCCGGTTATGGGGAACCGGCCACGGTTTCCGGTTTCCCGGTCAAACCGGCCGGTTCGCCGGTTCCGAGGCGGTTCAACAGCGTAGCGGGCAGGATAGCTTGACCGGACCGGCTGGGGATCCGGTCGGCGGTCCGACCGGTCCGACCGGCCGGTCCGGTCCGGTTTCCTAAAGCTTGCTCTAACACTTCAAACTTTTTCTAAATAGGTCCTATTTAGCATTTCCGTCTACATAGTTAACAGAATCTGCTTAAATAGGATGTTTATTAGGTATAATTTTATTTTAGGCTGATTTTAAATAGTTATTTTATTTTCCTCAAAACGCTTTTTTTTCTTCTTCGAAACGTTATTTTAATTTGGCAGCCTCTTAATTTCTAGTAGGAATTAAACCTAGGTTTTCCGTCGGTTTCTCCTGCACCGATCGACCTCCTCCTCCTCTAGCATGCGTCGATCGACGGCCTCCCCCAACCTCGGCTTTCCCTGAGCTATTCGCCGGCCTCCGCCTCCTCCAGCACTTGCCCCGACCTCCGCCTCCTCCAGCACTTGCCCCGACCTCCGCCTCCTCCAACAGTTGCCCCGACCTCTGCATCCTCCAGCATTTGCCACGACCTTCACCTCCTCCGACGTCATCAAGCACGTCGAGATCCGGTAGTTAATAAAATCAAATAAAGTAAAATTGCATAAGCATTAATAAAATCAAATTTTATTAATGCATAAGCATTAATAAAATCAAATTTTATTAATGCATAAGCATTAATAAAATCAACTCAGCAATTAAAAAAATGTCAACAGAGGAGAAAATTAAAAAAAAAATCTTACTCATCAATTAAAAATCTAATTATGAATTTAAACATCCAACTAAACAGATTATGTTACCTTTGTGACGAAAAAAGTGAAATAGGACTTATTTCAAACAATTTGGAAAGGTTGGGGACCAATTTCAAACAATCCAAACTATAGGGACTGATTTCAAATGACCCCCAAACATTGGTGACTAATTTGAGAGTTGTCTAACACATATTGTGCAACCTGTATTCGGCGAGTAGATTCGTAAGGCTGGGCGAGTAGACAAACACCCTTCGGCGAGTAGATCCCCGACGGTCTTGCCCGCCCAAGGTAGAAGAAGCGAGTGCACCTTCCCCCGTCGAGCCCTGCGTACCAAGCTCCATCTCACCCGGGGGCGAGGCGAGTTGGCCTGGTCTAAGGCGAGAGCACCTTAGGAGAACCTACCCTGGGCGAGTAGGACTATACCTAGACGTTTTGACCAGTCTCAGGGAGGGAGCGAGGCGAGTACGGACCGACCCGACTCATCAGCCATCGTTCACTATCCGCAGACCAGCATGGGTTGCGGTTAATATATGCGAAAATGCGCGAGGAGCTGTTCGCAGACCATTTTGGTCTGCATCTAGTAATTTGGTTAAGGCGGAGGAAGCTATCCGCAGAGCTTTTTGGACCATTTTGCCCTTTAAAGAGTTTGCCTATAAATAAGACTCATTAAGTCTCAGATCAGCACAAATCCACCCCCCTTTGAGAGTCTGTGTTTTCTTCCTTGTGTTGTCTGTGACAGGCTCAGCTTCTGGTTTTAGGGAGGGGAAATCGAGTGAGATTTCCGGGTTAGTGGCGGGACCTCCTCGCTGCAGCCAGTGGGTCATTCCTAGGAAGCTACCTATCAACCGGTGAGGGCCAGTTCTTAGCTTGAAATAATTAGACCTAGGGATTCGACGAAGAGAGAAGTAACTCAAGCTACTACCCAAGTCTCGAACATAGTTGGACCGGTATCCGGGTTCCAACATTTTTGGTGCGGTGAGTGTGGACTGTAGCAAGAGAAGAAAATCTCATCTGACGATCCCATGACTGAACGTGACGAGCCAGGAACCGGCCAGGGGAACTCGCTACCTTTGAGCGAGTTCGTGACCAAGAATGTCTTCGAGCAGTACATGAAGTCGATGGAGGATACCATCAGGGGGCTACTCATGCCTCGCACCGAGGCAGGAGCACCTTCCCCTGTCGCGGCTGCCTCGCCCGCTGAGGCGGGACCGAGTCAGCGCCTCGGCAAGGAGATGCTCCTCGAAGATGAAGACCAGCCGCTCCGCGCGCGAGTGCTCTTCGCAAGCCCGACGGAGACTCGCCAGTCGGAGGGCGAGTACGACCGAGTTCTTACTCTTCGCCAACTCGCCCCTCCTAGTCTGTTCTGCGAGTTGGTGTTGTCTGTCCCCCATTCCTACAGGGTTCACGGAACCCACCATGAATTTTTTACTCCGGAAAAGATGACCCCATCAAGCATCTGCAATGGTTCGAGGATATGGTCTCCATCAAGCCAATGACGGACGCCTTCAAGTGCCGGCTGTTC
Organism: Dactylorhiza incarnata; assembly: GCA_033032865.1. NCBI lineage: Eukaryota > Viridiplantae > Streptophyta > Magnoliopsida > Asparagales > Orchidaceae > Dactylorhiza > Dactylorhiza incarnata. The sequence goes on from JAWHQI010000007.1 coordinate 10,987,377, forward strand.
GCCATAACGTTCCAGGAAAAGGCCCGAGACTGGTTCCACCTGTTGTCTGCGGGAAGCATCTACGGCTTCGAAGACCTGCGCAGAAGTTATCTGCTTCGCTTTTCTACTTCCAAGAAGAGGAGTGAGGGCTCGGAGGACCTCTTTCTTATCAAGCAAAGACCCCAGGAGATGCTCGGGTCATACCTTGATCGCTTCCAGGAGGAGATCCTCCTATTCCAGGAGGTCTCTGGGCACACGTTGATCTTGGCATTCAAGCTTGGACTGCAGCCAGGGTTTTTCAAGATGGAGATCACGCGCAATCCCCCCTGTCATTCGAGGAACTGGTCGATCGGGCCGCGAGGCAGATCGAGGGGGAGGCAACCAGCCTGGAGTTTGTGGCCAAGTTAGCTAGGTTGGAGGGAGGAGAGAAGGATGGAGATGGAAGCGGCCGGCGTGAGACCAAGAAGAGGGATGAGCCGAGAAGGCGAGAAGAAGGAGTGTCCCGGGAGAACAGGGACCAGCGGAATCAGGAGAGGAGTTTCCAGTCCCTGCCTCGCCGACCAGCCTGGAGACCCGCAGGAGGAGGATACCAAGGGAGACAGGGAGGGAGATACTCCCCGGAGCGGCGAGACCGTTGCCGTTCTCCCGAGCGGAGGCAGAGGCAGTGGAGGCAGAACCAAGCGCCGACAAGGGAAGCGAATGTGATCAGGAGGGGACGAGGACGAGGAAGGGAAGCAAGGCCGCGACCGCCTCGAGGTGGAGAGGAGCATCAGGAAATGCCCTACTACGACTTCCACCAGGTGGAGGGCCATGCGACGACCACATGCCCTGAGTTCTTGGAGTTGAGGAGAGGAGCTGGAGGAGCACGGGAGGGGCATCAGGAGCGAGAAGGAGGAGGAATGTTGGGATCGAGGGGGAGGAGTTCCCGCCCCAAGGAGGTGTGAGGATCGGGGAGATCTTGGAGCCCATGGAGGGATAGGCGTTATCCACGGAGGAGCAGGGTTAGAGGCAACCCGGAAGGGGAGCCTCAACGCCGTGTACCGTAAGGGTGTGGCCTTCGCCTCCCAGACTCCACCACCGTCGGGTGAAATCACTTTCTCGGAGGAAGACATGCTGGGGAATGAAAATCCCTTTTCTGATGCGGTGGTGATCAAAGCCGCGGTGGAGAACTACACGGTCTCCCGCATCCTTGTAGACAACGGGAGTTCCGTCAATGTGGTCTTCAAGAAGGCGTTTGACACCATGAAAGTGGAAGAGAAGAGAGTCACCGCGACTGAGGGACCGCTCTTCGGCTTCTCTGGAGAAAGAAAGGAGGTAGAGGGAGGAGTAGAGATGGTTGTGACGTTGGGGGGTACTACCAAGTGCTGCAGGTTCGTCATCGTTGACGCTCCCAGCAGCTACAATGCCATCTTTGGCAGGCCACTTATCAGTGCCTACAAGTGTGTACCCTCTTCATATCACCAGTGTCTGAAGTACAATCAAGGAGGGCTGCAGATCAGGATCCGGAGCGACCCCAAAGTAGCAAGGCAGTGCTATCTCAACGCAGTCAACACGATCAGTTGGAAGGAGGAGGCCAGGTGGTTGATCAGGTGATGGAAGAAATTGCAAGGCTGGAGGCAGCCGAGGAGGTGGAGGAGAAGGAGATCCTATCTGAAGGCGGGAGGCAGGGAAAGGTGAAGATCGGCGGGGAGCTGGAAGAGGAAGACTAGGAGAAGATTATGTCCTGCATCCAGAGGAATGCGGACATCTTCGCGTGGAGCACAGCCGATATGCCAGTCATCGACGCAGACGTCGCCTGCCATCATCTCAACTTGGATAAAGGAGTCCATCCCATCCAATAAAAGAAGAGGGCAACCGCCACCACCCTGGCCGAGCCCATCAGGGAGGAGGTCAGGAAGCTGCTGGAGGCAGGGTTTGTGTCGGAGATTCAGTACCCAGGCTGGGTCTCCAATGTTGTAATGGTGAAGAAGGGGGGAGGGGAAGTGGCGTATGTGTATTGACTTTTCTATCCTTAATATAGCTTGCCCCAAGGATTGCTACCCCTTGCCTAGAATCGATGAGCTAGTAGACTCGGCCATCGAGTTCCTTGTCATGAATATTTTAGATGCTTTTTTTGGTTATCATCAAATCCGCATGCACCCACACGACGTAAAAAACATTTCTTTCATCACCAACAACGGATGCTATAGTTATAAAATGATGTCCTTCGGACTTAAAAACGCAGGAGCCACTTACCAAAGAATAATGGACTGGGTGTTCAAGGAGCAAATGGGGCGAAACCTGGAGGTCTACGTCGATGATCTCACGGTGAAAAGCAAGAGCGTACATAGAGGAACACCTTCGTAACCTAGAAGAGACCTTCGCCACACTTCGGAAGTATAAGATGAGGCTGAATCCGGCCAAGTGTGTTTTTGGGGCCGGAAAGAGAAAATTCTTGGACCACCTCTTGACCCCGACGGGAGTAGAGCCAAACCCCGATAAAGTTAAGGTAATCATAGAGATGGAGGCACCCAGAAACACCAAAGAGGTTCAGCGCCTGACGGGCCGTCTGGTCGGGCTGAGCCAGTTCCTCTCCAGGGCCGTGGAGAAGTGCTCACCTTTCTTCAAAACCCTCCGGGACCACAAGAAGTTCAAGTGGTCTACGGAGTGTCAAGGGGCCTTTGAGAGCCTAAAGCTCCAGTTGGCTCAGTCACCCTTGTTGCAAGGGCCTAGAGAAGGAGACGACCTCTTCTTATACGTCGGGGTGGGGATGGAAGCGGTAAGTTCGGTCCTAGTCGGCGAGGAAGGAAAGCGGCAACTCCACATTTACTATGTAAGTCGGGTCCAGCGAAAGGCTGAACTACGCTACCCCATCCTGGAGAAGCTGGCGTTTGCCTTGATAGTCTCAGCTCGAAGACTCCGACCCTACTTTCAGGCCCATCTGATCAAGGTAGTGACTGGTCATCCTCTCCACAGCGTTCTAGAAGGGATGGAATATTTAGGAAGACTATCCAAATAGTCGGTGGAACTCAGCGAGTTCGACGTCACGTACGTCCCTCGACTGGCCATAAAATCCCAAGCAGTGGCGGACTTCCTGGTCGACTACACCGTGGAGGTAGGTGAGGAGGAAGCGGCCTAGCGAATGGCTTGGGAAATGTTCATGGATGGAGCATCAGGGAAGAGTTAGTGCGGGGGAGGCGTCATCCTGATCAACCCCCAGGGCACTAAGATCGAGCAGGCCATCAATATCCATTTCCCTGTCACCAACAATCAGGCGGAGTATGAGGCCATCATCGCAGGGCTTCATCTAGCGCGGGAACTGGGGGTTCATGACATAAGAGTCCACTCCGACTCTATTGTGGTCGCCTCCCAGATCCGAGGAGAGTTCGAAGCAAGGGAGACGATGTTGCAACGCTACCTGGTAAAGGTCAAGTGCTTGGTGGGCTCCTTCAAATCCTTCTCCATACAACACATCTTGAGGGAGGAGAACGCCCAAGCAGACCGACTGGCCAAATACGGCCCCACGGTCGGAGGAACAGCCACGAGTTTGTTTCAGCCCTCTATCGAGGAAGGTGAGATGATGGACATCGATCAGCCTCGTCGTGGATGGACCCTCTTCTTACTTTCTTGACCACGAGCAAGCTGCCTGCCGATGTTCAGGACAAGAGGTGGTTCACGTACAAGTCAGCTTATTATTTACTAATTGATGGGGTACTTTACAGGAAGACTCTTTCCGATCCCCTGGCGAGATGCCTGTCCGAGGAGGAAGCCTCCCGGGTCTTGGAGGAGATTCATACAGGCGAGTGCGGAAGTCACTCGGGGAGCCGAACCCTGGAGAAGAGAGTGCTCCGAGCAGGGTACTTCTGTCCTACCATCAGGAAGGGCACAGATGAGTTCGCAAAGAGGTGCTCAAAATGCCAACTCTACGCCCCGCTCCATTTGCAACCAGCCCAGCGGCTCCGATCGATCACCACCCCCTGGCCCTTCGCCATTTGGGGAATGGACTTGATTGGATCGTTCCCCCCGACGAGTGGGCAGAGGAGGTATCTCCTGGTGATGATCGATTATTTCTCCAAGTGGATGAAGGTGAAGGCCATGGCCAAAACAACCTCCTTAGTGGTGAAGAACTTCATTTGGGGGGAGATCATATGTAGACACGGTCTGCCCCTCGCCATCGTCACCAACAACAGTCCACAGTTCGTGAGCCTTGAACTCGCGGACTTCTGTAGCCAACTTGGCATCGATTTCCGCTTCGCCTCGGTCCATCATCCAAGGAGCAACGGCCAGGTGGAGGCGGCCAACAAAATTATCGTCAACCTGCTCAAGAAGAAGGTGGAAAACCTGAAGGGAAACTGGGTGGAGCAGCTCCCCTCAGTCCTTTGGGCCCTGAGGAGTACCCCCACCACAGGGACCGGTGAAACACCATTCAAACTATCACATGGCTCGGAGGCTCTCATCCCGATTGAGTACGAGGTCCGAAGCCCTAGGGTGGTGGCAGCAGAAGACGGAGACGAGGGGTGGAGACTTGAGAATGAAGATGCACAATGACTTGCCTTGGATTTTGTGGAAGAGCTTCGCGACCAGGCCACGATCCGCCAGGAGAAAATCAAGCGAAGGATGGAAAAGCACTTTGACAAGCATGTCTGAGTCAAGAAATTCGGCAAAGGAGACTTGGTTCTCAAAAAGGTGGACGACGCGGGGAGATCTGCAGCAGTAGGTAAACTCCACCCCAATTGGGAAGGCCCCTACATTGTCTTCGAGGTATTAAAAACAGGCGGGTACCGTCTGCAAAATGTTGAGGGTGAACTCCTAGGAAACACTTGGAGTGGAGACGACTTGAAACGTTTCTACTCCTAATATCAATGTCATATCTTGTTCATTTTTGTTATGCTAAAACAAAACGATAACATTTTTCGTTATAAACTAGTAGCGCTTCACCACTTGGATGGCAGGTACCGAGCAATGAGCCCCTTCAATGTCCTCGAGCAGAGAGTTGTCGTAGACCAGGCCGTAGCACTGGGCTCCTCCCCTGCAGTCTGGCTACTTGCCCCTTCGAGTGAGTTCTGTGTCCTCGAGCAGAGAGTTGTCGTAGACCAGGCCGTAGCACTGGGCTCCTCCCCGGCAGGCTGGCTACTTGCCCCCTCGAGTGAGTTTTATGTCCTCGAGCAGAGAGTTGCCGTAGACCAGGTCGTAGCATTGGGCTCCTCCCCTGCAGGCTGGCTACTTGCCCCTCGAGTGAATTCTATGTCCTCGAGCAGAGAGTTGTTGTAGACCAGGCCGTAGCACTGGGCTCCTCCCCTGCAGCTAGCTACTTGCCCCCTTGAGTGAGTTCTATGTCCTCGAGCAGAGAGTTGTTGTTGTTTATGGGGTGTCTACTTTAATCACCTAGAGGGGGGTGAATAGGATTTTCTTTTTATATAACCCCCCTTAAGGGTTTTCTTGCTACCTGGTTAATAGATCTAAGAAATGAAGAGCAAACCACAGAAAGCAGACACAAGATCTATAGAGGTTCCTCAAGACGGGGTGTCTTGAGTAGTCATCTTTCCCTCTCCGCCTACCCAGCAGTGTACTAGGCTCGGCAAACGCCGCGAAAAACTTCAGGCCCTCAAGCCTTACACCTCGGACCCGCAAGTCCCAACAGCCTAGGCCCGCAAGCCCCTACTGCCCCTGAGCCCGCAAGCTCGACACTCAGGCCCTCAAGCCCTACAACACGGACCCGCAAGTCCAAACAGCCTGGGCCCGCAAGCCCCTACTGCCCCCTAGCCCGCAAGCTCGACAGATCGCACTCGCAAGCGCACTGCCCTGGCCCTCAAGCTTCGCAGCTCTCCAGCCCTCAAGCTAGACAAATTGGCCCGCAAGCCTTACAAGAAAATACAGTAAAGAAAACTGTCTCTTCTGCCTGATGTTGAATTGCGACTTTGCCTAATGGAGATCGACTTCTTAGGCTGATGGAGATCGGCTTCTTGAGTTGAAGAGGATGCTTCAGATCTGATCTTTTCAGCACAACTCCTTCTTCACTCCCTTCACATAACCGGATGATGAACGGCTTCTTATCAGTCGATGAAGATGACTGATTCTTCAGAGAACACTTGATTATTGTACTCTCCTTTTTCCTTTTCTTCTCCGCAGAAAGATTGTTCAAATGTAGCGGCGGGATACTTTTTCGCTCTTGTGTTCTTGAGAGTTCTTAGGGCACCCTTCGTTCCCTTTTATAGAACAGAGAACACTGCACAACGGTCACAATCAATGTCCATTTCTGTCAGACGCCCAATTCAAAAGAGCATGCGCTCATAGCTCTATTCCTTAGGTGCACGCGTTGATTGGACAATCAGGCGGCGCATTAATTGTTGACATCACGTCTGCAAGATTTGAATTCTGTCTTGAAGATATTTGTATCATTACGACGACAAGCTGTCTCTGACTTTGTCGTCGCGATCTTCTTTCTCTGACAGTATCGTCGTGAGCTTCCTTCTTGCATCATGTCGTCGTAATCATATGTTCTCTCGACGACATGAGTTCCACACGACGATGTCCTGTGCCATCTCTGCGTTCGACGAACAGCATTCTGCGATCGACGAACTTGGCATCCTTCGTTCGACAATAGGCATGTCTAAGCGTTCGACGAATACTTTGCTTCTCAGCGGCTACTGCTCTGCCCGTCATTACGACGACAAGCACGCATTGTCGACGATATTGCCCATTCTTTTTGACGATATGTGCTTAGTAAAATAACTAAGGTACATAACATATTGTCGATTCCTGTAAGCATGAACTAGATGGAATGTCAAATACAAAGTGAAATATTCTTGACTTGTTGACTTCTTCAAATCAGGAATCATGTGAGCAGGATTCCCAACAATCTCCCCATATTTGAAGAAGTCAGAATCTCAATTCAAGACTACATTCACTTGACAGTAATTATTATAAGCTTGCATATAAGGGTTTACTTATCTTTTGCTAAACATATGAGTATATCAATCTTGTGGCTCCCCCTAGATTCGATGCCTCCTCTTTTGTGTCTCCCCTTCTCCTTGACATCTTTGCTTCCCCTATCTTTGAGGTCTTCTTGAGCATCTTAGTATTGAGCATATTGATGTCATTCTCCCCCTTTCTGACTTCTTTCCTCCACTTGAGATTTTCTTGAGTGAGTGACTCCCCCTAGATGTGCTAACACCCCTTGGATTGACATGGGGTTAGGATTTCTTTAGTCCAGAGTTGACCCTGGATCCCTTATAGTCCATTAGCCTTGTGTGCTGCTGATTGGCTAAGTGGACTTCCCTGCAAAACGGATTTAAAATCCCTTAGGAACCCAAGATAACTTGGCTCCTAGGTTCTTGTTAGCCCAATAAGAAATTCTTGTACTTACCTCAGCCGCTCCGGAAGGTTTCTTCTTTGTACTGGGCACACTAGAGTTGTACCAACAGTCAATGGCAAAGTGTCCTGTTTTTTCACAGCACCAGCAGTCAAACCTGTTGTATCTTCCCTTCTGTCTGACTGTATGAGCAGGGGTTCTTTGTGTGCGAACGACTGAATGATGCAAAGAAGGTGAACTGTGCTGATGGTGGGCATGATTTTTATTGTTGTCGACCACAGTTATCCTTCTAGAGTCAGTCCTTTTTAAGGATTTCTTCTCTTCTCTGAGCTCAACATGTTTTTGTCTCCTCACACCTTTCTGGGGCTCTTTGTAGATTCTAGGCATGATCTTGGATTTGAAGGAGCTTGCAACAGGCATCACTTCAGTGGCAAGCTTATCCTCCACCCTTTTGGTGTTGTCATTCTTGACCTTCATGACATTGACCTTCAGCGGCTGCATTTTATCCTTATTCAGAAGAACTACTTCTCTGGTGAGTGAGTGGCACAACTCCTTGCTTTCAATCAGTGCCTTCAGAGTTTTCCCAAATTTGTCTATCAAGTCCTTTTTGAGTTGACAAAACTCTGCACTCTCTAGAGTTAGCTTTTCTGCTTTCTGTGATAGATCAAGTTTCTTGCTTGAAGAGAGGAGATTTTTGCATCCTGCTGCTTGCACAACATCTTGAGAGTCTTGACCTCTTCTAGAAGATCATTGTAAAATTTTGACCAGTCATCATCGCTGGAAGAGCTTAACTCCAAATCTGAGTCGGAGGTAGAAAGAGGAGCTCTTATGTGCTTGGGACAAGCCTCATCCTGATGACTCTCTTCTTCTGACGCAGATGAGATGGTCAATCTAGGCTCATCCTGATGACTTTCTTCTTCTGACGTAGAAGAGACGGTAAATCTAGGCTCATCCTGATGACTCTCTTCTTCTGACGCAGATAAGACGGTCAATCCAAACTCATTCTGATGACTCTCTTCTTGAGATCCTTCCATAAGGACAGATAGGGAGTTCCACATCTCTTTTGTTGTCATGTAGTGAGCCATTCTCTGGAACGTGGAGATATTAACTGCACCAGCAATAATGTCTTTAGCTTTCTTATCCATGTTGTCTAGGATTTTCTTGGACATTGTCTGAGAGAAATAAGCCCCTTCTTGAACAACTCCGAACATTCTAGGATCTATTGCCTCCATGAATATTCCTACTCTTACTTTCCATAGGGCAAAGTTCTCTCTGGAGCATTCAGCTATTCTTGATTCCATAGCCTAAGGTACTAAGACACCCACTGGCAGATCTGTTCAAGCGGTTAAACTTTTCTTTGAACAACCTGGCTTTGATACCACTTGTTGTTTATGGGGTGTCTACTTTAATCACCTAGAGGGGGGGGGGTGAATAGAATTTTCTTTTTATATAACCCCCTTAAGGGTTTTCTTGCTACATGGTTAATAGATCTAAGAAATGAAGAGCAAACCACAGAAAGCAGACACAAGATCTATAGAGGTTCCTCAAGACGGGGTGTCTTGAGTAGTCTTCTTTCCCTCTCCGCCTACCCAGCAGTGTGCTAGGCTCGGCAAACGCCGCCAAAAACTTCAGGCCCTCAAGCCTTACACCTCGGACCCGCAAGTCCCAACAGCCTAGGCCCGCAAGCCCCTACTGCCCCCGAGCCCGCAAGCTCGACACTCAGGCCCTCAAGCCCTACAACACGGACCCGCAAGTCCAAACAGCCTGGGCCCGCAAGCCCCTACTGCCCCCAAGCCCGCAAGCTCGACAGATCGCACCCGCAAGCGCACTGCCCTAGCCCTCAAGCCTCGCAGCTCTCCAGCCCTCAAGCTAGACAAATTGGCCCGCAAGCCTTACAAGAAAATACAGTAAAGAAAACTATCTCTTCTGCCTGATGTTGAATGGCGACTTAGCCTGATGGAGATCGGCTTCTTAGCCTGATGGAGATCGACTTCTTGAGTTGAAGAGGATGCTTCAGATCTGATCTTTTCAGCACGACTCCTTCTTCACTCCCTTCACATAGCCGGATGATGAACGGCTTCCTATCAGTCGATGAAGATGACTGATTCTTCAGAGAACACTTGATTATTGTTCTCTCCTTTTTCCTTTTCTTCTCCGCAGAAAGATTGTTCAAATGTAGCAGCGGGATAATTTTTCGCTCTTGTGTTCTTGAGAGTTCCTAGGGCACCCTTCGTTCCCTTTTATAGAACAGAGAACACTACTCAACGGTCACAATCAATGTCCATTTCTGTCAGACGCCCAATTCAAAAGAACACGCGCTCATAACTCTATTCCTTAGGTACACGCGTTGATTGGACAATCAGGCGGCGCATTAATTGCTGACATCGCGTCTGCAAGATTTGAATTCTATCTTGAAGATATTTGTTTCATTACGACGACAAGCTGTCTCTGACTTTGTCGTCGCGATCTTCTTTCTCTGACAGTATCGTCGTGAGCTTTCTTCTTGCATCATGTCGTTGTAATCATATGTTCTCTCGACGACATGAGTTCCACATGACGATGTCATGTGCCATCTCTGCGTTCGACGAACAGCATTCTGCGATCGACGAACTTGGCATCCTTCGTTCGACGATCGCCATGTCTAAGCGTTCGACGAATACTTTGCTTCTCAGCGGCTGCTGCTCTGCCCGTCATTACGACGACAAGCGCGCATTGTCGACGATATCGCCCGTTCTTTTCGACGATATGTACTTAGTAAAATAACTAAGGTACATAATATATTGTCGATTCCTGTAAGCATGAACTAGATGGAATGTCAAATACAAAGTGAAGTATTCTTGACTTGTTGACTTCTTCAAATCAGGAATCATGTGAGCAGGATTCCCAACAGTTGTCGTAGACCAGGACGTGGCACGGGGCTCCTCCTCTACAGGCTGGCTACTTGCCCCCTCGAGTGAGTTCTATGTCCTTGAGCAGAGAGTTGTCGTAGACCAGGCCGTAGCACCGGGCTCCTCCCCTGCAGGCTGGCAACTTGCCCTCTCGAGTGAGTTCTGTATCCTCGAGCAGAGAGTTGCCGTAGACCAGGCCATAGCACTGGGCTCCTCCCCGGCAGGCTGGCTACTAGCCCCCTCGAGTGAGTTCTATGCCCTCGAGCAGAGAGTTGTCGTAGACCAGGCCGTAGCATTGGGCTCCTCCCCTGCAGGCCGGCTACTTGCCCCCTCGAGTGAGCCCCAAACTCTACTAAATGCTAACCCCAAAAAGAAATTTCACAAGGGAAGAGGACGTGAGGCGAGTATCGTAAATCTCCTAGACTCGTGACCATCAAAATTACTCGTCTATTCGCTAACCATCTCGCGAGAATTCCTAACGAAAGAAGGCGAGAACCCGGTGGCGAGAAGCACGCTCCAACCGCCTCACACTTCGCGAAGGCATAAACAAACGGGCACCTGATCAAGGCGAGAAAGCTCTCGCGCAAGTCCTCATCACGAGCGAGTACCCCCTATGCGTGAATACGCCGCATAGGCAAGCGCATCGCGAAAAATAAACACGTCAGACAGATTTACGACAATGAAAGAGGAAAGATCAAGCAGATTGAAATATGGAGAGTACGCGGAAAATATTCCTACAGGAAGGAGAGTATTATTACAAGGCTTAGGAAATAGGAAAGCGAGTTATTCGCCCTGGTCATCCTCTTCCGATTCGCCGGGCGAGCCGTCGCTTGGAGTTCTCGCTGGGATGAGGTTCACCGCCTCGCGGTATAACTCCGGGAGATGGTCTGCGAGATCGACTTGGGCCCCCTCCGCGGTAAGAAGGAACCGCCGCCGGAGTCGCTCCCGTGTGAATGTCGCCGTCTTGATAGCCAACTGCCTGCGCGTCTCGGCAACCTGAGCCGAGGTGAAATGAAGGAGTTGTGGAGCTGTGGACGACTCCCCTCTGCTGGGATGGCGGAGCTCAGCTATCTCTGATTCTGCCTCGACAAGGCGAGTCCCCAGGTAGTTTTCTTCCCACTGCGAGGCGGCCAGCTGTGCCTCCAACTCAGAGACCCTCGTCACCAGCGCGGCGGTGGATTCCTGCATTAGAAAAGGTCAGGCAACAAAGTCGGCCAGCGAGTAGGAAGGAAGCGAATAAGGATACACACCTCGGGGGGAGCGGCCTCCTTAGTCTTGAACCCGGCAAGTTCTTCCTCCGCTGCCGCCATTTTCTTCTCCAGCTCCCTATGGGCGGCGCCCAGTTCACGAAGCCGCCTGTTCGATTGAAGCCCCCGTCGCGCAGTCTGGTGAGCCAGCTCGACGGTGCGGAGGGCGGAGCGGCTGGTGAGGTTGTCTAGCTCGCGGATAGAAGCCTCCGCGAGCACTTAGGCGTCTTCGCGACCATATAACCCGTAGAGCAGGTTATACGCCTGGTCGCCTACCTCCTCGAAATCCTCCCAAGAGGGGAGGAACGAGCTCACCAGGATCCTATTCGCCCCGTGGTCTCATATCAGCAGCGGGTTACCTTTAGAGTCCTCGCTTCTCATCCCCAACCCAAAATTCATGTGGGACGAGGGTTCTGGAGGCGGGCTCGCCGGAGGGCGAGAAGAGCTCCTCGTCTTCTGCTTCTTTCGCCTTGGCTCGCTGGCCTAGGCGGTCTCGGGTTCAACTCGACCCTTCCCCTTGTCAGTTGGCAGGGGCGTTCCATTGTCCACCGGAATCACCGCCCCTTCGAGGACCCCCTCGGGGTGGGACTCGCTTGATCGACGTCGCGAGGCGTCGCAAGGGGGGCGAATGGGGATGGCGCGCTCACCTGCAAGGAAATATGACTATTAACTGTGATCCCAACCAAGAGCAGAGGCTCTGGGAGGGGGAGCGCGGCGAGTACTACCCAGGACTTACCCGCTGCAGGATTCATGAAGGCGAGCTGATTCACGCCTCGCCGCAAAAAGACCACGTCCATGACCTTGTCCTTCAGGAAAAGGTACAAGTCCAACGCCTCCCCTTTCAGGCGAGGCGGCCTGTACTCCGTCTCTGCCTTCTGGATTGGGGCGAAGGGAGTGTTCCCGAAGTCGCCTCGCACCATGATAAATTTATTGGTCCAGTGATGGACCTTGTTGAGCGTCTCGGCGACCTTGACGCACATGCAGGTGAAGAACAGGGTGTCGTCGCTAGTCGCCTTCAAGGTCAGGACCTTGCGGAAAGCAGAAAGGTTGAACTCGATCTTCTCCTCGCGCAGGTAGCAGGCATAGGCGACCAAGACACTGATCGCGTTGGGGTTGACCTGCGCGGGGATCATCCCGAAGTATCGGAGGACCTGGTGCACCTCAGGCCATAGGGGCAGCCTCAACCCCACCTGGAAATGGGCCAAAGGGATGGAGAGTTCCCCGTCATAGAGCGTGTTGAGGAACTCACCGGGGGCTGGCCGCCTCGCTGTATAGCCAGGTGGCAGGTAGCGGTTCTCAACGTCCGCCAGCTCCTTGCCCAGGGTCTGCGAGCTGGGGAAGTTATGCGCTCGGAATTTGCGGACGCAGAAGGCGCGCCCGTCCTCGGATGGATCTTTCACCATGGCAGGCAGCGAGTAGGTAGGAAGGGGTCTTGCAGGCAAGATTCAAAAAAGGTGCTTAAGGGGGGAATGGAAACGTACCCACCCACTCCGGAGGACCCTCTATTTATAGACCCCGCCCCTCCCCGGTCTGGTCGCGCGCGAACAAAACAACTACCTATGTGAGTACGCCTAGGCGAGTAACTAGTTCAACAGTGCGCGGATGAAAGACAACGAACCTAGCATAAAAGAAACACGCAGTGCGAGTATGAAAAGCGTTCAACAAAAATTCTCTAAGCGCATAGAGCGAGTGCACAAAAGACATACAAAAATATCGCCTACACATTACAGGGACCCGGGAGGTCGCGAGTGCTTTTACATGTTGAGCGTCAAAATAATGATAATAATAATGAAATACATCAAAAGGGGTATACAGCCTAAGAGGCTCTGTCGCGGACCGCGACCCATGCGGCATACGCGCTGGGGATGGCGAGCTCTCCATGTAATGTCGCGAGCTGCTCGCAGGTCTTCGCGGGCCTGCTCCAGACTCTCCTCACTTTGTCTGATGTGGTCCTCGTCTCGACGGATGTGTTCTTCTAGTAAGGAGGCCTCGCCCACGGTGCCGGCCACCTGCGCGAAGTGGTGGAGATCATCTTCGGTCGCTTGCTGGCGAGTCTCCACCTCGTACAACCTCGCCTCCAGGTCAGTCACCCTGTCAAAGAGGTCGTCTTCGCCCTGCACCTGCTGTTGAAATTCCTCCACTTCAGAGAGGCGGTCCCCGAGGTCAACCGATCGCTCGTTCACCTCAGCGGGCGTCACGGACATCAGAAAAGAATCGTGGGCTCGAAGGACAGCAATCAAGCGAGCCCACGACCCCTCATTAAAGCCCGGCGGGTCCGCGAGTAGCTCCCTCAAAGGAGTAGAAGCCGCAGGCGGTGGCGACCCTGGCAACGAGTTCGTCGATGGCGGACGGCTGGAAGATGAAGACCCCCGGCTATCTGAAAGGAAGCAGACAACGAGGATGAGTAACAGAAAGGAAAGATGCTACAAGGCAAGAGAGGCGAGTACCCGCGTGAGTATTGTTTCCTTCTTGACGTTGAGGCGGATCTTCTCGCAGCCCCCCTGTAGAGGCAGACAAGTGGAGGACCGCGCCAGTCCCCTCGGATAGGGAGCCTATCACCAAAGATTTTTCCCCGTTAGTTGGGCGGGCAGGTTGGCCTACCCCAGACTACTAAGGAGGCGACTGCAAGGGAGGAGCAGGGAGGGCCAAAACCTGCCCTGGGACCGAGGAGGACGCGGTCCCTAGACCCGCCGACAGCATCGCGCCGAGTTGACCAGGCTGAACTAAGCGAGTAGGAAGCGCTGCAGATAATGAAAGGTCAGGACAGATTCAGCCTAGTTAGGCGAGGAGTTAGTACCCTTACCAGGTGTTACGACGGGACGAACTGAAGGAAGCAGTGGGGCACCCAGATCTGCTGGAGGTAACCTCCCCTCCTCGAGCCCACCCGTGTGATTTCGACCTCGCCCTCGCCCTGCCGACGAGATAAGTCGGTGTTGAGCTCTTCATGGATTGGCGAGGTAATCACTCTTCCAAGCAAGGGTCCGCATCTAGCCGTAGATTCTGGATCTGTGGAGGATTTCTCGCGTGGCTCAGGGTCGGCTCTCTTCCGCTTGGACTTCTTCTTCCTCGCGGAACCAGGAGGGCGAGGCGTCAGGAACTCTCTAATGATGTCGAGGACGGCGGCAACCTCAAGCTCGTCATCAGCGAGCCCCCGGTTGACGGCCGCGGAAGACTCCCCTTGGAGGACATTTCAGCATATAGGATGGAAGGCGCACCCCCACACTATTTATAGAGGAAGGCCCGGTCAGCGCGCTGTCTCGCCGAAAAGGGGGTTGAACTTTTCTTTCCGACCTCTAATGAGCTCGCAAAGAGCGAGGATTGTGTGCAACCCGTATTCGGTGAGTAGATTCATAAGGCTGGGCGAGTAGACAAACACCCTTCGGCGAGTAGATCCCCGACGGTCTTGCCCGCCCAAGGTAGAAGAAGCGAGTACACCTTCCCCCGCCAAGCCCTGCGTACCAAGCTCCATCTCACCCGAGGGCGAGGCGAGTTGGCCTGGTCTAAGGCGAGAGCGCCTTAGGAGAACCTACCCTGGGCGAGTAGGACTATTCCTAGACGTTTTGACCAGTCTCAGGGAGGGAGCGAGGCGAGTACAGACCGACCCGACTCATCAGCCCTCGTTCACTATCCGCAGACCAGCATGGGGTGCGGTTAATATATGCGAAAATGCGCGAGGAGCTGTTCGCAGACCATTTTGGTCTGCATCTAGTAATTTGGTTAAGGCGGAGGAATCTATCCGCAGACCTTTTTGGACCATTTTGCCCTTTAAAGAGTTTGCCTATAAATAGGACTCATTAAGTCTCAGATCAGCACAGATCCACCCCCCTTTGAGAGCCTGTGCTTTCTTCCTTGTGTTGTCTGTGACATGCTCAGCTTCTGGTTTTTTGGAGGGGAAATCGAGTGAGATTTTCGGGTTAGTAGCGGGACCTCCTCGCTGCAGCCAGTGGGTCATTCCTAGGAAGCTATCTATCAACCGGTGAGGGCCAGTTCTTAGCTCGAAATAATTAGACCTAGGGATCCGACGAAAAGAGAAGTAACTCAAGCTACTCCCCAAGTCTCGAACATAGTTGGACCGGTATCCAGGTTCCAACACATATGAGTAGTGATATACTCACAATTTAAAATGAAAGGATTTGGGGACAAATAATCATATAAATTTGGTGAATAAAAATAGGCAAAATATATAAACCAGTCCATAAAATTTATGGAGGATTTGAAATAGGTCCATAAAATTCATTTGTTTGAAATAGCTTCCCAAGATTTCTACTTTTTTTGAAATCAATCTCACTTAACTTTTTCTTGTCTTTTTAACTGATTTTGTATTGTTGGCAATGACGAGACGCACATGTGGCGCTGATGTGAGTATGAATTATTGTTGCGGGTCGCTCCGGTGCTTTGGTAGACCGGTCGAATTGAACCACCTTAGCTCGGAAGTGATCCGAGCGCGCAAACAGTCAATTAGATATTCGTTGAATACACTGAGACTTTTTAACGTGGAAAACCCGGAAAGGGTAAAAACCCACGCGGTCGGAGCTGTGCCGACCAAACTTCCACTTTCTTCTGGGGAGTTACAAATAGAGGCTTAGAATTCGAGCGCGATAGGCCGCTGCTCGTTACAATAATAGAGAGAGAGAGGGAGAGAGTTCTGAAGGTGACAGGCCACCTCCAGAAAAACTAAGTCTTTTTCCTTCTGAGAACTGCTGGAATCAAAGTGAGAATGCTCCGGAGAACAAAAGTGAGAATGCTGAGTCGCCTTTCGGGACGAAGGAAATCTTCAAGTCCACGAAGGAGATCTTCAAGCGCCGAAGGAGAATTCCGCGAAAGTCTGCAAGAAGCTCTCCCGGGTCCAGAAGGCAAGGTCCTTTAAAATGAAGCCCTGTGGCTCCTTTTATAGCTTTGGTCGGGGGTAGCCCGGTAATTTTGTCGTTGTAACCACCTGGCGGACGATCATATTTTCCGGTTCAGAGCACACGGATCGCCATTTTTCATAATTGACCATCTTGCCCCTCGGGCAGTCCGGGCAGTTCGGGCAGTTCGGGCAGTTCAGGCAGTTTTGTTGGATGCGAAAAAGGCGACAAGCTGTTCCTGAAATCTGAGAAACTAAAAAGACAAAAAGTGAGCATGCTAGAAAAACAAAATGTGAGAAGTCAGAAAGACAAAATGTGAGAAGTCCGAAAAGACAAAAAGTGAGCTGAGCGCGCTCAAAAGCATTCTGAGCGCGCAACGAACGGAGAAGCAATCTAGGCAACTGGGGAAGCGATCTGAGAGCGCAACGAACGGAGAAAACGTCCTGGTCGCTTTGTGAGGCGTTCTGAACGGACGGTGGAACGGGGAGTTGCGTCCCAAAGAGAAATTGGAGTCTGACGCACCCGACGAGGGGCGTGCCTACGACAAGGCCTCTTGAGCCCCCCTGTAAAGAAAGAGGGAGGAAGAGGCTTGGCCGCACCCCGTCGCGGGGAGGGGTGCGGGTTGGCCGCACCCCGAGGGTATGTGGCTAGGGCGCACTCCGCAAGGGGGTGCGGCCCGGCCACACCCCAAGGTGGTGCGGCCCGGCCACACCCCAAGGTGGTGCGGCCCGGCCACACCCCAAGGTGGTGCGGCCCGGCCACACCCCAAGGTGGTGCGGCCTAGCCGTACCCTTTGCGGGGTGCGGCTCGGCCGCACCTCTTGCGGGTGCGGCTTGGCCGCACCCCAAGGCGGTGCATCCCGGCCGCACCCTGCAAGGGGTGCGGCTCGGCCGCACCTCTTGAGGGTGCGGCTTGGCCGCACCCCAAGGCGGTGCGTCCCGGCCGCACCTCTTGCGGGGCGCGGCTCGGACGTACCCCGCAAGGGGTGCGGTTACGTGCGCCCCCCTCACAGAAGGGAGGGGGAGCCGTCGTCGTGTGCGCGCTGCGGTCGTGGACGGCGCGCTTTGCGCGCGTTTTCAAATTAGCGGTTGGCGGCGGGAATGGCGGTTCCGGCTTTGCTCTCCCACTCTCTCCCACTAAAGTAGTGGGGGAGTGGTTTATGGGTGTAACCGCCATCCGGTTTTCTTATAGATAGGAGCCTATAATATGAGCCCTCATCATAAGCCCCCCAAACCTTCGGAGTCCGATCTTCAGTGTGAAGGAGTGCGAAGGTTTTGACTAGTCCATAGCGGGTCCATCCGTCATCACCGCACGACGTGCCGAACGATGCCAGAGGTAAGTTATTTTTATTTTTGAAAAAAAAGGAGAGAAGAGAGGGGGGAGCGCGTACGTGCGCGAGGGCAGCCGGAGTCTGCGCGCGCGGGTGGCGTCCGGGAAAGCGGGCGGTCGGTCGTCCGATTGGCCGGCGCCCGGGTGCCCTTGCGCTCGACCGGGGCCGGCTGAGGGCGTGGGCGGTCGACGCCCGCACGCCCTCGCGTGTGGCCAGGACCGGCCGAGGGCACGCGCGGTCCGCCCGCGCGGACCTCGCGCACGGCCAAGGCCGGCGGTGGGCGCGGGCGGCCGGCGGCCGCCCTCCCTCGCATGCGCGACTTTGGCCGACCGAGGGTGCGCGCGGCCTTTGCCGGCCGAGGGCATGGGCGGCCGCCTCCCGTGTGTGCCTGCGCGTGGAGGGAGCCGGTGGAGGGCGCGGGCGGCCACCGCTCGTGCGCTCTTGCGCGCAGCCTTGGCCGGCCAAGGGCGCGGGCGGCCGGCTCCCACGCGCCCTTGCGCGCGGACGGACCCGACTGAGGGAGCGGGCGGTTGGTGTTGGCCGAGGGGATGGCCGCGCGTCTTGCGGGAGTGGTGGGTGCCCTCGTACCTTTATGACCGGGGGCGTGCATTTGCTGCGTGCCCCTTCTGACTTTTTATTATTATTTTCTGACGTTCGTGTTTGTGTGCGTCTTTCTTATTTTCAGGGTTCAAAACGGGGAGGCCAGTCGAGGCCGATGCGCCTGCGCTCTTCTCTTGATGGTGTGCGGATTGACATATGGCGTAAGCGGTTCGGGTTGCCTTCAAATGTTGAGGTGAAGATTCCGCGGGTGGAGGAACGCGCTCAAAACCCGCCCACCGGTTTTATGACCCTTTCTGAAAGCTGTCTGAAATTCGGGTTTCGTATTCCTCCATCTGAGGAGGTGGTTGAGATACTCCGATTCTGCGGTGTCCCGATTATCCAGTTTATGTCTGCCGGGATGGCGAACATCATAGGGAAGGTGGTGTTTTTTTGGGAACACAGTGCTCACTTTTCACTCGAGATTTTTAAGGACTGGTTCGAGGTTTCTACCAACTCGGGAGGTCGTATTGAAGTTCGAAGCAACAAGAGCTGGTTTCACTTTGGGGAGAAGACCGATTACCACCACGGGAATACTCTTTATGGGTATGTGCGGAATCGATAGGAGCTGTCGGAGCTATGGAGGGCGCTCCCTGGATGCTGTCGCCGGCAGAGCTGGACGGGAAGACGAGTTCCTTCCTATCCCGGGCTTCCCTGGTCGAGAAGGGCCGTCGAAGGCCCTATTCTGTATTTCTAGCTGCGTGGAGGAAACTCGACTGCTTTCGGTGGGGCTTTCCTGGGATGCCGAGCGAGAGGCCGTTGTTCCCTTAGACCGCTGGTAAAAGAGGAGGATTGTTTTTAAGAACGGAGCTCCTAGTTCGTGTTCTATTCTGCCGGCGTCTGAGTCACAATTGCGAGGCCGACCCGAGCCGTCGCAGGGGAGAGCCGATTTCACCGGATCCGGAGATTGAGATTTTGGCGCCTCCTACTACCGACCGGGTCCCGCAGGGAGACTTGCCTCCACCTCCCCTCTTGTCGACGAGGCGAGTTTCTTCTTCTCTTCAGGCGATGGCTTCTGCGGTAAGTGAAGCTCTTCTTCTCTAATCTTGGCCCTTCCTCTCTGTTATCGCTTACGTCTGTTGACCGTTTATCTTTTGTTTGCAGACGGAGGCTTTGACTAGCGTTGCTCTTACATGGAACGATCATTATGTGGGCCTCAAGGATAACTACTTCGCTCTTCAGGAGGAGTTGCGCGTGGCGAGGAGCGATTTGTCCATTTTGCAAAGGGAGAGGGATCGCGAATCGTCTCACATCAAGCAGTTGGAGGCCGACATCTCTTCTTCTCGATCTGAAGTCGAGAAGCTGCGGGTGGAGTACGGTGGTGACAAGGCGCTTGCCCAGTATGCGCTTTGTCAGCTGTCAGATGCTCAGGGGGAGATGTTTCACTTGGAGGGGGGCTGGGCTTCCTAAGGAGCGAGGTGGACCGGTTGTCGTCGATCGAGCGCAGTCTTGAGGATGCCAAGGCAGTCGGGGTGACCGAGTACAAAGATTCTCTTGCATTTGTAGAGGAGCGATTCCAGATGGCGGAGGAGATTCGTGCTGAGGTCATGACGAAGGAGGTTGAGCCGATGATAGCAGACGAGCGCGAAGTTTCTTTTCAGCGAGGCATTCAGAAGACTCTTCGTATGATGGGGAGGAAGTTTGGATGTGACACTGTTGGCCTTGGAGTTGGGGATCTTTCAGGGGATGATTGCTCGGATGTAGCCGAGGACTGATGTTGGTTGTCTTCCACTTTCCTGCTTTCCGTATTGTTGTTTGTTTGTGTGCAGTGCTGCGCTGATGTGGTTGTATTCCTTTATTGCATTTATTGTATCTATTTCTTTGGGTGATTCTATTATTCTGGTTATTGATACATGCGTAGCTTGATGGCATTTCCAAAATTACGGATGAGTTTGCGCGAGTCTGAGCTCGCGGCTTTTACATAATAGAAAATTAGTTTGCACGAGTCTGTGCTCGCGACTTTTACATAATAGAAAATTAGTTTGCACGAGTCTGTGCTCGCGGATTTTACATAATAGAAAATTAGTTTGCACGAGTCTGTGCTCGCGACTTTTACTAATAAAAAATTAGTTTGCACGAGTCTGTGCTCGCGGCTTTTACATAATAGAAAATTAGTTTGCACGAGTCTGTGCTCGCGGCTTTTATAATATAGACTTGACCGGTGAATAGCGGGTGTATTCAAACCGGGGGCGAACGTAAGGGGGGCAGGCCCCTACGACGTCGGGACTCGACGGCGGAGGATAAGGGCGAACCTTCAATCGACGGCGGTGCAAAGTCCCTGGGGCAGGGCCCCGAAGTGGCCGGTGAATAGCTGGTGTATTCAAACCGGGGGCGAACGTAAGGGGAGCAGGCCCCTGCGACGCCGGGACTCGACGGCGGATGAGAAGGGCGAACCTTCAATCGACGGCGGTGCAAAGTCCCCGGGGCAGGGCCCCAAAGTGGCCGGTGAATAGCGGGTGTATTCAAACCGAGGGCGAACGTAAGGGGGGCAGGCCCCTACGACGCTGGGACTCGACGGCGGAGGAGAAGGGCAAACCTTCAATCGACGGCGGTGCAAAGTCGCCGGGGTAGGGCCTCAATGTGCGTTCCTGCAGTATAATAGTTTAGGACAGGTAAAACATAATCAGAAAATGAACATTGGTACATGCGCAAGTGCAATCTTGCGGCTTTTGAGCTAATACGTTTCTTGATACAAGTTTGACGAGAGAGAAAAGGTAACATTGCGCTCCCTTTGTGTTGTGCTGGCTCGAGCTCTTTTGGTCGTTCAGCATGGCGGACGGCGGTGACCCAGCGGCCGACCCTCAGCGGCATCCTTCTGTGCTTCTTCGCGGAAAGCCTCAAGGTATCCTGACTGGACAAGGCGTTCAATTTATTCTTTCAACCTGGCACAGTGCTCCGTACGATTTCCTCGGCCTTTGTGGAAATTGCAAAACTGGGATTGATCTCCCCTGTGCTGGGAGAGCGGCCTGGGCCAGTTGATGATTTTGTTGTTGTAGATGACGGACAGTATATGCTCGCGGGGGGCATTTAACGGGGTGTAGATCTGGGAGCTTTGGTTTGCTAGCCCTCGGGAGCGGTCTACTCGGCTCTGAATGGGTGGTACGGCCTTCTCGAACTGTTGTTGCTGTCCCTTTCTCTTGCGACACGTATCCCCAAGTTGTAGTGGGTTTGTCGGTGCCGGAAGATTAGCTTTTTCCGCCAATGTGAGGGTCGCGTGGCACTCTCGCACGCCTTGCTTCTCAGGGTTTGGTTTTGGTGACGGGTCGTAGTTGATCCAAGGGAGCTCGGCTGTGGCCGTGTCGAAACCACGAATTGCTGATGAGTCCTGATCATATACACATATATGGACTCATCTGGGCCGTTTTTTCTAGTCTTTCCACTGCACTTTAGCCTTGTTTTAGCTCATATTTGTCATTCTATGCTAGGTGCACTTCTTGGCCTATTTTGGTGTGTTTTGATGTTTATTCTCTTTTGATAGCCTTATCGTATTGTTGAGTGCCACTTTCAGTAGCCTGATTAGCATTTCTGTAGGAGCAGGAGTCGTGCAGGTGTTCCCGGTAAAATTCTGTACAGGAACACTGCGCACGATCACTGGTTCTATTGCGCACAACCACTGGTCGTGCGCCGCTGATCGTGCGCACTTGACCCCCATTTAATGAGTTCTGCCTCGACCAATACGCACGACCACTTACGATAATGCGCACGACCACTGGTCGTGCGAACATTATATTTTATAAATTTCTTACATTGCAGGCTCCGCCCAGGCAGGCGCACGATCACAGGATTCTAGTGCGCACGACCACTGGTCGTGCGCCAATGACCGTGCGCACTGTTTATTCCAGCGCCTATAAATATTCCTGCTCGCAATTTAGGTCGGATCTCGGCATTTCTTCCGATGCAGTCCGCCGTTTTCTCGCTCCAGAGCCCCGATTTCGCCCCTCCATCGCCGCCCACCATCTGGAGGTGCTCCGGGCTTGTTCTTCACGCCAATCTTGAGTCGGAGCTTCCTCTCGGCCTCCTCCTTCATCCTAGAGCTTCAAGGAAGGTTTAGCCGCCATCGCCATCAAGCAGGGGAAGTTTGCAACCTTTACCGGATCGTGAGACGAAGAAGACGGGTTCATTGGAGAGTCGTGACAGCTCTCTCTACCCCGGACGTAGTTGCGGACCGAGCTTGGACGCGGATTGACAACCCGGCGATTCCAACCGTGAATCTCCAACGAGCCTTCGGATTCGGTCGATTTCTTGCCTTGTTCTTCTCTTATTGATGTGTTTGTAGCTAGATCTCTCATGTATTGATGATGAACACTATGAATCGTGATTGTAATCTTAATTTCATGTCTATGTGAAGTTATATTTTGTTCATATGTGTACGAGGTGTGCCACCATCCATCCTCCATCCCGTCGTCACGTTCGTGTGCCGCACTAGCAATTGCTAGTGGCGTGCTTGTCGACGAGGTGCTTGCGACCCTCATCCGTATGCCTACTCTTCCATCCGCCTAGCGAAGCGTGGCATAGCGGCCCGTGTAATCCATTCCGACTCCGCCGGTGCGAACCATTCCATCCGCTTGCCTACTCTTCCATCCGCCTAGCGAAGCGTGGCATAGCGGCCCGTGTAATCCATTCACCCAACGAAGCAGTGCGCTCAAGGCCTGCACAGTTCGACTCCGCTTGCCTACTCGTCCATCCGCCCTTGCGACGCAGCGCGCTCAAGGCCTGCCTAGTCTCCATCCTGCCAAGCGAAGCACTACATAGCGGCATTGAATAGAAGTAGTTGTAGTTGTTTTCTTTTATTTTCCAAAAGCCAAATCACCCCGTTTCCGCATTCCATCCGACCCTTAGGACTTCAATCCCAAGTCCTTCCTCGAACGTTAACTCCACCTTACTGTGTTCCTTGAGAGATTCGATACTCGGGGATTACTCCTCGTTTTATATTACTTGAATGATCGGTACACTGCCGTTTCGTGCCGCAGTCTTGCTACCGCCTATAGCGGTGTGCTAAGATTTGCGCCATCAAGTTTTTGGCGCCGTTGCCGGGGATCACAGTCGTGTGAGTTTTCTGGAGAGGGAGAACCTGAGAGAGAAGCCCTTCCATTTGTAAATCGCATTCCTTTGTTTTATTTCCTCGTATTCTGTTTCCTGTTTTTAATTAGGTTGCGTTAGTAATTTTTGTTAGGTGTGGTATTTCGCACAATAGTGTTCTTCTTTTTGAATCGTTTTATCTTCGCACTATGTGGGCACATCTTAATGTTCGTTGCCGTTGGTGTAGAGCTACCTCCCACTCTAGTGATGAATGCCCTACGGAGAATGGTGGGCATAATTTTTCTCGCCCAACATATAGAGCACCGACTTCGTGTGGTACTCCATATGGTGCGCATAAGTCTTATGGCTACTCTGCTGAGCCTTTACCGTCTTACTTCTTTTCGGCTTCAGCACCCGCTGTACCAAAGAAGCTCGCAAGGCAGTGCCGGTTATGTCGGAGCACTGATCATGTCTTGAAGGACTGTGCCGAGTATCTTCGCCAATTGGATGAGGATGACGAGCCGGATATCCGGATCGTCCCGAATCCTAACGCTGGCGGCACACCTTCAACATCCGATTATGTGTCTTTGCCACCTTCACATCTTGAAGGGTATGGCGTTGACACAGTCACCAGATGTGTGGCTGATCTGGGCACCGACATTGCTGAGTCTATTCTCCCGGTGCATCCACCACCCCTAGTGGATTCGATTCTTTGTGAGGAATCGGTGCTCGACTTTTATCCGAGCACTATTCTTCCCCCTGTTGTACATACTACATTCGTCTCTGACGACATTGTCGATGATGTGTCACAAGAGGAGGCGGTTGATCTTAGTATTGTGCTTACTCCTATGGAGGAGGACAACCTTCTAGGTGAAGAGGAATTTTCCTCAGCACCGGTGGAGGAAGTCCAAATCTTAGGCATGGCCACTGTTGATCTCTCCGAACCTTGTAGCATTGATGACAATGCAAACATTATTTTACTTACCCAACCTGATGGGAGTGAGACCGGGACCACTCCCCTGATTTTTGATTATTTATGTTCTTCGTCTTGTTTATTTCTCGATCCCCCCTCTTCATCCGAGTCTGTGCAGGTTGAGTCTTCACAGGTACCCCAGGAGGATTTGGTGCATATTGCCCAAGTCAATGATGAGAGCATCCTCTTATGTGAGGAGGTTATTTCCCCCTCCGTAGAGGATGCTCCACTCATTGTCTTTTCCTCCTGCCACCTCCCTGTTGACGACACCTTGCTAGGCAAGGATGTGTTTGGTGAGTTGAGTGAGGATATCTCCTCCTCTTCTTGCTTTCTGTTTCCTCTACCTGCGTTATGTAGGTATTATTATTTGGGTAGAGGAGTAACTGTTCTATCGCCGTATCGGTACCCGCTACTGACACGCGTATTAGAACAGTTACCTGTTCATTTCCCTTTTCATACGCCCATTAGCTAGAACCTTTAGTTTTTGAATAAGTCGTGCTGGGATGACAATAACCCCAGTAGTTATCTTTCTTTTCTACATTTTTATTTCATTTAATCATGTTTAGTTAGTAGTATTTTTTTTTTCAGTTTTCTATTTTCTTTTGTTTCTGCGGAGCTGCCCCCTGCAGGTATCTTTTCTGGATGGCGGATGCTGCGGCTCATTTTAGCTTACACGCCAATCTTCTGGTGTGCTCATTTCTGAGCACTGGGTACTCTCTTTCCCTAGCATTATTCTGAATTGCATAGCTATATTTTGCGCATTTTGTTTAGTTTAAGTCTGGGGGAGAGTAGTT
Source organism: Dactylorhiza incarnata (assembly GCA_033032865.1). Classification (NCBI taxonomy): domain Eukaryota; kingdom Viridiplantae; phylum Streptophyta; class Magnoliopsida; order Asparagales; family Orchidaceae; genus Dactylorhiza; species Dactylorhiza incarnata. The sequence goes on from JAWHQI010000007.1 coordinate 11,012,342, forward strand.
CCGTTTACCCGCTCACGTGCACCATTGCACAGCATACTAGGAGGTGTTATTTATTTTTGTTTTGTTCAGTTTCATTGCACACCACAGCACCCACATGAGCGCGCACTTAGCTGTTGGCACGTCTTGAGCCGAACTCATTTCTTTTCGTGTGATTTGGAAAATCACTGTGCTGGCTTAGGATTATGAGGCAGTGTAAAATGTTGACTCCTGTAGTGCTCCTAGTCGAGTGCTCATGTCTCGCTTAGAAATTCGTGTAGATTCAATTTCTTTGTAGGCTTTTAGATTATGTTTTTCTATTAGCGTAAATATTGTTTACTACACTCAAAAATTGGTGAATCCGGTGTGAATCAAACGGTAGCATAGGGATGTGTGTAGACGTTCGTTAGCCTCGTATTGCCCGAGTCGGGAGAAAGGATTATCTTTCTCGGTGGCTAAGAACTTGCCCCAAGCGATTCTTGAAGCATGGGTATACGGTTAGTCAATTGCGTGAATGTGATATAGGCCATCATTTTGGCCCGGTTGAGCCTTTGTGCCATTCCTATCATCATTTCCTCGCTAGCCCAGTTGTGCCTACCCCATTCTTTTGGTTCAGCTCCACTATTGTTCACCAAAGCCTAAACTCCAATCTTAGTCGCACACCCAAAATGCAAGCATTTTGTTTAAATTTTAAATTGGTGGTGTTGATTGTGGAAGTACAATGTGAAAATGTGGATGTGCATCTTTGAAAATTTGCTGAAATTGCTAAAGAAAGAAAAAGAAAAGAAGAAAAAGATTTGAAAAGAAAAAGAAGAATGAAAAGTTTAATTAAAAAAATCTGTTTGAGATTTATATTTGGGAGTAGGCGGTGCACACACCCATGCGTCTAAGTCTAAGTCTGGGGGTGTGGTGCATCCGCGTGTTTTATGGCTACTTGGATAGTGTTATGCATTTGCTCATTTGGGTTTTTGTGTTCTAAGCCTTCATGTTTATATTTGTTTACCTCACCTAAACCCAAGCCTCATCTAAAATCTTAAGTCCTATTGATTCACGCATTTGAGTCAAACCAGTGCCGTGGAGAGTGTGCGAACGGGCAAGCTTATGGTCACCGACATTGATGGATTTCAATGGAGGTTGTCTCGAGCCCCGATCTTTGACAATGCTCGCCTCAGCGTTCAGTTTACTTTCTTCCTATGTACGACCTTATGATTCACCGTGATTCACTTTTTGAGTAAATGTAATATATAAATACGCCCCTAGAAAAGTATAAACTAATATGTACAATTAGAAATTTTGTCTACTGTATTTCTACGCGCATGAGCATGCGACTTCGCATGATACTCCGCTTTACAATTTCTATGCCAGCTGTGTATTTTTCTCAGCCGCTTGAGGAATTCGTTTGCTCGGGACGCGCAAACAGGTAAGTCTGTGGGTGTGATGAGTCCTGATCATATACACATATATGGAATCATCTGGGCCGTTTTTCTAGTCTTTCCACTGCACTTTAGCCTTGTTTTAGCTCATATTTGTCATTCTATGCTATGTGCACTTCTTGGCCTATTTTGGTGTGTTTTGATGTTTATTCTCTTTTGATAGCCTTATCGTATTGTTGAGTGCCACTTTCAGTAGCCTGATTAGCATTTCTGTAGGAACAGGAGTCGTGCAGGTGTTCCCGGTACAATTCTGTACAGGAACACTGCGCACGATCACTGGTTCTATTGCGCACGACCACTGGTCGTGCGCCGCTGATCGTGCGCACTTAACCCCCATTTTATGAGTTCTGTCTCGACCAATGCGCACGACCACTTACGATAATGCGCACGACCACTGGTCGTGCGCCACTGGTCGTGCGAACATTATATTTTATAAATTTCTTACATTGCAGGCTCCGCCCAGGCAGGCGCACGATCACAGAATTCTAGTGCGCACGACCACTGGTCGTGCGCCAATGACCGTGCGCACTGTTTATTCCAGCGCCTATAAATATTCCTGCTCGCGATTTAGGTCGGATCTCGGCATTTCTTCCGCTGCAGTCCGCCGTTTTCTCCCCTCCAGAGCCCCGATTTCGCCCCTCCATCGCCGCCCACCATCTGGAGGTGCTCCGGGCTTGTTCTTCACGCCAATCTTGAGCCGGAGCTTCCTCTCGGCCTCCTCCTTCATCCTAGATCTTCAAGGAAGGTTTAGCCGCCATCGCCATCAAGCAAGGGGAATTTTGCAACCTTTATCGGATCGTGAGACGAAGAAGACGGGTTCATTGGAGAGTCGTGACAGCTCTCTCTACCCCGGACGTAGTTGCGGACCGAGCTTGGACGCGGATTGACAACCTGGCGATTCCAACCGTGAATCTCCAACGAGCCTTCGGATTCGGTCGATTTCTTGCCTTGTTCTTCTCTTATTGATGTGTTTGTAGCTAGATCTCTCATGTATTGATGATGAACACTATGAATCGTGCTTGTAATCTTAATTTCATGTCTATGTGAAGTTATATTTTGTTCATATGTGTACGAGGTGCGCCACCATCCATCCTCCATCCCGCCGTCACGTTCGTGTGCCGCACTAGCAATTGCTAGTGGCGTGCTTGTCGACGAGGTGCTTGCGACCCTCATCCGTATGCCTACTCTTCCATCCGCCTAGCGAAGCGTAGCATAGCGGCCCGTGTAATCCATTCCGACTCCGCCGGTGCGAACCATTCCATCCGCTTGCCTACTCTTCCATCCGCCTAGCGAAGCGTGGCATAGTGGCCCGTATAATCCATTCGCCCAACGAAGCAGTGCGCTCAAGGCCTGCATAGTTTGACTCTGCTTGCCTACTCGTCCATCCGCCCTTGCGACGCAGCACGCTCAAGGCCTGCCTAGTCTCCATCCCGCCAAGTGAAGCACTGCATAGCGGCATTGCATAGGAGTAGTTGTAGTTGTTTTCTTTTATTTTCCAAAAGCCAAATCACCCCGTTTCCGCATTCCATCCGACCCTTAGGACTTCAATCTCAAGTCCTTCCTCGAACGTTAACTCCACCTTACTGTGTTCCTTGAGAGATTCGATACTCGGGGATTACTCCTCGTTTTATATTACTTGAATGATCGGTACACTGTCGTTTCGTGCCGCAGTCTTGCTACCGCCTATAGCGGTGTGCTAAGATTTGCGCCATCAATTGCATCCCTGAGGATTCTCCCTTTGTTGGTCATGCGTCCAGACATGGAAACGTCGTGGTCCAGGGCGTCGAGTAGGAGGCTCCCAAATATTGCATCGTAGGGGGGAGTCTGCCCTGCGATGACGAACTGAACATCGTACTTGGACCGAGAGGGTGACGACTCCTATGGTGGGTACCATAGTTCCGTCTGGGAGCTCTGCGTCGCTGGCCCTGAGCTTAAGGTTTCCGCTTAGGAGTTTGAGCCGCACCACGGCTGTCACGAACAGGATATTGAACGAGATGTGATGTGTTATCAACGACCTTCTTAGCTCACAGGCTGGATTGCCTATGCTTGCGTCTAAGGCGAAGTCCAACCATCCCCGGGGACGCCCTCGGTGAAAGATTGTGTAGATCTTCTCATGCTGCTTGCCCCGCTCCGCTTCCCCTAGGTGGGACGACTCGTCCGTCTCGGGCTCTTTTTCCCGGATCCTTGGCGTGCGCGCTTCGTGCCATTCAACGAACAGTTGGGACAACTCGGTGAAGTTGTGAATCGCTCCGTTTGGCAGGGATTGATACCAGCGGAGGGCGTCTCCGCGCAGTGTCTTGGTAAAGATTTTGCAGCTGATTTGGTCGGGAAGTTCGAACGTCCGCACAGTTATCAAGAAGTGATTAACGTGCTCGTGCGGATCCTCTGCCCCGTGGAACTCCTTGTAGTGCGGGAGATTTAGCCATGATGGAACTGGGTATGCCAAAGTCGACTTTGACAGGGGGATCGCCTTTGCTGGTGCGTGGCATCGTTCGGATCCTGCCCCGCCGCGAGAGGGGCCGGCTTGCTAGTTGATCCAAGCCACTGGGTAGGATGGGTGCAGCGACGAGCGCTCTTTTCGCCGGGCCTTCAGGGATTGAGGAACTGCATGCGTCGGATAGTTCGGGGGAGGTGTCCACTCTTGCTGGTTCGGTGAACTCAGGTGAAGCGGGCACTGCGTTCGGAAATCCTTTGCTCGGTAGTTGGGAATCCATTCCCACAGACGGCGCCAAACTGTTGCGGGTCGCTCGGGTGCTTTGGTAGACCGGTCGAATTGAACAACCTTAGCTCGGAAGCGAACCAAGCGCGCAAACAGTCAATTAGAGATTCGTTGAATACACGAAGACTTTTTAACGTGGAAAACCCGGAAAAGGTAAAAAACCACGCAGCCGGAGCTGTGCCGACCAAACTTTCACTATCTTCTGGGGGGTTACATATAGAGGCTTAGAACTCGAGCGCGACAGGCCACTGCTCGTTACAATAATAGAGAGAGAGAGAGTTCCAAAGGTGACAGGCCACCTCCAGAAAAACTAAGTCTTTTTCCTTCTGAGAACTGTTGGGAATGAAAGTGAGAATGCTCCGGAGAACAAAAGTGAGAATGCTGAGTCGCCTTTCGGGACGAAGGAAATCTTCAAGTCCAGGAAGGAGATCTTCAAGCGCCGCAGGAGAATTCCGCGAAAGTCTGCAAGAAGCTCTCCCGGGTCCAGAAGGCAAGGTCCTTTGAAATGAAGTCATGGGGCTCCTTTTATAGCTTTGGTCGGGGGCAGCCCGGTAATTTCGTCGTTGTAACCACTGTAACCACCTGGCAGACGAATCATATTTTCCGGTTCAGAGCACACGGATCGTCATTTTTCATAATTGACCATCTTGCCCCTCGGGCAGTTCGGGCAGTTCGGGCAGTTTTGTTGGAGGCGAAAAAAGCGACAAGCTGTTCCTGAAATCTGGGAAACTGGAAAGACAAAAAGTTAGTATGCTAGAAAGACAAAATGTGAGAAGTCAGAAAGACAAAATGTGAGAAGTCAGAAAAGACAAAAAGTGAGCTGAGCGCGCTCAGAAGCGTTCTGAGCGCGCAACGAACGGAGAAGCAATCTATGCAACTGGGGAAGCGATCTGAGAGCGCAACGAACGGAGAAAATGTCATGGTCGCTTTGTGAGGCGTTCTGAGCGGACGGTGGAACGGGGAGTTGCGTCCCAAAGAGAAATTGGAGTCTGACGCACCCGACGAGGGGCGTGCCTACGGCAAGGCCCCTTGCGAGCCCCCCTGTAAAGAAAGAGGGAGGAAGAGGCTTGGCCGCACCCCGTCGCGGGGAGGGGTGCGGGTTGGCCGCACCCCGAGGGGATGCGGCTAGGGCGCACCCCGCAAGGGGGTGCGGCCCGACCGCCCTTTGCGGGGTGCGACTCGGCCACACCTCTTGCGGGTGCGGCTTGGCCGCACCCCAAGGGGGTGCGGCCCGGCCGCACCCTGCAAGGGGTGAGGCATGGCCGCAGCCCTTACGGGGTGCCTTTGCGGGGTGCGGCTCAGCCGCACCTCTTGCGGGGTGCGGCTCGGCCGCACCCATTGCGGGGCGCGGCTCGGGCGCACCCCGCAAGGGGTGCGGTTACGTGCGACCCCCCTCACAGAAGGGAGGGGGCGGCGTCGTCGTGTGCGCGCTGCGGTCGTGAACGACGCGCTTTGCGCGCGTTTTCAAATTAGCGGTTGGCGGCGGGAATGGCGGTTCCGGCTTTGCTCTCCCACTCTCTCCCACTAAAGTAGTGGGGGAGTGATTTATGGGAGTAACCGCCATCCAATTTTCTTATAGATAGGAGCCTATAATATGAGCCCTCGTCAATTATATTTATTATTTAAATAAAATTTAAATTTTTTTATAAATTAAGTCATAAAAAGATAGCTTGGCTTTTTAATGTTTATTCCTAGACATATATATATAGTTACTTTTTGTTAAAAAGAGCAGTTATCTTTTTGTTTTTAATATATAAAAAAATAATGTAATTTTTTTAATAATAAATATATATAGTTCATATTCACATCAATGCTCATCAACAGTACAAAATTCGTAAAAAATGCAACGAAAAGTTAAGTCATGGGACTGATTTCATAAAAACTAGAAAACTTAAGAACATATTTCGAATCCTATTTCAAATCCTCTCCAAATCTTAAAGACTTGTTTAGATATTTTACCATAAAAATAATGATAATATGAAATTAATTTGCTTAAAATTTTATGTCAGAGTTATAAGTTATAACATTATTTAGGCAAAAACATGAATTCAGTCCCTAACCTTTAGGCATATTAAGAAATCAGTCCCAAACCTTTTATTTGTAATATTTTGGTCCCAAAAATTTAATAATTCTAAGATTTTAATCCCTACCGTTATCTCTAATGGAAAGGAGAACTGAATGACCTGATATTTGGAAGCTGCGATGTCGCGGCGAAGTAGTTGGAGGATTCATGCAGTGCTCTCCAGTGTCCCGCCGGAGGTGTCGACTGGATACTTGGAAGATGCGGTGGTGGAATAGGGCGAGAGGTGTAAGCAACTGCGAACAACTTCGTCTTTGGAGTCGAAGGAGGTGGCAGCGACCTTGTTGGCTGCCGAAGGCGTTCAAGTAATCACACAAACCCTTAATGGGAAGCTTCGGGAGGAAGGTGTTAACTGGTACTGAAAGCTACAGCAAAACCTCAACATGGAGAACTATTCTGCTCCTCAACGGTGTCTTCTTGCCCTGAAAACTGCAGCTCTGCCGCCATTACAACTGCAAAGCTTCGGGAAGAGGAAAGTGGTTTATCGGTTCACTATTTGAAGCTGGCGGGGATTGGCGAAGATGAGGTGGCGCTTGAAGAGATAACGGTAGGGACTAAAATCTTAGAATTATTAAATTTTTGGGACCAAAATCTTAAAAATAAAATATTTGGGACTGATTTCTTAAAGGCCCTAAAGGTTGGGGACTTAATTCTTGTTTTTGCCCATTATTTATTGAAGACGAGTAAACATTCACAGCTATGAGCAGAGCATAATATGCCACGCGGGAAGAACATAGAACTTCAGTCTACACCGAGCTGACAGAGGCAACAGAAAACAAACAAAAAACCAGGAAATAATTTCTAATTAAATAATTGATCCATAGACCACAGCTGGATGCAGAATCCTCCCTAGGCCTCCAAGCGATTCGGTTTGGTTCGATTTGATTTTAGGTAAAACTGAAACCAAACCGAATATGCTCGATTTTTACACACCCAAAACTGAAACCGAACCGAAATGGATTCGAAATAATTTTTATCCCCCATAATAATTTTTAATGCTTGCTAAAGTGCTTTTCTAATAGTAAATACAAAAAGCAGTTCATCAACATTGAAGGGAAATTCAAAAAACACAATAACATTTAGATTACCTAGTACAATTAATACAATAAGTTCAAGTATTAATTTAAAATAAAAATTAATAAATACAACATATTTAAATTACTTATTCATGCTCGAGTAATTGTTACAAACTTATGATAAGATAAGAGATATTACATAGTCTCGTTATTTCTGGTTCAACTTCAAACTCAATGCTCACAACCTCATGTTTTAATCCGACGGGAAAAACTCTAAGTCCAAACTTATAATCGGTTCGGTTTTCTCGGTTTACCAACCCTATAAATCGAAACTGAACCGAATAGGCTCGGTTTTTAGCCCCCCTAAACCTAAACCGAACCGAACCGATCGGTTCGGTCCAAATTCGTTTCGGTTTGGGTCGGTTTGGGTCGGTTTGGGTCGGTTTTGATTTTCTGTGCACACCCTTAATCCTCCCCCCATTTGACCTAACACCCAATTATCCAAAGTTATAAAATATTTTATCTATAGAGCAGATAATAATAATAAAAAAGATTAATGGCGTTGCTAAAAGCACCGCACTTCTGACTATGTGCACATCAAATTCATAAACAATTAAGACAAATCCTCCCCTAAAAAAATACTAGGCGCACTACAAAAAAATGCAATCTCCGCACAACAAGTGGGCTGAAATCTCCGGCGTCCTCGCCCACCGCTACCTCTCTTCATCCGCCCCAAAGATTCGAAAAGCATGGAACCATCTTGTCTTGGCTCTACTTTCGAAAGATTGATGATGTCATGAATAGAGCGCCGACCGAACCCGCAGATCCCCGACCGAGTTCCGGCGGGGCAATGAAGATAGGGCTCGAGGAGATGTGGCGGATAGTGGAGGAGAAGAGGAAGAGGAGGGATGCGGAGAGGAACGGAGGCGGAGATGGGGATTTGGTGGTGGCGCTTGGAATGCTTGGAAATATGCTCTTAGTAAGTAGCGGAAGAAACTTGAAATGACAATGGAGGTGGAGAAAATGAGGATGGAGATCGAGTTGAAGCGCACATAGATGATTCTGCACTGTCACCTCCTGATCTTTGACGTCATGTCCAGCTAATCAGCTATTCTTGGAGCCAACCGATGAATCTCGGTCCTTCAATCGACGCTGGTGCAACTCGACATCTCGTCATTTCTGTTTTGTCTTGGATCAGAATAGGTGAAATTTAATCTTCCAGCAATTAGGTGTTTATCACACGGTGAAATGTTATAGCAATTAGGTGTTGTTTATCACACTTTTTAAACCGTAGATAGCAAGTTTTTTCATTGGTTTGCTGTTAACGATATTGAAGTGTCTTTAACATTTTTGTGTGTTTTTAGCATAGTGTGATGTTTTTAACAAAAATATGCGCATAGCTAAAAGTGCGGTGTCTTTAACAACGTCCAAGATTAATCAACCTATGGAATAATGAAATGATCGATATGAACACAGAAATATGTTACCATCATTTGAGCCAAACGGCGAGGATCGTGATCCCGGCACTCTCCTCATCCTTCTCTCTCTTAAGAAAATAAAGATGTAAATAAAACAAATAACATAGTTTGGAACAGTGAACAAACATTACAAACCAACAAAGACAACACCAAAGTCTGGAGCTTTTGTTCTCCCATTTCGAGTATCATGCATCTGCGACAAAAGAAAGGAAGAAAAAGTATTAATGCTGATTATTTTCATTTGTGTTGTTTCTGCAGTATGAGTAAAAAAGAGGAACCATTTTGGGAAGGAGATGGAGAGTTGCGTCCTGGTGTATGAGCTGCTCTCGTCTTCCAAATCCAACCAGGAATCTCTGTTCTTCTCCGGCCACTCGTCGAAGAAATGGCGGAGCGGCCTCTGCCTCTCCTCCTCTTCCTCCTTGGACAGAGAGTAGCTGCTCTGCTTCCCTTCCGCCGCCGAGTTCATCCTCAGAGTTTTGAACTCCGATGTACTCACCCTCCCCGCTCCGTGCCTGCTCGCTCATTCAGAGCAATCCAACAAATGAAAGTAATCCGAGAAAAGAAAAGAAAAAAGAAGGAGATGATAAAACACACCTGTATTCCCCGTTGATAGAGTTAGCGGCATCAAAAGGGAACTGAGAAGCGGCGCCCCGCGGAGAGTTTGAGTGCGGGCATAAGAGGTGGCAAGGTTCGGGAGTGGGGATTGAGAGATTTGAAGAGTAAGGGGATATTTGCGTCGAAGAAGAGGAAGAAGAATGGCTTGATTTAGCAGCGGCGAGAGAGATTTCCACAGGCTTTCTTGAACGGTTCTTCCCTCTGTGCATGTGCCGCTCACAGTACTTTGAATCCGGGTAAGCCTCTTTCGAGCATCTCCATTTCTTCCCGTCAGTTCTCCGGCATCTCCCCGGCTCCGGGTCCTCTGCTTTTTTCCCATATCCCATCTGACGGCAGTTCCACCCCACTGAAACATTAAACAAATGATGTGAGAGAGAGAGAGAGAGAGAGAGAGAGAGAGAGAGAGAGAGAGAGAGAGAGAGAGAGGTTTAATAAAAAGATGAGGAAGATGGTGTTTACATACATTGTGTGTGGGGAGGGAAAGAAAGGGAAGTTGCAGGGGAGTCGTGGAGGAAGCTTCTTCTTATGGGGACGATAAGATCAGGGGGGATGGGAAGGCCGGAAGCCATGTACTTGAAGATGAGGGCCTGGTGCTCAAGCTCCTGCCATTGGGAAGCGGTGAAGGGGTATCTGGAACTGTTTCTTCCGCTCATCATCATCCTTGCTCGCGCGCGAGCACTGCGGGAGAGAAGAGGGTTTCTGATCAGTGGCCGGAAGACTAGAGAAGACCAGGAGATCAATAAAGAAGAAATAATAATATTACTGAGCTAGCTACGGCCGTGTGGAATCAACATAGGTGCTAGCAGGGAGGGGGGAAGGGCTTAGGAAGAGTCATTCAGTCGATAAAGAGAAGAGCACAGAGGGAGGCTGCAGAATCTCCTATGCGTATCAGCAGCATGGATAAATCACCGCAAGACTACTGTCACGCCACTACCACTGTAGCTATGTAGGATCGTGACTATATATTGCATTTGTCACAAGATATCCAAGAAAAAGCGCATATTGAATATTACGTGTTTTTCTTTTAATTACTCATTGAACTTTCTTTTAGCTAAAATTGTTAAAATTATTGAAGTGAGGAGTGAAGGGGTGGTCGGGCGGTCTGGGCGGATAGACCGTGCAGATAGGCTGTCTGTCGCGGTCTAGTTTTAAGTTCGGCCGGTCTTCTCTGGAGCTGAGACGGCAAACTAACTGGTGGGTTGTTCGCATACCGCGAATTGACCTTTGCTCGTGTTCTACCCGCGCGAGCTGTTGGGTATCCGCCTTCGGCAGATTGTCTTGCTAGCCGGCAGGTTTGATGAGTGGTGATTCTATTCTTGTAGGTGGTGACGACACTCCTCCTCATGGTTATAAATAGAGGTCACCGGCTCGTCATAAATAACTGGAACAGTGAGAACTCAACTCGTCTTTGTTAGTGCGGTTAGACCTATTTCTATCCGTGCGGCTTGATAGAAGTTTGATCTCTGTGCGGCTAGCAGTGAGCGGCTAAGTTGTTAGCCGGAAGCTCGTTGTGGGAAGGTTGTGGATACAGTCAGGCGGTCACAGGGCAGGTCACAGCTTGCGGCTTGTAATCTCTTCTCAAAGCTTGCGGTTTAGAGTTGAAGTTCGCCCGATCTCAGCTGGTTAAGTTTTAGTTCAGCAGCATTTCAATAAGCCGTGTTCAGTTCAGTTCGCGGCGGACTGCCTTGGCGGTTTGGCGAGTTAAAGATTGTTGTTCGTGCGGGTTGCAGCAGGTCGCCGCGGTTACCTTTTTGTGTCCGCGCGATTTCTTCTTGTGTAGCTTTTTTGTTGTTTTCATCGGGTACATCGACGAATCATGTCTCGCCATGTATGCATCGCATTGTAAGAAGATAGTAAATTCAATATAGATTATTGTGCTTCATGTGTTTGCTGGTTGTGGTGTGTGCTTTGGTTGAGCAAACCCTGCTTTCCTCCAAGATCCGAAAAATCGAACATGGTATCAGAGGTAGGTTGGAGGTGTTGAGTAGTGATCAACCTTAGTGTTTGCCAATTCTTCGTTGAAGTATAACCAGTGGAAGAGCTATGGAAGTAGGCTATGCAAGAGGTCTTGGGATTGAGCTCCTTACTCAGGTCAACTATAAGAAGTGGAGATCTTGTATGGAGAGTTATCTTATGGGCGAGGATCTTTGGGAGATCATCTGTGATGACGATGCACAAGAAGTTATTGTTGTTGTTGGAAATGTTGATCAGGTGAGATCTGGGAGGAAGACAAATGTAAAAGCAAAGTTTACTCTCAAGCGGACTATCTCATCGGAGTTGTTTGATCACATCTTTGGATGTCGATCAGCTGCTGAGATATGGACAGCCTTGGATGGGCTGTTTAACAAGAAGAATGTAGCTCAGTTGCAGTTCTTGGAGAATGAGTTGGATAAGGCCACTCAAGGTGACTTGTCCATATCAACATTCTTCTTGAAAATGAAGAAACTCTGTGCGGAGATTTCTGCGTTGGACCCGGATGAGCCCATTTCTGAGGCAAAGCTGAAGAGACACATTATCCGCGGTTTGCGGAAGGAGTATTTTGCCTTCGTCACTTCAGTATAGGGCTGGGCCAATCAGTCATCGTTGCTCGAGCTGGAGAATCTGCTGGCTTCGCAGGAAAGCTTGCCAAGACAAATGGCTGGGATAGCTATCTCCGGGGGAGAAAGCGAGGTACTATATACTCAGGTAAGAAGAAACATTGGGACAAGAAGAAAAAGTCTTCTGAAGATGATGGTCCTTCATCTTCATATCAGCAGGAGAGGAGTAATGCTCCTAAGCATGATTGGAAGAAGAAGGAATGACCTAGATGTTTCAGATGCAATAAGCCTGGTCACTTCAGGAAGGACTGCAGAGTCAATCTTCAGTCGGGGCATACTGCTGGAAAGGAGGGAGCAGAGTCTAGATCTGCTGAAACTAAATGGGGTGAGGGTGCCTTCATGACGGACACTTGTGTTCATGCATTGGCAACTGTCAACTATCAGGACGAATGGATCATTAACTCAGGGTGTGGTCATCACCTCACTGGGGACGAGTTGAAGTTCACCTCGCTGCATGATTACAAAGGTAATGAAGTCATTATTACAGCTGATGATATTGTTCATGCAGTAGAGAAGGAGGGCGTTGTTTCTTTAGGCAGTGATCGGGGTCCTATCACTCTTAAGAGTGTATATCACGTGCCTGGTATGAAGAAGAACCTCTTCTCTGTGACTAATGCGGTGGACGCTGGCTATCACGTTCTGTTTGGGCCAACAGAAGTGAAGTTTCTCCATAATGTGTCGGCGGTGAAGGCCGATGTTACTCATATTGGGAGAAGAGTGAAGGACTTGTACGTGTTATCGACAAGATCCTATGTGGAGAAGATGAGGGTGAATGATAGCGTTGTTATCTGGCATGAGAGGATGGGGCATGTCGGGATGGATAAGCTAAGAGATATGGCGATGAAGGGCCTTATGAAAGGCCTGCCTAAGTTGTCATCATATAGAGACGATCATGTATGTGTGGGATGCCAGTTTGGTAAGGTTCGTCTCCTACCATTTGGCAAGTCGCAGATCAGAAGTAAGGTGTCGTTGGAGTGCATCTACGGTGATCTGATGGGACCGACTGTCACCCCAAGCCTAGGAGGGAGCAGGTATATGCTGATCCTTGTTAATGACTTCTCCAGGTATACTTGGGTATATTTCTTGAAGGAGAAATCAGAGGCGTTCGAAAAATTTGTGGAGTTCAAGGAGCTCGTAGAAGGTCGGCTTGGTCTGCGGATCAAGAAGCTGAGAATCGATAATGATGACGAGTTCACCTCGAGTGAATTCTCGAGCTTCTGCAGGAAGCATGACATTCGGCGGGAGCTCACTTGTGCTCATACTCCACAACAGAACGGCGTTGCATAAAGGAAGATCCGTCATCTGACGGAAACCTGCAAGAATTGACTTCATGCCAAGAGTATCTCAAAGTCTTTTTGGGCAGAGGGAATGTCTTGCGCAGCTTACGTCATCAACATGATGCCCCTCGGCCCTATCTTCATGAAAACTCCACATAAACTTGAGTTCAAAGTAAAGCCTAGCGTGGATCACCTTCGGGTGTTTGGCTCAACCTACTACGTGCATATTCCAGATGCTCTCAGGACAAAACTAGATGCAAAAGCAAGGAATCTAGTGTTCGTCGGCTATGATTGGCAGAATAAGGGATGAAGATGCATGGATCCCAAGACGCGGAGGACCGTTTGTTTCAAGGGAAGTGGTATTTGACGAATTAACGCCATACCAAGGGAGTTCAGATGTTGAACTATCGGAGAGCAGGGTTGAAGGTCATGTTCAAGCTGCTGGAGATCTTCTAGTGGAGTTGCATGTATCACCAAGTGCTCTGGTATCTTCAAACTCTGGGGCGGAGGCTTCTAGTTCAAGAAGCAGGGGGAGCGTTGCTCCTGGAATTCCCAGGAATGGAGCTGAAGCAGAAGGAGCAGCTGAGGTACTAGTCAAGTGCAACCTCTGCGGAGGTCGAAGAGGATTATAATTCCACCTGCTCGGTACTGCGATGGGAACTTGGTGAGCTTTGTTTCATGTTTCTTCGCAGGTCCCTTAGATGAAAGGGAGCCTTCAAGCTTTGAAGAAGCCACTGGAGTCAAGGAGTGGAAAGATGTCATGGATGAGGAGATGGCTGCCCTCAGGAAGAATGAAACCTGAGATCTTGTTCCCAAGGTTGATGGCATAACTCATGTGAAATGCAAGTAGGTGTTCAAGTTGAAGAAGAAGGTGGATGGTAGTATCGAGCGGTACAAAGCTCATCTTACCGCTCGAGGGTTCTCGCAACAGTACGGAGAAGATTATAAAGAGACGTTTATTCCTGTTGCAAAAATGATTTGAGTTCGGGTGGTGATTGCTTTGGCTGCGTGCCAAGGGCGGAAGATTTGGCAACTTGACGTAAAGAATGCATTCTTGTACGATAAGATTGACAAGGATATCTTCATGGTGCAGCCACCTGCTTATTTTTCTTAAGTTCATCCATGACACATCTGCAAGCTGAAGAAGGCTCTTTACGGGCTGAAGCAGGCGCCTCAGGCGTGGTATGGGAAGATCGCAGAATACCTTCAGTTTTGCAGATATTTTGCTTCAGATTCAGACTCGAGTCTGTTCGTAAAAAAGATCGGGGAGCTGCAAGTCTTGGTGTTATTGTACGTGGATGATATGATCATCACGGGGAACTCGGAGGCTGAGGTAGCTAAGCGTCGGGCTGAGTTAGCTATCAGATTCGAGATGAAGGATCTAGGCGAGCTTCATCAATTCCTTGGCCTCGAGGTGGAGAGGAAGAAGGCCAGGGTGCTCATTTTCCAGAAGGGTTATGCGGAGCGGATCGTTAAGCAATTCGGCATGCAGGAAGGGAAGAGCAGTTCTACTCTTCTTGAAGTTGGTCTAAAACTTCGACGGGATGAGGGGAGGATTCTTTCTAATTCGTTGGTGTTCCGGGCTCTTATTGGGAGTCTGATATATTTGATGACCACCAGGCCGGATATTGCCTATGCAGTTGGTAGGGCGAGTCAGTATATGACGGAGCCATGGAAACTTCATATGGTGGCGGCTAGGAGTATTTTGAAGTATGTGAAATCGATCTCTGATTTGAGTCTCCTTTATGGGAGGGACACGAGCTTCAACCTATATGGTTACATGGATGTTGATTGTGGGGGAGATTCGGATGATCGGAAATCGATATCTGGATACGTCTTTTTGGTGGGCCGACAACTATATCATGGTGCAACAAGAAGTTGGATTCAATGTATGTTTCTACCACTGAAGCGGAATACAAGGCTTCAGCTTTGGCAGCTCAGGAAGCCATCTGGCTTAGGAGGTTGGTGGAGGACGTCCATAAGGAGGAGCGAGGTCCTACTCTGCTACGCGGTGACAACGAGAGTGCTCTCAAACTGGTTAATAATCCAGTCTGTCACGCGTGGACCAAGCACATCGATATCGAGCATCATTTTATTTGGGAGAAGGTGCTAGATGGATCTCTGATGGTTGAGCATGTGCGGAGCGAGGACAATGTCCGCTGGCGAAGAGATCATTCCCTCGGTTACGAGTGTACAACCCTCATTCTCCGAGGTAGGCCCATTCAAAGCCACGTAGGCTGAAGTCAAGGTCAAAGGGTCAGCACAGGAGCCGGCAATCCAAGACACAAGGCAACGCAGCCAGCAGGAGCAAGGGGCGAGCTGGGCGAGCAAGGGGCGAGTATGGCGAGCAAAGGGCGAGCTGGGCGAGCAAGGGGCGAGTATGGCGAGCAAGAGGCGAGCTTGGGCGAGTATCTCGCGAGTATGGGCGAGTATCTCGCGAGTATGGGCGAGTAGCCCTTGTAACTCGCGAGCAGAGGCAGTATACTCGCATGTACCCCCCCTAGGATTTCTCTATAAATAGACCCCCAGGGGTACTAGAAATGGCACTTTTGGGAAGTGGTCGAGGTCCCCCCGAGTTGGATACTCGCCAAATCCATGCCCGTCTAGTACCTCGCCCAGCTTTTGGTTGTGGAGGGGAAGTTTCTCCCAAACTTCCGGGTACATGGTGGGACCTCCCTGCTGGAGCACCTGGGGTGTGCTTAGTCATTTTCTCTCTCCTATTTTAGCTATCAAAGCCGTGGAGTTGGACCGCAGGATCAGTAACCTCGGGCTGCATTGATCCGAATCTTGAGGTCAGGATTTTCCTGGCGTCAACACTTTGGTGCGGTGAGCGTGGATCGTAGTCGGAGGAAGAAATTTTTGCGAGAAGGCTTCATGGCTTAAAGTGGCGAGATGGAGGCCAAAGACAGCAACTCGCGAGCATTCGACAAGTTGGGCGAGTTCCAGAGGCAACTTCATGCAGGCGAGTTCCAGATGGCGAGATCCAGAGCCGAGTTCCAGATGGCGAGATCCCTACTCGCCATAGGCGAGTTCCTACAGGCGAGATCCAGAGATAAGTTCAGACCAGCGACTTTACTCGGAAGAGAAGCGAGCTTCCTGGGTAGTGGCGAGATCCTTCCTTACTCGCCATCCCTACTCGCCGATAGGCGAGCTTCCTTGTTACTCGGCATAGGCGACTTCGTGCAGGCAGGCGAGCTTCTTCAATACTCGACCATAGGCGAGCTCCTTCAATACTCGACCATAGGCGAGCTTCTTCCTTACTCGCCCATAGGCGAGCAGCATCAAATGAGGCGACTTCATGCAGGCGAGCAAGATTCTTCTATACTCGCCCATAAGCGAGTTCTCTACTCGCGAGGGTGAGTTCTCTACTCGCAAGGTGGTGAGAACCTGGTGCCTAGTTCAAGAGTGGCGAGTTCCTGAAGGGCGATTTCAAGGTCTGGCGAGTATAGAAAATAAAAAATTTCCAGGGGCGCTGCCCCCGACCCCGCAAGGGGCGCTGCCCCCTTGACCCCCCGGTCAGCCCCGAACCCTCTGCGTAGGGGGTCTTATGTAAAAAGGGACACTCCTCCCCTCAGTTTCCTCCTTCTTCAATGTCAATGATTTCCACACATGATCATACTGACGGGTGCTTTGGTAAAGCCCGTGAGTGCTTTTGTCTGACTAACAAACAGGATGATTCATGACGAGTTCGCTACCCAGGGAAAGCACATAAAGCTACTCGCGAGGTCTCCAAGTTGATGCTCGGCGAGCTCCTAGTCGCGGTGGTTTTCAAAGCTAGGATTCCGCGAGTTCCTACTCGCGATGATCTTCATCAAGGGCTTACATTCCACGAGGATGCTGACTCGTGACGTCTCAAAGCTGGTGTTCCGCGAGCTTCTACTCGCGATGATCTTCATGAAGGACTTATGTTCCATGAGAATGCTTACTCATGATGTCTCCAAGCTTGGTATTCTGCAAGCTTCTTATCACCGATGATCTCCTTCCGTCGGCTATGATCCATGAGGGGTCTTACTCATAAGGTGAAACAGGTTTGGTCGGCATTCAACACCCAAGTGGGATGGAGACCTGGGGATGGTGTGTTCCTTTGGAACCTCCCCGACTGTCAGTCCCCTTCATGGTGTGTTCTATGAGATGAAGAACTGCTCAGAAGTACCTAAAGGCTCAACAAGGAGATCACTTGTCATCGAGAAGCTCGAACTGAACTAGGAGGGATCTTTCATCGTTCAAGAGGCATTCGAGACTGGCAGAGACCGCCTGTAGAATCATGAAGGGGAATCGCTTGGGAATACCTGGAGCGGCAATGACCTGAAAAGGTTCTATCCATGAGCGGGAAGGTCTATTCTCCCCCTCCTTGTGTTTATTCCATTTAAATAAAAATTCCTCGCCCCCTGAAACATGGGCCGCGAGAGTTGTTTTTCTCTTCTGGCAAGAGCTTTTTGAAGTAGGTGAAACCGATCTCCACGACAGGTTGGGAAACGAGCCTCCGACTTGATTCTCGTAAAACCCAGAACGGGTGATGGGACAATGCCTCGGTATACGTCCCCCTAAGTCCAAGCCTCTGCAATGACGGCCTAGATCAGCTCCCCCCTTGCACGTTGGCCGCGGTTCCCACCGACTGCATTTCTCATCCGACTGGAGGGATTATCAGGAGAAAGTCTGGACGCCGACCTCCCAACTCGTCGAAGCGATGATCGATTTACCTGACTGAGGGACCCTTGTATAAAGGTGTCATTTGACCTCTTGCGACAAAGCCTAATATCTCTTGTATTTTATTCCAATCATATGGGTTGGTGCGGTTAATCCCCTCTGATTGTTGAGTGATAGTATGAAGACTCTTCTGCAACCTGGCGACCGATTGGGGGACAGGTCTCCGACTCGACTCTCGTAAAAACCCAAGTCGGGTGGTGGGATAGCGCCTCGGGAGAGAGTCCTCCTAAGACCAAGCCTCTGCATTGACAGTCGAGATCAGCTCCCCCCTTGCACGTTGGCCGAGTTACCCCCCGACTGCACTTCTCATCCGGCTGGAGAGGTTATCAGAGGAGAGTCCGGACGCCAACCCCCCAGCTTGACGAAGAGATGATCGATTTGACCGATCAGCATTCAGCAAACGCAATAGGATGGAGGCCTCGGGATGGTTTGTCCCCTTGGACCTCTCCACCTCTAGTTGAGCTCGGCTCCTAGAAGGTGTCGACCTTCTCTCCACCTCTAGTTGAGCACGGCTCCTAGAAGGTGTCGACCTTCTTTCCGCCTCTAGTTGATCTCGGCTCCTAGAAGGTGTCGACCTTCTCTCCGCCTCTAGTTGAGCTCGGCTCCTAGAAGGTGTCGACCTTGTATCCGCCTCCTGTTGAGCTCGGCTCCTATGAGGTGTCGACCTTTTCTCGCCAGAAAGACAGCTCGTCGAATAAGGGTTGGATGATTCTTTCCGAGCAACTACGTTACTCGCAAAGAGCGGGGATTGTGTACAACCCTCATTCTCCGAGGTAGGCCCATTCAAAGCCATGTAGGCTGAAGTCAAGGTCAAAGGGTCAGCACAGGAGCCGGCAATCCAAGACACAAGGCAACTCAGCCAGCAGGAGCAAGGGGCGAGCTGGGCGAGCAAGGGGCGAGTATGGCGAGCAAAGGGCGAGCTGGGCGAGCAAGGGGAGAGTATGGCGAGCAAGAGGCGAGCTTGGACGAGTATCTCGCGAGTATGGGCGAGTATCTCGCGAGTATGGGCGAGTAGCCCTTGTAACTCGCGAGCAGAGGCAGTATACTCGCCTGTACCCCCCTAGGATTTCTCTATAAATAGACCCCCAGGGGTACTAGAAATGACACTTTTGGGAAGTGGTCGAGGTCCCCCCAAGTTGGATACTCGCCAAATCCATGCCCGTCTAGTACCTCGCCCAGCTTTTGGTTGCGGAGGGGAAGTTTCTCCCAAACTTCCGGGTACGTGGTGGGACCTCCCTGCTGGAGCACCTGGGGTGTGCTTAGTCATTTTCTCTCTCCTATTTTAGCTATCAGAGCCGTGGAGTTGGACCGCAGGATCAGTAACCTCGGGCTGCATTGATCCGAATCTTGAGGTCAGGATTTTCCTGGCGTCAACAACGAGGTTTGCTTGGGCTGACTTCCACCTCTCACTTCAAGGGGGAGTGTTAAAATTATTGAAGTGAGGAGTGAAGTGGAGGTCGGGCGGCCTGAGAGGACAGACCACGCGGATAGACTGTCCGTCGCGCTCTAGTTTTAAGTTCGGTCGGTCTTCTCTGGAGCTGAGACGACAAACTGGTGGGCAGTTCGAGTACCGCAAACTGGCCTTTGCTCCTGTTCTACCCGCGCGAGTTGTTGGGTATCCGCCTTCGGCGGATTGTCTTGCTATCCAGCAGGTTTGCTATCTCCTCCTTGCGATTCACTAAGCCTTGAAACCCTAGATCTTCTTCCTCGACATTTCTTCTTCCTCGTTCGCCGATACCTAGATCTGAGCTTCCACTCTCCCTTCCGTCCAGGCCTCGCATCCTTCGGTTGAGAACTCTAGGCTTCATTTCCTGGTTGCGATTTCACCTCCAGGTATGGATGCATATTTTCGGTTCCTCTCTATTTCATTTCCTGGTTTTCTCAAAGCATATTTTCAGTGCAAATCTCCATGTTTTAGCATATCGTTTTTGCAGGAATAATGACAATCATTTAGCATATTTTCACTCCAGGTTTTAGCATATTTTCAGTGCAATTTGTTTACTCCAGGCTACATTGCTCTCAAAGCATATTTTCAATTTTATTCTTTAAAAAACATTGCTTACTAATATTCATCTTTTTTTATTTGTAGGTTATGGTCATAAAAAATTTGGGACACTTAAAGTATTTTGTTGCATTTAAAGACTTTTTGGTGTGGTGAAGAAAGATTTGGAGGGAACCATCAAATTTTAGGGCAATTTTTGTTTACATAAATTATATGTAATGCTAACAAAAATGTTTACTATAATACTTATTTGAAAATACTTGAATGACACATATAATATGATTGGTTTTTTTAATTTCTTGGATGGTTTGCTAATAACAAAAAGATTTACAAATAGCTATTTTCAAAAGTGCTAGTTTGCTAGTAGTAATGATTTGCTAGCATCTAAAATAAATTTGCTAATAACAGCACCTTAAATTAAGGCTGATGTTATGTGCAAATCGGTTTTGGCTACGTGCAAACAATCAAAACTCGCGCTTTTTGAAAATACGCTTTATATGTGCATTTTTAGGAAAAGTGTTCAGCATCAAAGTTGTAGATCACGCCGAGATCTACAATTTTCGTGTCGAACATTTTGTCTAAAAATACACCTATAAGGCGTATTTTTAAAAGGCGCAAAATATTACACAATAGCCTCGCACATTTTGAAAATACGCCTTATATGTGCATTTTTAGGCAAAATGTTCAACACGAAAGTTGTAGATCTCGACGAGATCTACAACTTTGATGTTAAACACTTTTCCTTAAAATACACCTATAAGACATATTTTCAAAATGCACGAATTTTAATGATTTGCACATAGCCAAAACTGATTTGCACATAACATGAGCCTATAATGTAAAACATGATACTCTTTGAGAAGCATATGCAAGAAAATTTAAATAACAAAAAAAAATGAAGGTCGCATGGGTTTGTCAGCGTCCGCATCAGATGCTGCGACCTGGGGGCAGGTGCCTCTGCGACCCTATTATTATGACTGACAGCATCAGCAGAAGCAGGCAACTCTGTCTGCGCTGCAGGCAAAAAAACAGAGCAGGGCGAAGGAAATGCAGAGCACAACTCTTGCTTGCTTTCTCTCTCTCTCTCTCTCTCTCTCTCCTTTACTACGACGACTCTCTTCCAACTCCTCCTTCCATCTCTCTCGTGCGCCGAGTACTCAGCACCCTGATGCTCTCAGCTGCCTTTCCTGCCATTGTATCTGCCACCTTTACTGAAACTCATAAACAAACAGCCTACTAAAAAACTATAAAGTAAAGAGAGAAATGAGAAGAATGCGACTGTGGATTGTGAGAGGGATAGCTGGGGCGGTGGCCTGGTGGGGGTGGTAAAGAGACCTTCCCCTGTTTCTTTTTACTGCATATGCATCTCACGTGCTGTTTCTCATTTTTATCTTCTTTTTATCCCGGTCACCTGAACCGCACTCCACCCCTGTTTTAATGGTAAAGAAATTCAAAAGCAGAGCAGAGTAATTCGTGATTAACCGTGCTGGGTTCTGTGCAGCTGCCGGTTTGAATGCTGCGCCAGAGAGCTTTGGGCACTCAGAGTCTGAGAGAGACGGAGAGAGAGACCGGAAAGAGTAGGTTTACAAAGAGGCTACTGGGCCTACAAGCTTTGCTCCCTCACTTCACCACCTGCTTCTCTATTCATTTCTTTTGGCTTTTTCTCTGAACTAACAATGACAACAATTATAGCAACAACAACATCAATAATAATAATAATAGCATCCCCTGTTTAAACGGGTAAGGGGGAGTAAAATGAGGGTTATATTTTGCGGTAAAATGTGGGTATTCAACGGTTCATGTGAATGCCCGCACATATTTTAAAATGGACACATCTTAAAGCGATTGGAGATGTATGTGGACATCTATGTGAACCGTTAGACACTAGCACTTTACGGTAAAATGCATCACCCGCACTATTTTAAAGACGTGTTAAAAAGAAGATAATATGAATTAAATGAATTTTTTAGAATATTATTTATTTTGTATAGTAAAATTGCTATTTAAAATTCAAACGCTCAATGTGAAGAGTAGTAAGACTAATATTTTCTCTTTCCTATGTATCTTGATAATATCAAAATTAATCCTAAGATACAACTTCCCCCAACAATTCCGGAAGTTTGAATTACACAGATTAGAGTATTTTAGAATATTTGGTTTGAGATGTTAAAATAATAATTATGAAATTATAATGTTAAAATAATTAAGTAATTAATTAATTCCGAGATTATTTTAATTAATATGGTCAATAACTTTCCATGACGTGGATAACTTCTCATTTAAGTTATGGACAATAACTTTCGGCGACTGAGCCGCCGAAAGGTTCTTCAACCTCCTTGTCGTCGGATCGCCGGAAGAAGACTCCGCCGTTGCTGAAGAAGAGACGTCGGAGCAAGGTTCTGCCGAGAACCACACTGCTCCTCATCCTTGGCCGCATGAATGCACACCAACCAGACTTCTCCTTCTGTTTCGGTAGGCATACTAAAGCTTGCTATAGCCCTCTCTATATATAGGCAGAGAGGAAGAGAACAAGCATTTGTGGCAGTGGCCACAAATGGCAGCCCCAAAAAAACTGCCATAAAGGAGGACCAAGGGAATGAAACCATTCCAAATCTGAAGAAACACATCAATCCTATATGGCAGTCCGGGAACCTTCCTGAAACGGCAGTCACGTCATTAATGGCGCAGGGAGGCGGCACGCGATTAACAATCTTCACCTTGACGCCTCACGCATGATAAGCTTCACCTGCAACTTGGATCTTCTCCCTCCGAACAAATTACCCCCTCTCCCCGGGGTCACCATAATCAGCAGGCACAAATATGAGCCAAGTCAAGACAGTGCTTGAACTTGACTCCCGATACAGGTTTTGTCAGCATATCAACAATATTGTCCTCTGTGGGGAATTTCAACAACTGCATGTCTCCACCTCCAACGAACTCCCTCAACTTGTGGTAGCGCACGCCAATGTATTTTGTCCTTGCATGATAGATCGGGTCCTTTGCAAGACAAATCGCACTCTGACTGTCACAGTGCAGCTTCAACGCCTCCTGAGTAAACCCTGAGTTCCTTGGTGAGACCTTTGAGCCAGATGGCTTCCTTTGCGGCGTCCACCGCAACAATGTACTTCGCCTCTGTCATGGATAGAGCAACGATGTCCTCAAGAGTGGCTTTCCAACTGATGGGACCTCCACCTAGAAGGAAGATGTACCCGGAAGTAGATCTCCTCCTATCAAGGTCTCCGACGTAGTCAGAGTCAACAAAGCCATATAGAGCTCCACCATCTTGGCTCCTTTTGAATAGTAGATCGATATCTGGCGTACCCTTCAAGTAACGTAGAGTCCACTTGACTGCTTCCCAATGTTGTCGCCCTGGATTCACCATATATCTACTGACCACGCTCACAGCCTGTGCTGGATTCACGTACATCAAGCACCCAACCACACTAGCGTATGAAACCTTGAGCATCTTCTGGCGTTCCTCCTCTGAGTCAGGACACTGCTGTGCTGATAATCTGAATTGTTGTCCCAAGGGAGTCGTAGCAGCTTTAAACTCCATCATATTGAACTTTTCTAGATCCTTCTGAATGTAACCTGTCTGAGAGAGCCAGAGCAAGCCTCTCCTTCTGTCCCGCTTGATCTCCATCCCAAGAATTTTCTGTGCGTGACCAAGATCTTTCATCTCGAACTCATCATGCAACTTCTGCTTCAGTACTTGAATCTCTCGAGCTGACTTGCAAGCAATCAGCATGTCGTCAACATAGAGCATCAGAATCAGAATGTCTCTGTTTGTTAGGAACCTGTAGTAGACACAGTTGTCGTACTGGCTCCTGATGTAACCATGTGAAGTCATGAATGTGTCGAACCTCTTGTACCACATCCTCGGAGTCTGCTTCAGACCGTAGAGAGATTCTCTTCAGCATGTACACCTTTTTCTCGTCACCAGCACTGATGAATCCCTCAGGTTGCAGTATATAGATTTCCTCCTCTAGGCTGCCGTAAAGAAAGGCAGTATTCACGTCCATCTACTCCAACTCTATATCCTCCATGGCCACCATAGCAAGTAACATCCGGATCGAACAATGCTTCACCACCGGTGAGAAAATTTCATCGAAATCTGTTAGTTATTGGATGTCGACTTATCACCTAGAGGGGGGGGGGGGGGGTGAATAGTTTTTTCAAATTGTTTTATTCCCCTTTTGGTATTCTTGATTTCTGGTTAATAGATTTAGAGATTGAAAAGCACAGCACAAAAAACACACAATGAATTATAGAGGTTCCCCAAGGCAGGGTGTCTTCAGTAGTCCTCTTTCCCTCTGCGCCTACCTAGCAGTGTGCTAGGCTCGGCAAACTCTGCCAATGTCTCAGACCCGCAAGCCTTACAACTCGGACCCGTAAGTCCCTGTAGCCTAGGCCCGCAAGCCCCTTCACTGCACCCAAGCCCGCAAGCTTGACACTAAGGCCCTCAAGCCCTACACAGCACAGACCCGCAAGTCTTGCCTGCAGCCTAGGAACGCAAGGCCCTTCACTGCACCCGAGCCCGCAAGCTTGACACTCAGGCCATCAATCCCTACACAGCACAGACCTGCAAGTCTTGCCTACAGCCTAGGCCCGCAAGCCTCTTCACTGCACCCGATCCCGCAAGCCCGACACGTTTGGACCGCAAGTCCCTCTGCCCTAGCCCTCAAGCCTCACAGATTTCAAGCCCTCAAGCTTGACACACAGATCTGAAAATAGATCTCACAGATTTGGCCCGCAAGCTTTACAAAGAAAGATTTAGAATAAGTTCTTCTGCCTGGTGGAGATCGGCTTCTTTTCTTGCTTTGCCTGATGTTGACTGACTTCCTTTCTTGAATGATTCTTAGCAGTCGATGAGACTTGACTGCAACTTGAAGAACACAGGATGATCGTTTGGTTCTTCCCTTCTTCCCTGATTCTTCTCCGCAGCTTTTACTGTTGTATTGCTCGGCGGGATACTTTTTCGTTCCATCATTCTCCTCGTTCTCTAGGGCATCACTGTTCCCTTTTATAGGACGGATGAGCCGTTTAATGGTCACATATAATGTCCTTTACTGAGAGACGCTCATCCCTCAAGAGCACGCACTATTGGACAATCAGGCGGCGACATTAAATGCTGACAGTGCATCCGGCTACTTTTGAATCTGTATCGACGATATTTCCATTGTTACGACGACATGGACAATATCTCGACGACAGGACTTGTCGTTGTCTTGAACTATGACAGATCTTCAAATCTCCTTCCCTCTTCTTCAGATAGAGATATCTCGACGACACGGGACATCCCTTCTGCACTTGCACTTAAGAAAATCATGAAGTCATCTAACTGATGTCAGTGTGATCTTCCTGTCTGCTCGATATCGCTGTAACCACCTTATCTTGTCGACGACATAATTGATATCGTGTCGACAGACTATTCTTCAGCAACTGTCTGTCTTCATATGACCTTCTTTAGTCTTCTCGACGTCACGCCTTCTTTACGACGATGTCATCGGCATCAGTCTTACTTAGCCTTTCCAACGACAAGGCTTCTTTACGACGATACCTATCTTATTCAACCTTATCGACGACATGCCTCTTTTATGACGATATCTGTTCTTCCTTATCCTTATCGACGTCAAGGCTTCTTTTCGACGATATCGTCGACATCTTGTCCTGTATTGTGCTTGAGTCTTCTTCTTCATCTCGTCTTTCTGATATCGTTGTTAGATGATGTAGTGTTGATGTCACAATGATATTATCATACGCATGTTATCTCGATGATAGCCGATATGATCACTCTGCTTTGCTCTGCATATCATTTCAATGACATGCATATACTTATCGACGATATGTCCAGTCCTTTTCGACGATATTGTACTTGGGCAAGTTATTGAAGTACTAGACATATTGTCTGATCTCTACAAGCATGAACTAGATATGACATTAAATACACCTTGTACTTATCATTGAGCTGAACACTTCTTCAAATCAGGAACACTGCTGGGCACTGTTCCCAACAATCTCCCCCTATTTGAAGAAGTCATAACCCACTCAATGATAAAGTACATCTTAAGCAAATAAGCATATAATAATGACATTGCAGTTATGTTTGAGTGAACACGGAATTTGACAAATATCACTTCATTTATAAATAGTGACGAAATGTTTTAAAGTTTTTGACATTTCTACATTTTGCCCCTAAAGATTTAGCCATCTATTTCTCTGGTGCCCTCATAGCAGCTTCACTCTTTGCTTTCTTGGCACTGGCTTCCTGCTCCTTTTCGGCTTGTCTCGTGAAGTATTCAAATGGCTTGGGATGATACTTGAGAGGCTCAGGAGCATCAGTTGGGATTCTACCTGCTTGCTTGTCTCTTCTGTGACCTCTTCTTGAATCTTCTTGATCTTCATATTTAACCCATTCTTGAGGACTGTATGCATTGTATCTTTCACCTTTATTAACTTTCACTCGCTTCCATGCTTTTAGAATGATGGATCTTGAATTGGGACTCCATCTCTCATAGTTATCCTTTTTCTCCATTTCCTCCCTGTACTTTCTCTTCCTCATTTTTACTTCAGCTTCCTCCAGTATTTCCTTCTCTTTACCATGATCATCAGTAGCATCAGCATTGTCAACATGTTGATCAGGAAGGTCAACATGTGAGTCTTCAGCAGGGTATTCTTCAGTAGGCTCATCAAAGTATAGAGGAGGAAGATTCATTGCTTCCCTGATGGTATTGGTGGTCCAGATGGCATGCTCACTACTGGCCTTTATCATTGATCTCTCTCCCTTTATGACTTTTCTTGACATCTCCCTTTGGAGGTTCTCCTGAAGTACTAGTATCTTTTCTTTTAGCATATAAATCCCTTTCTCCAAACCGTTCTTTGTCTCTAGTAGATGACTGTCTAGCTCTTTGCTGTGATGATCAAGTTTATCCTGGATATTAGTTTTGTGTTCAACCATCCATCTGGTGGTTGCTATGTAGGCCTTCTCTATGTTGCTGACAATCATTATCTGATTATTCCCTAAATCAGATAGACCATTGTGAGTAAGTGATATCTCTTTGGCAGTATACTCTTGTAGATTCTTCACATCATTTCTCAGGCTTGCAGTTTCAGCAGATAGTTCCCTTCTTAGTTCATTGACAGCAAAGGTAACATGACTTTCAATTTTTAGCCTTTGCTCTTCCAGGAGCATTTTTATCTGAGGCAGTAGTGAGAACTCCACTGGCCTATTCTCTGGAGGTGAACTAGCCTTTGCTCTTCCAGGAGCATTTTTATCTGAGGCAATAGTGAGAACTAGCTTGTCCTGGTTCATTCCCATCCATCATGGGAGATAGAGGTCTTTTGATGGGTGACTGGTTTGACTCATTTTCCTCTTCAGGATTTGGCAGATCTCTGCTAGTCTTATCAGCAGGATTCTCTTGATTGTCTTCTTGGGGATCTTCAGTTGGGTCCTTTTGGACTACTGGTCCAGAATGAACAGCATCCTCAACCCCAATGATTTTATTGATCACATCTGCCACTTGAGCAGAGAGCTCACTATTCTTCTCCCCCTCACTATTCTTCCCCCCTCAGTTTTAACATCCTCTTGTTCTGTTCCTACTGCTATAATTGTCCTGGATTCCAGACTTGCAATAGAGGTCTGGAGGGAGACATTCTTTTTCTCTACAAGCATTTCAGAATCAGACGAGTCTGAGTTGTTGCCTGACTCACTTTCTTCAGATGAGCTTTCTCCATTCCTCTTCACATCCTCTGCAGTCTTCAACTTCTTGGGAGACTTAGTCAGAACTTTCTCCCATCTCTCAAATATCTTGATATCCATCCTTCTCATGTGATGGATTTTTACACCATACTTCTTGTTAAAACTTTCAGGGTGAGATATCAGTAGATACAGTGATAGTATTCTTCCCAGATTTGGAACTTGAAAGCTTTCTTGTATCCTCTTGAAAATAATCTGACCCCAGTTGGTCTTCTTACTTAGGATTATCCTTGTCATTATCTCGAACATGGGCTTGGATATCCTGTCATGCGACCCTACCTTACAGAGGAGGGATTTTCCTACGATATCAGCCATGAGCTTTCCTTGTTGATTAAAACTCTTCCTTTCTAGAGACCCATAGATCTTGCTAGAGTGCCCGCACCATGACAGAGCCTTGTTAAGGTCTTCCTGGGTGACTTCATCATTTTCCTCCCCCTTGGAGCAGGTCGGCAACTGAAGAACCCTGGCCAGTCTCTTGGGATTCACCTTGACCTTCTTCCCATTGATCAAGCTTTTCACAGATGTTCCTTTTGATCCACCCTTGGCATTCGAGTAGAACTCCATCACTTCTCTTTTTAATATTACTGTTGGCTCTGAGAGAGCGAACTCCAGGCCGACGGTGTCTAATAGCTTAATGGCGCTCTGAATCTCTTCTGGCCCTTCTGAGAAACCACCCCTCACTACTTCGCTTCCTTCATAGAGAAATCCTTCCTTCTTTGTCGCCATTTCTTAGTTGAGCTGAGAGGATTCTAGTTCTGTCGACTCGTTCACTCTTCAAAGGCGTGGAGAGCACGACGTCTTTTTGGGGCTAATGTAGAAAGTGTTTTAACCTTAAGACATCTGATCTTATTTATACTTTCGGGATTGGAATGCGAAGTGTCATTTGACAATGGTCTGATTAACTTAGATTGAACGGTTGTGATCGATTAATTTCAGATCTTTTAAGTGTTAGATCGACACTTAGGTATCGCCATGATCCTACATTGATGTCGAGAAATCATTTCGACTATACCAATCACTATTTCGACGATATCGTTTTGTGTTCAAAATGATATTATTCTTGTTCACTCTTTTGTATGATCAGTGCAATGCTTTAGCAGTGCCATACATATGTGCTCCTTGAGTGACAGCTTTTGCTTACTCAAGTAAAAATTACTTTTACAAAATGATAAAGGCGAGGTTATGTATTGAACATTAATATAGTTACCTTCACCTTAGCTTTTATATCTTCTTGAGCTAGTAGCTCCCCCTTGATGTGATGTTTCTTTTATTTTTATTTTTAGCTCCCCCTTGACCAGTGCATCTTGGCATGTGATGAGGTTTTTCTTAGTCCAGAGTTAAGCCTGGATCACTTATTGTCCATTAGACTTGTTTGCTTTTGATTGGCTACATGGACTTTCCCGCAAGACAGATTTAATATCCCTTAGGAACCCAAGGTGATTTTGGTCCTAGGTTCTTGTTAGCATAATAAGGAATTCTTCTACTCACCTCAGCCGTTCCAGGAGGTCTCTCCTTTGCACTAGGCACGCTAGGGTTGTGCCAACAGTCAATGGCAAAGTGTCACACTTTACCACAACACCAACATTCATGGATGTTGTACCTTCTTTTCTGAAAAATTATTGAGGTGAGTGGAGAATCACAATGCTTATGTTCAGTAGAGAAGACAACATCATTCTTCCTATCTCTCTCAGCTAAGGACTGACTAGCTGTTCTAGTATAATTATTACTTCTTGACTTTATCTGTTTGTCAGCAACAAATGTCAGCTTGGTAGCTGACATGGTGTTTATGGCATCAGATATGGTCAAGTGAGAGTTGATTATACTGATGCTACCAGCCTGCTTCTTATCTGGAAAAGATTGGGAAGGCGTTGCTCCTTTACCCTTGAAGGTGGGGGCTGAGGCACCAAACACAAATGGTCCATGATGGGCCATTTGAATTTCCTCATGGGGAGCCTTCAATGCACTCATCCCCATGCCCTTTCTTCTCCCATAGTTAGGAGCATTTCCCAAGCTATTGGAGCTTCCATTCATCCAGTGACCATGGACACTGTCCTGGTCATACTTGTTAGAGGGAAGCACTACCTTCTGAAAGGTTGTATGAGGCTCAGCTTTAGTTTTGCCCCTTTCTCCATTCCCAGTATCTACTGCCCCTTCTTTGAAACCCAATCCCCTCCTATTTCCATAGGAGGAGAAGGTGTCAATGATGGGCAGTATAGTTTTGGGCTTAGAGAATTGAGCCACTAAGCTTCTTTCCTTAAGAAGATCATTCTCAAGTTTCCTAATGAGTTCTTCCCTTTGGTTTCTTTCATCATGAAGCTTGCCTATGATCTTCTTGAGCTCACAGGAATTGGTGCCCTCATTGTGGGACACTCATTTCCTCATTCATCTCAGCCTTAATGGGTCTGAGTGATTCTAGCTCCTTAGCTTGTTTCCTAACAAGCTTCTTGCTCTTTCTCAGAGCAGCCAAGAGATCACCAAACCGTTCTATTAGATCAACATGGTTCTTATTGTTGCATGATGAACAATCTTCTGCATCATTTTCAGAAAATGAGCAATCATCTGATGCACTCTTGGTCTTCTTAATTGAAGTCGTGAGTAAAGGTGTGCGAGTGATGCATACCTGATCATAATGTGATTCATCATGATTTTCTTCATCTGATAGAGCCATAAACCTCCTCATCCTCAGAGCCACAGTCTGTGAGAGTCATGGGTGCTCTTATTCTTTCTCTGGCTACAGAGCATTCTTCATCATCTGATTCACTGTATGAAGTAGACAGGGTGCTCTGATCCCTATACTCCTTTCTTCTTTAATATAAGAAGAGCTCCAGCTGCTTTCACTTAGAGATCTGAACTTCCTGATGTCAAATCTTCTGACTTTCTCCATAGAGCTTTTAAATTCCTGAGCTGATTATTTGACACACCCAATAGCAGATATGCTCAACCTGTTAAGCTTTCTTTGAGAAACCTAGCTCTGATACCACTTGTTAGTTATTGGGTGTCGACTTATCACCTAGAGGGGGGGGGGGGGGGGGGGGGGGGTGAATTGGTTTTTCAAATTGTTTTATTCCCCTTTTGGTGTTCTTGATTTCTGGTTAATAGATTTAGAGATTGAAAAGCACATCACAGAAAACACACAAAGACTTATAGAGGTTCCTCAAGACAGAGTGTCTTCAGTAGTCCTCTTTCCCTCTGCGCCTACCTAACAGTGTGCTAGGCTCGGCAAACTCTGTCAATGTCTCCGACCCACAAGCATTATAACTCGGACCCGCAAGTCCATGCAGCCTAGGCCCGCAAGCCCCTTCACTGCACCCGAGCCCGTAAGCTCGACACTCAGGCCCTCAAGCCCTATATAACACAGACCCGCAAGTCTTGCCTGCAGCCTATGCCCGCAAGGCCCTTCACTGCACCCAATCCCGCAAGCTCGACACTCAGGCCCTCAAGCCCTACACAGCACAGACCCGCAATTCTTACATGCAGCCTAGGCCTGCAAGCCCCTTCATTGCACCCGAGCCCGAGAGCCCGACACGTTTGGACCCGTAAGTCCCTCTGCCCTAGCCCTCAAGCCTCACAGATCTCAAGCCCTCAAGCATGATACACAGATCTGAAAACAGATCTCATAGATTTGGCCCGCAAAGCCTTACAAAGAAAGATTTACAATAAGTTCTTCTGCCAGATGGAGTTCAGCTTCTTTTCTTGCTTTGCCTGATGTTGACTGGCTTCCTTTCTTGAATGATTCTTAGCAGTCGATGAGAATTGGTTGCAACTTGAAGAACACAGGATGATCGTTTCGTTCTTCCCTTCTTTCTTGATTCTTCTCTGCAGCTTTTACTGTTGTATTGCTCGGCGGAGTACTTTTTCATTCCTTCATTCTCCTCGTTCTCTAGGGCATCAATGTTCCCTTTTATAGGACGGATGAGCCGCTTAACGGTCACCTTTGATGTCCTTTACTGACAGACGCCCATCCCTCAAGAGCACGCACTAATTGGACAAACAGGCGGCGACATTAAATGCTGACAGCACATCCGGCTACTTTTGAATCTGTCTCGACGATATTTCCATTGTTATGATGACATGGACAATATCTCGACTACATGACTTGTCGTTGTCTTGAACTAGGACAGATCTTCAAATCTCCATCCCTCTTCTTCAGATAGAGATATCTCGACGACACGGGACATCCCTTATGTACTTCCACTTAAGACAATCATGAAGTCATCTAACTGATGTCAGCGTGATCTTCTTGTCTGCTCGATATCGATGTAACCACCTTATCTTGTCAATGACATAATTGATATCATGTCGACAGACTATTCTTCAGCAACTGCCTGTCTTCATATGACCTTCTTTAGTCTTCTCGACGTCATGCCTTCTTTACGACGATGTCATCGACATCAGTCTTACTTAGCCTTTCCAAAGACAAGGCTTCTTTACGAAGGTACCTGTCTTGTTCAGCCTTATCGACGATATGCCTCTTTTACGATGATATCTGTTCTTCCTTAGCCTTATCAACGTCAAAGCTTCTTTTCGACGATATCGTCGACATCTTGTCCTGTGTTGTGCTTGAGTCTTCTTCTTCATCTCGTCTTTCTGATATCGTTGTTAGGTGATGTAGTGTTGATGTCACAACGATATTATCATACGCATGTTGTCTCGACGATAGCCGATATGATCACTCTGCTTTGCTCTACATATCATTTCAACGACATGCATATACTTATCGACGATATGTCCAGTCCTTTTCGACGATATTGTACTTATGCAAGTTATTGAAGTACTGGACATATTATCTGATCTCTGCAAGCATGAACTAGATATAACATTAAATACACCTTGTACTTATCATTGAGCTGAGCACTTCTTCAAATCAGGAACACTGCCGGGCACTGTTCCCAACAAAATCAACTCCTTTCTTCTATACGAACCCCTTGGCAACGAATCTGGCTTTGTATCTCCACTGATCTTTTCCTGATGCTGGCTCCTTTTTCTTGAACACCCATTTGAACTGATCGCTTTGGATCCCTTTGTAAGGTAACCAAATCCCACGTCTCGTTCTTCTGAAGAGACTCCATCTCTTCCTCCATGGCAGCTTAACACTGAGAGCTATCTCTACTCTCTATAGTTTCACGAAAGTGACAAGGATCTGAGGAGATTACCTGAAATGCGTATGCTACATTGTCCTGTAGCCTGAGAGGCAGTCTGATCTCACGCCTTGCCTTTCCTCTAGCAATTGAGTAGGGCTCCGCATGCACCGGCAGGTTGAACAGCATCCATTTCCTCAGAGTCAGAGGAATCATTGTGACGTCGGCTTTGTCACTTCCATCCAGCTCCAGCTCTACCTCCACTGGTGAGACTGGAGTCTTCTCCCCCTCTGTAGCCTGAGACTGAGACTTCTTCATCATAGAAGCCTCATCAAAGACGATGCCGCGCTTCACTTCAACTTTCTTGGTTTCAGGGTTCCACAACTTGAACCCTTTAGTGCTGGCATTCTAGCCCAGATAGATGAACCTTTTGGGCTTAACATCCAGCTTCGTCCTCTTTGAATCCTGTAGTAGGGTGTAGACAGGGAAACCAAAAATGTGAATATCAGAATAATTAACATGTGTACCTGACCAGATTTCTTGAGGATACTTCAGATCTAGTGACATCGATGGAGACCGATTCACTAGGTAGCATGTTGTATTGATGGCTTCAGCCCAAAGAGACTTTAGTAGGTCGGCGAACAGACGCATGCACCGAGCTCTCTCCAGCAACATTTTATTCATCCTTTCTGCGATACTATTCTGCTGCGGTGTACCGAGAATAGTGAGATGTCGAGTGATGTCCTGTTGACTACAGTATGCCTGAAACTCCGTTGAGGTGTATTCGCCGCCATTATCAGATCTGAGATATTTCACCTTCTGTCCGGTCTGCTTTTCCACTTTGGTCTTCCAGATCTTGAACTTCTCGAAGACTTTAGACTTGTGCTTGAGGAAGTAGATCCAGACCTTTCTTGAGAAGTCGTCGATGAAGGTCACAAAGTACTTGACACCTCCAAGTGATGGCTCCGGGGCTGGCCCCCAAACGTCTGAGTGTATGTAATCTAGAATCTGCTTGATGCGCTTGCTTGATGTCACAAACTTCACATTGCACTGCTTCCCAAGAACACACGTCTCACAGAAGTCGAGCTTGCATGTCTGGACCCCTTTCAGTAGGCCCTTCTTATGCAACTCCAGCAATCCTCTCTCGCTCATGTGGTCAAGCCTGACATGTCACAGTAGAGAGGAATCCTCATCTGATGTTGTAGAAACCGCCGCGTCGCCAGCAATAGTAGTGCTAATCAGTTTGTAGAGAGTGCCAGATCGCTCTCCTTTCATGACCATCAGAGCGCCTCTCTTTACTTTCAAGTAGCCTCCCTCACCGGTGTACGAGTATTCGGCCGCCTCCAGAGTACCTAGAGAAATCAAGCTTTTTCTTAAATCAGACACGTACCTGACATCAGTGAGTGTTCTGACCATTCCGTCAAATATCTTAATTCTGATGCTGCCAATCCCAAGCGTTTTGCACTCTAAGTTGTTCCCCATTAGAACGCGGCCTCCATAACATTGTCTGAAGCTGGAGAACCATTCTCTGTTCAGACACATGTGATAAGAGCATCCAGTATCCATGATCCATGCGTCGGTGGAGTCGAGGGTAGATCAAACATGAAGCACATCAACATCACTTTCTTGATCTGATGTCACGACCGCCTGCTGTGGCTCTTGATTCTTCTCCTTGAGTTTCTTCTTTGGGCAGTTATTTTTCCAGTGCCATTCTTCCTTGCAGTAGTGACACTTGTTATTTCAATTCTTCGACTTGGACC
Source organism: Dactylorhiza incarnata (assembly GCA_033032865.1). NCBI lineage: Eukaryota > Viridiplantae > Streptophyta > Magnoliopsida > Asparagales > Orchidaceae > Dactylorhiza > Dactylorhiza incarnata. The sequence continues at coordinate 11,046,836 of JAWHQI010000007.1, forward strand.
TGGATCTGTTTCTCGGCTTGCTTCTGTCTTTGGATCTCCCTCTGCTTGAAGTGTAGCTCTTCACTAATAGGCCCTCGCTGGAGCTAGAGCCTGACTTGCTTCTCGTTTCATTTAACATCAACGTGGTCATTGTACAACCCTCATATTTACCGAGCTGACGTGGCCCGGTGCGGCTAGGGGGCATAATCAATCGACCCATCGGAGGTCGTCTAGACCGAAAAGAGAAAGCCGGGGGGGGGGGGGGGGGGGGGGGGGGGGGCAGACTTCCTCGGACGAGTGGACCTTGGGTCTACTCGCCCAACGCCCCAGGCGAGTGGACCATTGGTCCACTCACCCGAGTGGGGGTGGGGGTGAGTGGACCTAGGGTCCACTTGCCCTAGGCAGCTGGGTGAGTGGACCAAGGGTCCACTCGCCTGGAGGGTTGAGTGGACCGTAACGTCCACTCGCCCAATTAGGGTGGTGGACCTCGGTCCACTCATTCGACCCCCGACAAGGGGGGAGTGGACGTCTCGTTCTCCACTCGCCCCTCCTCCAGTTCTGGTCGTTCAGGTTCGTGGTTGAGCTGCGAATAGTAGAGTTTTGGCTATCCGCAGCCCAATTTTGGGAAGTCTATAAATAGACCCCCATGGGCACCTTGGGAAGGGTTGGACTCTCCTCTCCCTCGCGTGTATCTTATGAGCAAGCACTACCCCCCCCCTTCTCCTTTGTCAGTGAAGGTTGGTGGTGAGGTGGTCCATAGTGCCCTCCTAGGTGCCCAGGCTCAGCATTGGATTGGGAGGGGAGGTTCTTTGTGAGCTTCCGGGTGTGTGGTGGGACCTCCATGTTGCAGCTTAAGGGGTTCATTTTTCGACTCAAGTGTTCTTCAAGGGCAAGGTCTTTTGGTTCTTAGCAACTGGTCAAGGGTTCTAGCTCAGGTCAAGTAAGGGTTAGCTGCATCTCCCTTTCGAACGTCGAGACCACTTCTCTAGTTTCAATATTCTGGTGCGGTGACCATGGAAGCGGCTAATTCGGAAATCTCTGGGCAAGTCTCATGGCTGGAAGCGAAGAGCCAAGGGACTCACCTCCTCCCAGCAAGTCGTGGCAATTGGAAAGGGAAGAGGAGGTGGAGAAGGCAGATCATGTGTTGGAAGATTTGGCAAAGTTGGAGGTGGCAGAGGAGGTAAAGGAGAGGGAGGTCGTCAGCAGCAGTGGACGACTAGAGAAGATACGAATCAGCGGGAGGCTAAGAGAGCAGGATCAAGAGAGGGTCCGAAGGTGTGTCCAGCAGAATGTGAATATCTTCGCATGGAGCGCTGCAGAGATGCCGAGTGTCGATGCGAATGTAGCATGTCATAACCTCAACCTCGACTCAAGCATCCGCCCCATCCACCAAAAGAAGAGAGTTGTGTCGACCACCCTCGCCGGGCCGATCAGAGAGGAGGTGGGGAAACTGCTATAGGATGTAACATCCCGATTCGAGCTAGACTCCTTGTGCGCGTTTTTGAGTCACGCGAGTTGACTCGGGCTCGGGGTGTACTGAGGGCCAGGCTTGCAACTGAGCCGGGGAAGTGCACTCGACGAATGCGGCAAGTACCAGTTCTATTCTTCGTCCCGATGTTTGCTGTATCGGGATTCGAGCCGTCCGGAGAGCATAACTTGAGCGGTAAAACTCGAAGGAGGCGTACCGCCTCGAAGGAATTATAGTGCGTACGTTAGCTCAAATGTCATGGTTGTCAAATAGCGTATATATGAAGTCGACCAAAACAGTCGTCCTTGAGCTACGCGACGCCTCAAATATGACTATTGTGCAAATGACCGCATAATCGGCCTTAGTTGATTTTGTTAGACTCGTAAAGTTGATACCAGTCCAAGGAAGTCGACTGCACTCAATTCCGATGTGTATCGGAGAATTAGTCGCGTCGACGCGACTCTAAGTAACCTATTTATCCAAAGCGGTGAAATCGAGCAAACGGCCTCGGTATTCACCCCAGTCAGTTTTGTTAGACTCGTGGAGCCTATACGAGTTCAACAAAACTGTCCGCGCTCGATTCTGATGAGAATCAGCGAATTTATTAATGTGGTCTGCGAATAGCATGTTTATCCAAAATGGTGAAATGGACCAAACAATCTTGCAATTGACCCCAGTCAGTCTTGTTAGACTCGTCGCAATAGTACGAGTTCAACGAATTTATCCGTTTGCGATTCCGACGTCGTTTGAAGGAGTTTTGACGTTTAAGTCAAATTGTGTCGCAAACGCTCCGGGGAGCGTAAAATAGGCAAACGAACTCGGATTGGATCGTGGTCTATTCCGATAGATGCGTATCGGCGGGACGGTCGTAACGAGCCCGTCTGGGATAAATTCCGAGCATTCTAGAGCGTTGCGCGAGCGTTTAATTGCATTAATAATAATAATAATAATAGTATTATTATTATTATATAATATATATATATATTATATAAATATATATACACGTTATAAGTTAGGTTAGAAACCACTTACCCGATCTTCTCCTCCCCAGCTCCCTGACGGCGGAAACGAAAGCCAAACCCCCCTCGTCTCCGATCCTTCTCCCCTCCGGCCAGAGCGAGCTCCTCTCCTCCTCCATTTCCGGCGAGATCCCCGCCGAGCCCTCCTTCTCCGGCGCATCCTTCTCCGGCGAGTCCGACCTCCGGCGCACCTTCTCCTCCGGCAAACTTCCATGGCCCCTGCTCCAAACGACAAGAGCTGCTCCACCTCCTTCCCTCGAGCAGCCCTTCCCCTGCTCTATTTCAGCCCCCACAAACAGAACTCCCTCTCTAGATCTCTCTATTTCTAACTATCTCAAATCTCTCTCTACCCACTCTCCCTCCATCCAGATCTAGCCGACCAAGCTCCTACACCATACAATCCTGAAATCCCTCATACACAGCAAAACGCCTCTTGCGATTTCTTCACCTTAGATCTCTCAACTTGCTACCTCCGCCTCTACAAATGATTGGTCATTGGAATAACCTCCAATGATGAATAACCAAAATCTTTTGCCAAGTTTGGCAAGCATAGATTCGAAGTTATCATTGCGGAGAATAGAGGCCGACTTCTGCGGCGACGTGTGGCGAGGCTCAGATCAACGAGATCCGGATCGGCGAGATCCGGCCATGAACCGGGAGCGACGGACAAATGTCGCGTACGCGGCTATTGGGTTGCATGCATGGACACTCAGGTGACTTCCTCCCCTCTCCCTTGGTGCTAGTTTTCTTAGATCCGCTAGGCGAGATATCGAACTCAATTGAGTCGATTTGCGAGCGTGATGAAACTCCGTATGAAAAAGGCCGCGTTAGGGTTTTCGCCGTAGGGCGCTGATCGCCGCGAAAATACCCTCATTCAACTCACCGCTTCAATACGAACGTGGGGCGTTGGTGTCGTGATAATCGAAGGCCTCGTGAGGGTGCATGGGAGGAGAGAAGGCGTTGCCCTAAATTGCAATTGGGATGATAATGAATTTCCCTGCAATTGGATTACAATTATATATATATATATAATGACCTAAATCATGTTTGGGGGAGACGATGAATAATCCTCTGTTATTAGGATTGTTAATTAGGTATGATAAATGTGATGACAGCTCCCTGTTAAATCAGATTCAATTTATAACTTGCACGTAGCTATTAAGGAAAATTGTGCGCAGCTGGGTTCAAGCCAGTTTCTGGGCCTGACCCCACTAGAACTAGGTTTTGGGCTCAACATGAATGTTGTAGCCCTCGGAAAGAGCTTTCCAACGATAGGTTACACGTTTTCTGGGGTGACCTGTAGTTCCCTAAAAGTCCAGTCGAGTGGACTGTCCAGAGAGCTGAATTGTGTTATTGTTCTCTGTTTTCTGCCCAGTTTTACACAACTGACTTCAGGTCCAATTTTATGCATTAAATACTTAGATCTGGGTCATGGGCTCAACGTAAGAGTTGTAGCCCTTGCTCTTAGCTTTTCAAAATGGGGTAGCACATAATTCTTGGATAAGTATAGCTCCCGGAATGTCAGTTTTAGTAAGCAGTGTCATTATGTTCATGGTTTCAATAATTGGTGGAGATATTCTTTATATAGTTGTGATTAGTCCTGTGAAGTTTCATAAATTTTAGATGAGTATATGTTAACTGGGTATTTATGAATCTTGATGCTCTTATGTTGATATTTTAAAGTTCACCCCTTTGAACGTGATAAATCTTGGGAACATGATTATGAAGATTAAATCGTCTATGTTGCAAGGAATGTTGTTGAGTAATCTCGTGTTGTTAATATATTTACTCACCCTGATTGGATTGGGGAAATTGCTAGGAGTATGATGGTGAAGATTGTAATACTTCACATATTGTTAGTACCACTAGGCTGGATAGTGGAAAACATTCGGTAAAGTATTTTATCTACTACGATCGCGATAAATGCTATAGTGTAATTTTGTAATTGTGCTTGAATTATGTTGCACGTTGGGAAGAATACATATGAGGAACATAAAAATCACAGTTAAAGGTAAATGATTTGAATGCTAAACGCAATGAATCTTGTGATGATAACTACGATTAAGAAGGGACTAAGTTGATGTCCAAGGGTGCTTGATAGCACAAGGTAATTACATGGTATTGCATGAGTGAGTTGATGTTCATGATTGCATATGGTGGGATTACTAGTGGCCGGTTTCTCAGTTCTTGGAGCGAACATGAAAGTTGTAGCTATCGGAGAGACCTTTCCAAAATGGGGCGACACGATATTTTCGGAGGAGTGTAGCTCCCCGAAATCCGATTCTCGAGGGCTGTCCTGTTTGGGTACATTATTCTGATTTTGTGATTTATTAATAAAATGTTAGCGGACAGATCATAGACTTAACACTTCGCGGATGATGATCGAATGTGCACCTCGATGATGCGATAACAAATTAAAGTATTGTTATAAATGCTTAATCCTTTAGGATTGCAAGAAATATAGTTGAACCGATGCTGTGATAATCATTGAAGGTATTTGTCACTAATGATGATTGTTTATGATTACAATAAATATAGTGGGTATTCTCGTACGGATTTAAGGTGATTTATCATCCGTAATTGAATAAGAAGATATCGGTAATGATTGTAGTATATCGAAGGGATCACGTGCAAGATCCTCGGAATCATGCGTGAGAATATGATGAATGCACAAGCAGTCCTGTGCGGAGTTGAGGATATGAGTTTCCTAAACGAGTAGGCATCGTACTTAAATGTGATATAACAAGTAATATGATTGATAAACATACAAGGTAAGTAGTGAAATCACAGGGTTGGATGAGAAACAACCCTTGAGTAAAAGCCGAGCTTAGTCTTATAATATCATGATAGTCTTCTGGTAATAATCTAGAGTCAATTGGATGAATATTTGTAGTACCTCCCCTTATGTGATTCATATAACTCATTTGGTCTGCGAATAGTAAAATGGTGGAATGGAGATAACTTGTAGACCATTAGGTGGGAATGGGAGGTAGTTGGTGTACCTGATTTGGATGAAGAGGTTGAGGTCACCAAAAAGGAGTTTAGGTGATGAGAGTGCTTGGTGAGCTATGGGTAAGGCGGCGCTCGGGACTGATGAAAGATCGTCTTTCCCCTTAGAGGGTCATAAAGCACCGAGGTTTAATTCAAGTGAAATGATAAGAGGGTAATCTTATGGGTAGTTACCAATAACACTAAGTCACTTTAACTATATGAAATGATGAAGGGTGAACCAATTGTTAACCATCAACCAAAGTAATAGTCTTGAGGAGGATGGTGGGGTTGAGCTCATTGCGTCCCCTAGTACCGATGAGAGCCCTTCACCGGGTGTACCTCGGGAAGTCCAAGATTAACCCTAAATCGCAATAACATTTATAGTAGGCAAGAGTAGCCATAGTGGGGTAAGATTGGATTTATGTATCTCCTCCCAGTGTGGGAGTGACAGGTGTGTGGTATACTGGGTTGGACGAGCTGGAGGCTCGAGGGGAGGATATCCCCGTTAGTACTTGGATAATTGTGGCAGGTCTTCGGTGCTAGGCAGGTCATCACACCGACCGCGGTACGTGGACTTAGCGGGTGTGTTGGGGTCTGAGGGGCCAGCTTGTCTGCGTGTCGGGACGACAATTCCTCGAAGACACCTTCCACTTAGCTCAAAGCCTGGTGGACTCCAGCAAAGAGTACGCAGAGCTCCGCGGTTGTTTTAGCGTCGAGGCGTACATGCGGTCTAGGCCTGGTAGTGTGCATACCCGCATAGGAGTGGACAGCCCGGTCCGCTACCACCGTGTATCACAGCGGTTGGTACCCGAGAGGTTGGCCTCCTTTCAAACAGAGGGAACTACAAAGTTCTATGCGCATAGAGTCGTATGTGTGAGTTTCATTGCATACAACATTCATGGCATAGCATAGCATACGCACTTGCAGATCCTCATCATATAAATTAGTATGGGCTCTTTTATATGATGAGTTATAATTCCTGGAAATCCTAACTTATAAGTTTGTACGGGCATTCATATAAGTTAGGGTACGAGATTGATTACTTGTCGCTACTGTTCTTACTGCCTCGCTTTACCTGCTTTACTTACTGCTATTTACTGCTGTACACCTTTATTATACTCCTGCTTATACATGATTAGATTAGCCCTTTTACACTTGTGTAGCTTAGAACTTGTGTATATACTAGCTTACTTTCCCCGTCACCTGCTTTGTATATATTACTGTTATATTGCAGCTTTTCTTCCTTTTCTTCCGCCCGGTGCCTTGGAGTCGCCGGGGGAGAGGATGGGAAGCCACTTAGTCTTTATGACTAACGGTTGCTACCTCCCTCTTTTTAGGAGCACATTCAGATGTGTAGCGACGTTTAACACCGGAGGCCAGCCGGGTCAGGTGTGCAGGGCTGGGGTTTATGGTACCTTAGCTGCCGTTAGTGACAGAGGCGGGTGAGTGTTTTGAGCTGTAGCCCTTGGGGCATTTAGCTGATTACTCTGATGAATTGCAGGAGCTTGTGTAGCTTTCTGTCTTTCTTATACTCTGATTTGGACATTTTTACTTATTGTGAATCTTTGGCTTTTAATACTTTCTTTCATTGATGGGTTGGCGCTGTTTAGTTGATTTGGCCGGCAGGATAGGCGTCTTGTGGGGGATGCTAGCTCGTGCGCTGGCGCTTCCGCAAGGCGGCTGTCCTGGGCATAAGACTCCCCTCGGCCGTGTTGTGTGTTTCGGGAGGGGGATCTTACAAATGGTATCAGAGGGAGGTTCCTGAGATAAAGAAGTCCATTAGAACACTAGGTCACCCCTGCTAGCTAGATCAGTTTGAGGACAAACTGATGCAGCGGAAGCGGTGGTGTGCCCACGTGTAATTCACAATAAGTATGCCCGCTTTTTCCTACAGATAGTGCCAACCTAAGCCAAACTCGTACCCTTACATACAAATGCTGGCTCTCTCCGAGACAGTAATGGGTATTCCCATTCCAACCATTAGAGTTGGTTTGGCATAGGATTGATGCCAACCTAACTAGGATACCATTTTAGTCGACTTAGCAGGATAGGTCGTGACGTATCCTAGACTTCTACGGATCTTGGGGATGATTGGGCCAAGCAATAAGTGACCTTGAGTGACTAAGGGAAGAGTTTAACGTGAGTGTAGATGCTATAGACTCACACCCTGAGATTTCTACCCTAGATATGGAGTAATATTATCACCTTACCCAAAAATTTTAGGGCAATTTCAATGAGATTGGTGCCAGTAGTCCATTATCAGCTTAGTAAGAGACCACCAAGCATGCCGTTTATACTGTATGTCGATACCTCTCACTTCTTTTATGTAGAAGGTTTCATACGGAGAAGATATGATAAGAATTCGGATCCAGAGAAGACTCATTTTGGGACGAATGTGTTATATTGGTGGTAGAAGAAACTCAGTCGAAGAGATACGATGGCTTATCTCTTCGTTTATTGAGCTAGTTATGTACCGTCTTGGATCCCTTGAAGAGTTAGAATCTTTGTAATTTTTGGCATTGGAAGTTTTGACCCCTGAGAGTTAATTCATCTTAAGCAAAGCAGACTGCTAAGGCCATGTTTGGGTTGATAGGATTTTTATTAGCGGAATAAGAGAGGAAAAACATTTTGAAGATGATTATTTTCTCTATATTGTTCTAAGTTTATGTGGATAAGTAATGAGGAGAGTAGTAAATCTACATTTTGGGGATATGCGGCGATGTTATAATAACATTATAGCTGAGAAGTTATTGAACCTTTGTGCATACATTGTTGGTATGATGATAAACTACCCATGAGTTTGGAATTTTTTTTTTTTTTGGTAAACATTCCCTTAGTGTTGTAATTACTTGGCATTGGAAATTAATAAGTGTTCGGCGATGAAGTCGACAAGATTAATATGAATTGTTTGATGATCTAAAATCATAAAAGTTTTTATAAATAAACATGAATGCCATGGATGATCGTTGGCAGGGATGGTAGGGCGGTTGTAGTGGATTTGATTGTGTTTACCATATGTGAAGTATGCCCTACTTTTGGTAGTCTGCATAACTTGTGTCGAAGGAAAGATCATCCCGAGCCTTGCACCTTAGTTCATGTTAAGTTCAAACATATATAAATGTACCGGGTGATTGGATGTTATTGGTGCATGCTCTCATTACAATGAGATGCAGCTTGATCGTCACCGTAAAAATTTGATTTTCTACATCCCGGTTGGTATTTGAGTGCGTCGTTGCGGGGATCTATAGGGTAAGAACTCTAAGTCGAGGAAGGTATACCCCTAAGGTTGTGCCCATACGTGAGAAGAATGTACCATATGGGCGGTGGAAGAAGTTTAGTCCAAAAATGTGCGGGGGCTTGTCCCTTCGTTTATTGGCCTATTTATGTTCCGACTTCGCTTTCCCTTAGATCCTGTTTATTTAAATAGTACGTGAACGATGAGGATTGGATTCGTGATAACCTCTCAATACGGGTGAGAGCGTCAAGGGTGTTGAGACACGCCGTGAATTGAACACGTGAATGGAATATTGGGGATAAGTTGAATTTACTTATTTAAGAAGATATGAATACGTCTCTGTACGTACAGGTAGGTGTACGTGTAATTGTATTACCTCGACAAGGCAGTCCTCTAAAGGCTCTGTATCGAAACCTAACCATTGGATAAGGTTTATGTTCACGGTCTAGGAGCCCTTAAATGAAATGATGTAAATCCCGAGATAAAAGTAACACCTGGCTAAGAGGTAGTGTGTTGTATAAAGAATTGTCTGCATATCTTGGTATTTGGAATTTGGCACTCCTTGATGAATGTGTTCATCTTAGGCGAGGGGGATTGATTGAACGCCAAGTTTTGGTTTGGGGTAAGTTCACTCCCAGAGGGTTGGAGGTGAGTACCTTAAGGATGAGCAGGTCTTCACTGTAACCGAAGACTATGCAGAGAAGTAAACTGTAATGTAGCGTTGCAGTGTCTCTCAAGGATCAAGAGTCGATCTAACGACCGCGTGACAAATTTTGGGGGACGCCTTAAAGTTTGTCAAGTGGGAACATGATCGATTTTTGATCAGAGAGGGGTGTTTGCAAGCGTCCGTTATGAGATAAAGAATACGGAATTGTAGCACCCATGGTGCTAAGGCATTGTTGCGTGATTTGTTAAGTTGACAAATTCATACAATTGCGTTTTAAATGCGTGTAGTAATTTTCGGACCATGTGAAATCACGAGACGTACACTAAACCTTTGTAGAAGCCTTGTTGGCTTATCGACCTCGCCCGACGTGTTGCCTGTGAGAAAAATATGATTACCCTCAACTTGACCTCTGATTCTCAGGAATTCAGAGGAGTTGTGTCGATGCACTGGACGACATATATGATTTATGGATATAGTAAGCAAAGTAAGAGTACCGAGGAAGTGTGCTGAAGACTCATGGTAGGCGGGAAAGTCGATTGTTAGTAGTTGCTTTGTGTTTTCTTGGTTTCATGAATAGCAGCTGTTTGATGATGATGGGAGTTTTGGTGAATTCCCTTGGTCGTGCTAGAAATTCCTTCTAGATTATATGATTTGCATTGCTTATAGGTTTCTTCCAGGTTTCCTGGTTTTATCCTTATGCTAGAGTTTTTGGGAAATATGTTGGTAGCCGCTTGGTCTATGCTAGAGATTATGTGTTGGGAGTTTTACGGAATTTCCCTAGTTTTATGCTAAAGTAAATCTCCTGGTTCGTGAAATGTCTGGAATTAAATGTTAGGAGATTTGGGCTGCTGTATGCAATTAAAATCCTAAGAGCTGCTATATATATAAATTATATATAATGTGTTTCGGTTTGAGGCCGATTTACATCTTCAGTTTCGTTATATTTTAATTTGGGACAGCGATATATCGTTCCAGTTTGAATTTTTTTTTTGTTTAGGACGGCTATGTGTAGTTTTTATTAGCTATGGTTGAAATAGTGTGAGCCACGATTAATTCGTATGACTAGACAAGACAAGAGCGCTCGCACAATCTAGACCCTTTGTATAAACCATAACGCTTGGGAATGTATAAATGACCTTGATATTGTTAAGGGTGAATCATCCGTAACTGCATACGGTGAGTATGTTTCGATCCCATTCGGAAGACCCCCCTCTAACCTCAACTTAAATTTCGGGGACGAAATTATTTCTTCGTTTATTGGATTTGTAACATCCCGATTCGAGCTAGACCCCTTGTGCGCGTTTTTGAGTCACGCGAGTTGACTCGGGCTCAGGGTGTACTGAGGGCCAGGCTTACAACTGAGCCGGGGAAGTGCACTCGACGAATGCGGCAAGTACCAGTTCTATTCTTTGTCCCGATGTTTGCTGTATCGGGATCCGAGCCGTCCGGAGAGCATAACTTGAGCGGTAAAACTCGAAGGAGGCGTACCGCCTCGAAGGAATTATAGTGCGTACGTTAGCTCAAATGTCATGGTGTTCAAATAGCGTATATATGAAGTCGACCAAAACAGTCGCCTTGAGCTACGCGACGCCTCAAATATGACTATTGTGCAAATGACCGCATAATCGGCCTTAGTTGATTTTGTTAGACTCGTAAAGTTGATACCAGTCCAACGAAGTCGACTGCACTCAATTCCGATGTGTATCGGAGAATTAGTCGCGTCGACGCGACTCTAAGTAACCTATTTATCCAAAGCGGTGAAATCGAGCAAACGGCCTCGGTATTCACCCCAGTCAGTTTTGTTAGACTCGTGAAGCCTATACGAATTCAACAAAACTGTCCGCGCTCGATTCTGATGAGAATCGGCGAATTTATTAATGTGGTCTGCGAATAGCATGTTTATCCAAAATGGTGAAATGGACCAAACAATCTTGCAATTGACCCCAGTCAGTCTTGTTAGACTCGTCGCAATAGTACGAGTTCAACGAATTTATCCGTTTGCGATTCGGACGTCGTTTGAAGGAGTTTTGACGTTTAAGTCAAATTATGTCGCAAACGCTCCGGGGAGCGTAAAATAGGCAAACAAACTCGGATTGGATCGTGGTCTGTTCCGATAGATGCGTATCGGCGGGACGGTCGTAACGAGCCCGTCTGGGATAAATTCCGAGCATTCTAGAGCGTTGCGCGAGCGTTTAATTGCATTAATAATAATAATAATAATAGTATTATTATTATTATATAATATATATATTATATAAATATATATACACGTTATAAGTTAGGTTAGAAACCACTTACCCGATCTTCTCCTCCCCAGCTCCCTGACGGCGGAAACGAAAGCCAAACCCCCCTCGTCTCCGATCCTTCTCCCCTCCGGCCAGAGCGAGCTCCTCTCCTCCTCCATTTCCGGCGAGATCCCCGCCGAGCCCTCCTTCTCCGGCGCATCCTTCTCCGGCGAGTCCGACCTCCGGCGCACCTTCTCCTCCGGCAAACTTCCATGGCCCCTGCTCCAAACGACAAGAGCTGCTCCACCTCCTTCCCTCGAGCAGCCCTTCCCCTGCTCTATTTCAGCCCCCACAAACAGAACTCCCTCTCTAGATCTCTCTATTTCTAACTATCTCAAATCTCTCTCTACCCACTCTCCCTCCATCCAGATCTAGCCGACCAAGCTCCTACACCATACAATCCTGAAATCCCTCATACACAGCAAAACGCCTCTTGCGATTTCTTCACCTTAGATCTCTCAACTTGCTACCTCCGCCTCTACAAATGATTGGTCATTGGAATAGCCTCCAATGATGAATAACCAAAATCTTTTGCCAAGTTTGGCAAGCATAGATTCGAAGTTATCATTGCGGAGAATAGAGGCCGACTTCTGCGGCGACGTGTGGCGAGGCTCAGATCAACGAGATCCGGATCGGCGAGATCCGGCCATGAACCGGGAGCGACGGACAAATGCCGCGTACGCGGCTATTGGGTTGCATGCATGGACACTCAGGTGACTTCCTCCCCTCTCCCTTGGTGCTAGTTTTCTTAGATCCGCTAGGCGAGATATCGAACTCAATTGAGTCGATTTGCGAGCGTGATGAAACTCCGTATGAAAAAGGCCGCGTTAGGGTTTTCGCCGTAGGGCGCCGATCGCCGTGAAAATACCCTCATTCAACTCCCCGCTTCAATACGAACGTGGGGCGTTGGTGTCGTGATAATCGAAGGCCTCGTGAGGGTGCATGAGAGGAGAGAAGGCGTTGCCCTAAATTGCAATTGGGATGATAATGAATAGTTCCCTGCAATTGGATTACAATTATATATATATAATGACCTAAATCATGTTTGGGGGAGACGATGAATAATCCTCTGTTATTAGGATTGTTAATTAGGTATGATAAATGTGATGACAGCTCCCTGTTAAATCAGATTCAATTTATAACTTGCACGTAGCTATTAAGGAAAATTGTGCGCAGCTGGGTTCAAGCCAGTTTCTGGGCCTGACCACACTAGAACTAGGTTTTGGGCTCAACATGAATGTTGTAGCCCTCGGAAAGAGCTTTCCAACGATAGGTTACATGTTTTCTGGGGTGACCTGTAGTTCCCTAAAAGTCCAGTCGAGTGGACTGTCCAGAGAGCTGAATTGTGTTATTGTTCTATGTTTTCTGCCCAGTTTTACACAACTGACTTCAGGTCTAATTTTATGCATTAAATACTTAGATCTGGGTCACGGGCTCAACGTAAGAGTTGTAGCCCTTGCTCTTAGCTTTTCAAAATGGGATAGCACATAATTCTTGGATAAGTATAGCTCCCGGAATGTCAGTTTTAGTAAGCAGTGTCATTATGTTCATGGTTTCAATAATTGGTGGAGATATTCTTTATATAGTTGTGATTAGTCCTGTGAAGTTTCATAAATTTTAGATGAGTATATGTTAACTGGGTATTTATGAATCTTGATGCTCTTATGTTGATATTTTAAAGTTCACCCCTTTGAACGTGATAAATCTTGGGAACATGATTATGAAGATTAAATCGTCTATGTTGCAAGGAATGTTGTTGAGTAATCTCGTGTTGTTAATATATTTACTCACCCTGATTGGATTGGGGAAATTGCTAAGAGTATGATGGTGAAGATTGTAATACTTCACATATTGTTAGTACCACTAGGCTGGATAGTGGAAAACATTCGGTAAAGTATTTTATCTACTACGATCGCGATAAATGCTATAGTGTGATTTTGTAATTGTGCTTGAATTATGTTGCACGTTGGGAAGAATACATATGAGGAACATAAAAATCACAGTTAAAGGTAAACGATTTGAATGCTAAACGCAATGAATCTTGTGATGATAACTACGATTAAGAAGGGACTAAGTTGATGTCCAAGGGTGCTTGATAGCACAAGGTAATTACATGGTATTGCATGGGTGAGTTGATGTTCATGATTGCATATGGTGGGATTACTAGTGGCCGGTTTCTCAGTTCTTGGAGCGAACATGAAAGTTGTAGTTATCGGAGAGACCTTTCCAAAATGGGGCGACACGATATTTTCGGAGGAGTGTAGCTCCCCGAAATCCGATTTTCGAGGGCTGTCCTGTTTGGGTACATCATTCTGATTTTGTGATTTATTAATAAAATGTTAGCGGACAGATCATAGACTTAACACTTCGCGGATGATGATCGAATGTGCACCTCGATGATGCGATAACAAATTAAAGTATTGTTATAAATGCTTAATCCTTTAGGATCGCAAGAAATATAGTTGAACCGATGCTGTGATAATCATTGAAGGTATTTGTCACTAATGATGATTGTTTATGATTACAATAAATATAGTGGGTATTCTCGTACGGTTTTAAGGTGATTTATCATCCGTAATTGAATAAGAAGATGTCGGTAATGATTGTAGTATATCGAAGGGATCACGTGCAAGATCCTCGGAATCATGTGTGAGAATATGATGAATGCACAAGCAGTCCTGTGCGGAGTTGAGGGTATGAGTTCCCTAAACGAGTAGGCATCGTACTTAAATGTGATATAACAAGTAATATGATTGATAAACATACAAGGTAAGTAGTGAAATCACAGGGTTGGATGAGAAACAACCCTTGAGTAAAAGCCGAGCTTAGTCTTATAATATCATGATAGTCTTCTGGTAATAATCTAGAGTCAATTGGATGAATATTTGTAGTACCTCCCCTTATGTGGTTGATATAACTCATTTGGTCTGCGAATAGTAAAACAGTAGAATGGAGATAACTTGTAGACCATTAGGTGGGAATGGGAGGTAGTTGGTGTACCTGATTTGGATGAAGAGGTTGAGGTCACCAAAAAGGAGTTTAGGTGATGAGAGTGCTTGGTGAGCTATGGGTAAGGCGGTGCTCGGGACTGACGAAAGATTGTCTTTCCCCTTAGAGGGTCATAAAGCACCGAGGTTTAATTCAAGTGAAATGATAAGAGGGTAATCTTATGGGTAGTTACCAATAACACTAAGTCACTTTAACTATATGAAATGATGAAGGGTGAACCAATTGTTAACCATCAACCAAAGTAATAGTCTTGAGGAGGATGGTGGGGTTGAGCTCATTGCGTCCCCTAGTACCGATGAGAGCCCTTCACCGGGTGTACCTCGGGAAGTCCAAGATTAACCCTAAATTGCAATAACATTTATAGTAGGCAAGAGTAGCCATAGTGGGGTAAGATTGGATTTATGTATCTCCTCCCAGTGTGGGAGTGACAGGTGTGTGGTATACTGGGTTGGACGAGCTGGAGGCTCGAGGGGAGGATATCCCCGTTAGTACTTGGATAATTGTGGCAGGTCTTCGGTGCTAGGCAGGTCGTCACACCGACCGCGGTACGTGGACTTAGCGGGTGTGTTGGGGTCTGAGGGGCCAGCTTGTCTGCGTGTCGGGACGACAATTCCTCGAAGACACCTTCCCCTTATCTCAAAGCCTGGTGGACTCCAGCAAAGAGTACGCAGAGCTCCGCGGTTGTTTAGCGTCAAGGCGTACGTGCGGTCTAGGCCTGGTAGTGTGCATACCCGCCTAGGAGTGGACAGCCCGGTCCGCTACCACCGTGTGTCACACCGGTTGGTACCCGAGAGGTTGGCTTCCTTTCAAACAGAGGGAACTACAAAGTTCTATGCGCATAGAGTCATGTGTGTGAGTTTCATTGCATACAACATTCATGGCATAGCATAGCATACGCACTTGCAGATCCTCATCATATAAATTAGTATGGGCTCTTTTATATGATGAGTTATAATTCCTGGAAATCCTAACTTATAAGTTTGTATGGGCATTCATATAAGTTAGGGTACGGGATTGATTACTTGTCGCTACTGTTCTTACTGCCTCGCTTTACCTGCTTTACTTACTGTTTATTTACTGCTGTACACCTTTATTATACTCCTGCTTATACATGATTAGATTAGCCCTTTTACACTTGTGTAGCTTAGAACTTGTGTATATACTAGCTTACTTTCCCCGTCACCTGCTTTGTATATATTACTGTTATATTGCAGCTTTTCTTCCTTTTCTTCCGCCCGGTGCCTTGGAGTCGCCGGGGGAGCGGATGGGAAGCCACTTAGTCTTTATGACTAACAGTTGCTACCTCCCTCTTTTTAGGAGCACATTCAGATGTGTAGCGGCGTTCAGCACCGGAGGCCAGCCGGGTCAGGTGTGCAGGGCTGGGGTTTATGGTACCTTAGCTGCCGTTAGTGACAGAGGCGGGTGAGTGTTTTGAGATGTAGCCCTTGGGGCATTTAGCTGATTACTCTGATGAATTGCAGGAGCTTGTGTAGCTTTCTGTCTTTCTTATACTCTGATTTGGACATTTTTACTTATTGTGAATCTTTGGCTTTTAATACTTTCTTTTATTGATGGGTTGGCGATGTTTAGTTGATTTGGCCGGCAGGATAGGCGTCTTGTGGGGGAGGCTAGCTCGTGCGCTGGCGCTTCCGCAAGGCGGCTGTCCTGGGCATAAGACTCCCCTCGGCCGTGTTGTGTGTTCCGGGAGGGGGATCTTACATAGGAAGGGTTCATCAAAGAAATCCAATACCCAGGTTGGGTTTTTAACTTGGTGATGGTGAAGAAGGGGGATGTGAGGTGGAGAATGTGTGTGGACTTCTCTCTATTGAACAAGGCCTGTCCTAAGAATTGTTATCCTTTGCCTCAAATCGACGCACTGGTAGACTCAGCAGTCAGCTTCCTGGTGATGAGCTTCTTGGATGTGTTCTCCGGATACCATCGAATCCGGATGCATCCGCCAGATGTTAGGGATGTTTCTTTCATCACAGACGACGAGTGTTATTGTTATAAGATGATGTCTTTCAGACTGAGGAACGCAAGAGCAACCTACCAAAGAATGATGGACCGAGTCTTTAAGGAGCAGAGGGGGCGCAACGTAGAAGTCTATGTGGACGACTTGATGGTCAAAAGCAGAGACGTAGAGTCTCACCTGCAGGATTTGGGGGAGACCTTCGCTACCCTTCGGAGGTTCAAGATGAGGCTTAACCCTTCTAAATGTGTCTTCAGAGCAAGTCGAGGAAACTTCCTAGGTCACCTACTCACCCCGGAGGGGGTCGAACCCAATCCGGACAAGGTGAAAGCCATCCTGGAGTTGGAGTCACCGAGGAGTGCGAAGGAGATTCAAAAGCTATCAGGGAAGTTAGCGGGGTTGAGCCGGTTTCTCTCCAGAGCAGGGGAGAAGTGCTCTCCCTTCTTCAGAGCCCTGCGCCAGGGTCAAAAGTTTGAATGGACACCAGAGTGTGAGAAGGATTTTCATGCGTTGAAGTAACAACTAACGCGGGCTCCTTTGCTCCAGGGACCGGGAGAAGGAGAAGACCTTTTTCTCTACCTAGGGGTAAGAGTTGAGCGGTGAGCTCGGTCCTGGTCCGGGAGGAGGGAAAGAAGCAGCTGCTGATCTACTATGTTAGCCGAATCCTGAAAAAGGCAGAGCTCAGGTATCCCATCCCGAAGAAGCTGGCATTCGCTTTGATCATCTCAGCCCAGAAACTTCATCCTTATTTCCAGGCTCATTCGATCAGAGTGGTGACCGATCACCCCCTTACAACATTATGGAAGGAGTGGAGCACTTAGGCAGACTGACAAAGTGGTCAGTCGAGCTTAGCGAGTTTGATGTCACCTTCGTCCCTGGGCTATCAATGCAAGTGCAGGCGGTAGCAGACTTCTTGACAGAGTATGTAACCAAGGTAGAGGGGTTGTAACCCACTGGGTTGATGGCGTGGGATCTATTTGCAGACGGGGAATCCGGAAAGAATTCCCTTGGCGGAGGGGTGATCCTGGTCAGTCCGCAGAGGACAAGGATCGAGCAAGCGATCGACATCTGATTCCCCGTGACCAACAACCAAGCCGAGTATGAAGCAATGGTGGCTGGGCTTCGCCTGGCAAGGGGAATCCGAGATGTGAAGGTTATCACAGATTCGATGGTGGTGGCCTCCCAGTTTAAAGGAGGTTTCGATCGAGGCGAAGGAGCCGACCCTCCAGTGGTATATGATGAAGGTTAAGGATATCATCGGGTGGTTTCGTACTTTCTCCATCCAGCATATTCCGAGAGAGGAAAATTTCCGAGCAGATTGGTTGGCAAAGTACGGTCCTCGCGCGGGAGGAACGATGACCGTGTTATTCCGCCCATCCATAAAGGAAGGGGAGCTGATGGAGATCGACCAAGGAGCCTCGAGGGTGGACCCGATCCTTACCTTTCTGACCTCAGGCAAGTTCCCTGAGGGGGTCCCAGATAAGAGGCGATTCAGTACAAGTCAGCATACTACCTGATGCGAGAAGGAAGCTTGTACAGGAAGACCCTGACTGGGCTCCTAGCAAGGTGCGTAACGGAAGATGAAGTTTCGAAGATCTTGGATGAAATCCACTCCGGGGAGTGCGAAAGACATTCTGGAAGCCAAATCTTAGAGAAGAGGGTGTTGAGGCAGGGGTACTTCTGGCCGACCCTTCGGAAGGACACCATGGAGTTCGCGAAGAAGTGTCAGAAGTGCCAGCTTTTTGCACCACTCCAACTTCAACCCGCGCAAAGGCTCAGGACTATAAGACCCCAAATTTCATGTGCACACAAAATCAAAGTGAGTTGAAGTCATGGAGC
The DNA here is from genome assembly GCA_033032865.1 of Dactylorhiza incarnata. Taxonomy (NCBI): domain Eukaryota; kingdom Viridiplantae; phylum Streptophyta; class Magnoliopsida; order Asparagales; family Orchidaceae; genus Dactylorhiza; species Dactylorhiza incarnata. The sequence continues at coordinate 11,065,297 of JAWHQI010000007.1, forward strand.
TAGCGCCAAGCGCTAGTGCTAGCACTGGTGGTAGCGTCCCTAAGCGGTACTGACTTTGTTGCTAGTGCCAGCGCTAGACACTAGCGTCGGCGGTAGCAGGAAATTCTCATATACCTCAAAATCCGACTCTTCAGCTCATTTTCTCTGAGAGCCTTTGCAGTTCTGAGGGCAGAGAGCTGGGAGCAGGGAAGGAGATCCGTTGGAGTTGAGTTTTCGTCGTGCTAGGAGGGATTTGTGAAGAAGCGTCTGCGTGCGTGTGCCACCGCGGATTCCAGCCATTTCCCTCTCAGTTCTATGGCGCCAAAACGACCAACTAGGGTAACGATTCTCCTCCCTAGTCGTTGGACATGCGCGTCCTTTGATTTGCATGAATTTAGGAAGACTTCTACTAATTAGTAGATTGGATCTTCCGGTGGGATGAAGTTATTCCCCCACAAATTGCATATAGAGTCCTGAACGGTAGTGCGGGCATAGGCATGTTGTGTGAAGCCCATCTGGACAAGTCGAGCCGGATTGGTGATGTTTTATTGCGTGTAAAGTGCCAGAGAAAAGTCCGTGTACCTGCTGTGGTTCGGGTCTTGTGTACTGTGTTGTACAGCAAAAGGAGCTGGAAGTGTTTCCCAGGCAGTACCCAAAGTTTCGTAGCATAACTAAGTTCTGTTACTAGCGCCGGGCGCTAGCGATAGCGCCGGCGGTAGCTCCAGGTGAGCTACCAGTGTTGTTATCTGGAGGTATTTTCCCAGAGGTAGCAGAACTGACTTCTGTTACCAGTGCCGGGCAGAACTGGGTTCTGTTGCTAGCGCCGGGCGCTAGCGTTAGCGGGCGGTAGCGCCCAGCACACAAATTGTGTGTTTCCGTGCTACCTAAAGTCTTGGGGACTGGATATGTAGCAGGAGAAGCTGTGGAATTTGCAAAGCCCAGCTTTAAGTGATGGGTATTAGGTGAAGCTTACCCGTATCGTGCATAGTTGAATCACGGTATTTGAGCACGGGCCTAGCTGATCCGAACCCTCCCATAGTGGTGGTGAAGAGGTCGCCCCTCGGTACTCCGGGCTATGGAAGAGTGCCGTAACTTCGTGTGTACGGATTAGCTCAAATTGCCTGTCTAAGTTGAAATAGGACTTAGCGTGAGGGCGTAACTCAGGGAGTATGCCAAAGTGTGCCTTGAGAGCACGAAGCGGGTGGCTTGGTATGCCTCTGTTGGTGTTGTTTGCGGATATATATATATGCTGCTGACTCTTACTTGCAGGGAAGGAGCACCGCCGCCCTGAGTTTGGGGTGGGGTCGTTATAAATCTTGTTCAGCTAAAGCTGACCGGTTACTTGTTTTCCCACCACTTGGTGGATTTGCTTATACAGGTCCCGGTGAGACTAGCGGGAGATAGCGGGCTGAAGCCCCTGCTGCTGTGCTGTGCTGGCCCTTGAAGTCCATAGCTTTTGTTTACCTTTTTGTTCATGTGTGGCCGACATGCGTGCCGATGTCTGGAAGCCACCTTTATGATGTAATCAAACAATGTAAATAACTGTTTATGTATTTCATTCCTAGTAGAGATGTGGACATGTTGTACACTGGTTTTAAATGAAAATATATATGCTTCCGTTATGCGACTCTGGTGCTGAGATAGTTATGTCTTTAACTGTTTAATGCTAATATTAGTAACGCGCTCTTCTGTTCATTTCATATGGCGTGGGGTCCCGGTCGGACCTACTGTTATATGCTATGTAACAGGGAGGGTGTTACAAATTGGTATCAGCCACAGGTCTCGTTCCCTTTTCGTACGAATTCGTGGTCGAATTCTTTTAAGGGGTGGTGAGCACGGGTGTGCGTCGCCTTTAAATCATGTAAATAACCAGTAATTGTCCACTTTAGGAATGAATTACATGTATACGTGTAGCCTTGTGATGGAACTTCTGTGTTCCTTTATTGCTTCATGCTATCACTTAGTCGCTAATTATGTTTTGGGTACATATATAGGCGGCTGGGAGTGGAGCGGGGCTTTCTCGACCCCTCGTTCGACTGCAAGTAGTGCACCAACTCCGGTGCCGACTCCTCCTTCGGCTGAAACTGTAAGGATGGTCGCTGAGGCAGTATTTGCGATGTTCATGGCGCAACCAGGAGGGCATGTCCCTGGACAGCCTCCTATTCCTGGAGCGGCTCCAGTGCCTGCTCCAGCAGCCAAACCTGCGGTGGAAAGTCCAGTGCCTGTTGGAACCTTAGCTTTTGATTTGAGTTATGATCCATCCCTTTTGTTAATAATTCATCTAAGAAAACTAAGGAAACATAAATTAAATATGATGCGATCGAATCAGAGAATATACATAAGAAAATAATACAAGCTCTCTGCATTCGACGAATGTCGAACGACACTCGACAAATTCAATCCAGCCGACGCTCGACAAATTCAAGACAGACAGCGCTCGACAAATTCCAGCCAGCCAGCGCTCGACAAATCTTCATCAGAACAGCGTTCGATAAATGGCGAACAGCGCTCGACGAATTCAGTCAGAATAACCTCAGCGGCCAGGAATTCTCTGAACGACGCTCGACAAACTCAAGCCAGCGGTCGACAAATCTATTTCAGAACAACGCTCAACGAAAATGTTGTCAACAACATTATTAAATCATTATACTGCTCGACTAACATTATTATATTATTATATATGCTTTTCTGATGTAGCCGTTGCAGGCAATAAAGATTATAGCCGTTTGCTGAAGAGTCAAAGACGACAACACCTTTTCCCAAGAAATCAAATTAAAGAGACTTTATCTCTTTCCTTCTTCCCAAGAGAAGAATTCAAATTAAGAGAAACGGTTCTCAGGTTATAAAAAGATAGTTACAGAGAAAGCAAAAGAGAGAACACATGACAGAAATAAAGAGAAAATCAATTGTTCTTCATTGCTAACATCTTCCTGCAGATTAAAAACATCCTGAGACACAAATCACAACTACTGCTCAGGATCATCACTGCAAAAGAAGGAAGAAGTGCTTAAAAAGAAGAGGCCTCCAGAACTGTCATCAAACCATATCAGACAGGGGGAGCTCTTCAACGTCAGATCCATTCAACACCACATTTGGATCTCCAAGAGTCTTCTTATACAGAGAAGAACAATATAATTTCTGTTTCCATTTTACTTCCTTACCCCATCCTGTACATGGTTATAACTGTAAAGGTAGCTCCCTCTACATTAACTCCCTTCAAAAGTTAATCCCGGTGACAGGGCACCTTAGCAAAAACCTGCATCTTGGTTAGAGCACCTTATCAAAATCTCACCTGGTGTGTGGACACCTTACCAAAAACACCTTGGTGTGAGGGCACCTTATCAACAACCTCCTAGTGGATTCCTACCAGTGGGTAGAAGAGTAGATGTACCCAGTTGAGGGGAACTACTATATATTTTGTGTCTTCTGTGATTGCTTATTTCTGTGTGCTTGTGCTGTGTGCTTTTTACTATTTCTGTCTTTAATTTTAACTCTCACTGATTACACATATACTTAAATAGTATTTTAAATTCCGCTATAAAACTAAACAAAAAGTTTTAATACTCTATGATAAATAAGAACTAAAACCTCCACTTTCAATTGGTATCAGAGGAGGTTGATTTCTTCCACAGGCTAACACCTGAAATCACAAAGATCACTTTTAGTTCTTAGGGTTTTCAAAATGGCACAAGAAACCTTTTTCTTCTCAGATCCACCCATGTTTAATTTAGATAATATCTCACTATGGCAAGTTAGAATTAAATTATATATGAATGCTATAGATGAAGAAATTTACAAATCTATTTTGACAGGACCTCCCCTCATATCATCAAAGGCAGCTACACCTGCATTACCTAGTTCCACGAGTCTCATGTCCCCTCCGAGAGCAATGAAAGGGCATGTTTATGTTGGTGCTGATATATCTTCTTCAAAGAAGACTACCAACAGAGAAACTGACGTCACTGCCCGTGTTTGCAAAATGAAGCCAGATAAATTCAAAGCTGGTGCTGATGATGGGCAGACTGATAAACATAAAGAACCTTCCCCATCTTCAGACCACTCAACAGATGCAGATGCAAAAGCTATGCAGATCTTAACTCAATCAGTGTCAAAAGACATTCTTCAAAGAGTTGAAGACTGCACTTCTGCAAGAGGAATCTGGAACTCCCTCTCTAGGATGGTAAATGAACCCTCTTCTACTTATTTAACTAACTGTATTTATGATGCAGAACCATCAACAAACCTAAGTGAAGAAGAAGAAGAAGAACTTAGAGCTAGAGCTTTCTGCATGATGACCATATATGGCTCACATCAAATCCCAGATACAGAAGCTAAATTAGAAAAGGTAAATGAGGTAACTCCAACTTCCAACTTTACCTCTAATACTTTCAAGTCTGACCTTAAATTAACATTTACAGACTTAATAAAATATGAAAATAAAATTTTAAGAGAGTTAACAAAAATAAATTTTCTAACTCCTGAGAATAATAAACTTCAAGAAAATTTGAAATCATCAAGAGAACAAACTGTTTTTCTTAAAAACAAAATTTTTATGGCAAGCACAACCAATGGGAGAAATCTCAAAATGCAGGCCAAAAAGTTTGAACAAATTTCTAAAGAAAAAGAAATTAATTATCAAAGAATTTTTTGTTGTTGTTTGTACTTTAATGAAGTAAAAAGGCCAATATACTTAATTATAAGGAAATGTTTAATAATCTCACTCAAATTATAATTAAAATTCTTTTGAAAACATTATCAGATATACTTCAAATTCTTACAGACCTTCTCCAAATTACGTTGAGCATTCTACTGTAGTTGCATTGATTAGAAATAATCAGAAGCACTGAGTGTGAGTCTCTTCTGATAAGGGGATTCTTTAAGAAGGAAGGTATCAGACAATGTTTTTCATTCCTTAAAATCCATTAAAGGTTGCTGCAATTGAAAATTTTAATTCAGATCCTTAGAAATCAAGTCTAGGAAAGTAGAGTTGCTCAAATAATTTAAGAACAAAAATCATTAAAGCTCAAGTGAGAGAGAAAATGAGAAATTTAGAGAAACCAAGTGAGAGAGAAGAGGAGAACCTAAAAATTAAAACTGTCGGCATCCTAAACCAAATAGGGGGAGACCACCAGGCCACTAGTTTTAATTTGATTTAGGATCCCAACTCAAATATGGGGAGATTGTTGGAACCTTAGCTTTTGATTTGAGTTAGGATCCATCCCTTTTGTTAATAATTCATCTAAGAAAACTAAGGAAACATAAATTAAATATGATGCGATCGAATCGGAGAATATACATAAGAAAATAATACAAGCTCTCTGCATTCGACGAATGTCGAACGGCGCTCGACAAACTCAATCTAGCCGGCGCTCGACAAATTCAAGACAGACAGCGCTCGACAAATTCCAGCCAGCCAGCGCTCGAGAAATCTTCATCAGAACAGCGTTCGATAAATGGCGAACAACGCTCGACGAATTCAGTCAGAATAACCTCAGCGGCCAGAAATTCTCTGAACGGCGCTCGACAAACTCAAGCCAGCGGTCGACAAATCTATTTCAGAACAGCGCTCGACGAAAATGTCATCAGCAACATTATTAAATCATTATACTGCTCGACTAACATTATTATATTATTATATATGCTTTTCTGATGTAGCCGTTGCAGGCAATAAAGATTATAGCTGTTTGCTGAAGAGTCAAAGACGGCAACACCTTTTCCCAAGGAATCAAATTAAAGAGACTTTATCTCTTTCCTTCTTCCCAAGAGAAGAATTCAAATTAAGAGAAAAGATTTTCAGATTATTAAAAGATAGTTACAGAGAAAGCAAAAGAGAGAACACACGACAGAAATAAAGAGAAAATCAATTGTTCTTCATTGCTAACATCTTCTTGCAGATTAAAACATCCTGAGACACAAATCACAACTACTTGCTCAGGATCATCACTGCAAAAGAAGGAAGAAGTGCTTAAAAAGAAGAGGCCTCCAGAACTGTCATCAAACCATATCAGACAGGGGGAGCTCTTCAACATCAGATCCATTCAACATCACATTTGGATCTCCAAGAGTCTTCTTATACAAAGAGGAACAATATAATTTATGTTTTCATTTTACTTCCTTACCCCATCCTGTACAGGGTTATAACTGTAAAGGTAGCTCCCTCTACATTAACTCCCTTCAAAAGTTAATCCCGGTGACAGGGCACCTTAGCAAAAACCTACATCTTGGTTAGAGCACCTTATCAAAAGCTCACCTGGTGTGTGGACACCTTACCAAAAACACCTTGGTGTGAGGCACCTTATCAACAACCTCCTAGTGGATTCCTACCAGTGGGTAGAAGAGTAGATGTACCCAGTTGAGGGGAACTACTATATATTTTGTGTCTTCTGTGATTGCTTATTTCTGTGTGCTTGTGCTGTGTGCCTTTTACTATTTCTGTCTTTAATTTTAACTCTCGCTGATTACACATATACTTAAATAGTATTTTAAATTCCGCTATAAAACTAAACAAAAAGTTTTAGTACTCTATGATAAATAAGAACTAAAACCTCCACTTTCAGTGCCGTTAAGGGCACGAAGAGCTCCAGATCAACAACTGCAATACTTTTTGAGTTTCCACCCTCCTACTTTCACGGGGGCAGGAACCCCGACACAAGCGGAGGATTGGCTGTCAAGGGTGTGCAAAACCTTGAAGGCCACAGATACAGGGGAAGAGCAAAAAGTTACATTGGCAAACTTCCTACTAGATGAGGAGGCGCAGCTGTGGTGGGATGAGATGGAGTTACATCAGCTAGCGGGAAGGCAACTGACAGATATCTCCTTTGATGAGTTTTCCAGACTGTTCTTGGTGCGGTATCTGCCACCAACCCAATAGATAGAGATGGAAAATCAGTTCAACCGTCTGACTCAGGGTTATCGTACTATCGACGACTATCTGCATGAGTTTACACGGTTGGGTCGCTATGCAGGCGTGACATTTGCGGATGAAGCGCGTAAGACAAATCGGTTTTACGAAGGTTTGCGAGAAGAGTTACGGTTCCTACTGACGGGGCCAATGACGCAGAGGTTTATGACCCTGGTCAACACAGCTCGTTCTTTAGAGAAAGATATGAAACTGTCCCAAAGCAGGAAGGAGCTAGCAATAGTCAAGCCAGAGTTCAAAGAATCGAGCTCGGCAAAGTCGGGACGAGGCAGGTGGAAGAAAGGAGCGTGACCGTCTGGGTCAGCTCAATCTTCAGCATCGGGAGTGACTGGGCATCGCCCAATCATCTGTTACAACTGCGGCAAGCCAGGACATATTGCTCGTGACTGTCATAGTGGGAAGAAGATAGTTGCGGCCTATGCGACAGAAAAAGGGAATGCGGTAGAGTCAACCGCATCTCACGCTGCTCCAGCCCAGCCTAGAGTATACAACCTTAGGCAGGCGGCCATCAAACAGAGCGATGTGGTGACAAGGATGCGATAGTATATAGCTTTTATTGCTTTTTATACTTCATACCTTATGCATTGCTTGTTAACCATTAATGTACTAGGCTTTGTCCTGATCTTTAATTATCCGGCAAGAGCACTGTTTGATACGGGTGCTTCACATTCCTTTCTATCGGAGGCCTTCATACAGCAACTTGGAGTGCCTTCATCGTTTAGACAGGAACGGCTAAGTGTGTTGCTACCCAATGGATGTTCTATGCGTGTGGATCGAGGTTGTGTGGTAAAGGTACGAATAGGGAGTCAAGACTTTGATTTGGAAGCACTGATACTCCCGCTTTCGGAGTTCGATGTAATCTTTGGTATGGACTGGTTGTCAGCGCAGCAGGCCTACATTGATTGCACTTCTAAGGAGGTCACACTGGGATGGAATACCGAACGTGCGACTACGTTTGCTGGCTTGCGTGGATCGAGCAAGACACTGATGTCTGCTATCCAAGTGGTCAAGGCGGTTCGGCAAGGCGCAGAGTTATGTGTTGTGCTAGTGGGGGCTGCAAAGCCTCAACCCAGTTTGAGTGATGTTCCTGTGATTTCAGAGTATCCAGATGTGTTTCCGAAAGATCTTCCTGGGGCGCCACCTCAGCGAGAGATGGACTTCACTATAGAGCTGGTGTCAGGTGCCAAGCCTGTTTCACACTCTCCGTACCGAATTGGGCCAAAGGAGATGGCGGAATTGAAAGTTCAATTACAGGAGTTGCTAGAACAGGGTTATATACGTCCAAGTACATCCCCTTGGGGTCTCCGGTCTTTTTTGTGAAGAAGAAGGACGGAAGCCCGTGTCTATGCATTGACTACCGAGAATTGAACAAGCTGACCGAGAAGAACAAGTATCCGATTCCTCAAATCGATGACTTGTTTGATCAGCTAGTGGGGTCAACTGTGTATTCAAAGTTGGATCTCAAGTCCGGCTATTACCAGTTGCAAATTCGGGATTGTGATATCCCCAAGACAGCATTCAGTACCCACTACGGACACTTTGAGTTTACAGTATTTATGGATATGATGAATAGGACCTTTCGAGAGTACCTTGATCGGTTTGTCATTGTCTTCATTGACGATATCTTGGTGTACTCTCAGTCTGAAGAAGAGCACGCGATACATTTGCGCAAAATTTTGGAAACCCTGCGACGTAGTCAACTATATGCCATGTTCTCTAAGTGTGAGTTCTGGCTAGCCTCAGTGGCGTTCCTTGGTCATGTTGTTAGTGGCGAGGGTATCGCAGTGGATCCGACAAAGATTGATGCAATCCAGAAGTGACCCGTTTTGGCGACAGTAGCGGAAGTCAGGAGTTTCCTTGGACTTGCCGACTACTATCGGCGCTTCGTGGAGAACTTTTCGCGGATCGCTCTACCTCTCACCACCTTGACGAGGAAGGATCAGAAGTTCGTTTGGTCACCGGAGTGTGCACGGGCTTTTGAGGAACTGAAAAGGCGTCTGACCACAACACCAATTTTGTGTTTACCATCTGGTGCAGAGGGTTATGAAATTTACAGTGATGCGTCAGGGAGCAGCTTAGGCTGCGCACTTCTTCAGCATGGTCAAGTGATAGCTTATGGCTCTCGACAGTTGAAAGTGCATGAGCGGAACTATCCGGTCCACGATTTGGAGTTGGCGGCCGTGATCTTCGCTCTAAAGCTGTGGCAGCACTACTTATATGGTGTGAAGGTTGACATCTTTACAGACCATAAGAGCCTTAAGTATCTTCTAAATCAGAAGGAGCTCAATATGCGACAATGAAGGTGGATGGAGTTCCTGGGGGACTACACTTTTGACATACACTATACTCCGGGGAAGGGAAATGTAGTCGCAGATGCTTTGAGCCAAAGGGCTTATGCACAGACCAACTGGATTCAAATGTATGATCCACGTCTGGTCAGGGACTTGGAGGCCTTGGAGATCTCTTGTGTGGAGAGGACTTCTAGTGCAAGTGCGTGTTTGAACTGGACGGAGGTGCAATATGACCTCGCAGAAAGAATACGACAGGCCCTGGAGCTTGATTCGAGCACACTTTACCAAGTACTCAATTCACCCAGGGAGCACAAAGATGTACCAAGATATGAAAAAGCTGTTTTGGTGGCCAGGATTGAAGAAAGACATCGCCTTATACGTGGCAAAATGCAAAACTTGCGCACTAGTGAAGGCGGAATGTCAGAAACCTGGAGGTTTCCTGAAGTTGTTGCCTATACCGGAATGGAAATTTGATGACATTTCGATGGATTTCGTGCACGGTTTGCCGAGATCACAGAGTGGGAATGATGCCGTATGGGTGATCGTGGATCGCTTGACGAAGGTAGCCCACTTTATTCCAAACCGGAAGGACGATTCAGTTGAAAAGTTGGCAAAACTTTATGTAGATGGCATTGTCCGATTGCACGGTGTGCCGCGTAGCATCGTCAGTGACCGAGATGGGCACTTTACTTCCAAGGATTGGAGGCTAATCCACCAGTTATTAGGTACAAAGCTGAAGTTTAGCACTGCCTTCCACCCTCAGACGGATGGACAGACTGAACGTACGAACAGAATGCTGGAGGATATGCTCCGAATGTGCGTCCTGGATTTCGGTAAAAAGTGGGAAGATCATCTCTACATGATCGAGTTCGCTTATAATAACAGCTATCAGGCAAGTATAAAGATGGCACCCTTCGAGGCCCTCTATGGTAGAGCTTGCCGCACTCCCTTAGCTTGGGCAGAGACAGGCGAGACAAAGCTGTTTAAGCGAAAAGAAGTCGAAGATGCAAATTCGGCTATACAAACAATCCGGGAGAGGTTGTTGATTGCTCAAGATAGACAGGCGAAGTACTACAATGCCAAGCACAGAAACGTCGAGTTCGCCGTGGGCGACTGGGTTTATCTCAAGATCAAACCTTTCAAGGGTGTGTCCCGGATTCGGCGCTTGAAATAGCTGAGTCCAAGATACCTTGGACCGTTTGATATACTGGAACGTGTTGGCGAAGCTGCCTATCGACTTGCTCTTTCGACAGAGTTGAGTGGTCTGCACGATGTGTTCCACATATCGGTGTTAAAGAAAGCTGTACCAGAGCCTAGCCAAGTGCTTGTAGTTAGTCAGGTGCCGGTCGATGATGGGCTGAAGACGCTGGTCACATCTATTTGCATCGAAGACACTGTGTCAAACAGCTGCGGAATAAATTGATCAAAATGGTCAAAGTGCGCTGGAACAACTGCGGCCGTGAGGAACTTACATGGGAGAGCGAACAAACTATGCGTGAGGAGTTCCCCGAGCTGTTCCGTTAAGGTACAAGTCGTATTTTGTATCTTTTTGATTATTTGCACTGTTAGGATTTCGGGACGAAATTCTTTTAAGTGGGGAAGAATTGTAAGACCCCAAATTTCATGTGCACACAAAATCAAAGTGAGTTGAAGTCATGGAGCTAGCGCCAGGCACTAGTGCTAACGTCGGCGGTAGCGTCCCTAAGCGGTACTGACTTTGTCGCTAGCGCCAGCGCTAGCCACTAGCGCCGGCGGTAGCGGGAAATTCTTGTATGCCTCAAAATCCGACTCTTCAGCTCATTTTCTCTGAGAGCCTTTGCAGTTCTGAGGGCAGAGAGCTGGGAGAAGGGAAGGAGATCCGTTGGAGTTGAGTTTTCGTCATGCTAGGAGGGATTTGTGAAGAAGCGTCTGCGTGCGTGTGCCACCGCGGATTCCAGCCATTTCTCTCTCAGTTCTATGGCGCCAAAACGACCAACTAGGGTAACGATTCTCCTCCCTAGTCTTTGGACATGCGCGTCCTTTGATTTGCATGAATTTAGGAAGACTTCTACTAATTAGTAGATTGGATCTTCCGGTGGGATGAAGTTATTCCCCCACAAATTGCATATAGAGTCTAGAACGGTAGTACAGGCATAGGCATGCTGTGTGAAGCCCATCTGGACAAGTCGAGCAGGATTGGTGATGTTTTATTGCGTGTAAAGTGCCGGAGAAAAGTCTGTGTATCTGCTGTGGTTCGGGTCTTGTGTACTGTGTTGTACAACAAAAGGACCTGGAAGTGTTTCCCAGGCAGTACCCGAAGTTTTGTAGCAGAACTAAGTTCTGTTACTAGTGCCGGGCGCTAGCGATAGCGCTGGCGGTAGCTCCAGGTGAGCTACTAGTGTTGTTATCTGGAGGTGTTTTCCCAGAGGTAGCAGAACTGACTTCTGTTACCAGTGCCGGGCAGAACTGGGTTCTGTTGCTAGTGCTGGGCGCTAGCGTTAGCGCCGACGGTAGCGCCTAGCACACAGATTGTGTGTTTCCATGCTACCTAAAGTCCTGGGGACTAGATATGTAGCAGGAGAAGCTGTGGAATTTGCAAAGCCCAGCTTTAAGTGATGGGTATTAGGTGAAGCTTACCCGTATCGTGCATAGTTGAATCGCGGTATTTGAGCACGGGCCTAGCTGATCCGAACCCTACCATAGTGGTGGTGAAGAGGTCGCCCCTCGGTGCACCGGGCTATGGAAGAGTGCCGTAACTTCGTGTGTACGGACTAGCTCAAATTGCTTGTCTAAGTTGAAATAGGACTTAGCGTGAGGGCGTTACTCAGGGAGTATGCCAAAGTGTGCCTTCAGAGTACGAAGCGGGTGGCTTGGTATGCCTCCGTTGGTGTTGTTTGCGGATATATATATATGCTGCTGACTTTTACTTGCAGGGAAGGAGCACCGCCGCCCCGAGTTTGGGGTGGGGTCGTTATAAATCTTGGTCAGCTAAAGCTGACCGGTTACTTGTTTTCCCACCACTTGGTGGATTTGCTTATACAGGTCCCGGTGAGACTAGCGGGAGATAGCGGGCTGAAGCCCCTGCTGCTGTGCTGTGCTAGCCCTTGAAGGTCATAGCTTTTGTTTACCTTTTTGTTCATGTGTGGCCGGCCTGCGTGCCCATGTCTGGAAGCCACCTTTATGATGTAATCAAACAATGTAAATAACTGTTTATGTATTTCATTCCTAGTAGAGATGTGGACATGTTGTGCACTGGTTTTAAATGAAAATATATATGCTTCCGTTATGCGACTCTGGTGCTAAGATAGTTATGTCTTTAACTGTTTAATGCTAATTTTAGTAACGCGTATACAACCCGTATTCGCCGAGTGGGCCCCTCAAGCCAACCGGCGAGACCTGGGTCAGCCAGATCATTCGCCCCGGCTAGGAGGTGGAAGTACCCCCAGGTCGGTGGGGGTAAGCTGCGGAAGAGAAGGAGCTAGGAGAGTGGTGCCCTCACGGACCACTCGCCCGGAAGCGTTCGCATTCGCCCAGTTAAGCGGGTGCCCAGCGAGTGGTGCCCTCACGGACCACTCGCCCAAAAGGATTTAAGGGGGAAATGACCCTAATACCCCTGGTGGGCTGCAAATAGCCCTTCGGAACAGCGGAGTTAGGCTGTTAGCAGACCAATTTGGGGTGCTGTTAGTTAAATTAAAAGGCAGATTCATGTTATTTGCAGACCAGCCTAGAAAAATCTATAAATAGACCCTTAAGGGCACCTTGGAGGAGATCCGATTTTCGAGAATCCTCTCCTCCAGGCTAGTTTTTGGTCGGCTGCTAGTGCCCTCCAAGGTGCCCAGTTGAGCTCTGGTTTGGGAGGGGAAGCTCTCTAAGATCTTCCGGGTGTGTGGCGGGACCTCCTCGCTTCAGCCTTGGGTCTATTCATATTCTCACATCCACCGTCAAGAGAGTCTAGTGAGGGAGAAGTAAGCATCGGCTACATCCCCCAGTGGGTCCGAACTCAAGAGACTTGTTGCAGGTTTCAACATTTTTGGTGCGGTGAGCGTGGACCGTAGCCGGTGAAGGAAAATCTTGAATTAGGTTCGATGACAGGAGATGGGGGGAATGGTTCTGACTCAGGTCACTCGCAACCACCCGCAACAGGGGAGTGGCTGGAGATGTTTGAGAAGTTCAAGCGAGAGGTCCTGCAGACAGTTCTCGCAGCAAGGAGCGAGTGCGAGACCCGGGCAGTCCCCGTGGTTCCGCCCCTGCAGATCGGCGAGAACGCATCGGGGCAGCGGCCGGGGAAGGAGGTGCCAGCAGAAGGAAGTGCGCGAGATCTCCCGGGGCGGCAGCTGTTCAGCAGTCCGGCGAGTGCTGAGGTGTGCGAGTTGGGTCCGCGCGAGAAGCCCATTCGCCGAGCAGGGGAAGGGAGCCCCTTTTGCGAGATGATCCTCTCGGCCCCAGTGCCAGAGGGGTTTCGTGGGCCGGAGATATCCTACTACACCGGCAAGGAGGATCCAGTCGTGCATCTGCAGTGATTTGAGGACATGACATCAATCCTTCCCATGTCGGATGCTTTTCAATGCCGACTCTTCGCAACCACCCTGAAGGAGAAAGCAAGGGACTGGTTCCACCAGCTTTCCGCGGGTTCCATCTACACGTTCGATGATCTGCGCCGAGGCTTTCGGCTACGCTTCTCGACGTCAAAAAAGAGGAAGAAGGATGTGGAGGCTCTCTTCAAGATCAGGCAGAGGGAGGGAGAGTCCCTGACACATTACGTGGATAGGTTCCAGGAGGAGATACACCTTGTGCAGGAGGTGCCGGGGTTCGCCCTCCAGATGGCGTTCATCGTAGGGTTGCGAGACGGGTTCTTCAAGATGGACCTGAAAAGAAGGCCTCCTTCATCCTTTGAAGAATTGATGGAGCGAGTAGCAGAAGAGATTGAAGGGGAGGCAGCCAACCCAGAGTTCTACAGGAGGTTGGCAAAGATGAGCGAGCCCGAGGTGAGGCAGCAAGAAGGAAGAAGGCGAGATGAACCCATGAGTCAAGGGTTCGAAAGACCGCCTCGGAATTGGAGGAATCAGGAGCCCAACAACAGGTTGGGCTGGAGGCACCATGAAGGACCGGCGAGAGGTCAGGGAGAGGGGTACCAAGGAAGAAAAGCGGGAGGAATGAATCCGGGGTGGAGGCAGGGTCCCAGACCCCCTCACCCCCCAAGGGAGCAAGCTATGGAAGTAGGCCGAGGAAGAGGAGGCAGAGGAGCAAGAGGAGGAAGAGGAAGAGCAGGGAGAGGGGGCAGGGTGGCGTTGCCTTATTGTGACTTTCATCAGGAAGAAGGTCACGCGACCGCCACCTGCCCAGAATTCTTGGAGATGAGAGAGAGAGGTCAGCCACAGCGGCAGCAGGCCAGGATCGAGGAAATGCTCCCGGAGGCGGAAGAAGACCGATGCGAGGACAGGGCGGATACAAGAACCAGGGGGGAATCGGGGTGATTCATGGAGGGGTTGGGATAGAGGCCTCTCGCAAGAGGAGCTTCCAGGCGATGTTCCGAAGGGACGCCGCGTCGACTTCCCAGACCCCACCCCTCTCGGAGAAGCTCACCTTCTCCTCGGAAGACATGCCAGATTATGAGGATCCATTCTGTGACGCCCTGGTGATTCAGACGGCGATTGAAAATTTCACGGTCTCCCGGATCCTGGTAGATAACGGGAGCTCAGTGAACGTGATCTTCAAGAAGGCCTTCGACGCAATGGAGGTGGAAAAGAAGAGGGTGCAGGCCTCCGACGGACCGCTGTTTGGTTTCTCAGGAGAGCGGAAGGAGGTCGAGGGAGGTGTTGGTCTCCAGGTGATGCTAGGAGGAGTCCCAAGAAACTGTCGGTTCGTCATTGTGGACGCTCCGAGCAGCTATAACGCCATTTTCGGATGCCCCCTCATCAGCGCCTTCCGGTGCTTTCCCTCATCGTACCATCAGTGCTTAAAGCTCCATAGTGGAGGAGTCCAGGTCCGCGTCCGAGGAGATGCTAAGGTGGCGAGACAGTGCTATGTGACTGTCGTCAACACCATTTCTTGGATGGCGGATGCTGAGAAGATGGATGAGGAGATGGCGAGGCCGGATGGGCCAGGAGAAGAACTGGAGAAGAGAGAAGTATGGGGAGAGGGCGATGCCCGAGAGGAGAATATGGAGGTTGCTCGTGAGGAGCAGGAAGTCGAGCCAGTGGAGGCGGAAGGAGTCACAGAGGAAGAGGCCCGGATAGAAGGGCGAAAAGCAAAAGGCCAATGGGAAGAGCCAGCCCGGCTCGAGGCGGCAGAAGAGGTGGTGGAGATGGAGGTCCTCACCCAGGAGGGGAGGGTGAAAGAGGTGCGGATCAGCTGGGGTCTCGGCCCGGAGGACAGGATGAAGATGCTGGAGTGCATCCAGAAGAACGTGGATGTATTCGCATGGAGCGCAGCTGATATGCCAGGCTTCGAGGCGGACGTGGCTTGCCATCGTCTCAACCTCGATCCGGAGGCCCGTCCCATCCGGCAGAAGAGAAGGACCTTCGCCAGCAAGCTCGAAGGACCCATCCGCGAGGAGGTGGCAAAACTCCTCGAAGCAGGTTTTGTATCGGAGATCCAGTACCCAGGCTGGGTCTCCAACGTCGTAATGGTAAAAAAGGTCGATGGCCGCTGGCGTATGTGTGTGGATTTTTCATTGTTAAATAAGGCCTGCCCTAAGGATTGTTATCCCCTACCTCGGATTGACGCGCTGGTTGACTCAGCCGTCGGTTTTTCTGTGATGAGTTTTTTGGATGCTTTTTCAGGTTATCACCAGATCAGGATGCACCCCCCGAACGTCAAAGACGTCTCGTTCATCACCAGGGAGGGATGCTACTGCTATAAGATGATGCCCTTCGGGCTGAAAAATGCAGGAGCAACCTACCAGAAGATGATGGACCGGGTATTTAGGGTGCAAAGGGGAAGGAACCTGGAGGTCTACGTGGATGACCTTATGGTGAAGAGCAAGTGCGTGAACTCTCACATCCAGGACCTCGAGGAGACCTTCACCACCCTACGCAAGTATAAGATGCGCCTGAACCCCCTGAAGTGTGTGTTCGGGGCCAGTAAGGGGAAATTCTTGGGGCATCTTCTCACCCCTTGGGGGGTAGAACCTAACCCGGACAAGGTTAAGGCCATAATGGAGCTGGGGTCGCCACGGAACGCCAAGGAAGTTCAGCGCTTGACCGGAAGACTCGCGGGGCTGAGCAGGTTTCTCTCCCGAGCCGGGGAGAAATGCTCCCCCTTTTTCAGAACATTGCGAGGTAACCGGAAGTTTGAATGGACAAAAGAATGCGAGGAGGCCTTCCAGGCTTTGAAGAGCCAACTCACCAAGGCTCCACTGCCCCAAGGTCCCAAAGAGGGGGAGGATCTATATCTATATCTCGGGGTCGGGACAGAGGCCGTAAGCTCCGTACTGGTTCGGGAGGAAGGCAAGAAACAGCTGCCCGTCTACTACGTGAGCAGGGTCCTGAGGGAAGCAGAGCTCAGATACCCGATTCTGGAGAAGTTGGCCTTTGCCCTGGTCGTCGCAGCAAGGAAGCTCAGGCCATACTTCCAGGCCCATTCAATTCAAGTAGTGACGGACCACCCTCTCCGCCAGATCTTCGAAGGAGTGGAACACTCGGGAAGGCTCGCAAAATAGTCGATAGAGCTAAGTGAATTCAACATTACCTTCGTCCCTCGACTATCCATGAAGGCGCATGTGGTGGCTGATTTCATGGCAGATTATGTGGCCGAGTTGAAGGAAGATGGAGCCCCTCGTCACGTTCCGTGGAAGCTGCTGGTGGATGGGGCTTCGGGCAAGAATTCCCTCGGAGGAGGGGTGGTGCTGGAAAGTCCCCAAGGAGTAAAGATCGAGCAGACACTAGTGGTACACTTCCCAATCACCAACAATCAGGCGGAGTATGAGGCGGTGATCGCCGGTCTACGGTTGGCCCGGGAGCTCGGAGTCCATGACGTGGAGGTCCTCACTGACTCGATGGTAATAGCCTCTCAGATCAGGGGAGAGTTCGAGATGAGGGAGCCTGCGCTCATAAGGTACTTGGCCAAAGTGAGAGGTCTCGTGGGAACGTTCAAAACTTTCTCCATCCAGCACGTCCCGCGGGAGGAGAGCACCCCGGCGGATCGGTTGGCCAAATCCGGTCCTCGGGCCGAGGGGACCCCGAAGGACCTATTCCACCCTTCGATTAAGGAGGGAGAACTCATGGAAGTAGAGCAGCGGCCCTCCTGGAAGGATCCCTTCGTCACCTTCCTTGCAACAGGAAAGTTTCTGGAGGAGGTTCCGGACCAGAGGCGCTTCCGATATAAGTCCGCCTACAACGTGCTCCACGAGGGGGACTTGTATCGGAAGACCCTCTCGGGTCTCCTGGCCCGATGCGTTTCAGAGGAGGAGGTCCCAAGGATCTTGGAAGAAGTCCACTCCGGCGAGTGCGACAGCCACTCGGGGAGCAGGATGTTGGAGGCAAGAATAATGAGGCAGGGGTACTTCTGGCCAACCCTAAGTAAAGATGCGGCAGCCTTCGCCAAGAGGTGCCAGAAGTGCCAAATGTTCGTCCCGCTTCAGCTCATGCCAGCTCAGAGGCTAAAGAGTATCACGGCGCCCTGGCCATTCGCCATATGGGGGATGGATCTGGTAGGACCCTTCCCCCAGGCTAGTGGGCAGAGGAGGTTTCTCCTAGTAATGATTGACTACTTCTCAAAGTGGTTGGAGGTCAAGGCGTTGGCTAAGGTCACCTCCCAGGTAATCCGCAACTTCGTATGGGGGGAGATCATTTGTCGACATGGGCTTCCACAGGCCATAGTCACGGATAATGGTCCGCAGTTTGCAAGCGAGGAATTCATCAGCTTCTGTGGCCAGCTGGGGATAGACCTCAGGTTTGCATCCGTTCACCATCCCAGAAGCAACGGGCAGGTGGAAGCGGCAAACAAGGTCATCGTGAACCTGCTCAAGAAGAAGGTGGAAAATCTGAAGGGCAATTGGGTGGAACAGCTACCATCGATCTTGTGGGCCCTAAGAACTACCCCCAACACCGCCACGGGAGAGACCCCTTTTAAGCTCTCTCACGGCTGCGAGGCCGTCATCCCCATAGAGTTCGAGGTTATGACACCACGGGTAAAGACCGCCGCAAGTGGAGAGGAAGATTGGAGAGCCGAGAATGAGGAAGAGTTGCGGCTCTCCCTCGACCTCATCGAAGAAGCTCGGGACCTAGCCGCCATTCGCCAAGAAGAGGTCAAGCGGCGGATGGCCAAGTACTTCGACAAGCACGTCAGGGTCAAGCAGTTCGAGAAGGGAGATCTGGTGCTCAAGAAGGTAGACGCGGCAGGGAGGTCCGCCGCGGTGGGAAAACTAAACCCCAACTGGGAAGGCCCCTATGTCGTGGAAGAGGCACTAAAGTCTGGGGGGTATCGCCTTCAGAATGTGGAGGGCCAACCTCTCAGCCACACATGGAGTGGTGACGATCTTAAACGTTTCTATCCCTGAAACTATGTAATGAAAATGTTTTGAAATAAGAATATTTTGTTTAACATATGTGTTTGAGATTGATACCGCAACTTGTAGGAAAAAATCCGAAAGCTCCAAAAATGGCCCCGAGCAGACCCGCTGTCCAGGCTCTCATCTAGCTGGCAGGTCCGAAGGCTCACTCGGAGGCAGGTTCTATGTGAAAGAAAAGAAGGCCCCGAGCAGACCCGCTGTCCAGGCTCTCATCTAGCTGGCAGGTCCGAAGGCTCACTCGGAGGCAGGTTCTATGTGAAAGAAAAGAAGGCCCCGAGCAGACCCGCTGTCCAGGCTCTCATCTAGCTGGCAGGTCCGAAGGCTCACTCGGAGGCAGGTTCTATGTGAAAGAAAAGAAGTCCCCGGGCAGACCCGCTGTCCAGGCTCTCATCTAACTGGCAGGTCCGAAGGCTCACTCGGAGGCAAGTTCTATGTGAAAGAAAAGAAGGCCCCGAGCAGACCCGCTGTCCAGGCTCCCATCTAGCTGGCAGGTCCGAAGGCTCACTCGGTGGCAGGTTCCAAGGTGTTGAGAAAGTGGCCCCGAGCAGACCCGCTGTCCAGGCTCTCATCTAGCTGGCAGGTCCGAAGGCTCACTCGGTGGCAGGTTCCAAGGCGTTGAGAAAGTGGCCCCGAGCAGACCCGCTGTCCAGGCTCTCATCTAACTGGCAGGTCCGAAGGCTCACTCGGTGGCAGGTTCCAAGGTGTTGAGAAAGTGGCCCCGAGCAGACCCGCTGTCCAGGCTCCCATCTAGCTGGCAGGTCCGAAGGCTCACTCGGTGGCAGGTTCCAAGGTGTTGAGAAAGTGGCCCCGAGCAGACCCGCTGTCCAGGCTCTCATCTAGCTGGCAGGTCCGAAGGCTCACTCGGTGGCAGGTTCCAAGGCATTGAGAAAGTGGCCCCGAGCAGACCCGCTGTCCAGGCTCTCATCTAGCTGGCAGGTCCGAAGGCTCACTCGGTGGCAAGTTCCAAGGTGTTGAGAAAGTGGCCCCGAGCAGACCCGCTGTCCAGGCTCTCATCTAGCTGGCAGATCCGAAGGCTCACTCGGTGGCAGGTTCCAAGGTGTTGAGAAAGTGGCCCCGAGCAGACCCGCTGTCTAGGCTCTCATCTAGCTGGCAGGTCTGAAGGCTCACTCGGTGGCAGGTTCCAAGGCATTGAGAAAGTGGCCCCGAGCAGACCCGCTGTCCAGGCTCTCATCTAGCTGGCAGGTCCGAAGGCTCACTCGGTGGCAGGTTCAAAATTCTCAAAGGGTGACCTCAAGAGCACTCGCATAGACCACGCGCCGAGAGGTGACCTCACTTCACTTTCATGACTACCTAAGCGAAACCCAGGTTTGGGCAAATGGTAAGGAGGTGCGAGTGGGGCAGGCAGCGGGAAGGCGAAGAGGGGTGACACGCCTAGGTCATCTTCGAGCATTCGCTGGATGGCCGGGACAGTCGCGCTACGACTTAACGTCCTAATGAGCCTAGCGAGATATAGCGGCGAATGAGAAAGAATTAACGTCCTAATGAGCCTAGCGAGATATAGCGGCGAATGAGAAAGAATTAACGTCCTAGCGAGCTTAGCGAAACATAGCAGCAAAATGAGAGAAAAGTGAAGATAACACAAAAATGGAGATAGCACAAAAATTGTGATCAATATACATATCTTTCGAGGACACTCGCCCCGTTCGTAATTACATTCAAAAGGTAAAGTGAAAGACAGCAAAAACACAGGGCCCATCTCATGGGTCGGCAGGCTTCTCGCCAGAAGATCCGTCGCTCTCGCCCGAGTTCGGTAGGAGGGCGTCTTCTCGCGGCTCGCCATCCTCATCTTCCGGGAAGGGGATCAGAATGAAGAGCTCGGGGACGACCTGTCGGGCAGAGAGGCATTCAGCCTCCTCCTTCAGGTACCCAGCCTGCCGCAACACCTGCAGCGCGTGCTTCATGGCTCTCTGGGCATTCTCCTGCATCAATTGCTCCAGTTCGTGGTGGGGATAGAAATGCCCCCCACTGCCCAAAGCGAGTGCCGAGACCTCGGCTTCTCGCGACCGCTGGGCCTCGGCCTTAACCAGCCTGACTTCGTCCTCAAGGCCGGCCACCCGAACACGAAGCATCTCGGCAACTGTGGTATCCTAAAAATAACAATAAGGGTGGTAAGAAAAAGGTGCATCAATCGGCAACGGGTCACTCGCGGGGAGGGAGAAAGTATATACCTCTGCAACAGGGCGGCTGGCGAGAAGGGCTTCCGCAGCTGCCAACTTCGTCCTGAGTTCCCGCGCCTCGGCAGAAACGATGGTCCTGGACTCCTCAACCTCCGCCAAGCTCCGCGCCAGTTTGATGCTCCGGCGCGAAGACATATGCGCAAGCTCGAGCGCCCGCAGCATGGCCCTGGCGCTCTCATGGGCGAGAACCTGAGTCGTCTCGGCATCATAGACTTCGGCATCCTCCCGGCCGTAGAGGGCATACGCGATGGCATAGGCCTCACCACTGGCGAGGTCGCTCTCTATCCACGACGGGTGAAGGGTGGAGAGCGAGACCCTGTTGACGTTCCTGTCTCACTTTACCAGGGGAGCCCCTGAGGGGTCCACGTACTTCTCGCCGCTTGGGAAGTTCCGGTGGTCCCTGGGCAATGGAGGCGGCGGCAACGACGATCCCGCACGAAGGGTGGTCTCGCCTGGCGCACCCACCCCCGGGGTTTGAGTCTGAGCACTCGCCCATAGGGTCTCGTCCAAGACCCCCTTCCCCTTGGCGGAGGGGGGATTTTTTAATTTCTTGGAGGAGGAGGAAGTCAGCGCCCCAGGTTTTCGCTTCTTTCCGCTAGGCTTGGAGGAGGAGGGTTCCTCCCGACAGGCATCCGCGGCGGCCTGTGCGAAGGACACGGAAGCCCTAGAGGGACGCGGCGGATGAAGGGGGAGGCTACGCACGCCTGCATAATATTGCGAATGATTTAGCGAATGGTATAAGAGTCACAAGACCGAAGCGAACGAAGTCCCAAAAACTTACCCTCGCCCTGCGGAATGAGCGGGAATGAGTTGACGTTTCACCGGAGATAGACGAGGTCCATCCCGTGCTCCAAGATGTATTGGCGGAGTTTGGCCTCGTGCCCCCCTAGGGTCGGGGGGCGGAAGGTTGACTCCTCCTCCTGCACTGGGGCGAGAATTGTGTTTCCCAGGTTCCCGCTGACGAAGAGGAAGCGCCGAACCCAGTCGTGGTTCTTATTCGGGAGCCCGTAGTGCTTGAGCGGGTTCAGACCCGAGAAGAATGAGATGCCGTTGGTACAGCGGAAGGTGTAGAGTTTGCGGAAGACAGGCAGCGAGAACTCGATCCCCTCTTCTCGCAGGTAGCTCGCGTACCCGACCAGCATGGAAATGGAGTTGGGGTTGAGCTGGTCGGGCACGACTCCATAGTATCTGAAGGTCTAACGGAGTTCCGGCCAGATGGGAAGGCGAAACCCCACCTCGAAGTGCTCTAGCGGGATCGCGAGAGCACAGGGCGAGATGGAGTTTAGGCGCTCGTCTGGCCTGGGCTTTCGCGCCTCGAACCCTGGCGGAATGTAATCCGCGACCGCAGTCAAATAAGCCTCATCGAAGAGGTCGCATGAATCGAAGGTATGGTTGACGAACGCGCTGGCACACCTGGCCCTGCCTTCCGCATCACCACCCATTTCGCGAATGATGAAGGATAAGGGAGCAGCAAAGAAGAGAGAAGCGCGAGTGCTAGCGCGAGGAAATAGAGGGAGCGGATGGTAAGGTATTTAATACGGTGGTTGAAAGGCCTATTTATAGAGGGGCTAAACGGCGTTTGGGCTTTCGAGGTAACGGGTGTGCGGATAGCAGTCGCGCCTTCCCGACGTCTCAGAACCCGGGCCGACCCCTCTCGCCCATTAATGACAAATGCCCTGTGGCTATTCGCTCATCGACTACGCGAAAGAGGTTAAGAAAGCATTCGACAATAGCAAACCATTCGGCAAACACCCAAACAAAATATAGGAAATAAGAGAAGAGATAGAGCATTCGCAAAGCACAGGGCATAAGATTATTACGAACAGAAATAAGAGTTCAGCATCCGCGGTACAGGAAACAGAAGAATTACAAGGAGGGCGAATGAAGACTAGCTTAATACTCCTCCCAGACCCACCGACCTCGCTTTCGCGACCCAGCTTCCAGGGGCATTCGCGGGCGGTAATATGCGAGCATGTTGGTGATCTCATGGGAAGCCAGTTGGAGCTGGTCCCGGGCTCGCGCGGCGTGTCTTTCGGGAGACAACTCCCCTCCTTCACCCCCAGGCGCTCCACCGTTGCGAGAATGCGCGAGTAGTCCCGCTGGAGGTCCTTTAACTCACGCGCGACTCTCAGCCGCACGTCGTCAACCTGGCCGGCGACGTTCCGCTGGATGTGGACGAGCTTCCCCAAGACCTCCGCGATCCGCTCCTTCAGGGTCGCGTGATCTGAGGAGTCGCCCAGAAAGTCAGCGAGATCCCCAGGGGAAGGGAGAGGCGAGAGCGTCCCCTCTTCCCCCTCGATGTAAGAATCAAAGGGGGAGGCTTCCCGATAGCCAGCGAAATCACAACTAGGTCAGTAGCGGTAAAATATGCGAGTACGATAGGGGCAGGTGAGTGAACTGACCTGGGGTGGGGTCCTTATGACCTGAAGGACGAGACGAATGGGGGTGCGTTCCAAACAGCCTGGCGAGAGGTAGGACCTTTCCCTTTCCAGGACGGTAGGGCTGTGAGGTAGGAGCTGGAGCATCCGCAGGATCATCCGCGTGGCCCTGCTGACCGGATCCCTTCTGGGGAGATACCCTTGGCTCATCCGCAAGCACGGAGGGGTTCGGTCGAACAGGGGAACTCGGAGGAATAGAGTTCCGCAGCGAAAGGTTGGGGTCAAGGGCTGCAAAAAAACAGTGGTCAGCAGCGAGCAGCATGAAGGGTGAATCTAAAAGGGTTTACAACTTACCGGACTGCAATGAGGTCTCGCCCGGAGGAGGTGGAGGAGCAAGGTCCAGATCCGGAGGCCTCTCGTCCGAGGGAGGTGGCACCGCGACACTGCTCGAGACGGCCCCGTGGCCGGTCTCGGGCATCGAAATCCCCTGCGAATGGTCAGAGCAGAGGCCAGGTAAGGGGAGGAACTAAACAGAGGGACGAGAGGAATCCTCATACCTGCATCCCGGGGTTCGGAGGATTCCTCGCCGGAAGAGTATCCGCCGGCGGAGTGTTCGCCGGTGGAGTACCCGCAGGAGATTCCGAGGCAGTCTCGCCTCTCTGACGATTCAGTCGAATCGCCTTGGCTCGACGCGAGACGTAGGGGGCACTCGGATCCCGCTTAGACAAAAGCCAGGGAGTAAATTTGGCTGCCTTGGGGGCAGTTACAGCTTGGGCCGCGGCCATACGTTCGATCATCTCCCGCGAGAGGGGTCTCGCGGAAGGCTTGTGAGAAGACATTGATGTCGGTGCAGGACTAAGAGAGGGAAGAAGCTCCGAATCAAGGGTGGTCAGTGCTCCAGGAAGTTCTGACATGAAGAGATATATATAGGGCAATGGTGGGACCCACAGAATCTTGTGAGTCCAATCAGCAAGCACTCACCGAATACAGGGTTGGACTGTTCTTTCCGAGCGTATTAACCACTCGCAAAGAGCGGGGATTGTGTACAACCCGTATTCGCCGAGTGGGCCCCTCAAGCCAACCGGCGAGACCTGGGTCAGCCAGATCATTCGCCCCAGCTAGGAGGTGGAAGTACCCCCAGGTCGGTGGGGGTAAGCTGCGGAAGAGAAGGAGCTAGGCGAGTGGTGCCCTCACGGACCACTCGCCCGGAAGCGTTCGCATTCGCCCAGTTAAGCGGGTGCCCAGCGAGTGGTGCCCTCACGGACCACTCGCCCAAAAGGATTTAAGGGGGAAATGACCCTAATACCCCTGGTGGGCTGCAAATAGCCCTTCGGAACAGCGGAGTTAGGCTGTTAGCAGACCAATTTGGGGTGTTGTTAGTAAAATTAAAAGGCGGATTCATGTTATTTGCAGACCAGCCTAGAAAAATCTATAAATAGACCCTTAAGGGCACCTCGGAGGAGATCCGATTTTAGAGAATCCTCTCCTCCAGGCTAGTTTTTGGTTGGCTGCTAGTGCCCTCCAAGGTGCCCGGTTGAGCTCTGGTTTGGGAGGGGAAGCTCTCTAAGATCTTCCGGGTGTGTGGTGGGACCTCCTCGCTTCAGCCTTGGGTCAATTCATATTCTCACATCCACCGTCAAGAGAGTCTAGTGAGGGAGAAGTAAGCATCGGCTACATCCCCCAGTGGGTCCGAACTCAAGAGATTTGTTGCAGGTTTCAACAACGCGCTCTTCTGTTCATTTCATATGGCGTGGGGTCCCGGCCGGACCTACTGTTATATGCTATGTAATAGGGAGGGTGTTACAAGGACAATCATAGCACCCTGGCCCTTTGCCATCTGGGGAATGGACTTGGTCGGCCCATTCCCTCAGGCCAGCGGTCAGAGAAGTTTCCTATTAGTCATGATCGACTACTTCTCCAAATGGGTGGAGGTTAAAGCTTTGGTGAAAATGACCTCGCAGGTAATAAGAAATTTTATTTGGGGAGAAATAATTTGCAGGTACGGGCTCCCCCTCGCCATAGTGACGGACAACGGACCACAGTTCGCTAGTGGGGAACTCATTAGCTTCTGTGGTCAGTTAGGCATCGATCTCCGCTTCGCCTCCGTTCATCATCCTCGGAGCAACAGACAAGTGGAGGCGGCGAACAAAGTCATAGTCAACCTGCTGAAGAAGAAGGTGGAGAATCTGAAGGGGAACTGGGTGGAGAAGCTTACCTCGGTATTGTGGGCCTTGAGAATGACACCCAACATGGCAACGGGAGAAATGCCCTTCAAGCTCTCTCATGGATCTGAGGTCGTACTACCAGTGGAATTCGAGGTCAGGTCCCCCCGAGTCGTGGCCGCCCAGAAGGGTGGCAAAGATTGGAGGATAGACAATGAAGAGGAACAACGTCTCTCACTGGATATGGTTGAGGAGCTCTGAGACATCGCAGTGATTCGACAGGAGGAAGTGAAGCGTCGGATGGCCAAGTATTTTGATAAAAATATTAGGATCAAGCAATTCATCCCAGGAGATCTAGTCCTCAAAAGGTCGACGCCGCGGGAAGATCGGCGAACGTAGTAAAGTTCCAACCCAATTGGGAGGGACCCTATGTAATCCTGAAAGCCCTGAAGTCAGGGGGGTATCACCTTCAAAATGTTGAGGGAATCCCCCTTGGTAATACTTGGAGTGGCGACGATTTTAATGTATATTGATTTTCTATTTGGAAAGACATCTTACTCCAGCTTATAATAGTTACTCTGGCCCATGAGAGCAGAGGTTGGTAAGGTTTCAAGAAGAGGGACTGTTTCGCGGAAGCATCAAGCTCCTCCATCTCCAGGTGAGTTTAGTTCTCTGGGAAGGTGTTGAGTTCCTCTGCCTCCAGGTGAGGTAAGCACCTAGGGCGTGGACGGGTACTCCGCCCCCAATTGGTAAGATCCCTGACTAGAGACCATTAACCGGGCTCAGTAATGCCGACAGATGGGAGGCTCATCGGGTCGACTCGCTACGTTCTAATTGATTTGGGAAGGTGTTGAGTTCCTCTGCCTCCAGGTGAGGTAAGCACCTAGGACGTGGACGGGTACTCCGCCCCCAATTGGTAAGATCCCCGACTAGAGATCTTTCACGAGGCTCGGTAATGCCGGTAGATGGGAGGCTCATTGGGTCGACTCGCTACATGCTAATTGGTTTGGGAAGGTGTTGAGTTCCTCTGCCTCCAGGTAAGTTAAGCCCCTAGTGTTGGACATGTGTGTCACATCCCTTTGTTTGAGAATAACAAATCCCATATTGTATTTGATCTTGCTTGTCGTATGTTTATAGTGTGCAGGAACTATATGTGCAATACTCCATAGGTAGAAAGCAACTTGGAACCAAAAAACTGAACTAAAGCACTACCGCCAGTGCTAGGGGTTACCACAAGCGCTAGCGCTACCGCAGGCGCTAGCGCTACTGCTTGGCGATAGATCAAGTTCGTGCACAACGCCACGCCGCGATGGTTTCGTAACTGCTTCTACACGAACACTACCGCAAGTGCTATGAGCTACCACAGGCGCTATCTCCAAGTTATATATTTTGCTACCTTCTCTCTCGTTTTGGCTAGAGCTTCCAGAGAGATTACTTGTGCCAAAATTCCAGAGTTGTTACTCTGCCAAAAGTTCATCTCCCACTCAAAGCCAAAGAAGATTTCTGGAGAAGGAAGCCGCCATGCTGCATCCGAAGAACGATCGCTTCAACCTCACTTATGCTATAACGATCCTTCATCCTCATCTTCAGAAATCTCATAGAGGGAGTTCTTGTTATTTACTTTATTTATTTATTGTAAATTTTTATAGTAAAATCGCCTTGTGTTGGCGACTAGGTCCTTGCGCGGCTTAGGGGGTAATTCGCCACGTGAGTTGGCGACTAGGTCTAGGAGATTAGATCTAGGGGGTGCTCGAGGCCATATTCGGGCAAGGATTGGCTAGAGCGGCTTGAGGCCATATCCGGGGAAGGATAGGCTAAAGCAACCGGTTTGTGGGGATACAAGTCGGCATAGGACAGGAAAAGATATTTTCATTTGTACGCCTCCAATTTCTAGCGATATTGAAATCAAATTTATGTAAACACTTATTCCTATAAAACAATCACATTTCTATTTGTGTTTACTTGATTTCTCTCATTTGGCGTAAATTTTATTATTGCAAATTACTTTTTGCTAAATTGTTATTTTGCTCTCTTATATAAAAACAATTTAGTAATTTTCTTAAAATTATAAAAAAAAATTATTCTCTTATTCACCCCCCTCTAAGGGCGCCTATCGATCCAACAAGTGGTATCAGAGGAAGGTTATTCCAATACGACTTCACAACCGGGAATAATGACACTTCATGATCTCGCATCCACTAGAAAGGAAAGTGTTTATGAAAATGAAAAATCCTCATGTCAACCATTATTTATGGGTGAAAATTATAATGAGTGGAAAATTCTTATGAAAAAATTTCTTAAATCTTTGGATATTGAAGTTTGGAATATTACAATTAAAATGCCTCCAAGTATTTTAAATAAAAATGAAATGTTCTTAAATGCCAAATCAATGAATAGTCTATATTGTGCACTAGATCAAAATATTTTCAAACTTATTTATACACTTCCTACTGCTTATGAAGTTTGGAAATTTCTTGAGAATTCTAATAGTCTTCCTTCCACAGATGATGAGCAAGAGCAATTTCTTATGGATCCAAGAGAAGAAACCGATGAGGACTTATGCT
The DNA here is from genome assembly GCA_033032865.1 of Dactylorhiza incarnata. Lineage (NCBI taxonomy): Eukaryota > Viridiplantae > Streptophyta > Magnoliopsida > Asparagales > Orchidaceae > Dactylorhiza > Dactylorhiza incarnata. The sequence continues at coordinate 11,093,278 of JAWHQI010000007.1, forward strand.
TGGAGGAAAATCTATCTAAGAAAGAAGAATGCAACGTCACAATATTGAACTCAAATGATGGCAACACATCAAACAAAAGAGAAGACAAAAATTCAACTATGGAAGAGGAATGCAAAGAAGATGTCAAAGGAACCCTTAGTTCAAATCTTGCCTCATCCCATAGCAATGTAAGAAAATCAAAAACTTATCTTTTTGTAACAAATTCTATTTCTACATCTCGTATGCTTAAAATTGCTAAACGTAAAATTTTAAAATTGAAAATTGCTAATTCTAAATTACGTTTAGAAAATAAAGATTTAAAAGCAAACGATAAAGTAAAATCAAATTTTGATGTGTTAAATTCTCTTTCACGCTCTTTAGTTAAAATTCCTACTCCTTGTTTAGATTGCAATCTATTAAAAGAACAATTCAAGGATATTGAAAAAGGGCTCTTAGTTTCTAAAAAGCATAATGAAAAATTGATAATTGAAAATGATGCTTTAACTTGTAAGTTAAGACAATTAAAATCTTTTGTTGAAAAAGTTCTAATTTCTAGTAATGTCATTCATCTTAAGATTTTGAATAACAAAGATAAATTAACTTACAAAATTATTTCTAAAAAAGACCATTTTCACACATCAACTCAAAAGGAATTTAGTTTCAAAAGGAATTATGATCCTCACAAAATTCTTAAGAGTCACTATTATAAGTCTCAATATATTTTCAATCATGACTCAAATTTAAAAACTCATTTTCATGAAAATCAAACTATAAAATATTTTTCTTCACATTATAAAAGTATGTCTATAAGAAAGAGCTAGTGAAGTGAAAATCATCAAAATAAGAACCAATCATTTAACACATACTGTAACCCACTCTATCAACAATCACTTCTAAAGAAAGACAATCACTCTTATAAACTTTCAAAAACTACATATAATAAAATTCATTATGATTATCAACATCAATCTATTTTGAAAAATAATTTGAATAAACATAAATCCCAAATGAATTATTTTTCAAATAACTACAATCATATAAAGATGTTACATAATCATTATATAGATTTGAGTGATAAACAACCAAAGTATGAATGGAGACCCATAAAGAAAAATGACACATCAATTTTAATTGAATGGGCTCATTCATCCTTATCTCCCTAAAAGACAACACGATGTATTTGGGTACCCAAAGGAACCATCCCACTGGTCCCTTTTAGATACCTAAATCTTATATTCATTAGTATTCAATCATTTGCATGAAGTAGAAACAATTAAAAATGAAATATCATTTCTCTACTTCATGGTATGCTTAATTTCTTTTTCTTTGTTGCTTTTTATTATTTATTTTTACTTAAGCTAACATGTCTTGGTCACCTCATAAATATTTACAATATGACTTTATCATTTAAAACTTTATAACGTATAAATCAAATTGAATAAAATTGAATAAAAAGTCATATGTGTTTAAAAGTGACCTATCTCTTCTCTTTTTAATTTTTATCCTTTTAAATCCTTTACCCATAAATGTCTTGAATTATCATTATAAATTGAATATTGAAATTATTATCAAGACTAATGAAATTATTTTAAGGAATGGATTTAAATGGTTTATTTAGGGGTCTTAGGCTTAAAATATTAAATACACAACTTATTGTATATTTGTCTAATTTCTTTGTTGCATATGATAGCCCATATATTGAAAAATCATAATCGAGAAAAATCAGAATCAAATGATATAAAAGAAACCATGTGTTTTTAAATCAAAAATTGTAACTCAAAAATGTAAATAAAAAACCATGAGTTGCTAACGCCAGGCGTTATCACTAACGCGGGCGGTAGCTTATTCTCCTAAAAAATTCTGATTTCTCTAATTATTATTTTCTGAAAAATTATTTTACTATGTTAAGTATCGTTATCTTCTACTTTCAGATACCTTGTATTTGTTTTTGTCTAATTTCTACAAATTAAAATCAAAAAGAAAATTTACAAAACAATTCAAAATAACAAAAACAAATTTTTGTGTCCTTATATATATGTAGTATAATATTCACTTTACAAGCAGTCACTACATATTAAAAAGGATGAATATGAACTATACAATCACCACCATGATCTATTAATATCATATGCTAAAATTTATTATAATCATATATCATAATTCATGATCTAACAAGAATTATCTTAAATCAACTAATTCTATCAACCTTAGGAATTATGAAATATGTGATGACTATTGGTATTTTAGTTTCATATCTTATTTTGTGTGTGATATGCATCTCTATTGTTTGCATGTATCTCATTATATTTAGATCTAAAAATTAACTTGATATCAACAAGATGAAATCAAATAGAATAATCATTTCATTCTAGGTCTAAAGAAAATTAATTTGAAATCTTCTCATATTACATATAACATTATCTCCATTAATCCTATATAATAACATTGCATTCAAGCTCATCATGCTAGCATCACTTCTTAGTTTATCCTTAAATTTATATGCTATGTATAACATTTACAATGTTATTAAAATATCATGATAACTATGTGATTTGAAATTATAATAGAATACTAAAATTCCATCAAAACACATAGTTTATGGATTAATCATTAATATATATATGAATATTGTATCATGAATCATATATTAGCATGCAAAACTAAAGATCAATAAATTTAATTATTGAATGCAATTTCATTATAAATTTCAAAACTTTATATTCATTTATTCTGTTTCTTAAAATTTCTAAAAATCTATAAAAATATGTTAGTTCATATGTACTACTTACTTTTTTGTGTTTCTGACTTTTGTTATTTTTGTTTTTATTTATATTATGAAAAATCAACTACAAAACTTCAAAATTCAAAAATACAAAAATATGTTTTTGGGGTTTTCTGTTTTTTTTCTTTCATTAAAAATTTTCAAAACAACAAAAAAACTGTATGATCTTTATTGTTAATATCAAGCATGCATGAATTATCTACAATGTTAAAATTTGTTTCTTCATATTACTATGAACATTGTTTTGTTTATCATGTTTTGATATATCTAATTAAGTGCATCAATTGTATTGAAAAATATGTGTAGAACCAAGCTTATAAGCATGCCTCTAAGTATGAGTAAATATTTTGTGATTGATAATGATACCTTTTCAGTCACTTATTTTGGTAATCTACATGTGTGTTTAAATCTAAAAGATGCTTGTTTGTGTATTGTAATTATACAATGAATTAAAACTTGCATAAGTTTATTATGTACACTACATTTGAATTGCACTTAAAATTTAAGAAAAGTGGTTGAGTTTAAACAAAAATATTATGTTGGGTTTGCAAAACAAGTGTATTCGGAGAATGTTGTCTCACAAAAGTGAACAAAAAATATAGACAAATATAACTCCACCAAGTACTACTTTGAAAGAATAGTAAAGTGTCTTGTGCAAACCGTGGTTAGTACACCACTTTTTCTATAAATATTGTGCACTAAAGTGTGTGAAAGTTAATATACTTGTGTTTTATTGTGCACTTTACTCTACATATGTCTTGTATTTTGTGATTTAAATCAATTGTTAACATTGCTCAAAATACACTCATGTGCACATCATTATCTTTCATAACACTTCTTCTCATGAGTATTGGATTCTAATGCTTTATCTATTCTACTCTTTATATAAGAAATGCACTAGATAACCTAGCATGATCTCTATAATGTTTGGTATCTCTTAAACTTGAAATTAAGTAACATTGTAGTATAATCTCTTTTTGATATGTTCATTTCATGCTTTGTATCTTTATGAAAAAACTTCGAGATTTTAAAAAGGTTAAAACATCTTTACATTTTGAACTTAAACTCATATTTATACTTATGGTTTTCATGTTTACAAAAAAATATTTCTTATAAATTTCCGCTTGCTTACAACTCTTATCTTTTTATTTGAAATCTCTTATATATACTATGCTTAAACTCTTTATCATTTTTTCTATACACTACAACAAACTGCACTTATAGTAAGGACCTAAATCGTTACCGTAAGTGCCAAAAATCGTTACAAAAACTCTTTGGTAACGAAAAGAACTTTAAGTAACGGTCCTCCTCTAAAGCTCGATGCTAAAAGTTCTTGTAACGAATGTATGCATGTCGTTACAAATAAATTAATTGTAACAAACGATACTTTCTCACCAAAACGAGGTTCTTCCTCACAATAAATTGGTCACAATAAATATTATTTCGTTACGAATGTTTTTTTCCTCACAAAAAAAACAGTTACGATTAAAACTATTTCGTTACAAATATTTTATTTTTTCCTCACTAAAAATAAACAAACTTCGTAACAATAAAGTATAATAAATATTATTTCGTTACAATAGATTAAACAATAGTAACGAAAAAATCGTTACATTTATTTTCCATTCTTCTTATTACAGCCAATTCATTTATATATCAAAAATATTCCATTTCTATTTTTTGTGTACCTGGGATTTTATTACAAATAATAATCTTGAAAACACACATATATTTAATATTTCGTAACAAGATCAACATGTATTTATTCACACCAAAAAATATATATTATAAAAGCTCGATCATGATTTATCATTTATAAAGAATGCATCCTTACTACCCTCACCCCATCTTCTTTTGATAATACCAAAAGGGGGAGATTAATTGAAGAAATCTAGAGTAGAAATCTAGAAGATTAAGGGGAGACTAATTCATGTAATTTAGGGGGAGTAAAACATAAATTGCATTTATGTAGGGGGGTCATTACGGTAGGGCGAGTATGCACATTCTCATGCTTATCAAATACTATAGTTGCACTTTTATCTCGCTTATCATATTCTATAAACACCTTTGTTGATTTCTTGCTAATATGATTTGGTATTATCAAAAGGGGGAGATTGTTGGAAATGTGTGTGACATCCCTTTATTTGAGAATAACAAATCCCATATTATATTTGATCTTGCTTGTCGTGTGCTTATAGTGTGCAGGAACTATAGGTGCAATACTCCATAGGTAGAAAGCAGTTTGGAACCAAAAAACTGAACTAAAGCACTACCGCCAGCGCTAGGGGGTTACCACGGGCGCTAGTGCTACCGCAGGCGCTAGCGCTACAGCCTGGCGCTAGCTCAAGTTCGTGCATAATGCCACGCCGCGACGGTTTCGTAACCGCTTCTACATGAACACTACCATAGGCGTTAAGAGCTACCACAAGCGCTAGGAGCTACCGCAGGCGCTATCTCCAGGTTATATATTTTGATGCTTTGTCTCTCATTTTGGCTAGAGCTTCTAGAGAGATTACTTGTGCCAAAATTTCAGAGTTGTTACTCTGCCGAAAGTTCATCTCCCACTCAAAGCCAAAGAAGATTTATGGAGAAGGAAGCCACCACGCTGCATCCGAAGAATGATCGCTTTAACCTCGCTTATGCTACAACGATCCTTCATCCTCATCTTCAGAAATCTCATAGAGGGAGTTCTTGTTATTTACTTTATTTCTTTACTGTAAATTTTTGTAGTAAAATTGCCTTGTGTTGGCGACTAGGTCCTTGCGCGGTTTAAGGGTTAATTCGCCGCGTGAGTTGGCGACTAGGTCTAGGAGATTAGATCTAGGGGGTGCTCGAGGCCATATCCGGGGAAGGATTGGCTAGAGCGGCTTGAGGCCATATCCGGGGAAGGATAGGCTAAAGCCAACCGGTTTATGGGGATACAAGTCGGTATAGAAAAGGAAAAGATATTTTTATTTGTACGCCTCCGAATTCTAGCGATATTGAAATCAAATTTATGTAAACACTTATTCCTATAATACAATCATGTTTCTATTTGTGTTTACTTGATTTCTCTCATTTGGCGTAAATTTCATTATTGCAAATTACTTTTTGCTAATTGTTATTTTGCTCTCTCTTATATAAAAACAATTTAGTAATTTTCTTAAAATTATATAAAAAAATTATTTCCTTATTCACCCCCCTCTAAGGGCGCCTATCGATCCAACACCTAGGACGTGGACTGGTTCTCCACCCCCAAATGATTTGGGAAGGTGTTGAGTTCCTCTGCCTTCGGGTAAGCTAAGCACCTAAGGTGTGGACTGGTTCTCCGCCCCCAATTGGTAAGAACCCCAACTAGAGACCATTCGTAGGGCTCAGTAATGCTGGTAGATGGGAGGCTCATTGGGTCAACTCGCTACGGGCAAGACTTCGGAAAGGGTACTTGGTTTGGTAAGATGGTTGAGTTCCTCTTCCTCCAGGTGAGGTAAGCACCTAGGACATGGACCGGTTCTCCGCCCCCAGTTGGTTTGAGAAGGTGTTGAATTCCCTACATCTCAGGTTGAGTTCGGCTCGACTAGAGATGTTGAGTTCCCTCCATCTCAGGTTGAGTTCGACTCAACTAGAGATGTTGAGTTCTCTCCATCTCAGGTTGAGTTCGGCTCGACTAGAGATGTTGAGTTCCCTCCATCTCAAGTTGAGGTTGGCTTGACTAGAGATGTTGAGTTCCCTCCATCTCAGGTTGAGCTCGGCTCAACTAGAGATGTTGAGTTCCCTCCATCTCAGGTTGAGTTCTGCTCAACTAGAGCTGTTGAGTTCCCTCCATCTCAGGTTGAGTTCGGCTCAACTACAGATGTTGAGTTCCCTCCATCTCAGGTTGAGTTCGGCTCAACTAGAGATGTTGAGTTCCCTCCATCTCAGGTTGAGTTTGGCTCGACTAGAGATGTTGTGTTCCCTCCATCTCAGGTTGAGTTCGGCTCAACTAGAGATGTTGAGTTCCCTCCATCTCAGGTTGAGTTCGTCTCGACTAGAGATGTTGAGTTCCCTCCATCTCAGGTTGAGTTCGGCTCCACTAGAGATGTTGAGTTCCCTACATCTCAGGTTGAGTTCTGCTCAACTAGATATGTTGAGTTCCCTCCATATCAAGTTGAGTTCAGCTCAACTAGATATGTTGAGTTCCCTCCATCTCATGTTGAGTTCTGCTCAACTAGAGATGTTGAGTTCCTTCCATCTCAGGTTGAGTTTGGCTCAACTAGAGATGTTGAGTTCCCTTCATCTCAGGTTGAGTTCATCTCAACTAGAGATGTTGAGTTACCTCCATCTCAGGTTGAGTTCTGCTTAACTAGAGATGTTGAGTTCCCTCCATCTCAGGTTGAGTTCGGCTCAACTAGAGATGTTGAGTTCCCTCCATCTCAGGTTGAGTTCTGTTCAACTAGAGATGTTAAGTTCCTACCACCTCAGGTCGAGTTCGGCTCGACTGGAGGTGTTGAGTTTTCCTCCACCTCAGGTCGAGTTTAGCTCGACCAAAGGTGTTGAGCTTTCTCCACCTCTAGTTGAGCTCGGCTCACAGGAGGGTTGTTAAGTGGAGAAAGGTTCGCTTTCCACCTCAGGTCGAGTTCGGCACGACTAGAGTTGTTGAGTTTTCCTCCACCTTAGGTCGAGTTTAGCTCGACCAAAGGTGTTGAGCTTTCTCCACCTCCAGTTGAGCCTGACTCACAGGAGGGTTGTTAAGTGGAGAAAGATTTGCCTTCCGCCTCAAGTTAAGTTCAGCTGAAAGGCTCGGCAAGAGTAACCCGTTGGCAGGGCCCTCCGCGGATTATTCTAAAGCCCCACCTACTCGTCAAATAGGTGGGTTGGACTTTCTTTCCGAACTTGAGAAAAGCTCGAAAAGAGCAGGGATTGCGTACAACCCTTATATTTGTTGAGATGACGTGGCCCGGTGCGGCTAGGGGGCGTAGTCGATCGACCCATCGGAGGTCGTCTAGACCAAAAAGAGAAAGCCGGGAGGGGGCAGACTTCCTTGGACGAGTGGACCTTGGGTCCACTCGCCCAAGGCCCCGGGCGAGTGGACCATTGGTCCACTCGCCCAAGTGGACCATTTGTCCACTCGCCCGAGTGGGGGGCGAGTGGACCTAGGGTCCACTCGCCCAAGGGTGTGGGCATGTGGACCTATGGTCCACTCGCCCCAGGCAGCTGGGCGAGTGGACCAAGGGTCCACTCGCCCGGAGTGTTGAGTGGACCGTGAGGTCCACTCGCCCAGTCAGGGTGGTGGACCTCGGTCCACTCGCCCAGTCAGGGTGGTGGACCTCGGTCCACTCATTCGACCCCCGGTAAGGGGTGAGTGGACGTCTCGTTCTCCACTCGCCCCTCCTCCAGTTCTGGTCATTCAGGTTCTTGGTTGAGCTGCAGATAGTAGAGTTTTGGCTATCCGCAACCCAATTTTGGGAAGTCTATAAATAGACCCCCATGGGCACCTTGGGAAGGGTTGGACTCTCCTCTCCCTCTCGTGTATCTTGTGAGCAAGCACTACCCCCCCCCCCCCCTTTCCTTTGTCAGTGAAGGTTGGTGGTAAGGTGGTCCATAGTGCCCTCCTAGGTGCCCAGGCTCGGCATTGGCTTGGGAGGGGAAGTTCTTTGTGAGCTTCCAGGTGTGTGGTGGGACCTCCACGCTGTAGCTTAAGGGGTCCATTTTTGGACTCAAGTGTTCTTCAAGGGCAAGGTCTTTCGGTTCTTAGCAATTGGTCAAGGGTTCTAGCTCAGGTCAAGTAAGGGTTAGCTGCGTCCCCCTTTCGAACGTCGAGACCAGTTCTCTGGTTTCAACAGTCATCACCTCTTCCATCTATAGAGTGTCATACGAGTCTAATGCAACTGACGGAAGTCAAATCTGAGCTCATTTGCTCAAAATGATATTTTTGGGTGATCGTGTCGAACAACGTGGCCTAAAATGGTTACTTTCACCAAACGAACTCAAGTTCAAATGAAATGAGTTGCGTTGCACTCGTATGGATCACACGAGCCTAATGCAACTAACAGAAGTCAATTCTGAGTTCATTTGCTCAAAATGATATTTCTAGGTGAACTCAGGGATGTAAATTTAGACCGGGCCCAGGTCTGGTTAGGCCCGGGCTGTTGGATCTTGCGGCGCCCTTAGAGGGGGGGGGGGGGGGGTGGGTGAATAAGGGCTAATATTTACTTTGATATTTTTTCAAAAATATTAAGATAATTTTGCAATGATAAACAAGTAGATTTTTACACAACCAAAATAATCACTTAGAAAATCATGAGGAAATTGGAAATCAAATTTTATTTTCACAAGCGATGAATACAAAGAACTATTGATCTTAATAAATCTTAAGATCAAGGATATGATAAAAATAAACTTCTTTTTTAATTTACCGGTCCTTCAACCAAGGACCGGCCGGCTATAGCGTATCTCTTCCTAGATCTTACTACTAGCCTCCCCCTAGATCTCTCCATGATCTAGACGTTGCACACAAGGCGACGATTTACTCCTAAGCCACACAAGGACCTAGACGCCACGCACAAGGCGGTGATTTCCTCCTCCAATTACAAAATGATAAGATAAAATACAAAATAGAAATTCAGATATGAAACTCCCTAAATATGAAGCTCTGAAGACGGCGTCGAATCCTTGCAAAGATTGCCTGAGATACTGCTCACGGACCGTCTCTTCTTCGCTCTTGAACGTTCTTGCCAAAATGGGAGTTCTCGGAGTTCTGGAGCTCTCTGGACGAAATGCACTCAGAAACTGGTACTCCAAAATGGTGTGTAACATCTCCTCCACGAAAAATGAGTCAATATATAAATTGTCGATGTCGTCGACTACATCTAGCTGTCGTCCGCCGACATTATCTCCTCCAGCTGCCACGTGTCCCATGAATGCGACGTTTCTGTGAGATTTGATGGTCATGGAGCTGTCGTCGATGACATCAATGTCGGAATTCTGACAGTGGATATAACAGTTCTTTGTGCAAATCGTGCGGAACATGCCCGTTATCATGCTGACGTCATTTTCGCTGTCGGATTCCGACATCTAGATGTCGGAATCCGATAGCTCCTCTTCAATTTTGCCGTCCGAAACTTCTCTAGACTGTAGTGGAGTCGTTCTCATCTCCGAAATGGGGTGGACCGTTCCGTAACTCTTCCTGGATTGAAAGTTATGGTCATTTTAAGATCAGCACACAAAACTCATCCTTTTGCTTTTTCTAAAGTGTACACACTCTTGGATCATGCCCATGAACGAGGACTTGTCTCCTCATTCAACCTAAACAACCTGGACACTATGAACACACACAAGACTAGATCAAATATATCATGGTATTTGTTATTCTCAAACCAAGAGATGCGGAATGCAAGCTCCAACACGGGCCAGGCCTAAGGGGGCTCACCAGACCCCCTTATTTGGCCAGGGCTCGGCCTGGTGCCCGGGTCGGGTTTGTTCCCGGGCCTTCCCCGAGCCCAAATGCCCATTTTTTGGGCGCTACCACTGCCCAACATTAAATTATTGGGCACCCCAACCCCTCTCCATGGAATGCCTCATGCGGCGCATCTCTGCCCATTAGCGGATTGTTGGAGGCCGCAACATCCCTTTGATGAGGGAAACTCAAATTAAGTGGGCAGCGCAGGGACTTCCCAAAAGGTCACCCATCCCACTACTACTCTCGCCCAAGCACGCTTAATAATGAAGAGACTCCATTATTAAGCGTGCTTGGGCGAGAGTAGTAGCGGGATGGGTGACCTTCTGGGAAGCTCTCGCGCTGCCAATTTAACTTCAGTTTCCCTCAACAAAGGGAGGTTGCGACCTCCAACAACTCGCCAATGGGCAGATGCGCCATGTGTGGCAGTCCATAGAGAGGGGTTGGGGTGTATGGTCTGCAGACCAGTTAAGGCTGACCCTTTCAAGCTGTGTGTTGGGGGGTGCCGACGATCATTCTTTCGAGTTGCGTGTTGGGGAGGCCGTTATAGTTGTCCCCTCACAGATCTGGCCTCAACTCAATGATCTGAGATTCGAATCGACTCCCACGATGGATTTTAGTAAACCCTAGACGTGCTCCTTCAGGAAGGGGAAAACCGAGTTCTCCCTCAAACTATCGGTCACTAAAGTGAAGAGAAATGAAGGTGCTTCTCGGCAACTCCACATCACAAGGAGATCAACATGCACGATAAGGTGGGCTCTTCACAGTAGTTGGGGTTCTCGGCAAGGGCTTCTAAGCCAAGAGTGAGCTTAACCCTAGCTTTAGAAGAGTCCTCAACAGAGGAGGCCGACGGTAACATCTAAACAAAGGGGTTCAACTCCCCCTCTAGGTTGGCGCGCTCAAGGAGGGATAACAGAGGTCGGTCCTCACAAGGGGAAACGGGGGCGGCTCCTTCTTTCTCACACCCGGTGACACATGTGGGGAAAAACTTGACGAGGAGGTTCTCCGACGACGGTAAAGGTGGTACTCGGGTCTCGATGACCGAAACAAGAAAGGAGAGCGAGAGCTCCTGCTCTCGATCGACTTCACAGTAGAACTCACGCGAAAAAGATGAGGGGTCGGGAGAGTAATTGGGGGCTGGGATTAGGTTTAAGTTTTAATTTTAAACGTAATAGGACTCACTATCTGCAAACCACGTCCCGGTTATCTGCACACCATCATTTAAGTCGATTGAATTTTAGATTTGTAAATCTCAGGGCGTTACAACGGTAGGTACCAAAGACATCGACATCGACCCACTCACTTCCCTCTCCCTCTGCATCTTGTTCCCGACTCAATCCACGACGTCTGTGACATGCTTTTCATATGCAAATCCACCTGAAGGAAACACATGCCATTTGAAAGGAGGATGAAGAGGCGGGAGAATGCAGAGCAGGATGAGCTGGATGTCGGTTTTGTGTTCAGCTCCACCACTGCAATGGCATTCGTAAAGCTGTCACTTAAAACCGAAAAACGTAAACCGAATCGGAACCGAACCGGAATCGCAAAGAATCGGATCGAACCGTTCGCGAATTATTTGGGTTCTGATTTGAATTTTGGAACCGTGAACAACATTGGTCCGGGTGTGGTTCTTTCATTTTATTATCCGGACCGGAACCGGAACCGCAATATACAAGTCTTAAGCGGTTTCAAGAATTTTAGAACCGATCCGAACCGAACCGAAGCAGAACCGAACCGCAACCCGTTTATTATTAAATTTTTTTTTATAATATATCTATAATATCTATACTTATTATTATGAGTGAAACTGGTGCGGTTTGAACCCAAACTGCAATCGCAAAAAGGGGGTCGGTTTTGGACTGAACAAAATCGCACCACAACAAAATCATGTTATGTGGTTTGATATTGATGCGATTTGGAGTCGGTTTTTGCGGTGTGCTTTCAGTTTTTATAGTCATATAACGTATTCTTAATTTTACTCACATATTTTTCTGAAATATTTTATTTTAAAAATATAGAGGATATATATATAACTACTATTTAATAGTGATCATGAAAGACAAATCTAATTGTAGCTGATAAATTAGTCAAATTGAATTAATTAATATATTCTTCAAACAAAATTTTAATTTTAAAATAAGATTTCAAGAGCAACAATTCAAAGTTCGTTACCCTATGTTGAGTCGTGATCTTCAACAACATGACCATTGCATCAGCATTACACGATTGTGATCTTTGAACTTTCAGTCCGACTTACTATATATTATACAAAAACTATTCCCCCTTGGTGTAACGCGAAATTCATGCGCCCGGCCCTCAAACTTCGAAGTTCCTCTTGCAAAAAAACTGAACGGGTATACTTTTCCCCTCCGATTTTTGTTTTTGACCTCTCCCATTCATTCTGCCATATTTGGTTTTGGTTCTAGTTGGAACCGATTGGAACCGGACCGAACCGCATAGAACTGGACCGAACCGTTAGTGGCCTGTTTGGTTTTGGTTTTTGTTGAACCGTAACCGGAACGTTAACATGACGGTTCCAAAAATTATGCTGGAACCGGAACCAGAACCAGAACCGATCAAACCAAATACGGTTTTGGTTCTAATCTGAAGAACCGTTTCCTTAGCGGTTCGGTTCACGATTTTAGTAGAACCGGAACCGAACCGGAACCGTGACAGCTCTAGGTATTCGTGAAGGAGGCGAGCTCTATTTCGTGTTCATCCACAGGCGGGCTCTACCTGCATGAAGCCCGTGCTACGCCGGTATTCGTTTTTTTCTTCTGGTGCAACATATTGCTAACAATTTAAGATTCCTGAAATTACCCTCGCAGGCGGCGCAGCACAACATTAGGCGTGGTTTTTTTATGGGGCTGAGTTTATATATATATATATATGTGAGTGATATATCACTGCCCCCCTATCCGGTGCGACAGTACCCCGACATGGCATTGCCCAGTGCGACGGCGCTCCCACCGTTTGCAAACCCCCGTTCACATGACAAATTCGAGCGACATTCGAAATATATCGCCCAGAAGGTTTGCAAGAGGCGGGAGCGCCGTCAGGCTGGGGCAATGTCGCTGTCAACACATTGTCGCGCAGAGCACGAGGGACTCCAATGCACCGTCACACATATAATATAAAGAGACATGTACACAAAAGAAACATAAGATGCATTAATGAAATAAAAATAAATGAAAAGAAATCCTGGTAACACTCAATTTTAATTTCGAAGCCGCGGGGGAGGACTGATGGTCACACTTTCTTTGTTTTCTTCTGTATTTGTTAATAATTAATATAATTGAAAAAGGGAATTGTTATTGGTACCTCATAAATGACTATTTGTAACTCACAGCTATTTGTACCCAAATAAGATATTTGTACCCAAATAAGATATTTGTACCCATACCTGATAATCATACCCATAGATGTTAGTCTTAAAAGTATTTTTTTTACTGTCATAAATTGCATCAACATAAAAAAATTCTTGTCAACCATAAATAATATCTACTTCGATTTTTTTTGGACACATGTTAATTAAGCATTCACTTAATTAACATCAAAAAAACATTTCACCTCAAAAAATACATAATGAATTGGCGTTGGGTGGCAGCGGCGTCGGTCGCGAGATGCGGTGGACCACGAGATGGGGTAGGTCGGGAGACGGGGTTAGGTTGCTAGATGCGGAAGTTCGCCTTCAGGTAGGTCGCGCGGGTGTGCACATAAAAGGGCAGATTTAATTGTTTTAAATTTTTATTTAAACGCGCACATAGCAGATTGTGGCAGGTTGTTCTTCTATGAATGGGAAGGTTAATGCGGAAGGACTGCTTATAATTAAAGGAATGGGAAGGAAGAAATCCGAAAGAGGCATGGCGCCGACTCCGAGCGCCAAAATACCTGTTGCTGTGAAGAAGGAGAAGGAGAGGGAATCGCAGGAACCTGTGCAGGAAACGAAAAAACAGGGTCAGGAGATCGAGGAGATTTTTAGGGCTAACAGGAAGAACAGGAAGGAATCTTCCTATATCAGAGAGGATAGATCTATGAAAGATTAAGGGGGGAAGAGAAGGGTAAGAAGAAGAACACGCGAAGGTAGAGATTGAGAAGAAGAAGAAGAAGAAGAAGCGGCGGAGGACGGGGCGCCGACGAGCGGAGAGAATGGACGCCTGGTGAGGACGGGGCGCCGGCGAGCGGAGAGAATGGACGCCTGGCGAGGACGGGGCGCCGGCGAGCGGAACGATGATGAGGGAGGGTTTTCTCGTGCACGCGTGAGAGAAGAGAGGGGGCACTGTGGGTACAAATAATAACTTTTGGGGTGTTTAAAATTGAATAAAAATTAGATAAAATGAGTGTAAATATTCATTTATGGGGTATGAATAACATTTCCCTTGAAAAAAATGAGTGCGGAAAGAAGAATTGGGGTTAAGAAAGAGAACAAAGAAAAGAGACGCTGATAGGATCATAGGAATTTCTTTTTGAATTCAGATCAATAATACAAGTAAATATGTTATTTGATGGGCCTGCTCAATGTTTAGCAGCCCCATTAGGACAATCAAAATTTCAATGTTATTTAATGGGCCTGATCAATGTTTAACAGGCCCATTAGTGAATCTCACTGTTATTTGATTGGCCTGTCAAGCAACTGCTAAAGTTCAACAGGCCCAGTTGGACATTGAATCATAATTTCCTTCATCACGATAGGTACTAATTAATTATGGTTGATGTTATAAGCGAACTCAAGGTGAATATAAGCAAACAAAAAAAAAACGGCTCAAAATTTTTAGATCTCTGTCCTTCCTAGCAAATATCTATTTGCACACCGTCCGCCCAGACACCATTGAAATCACGAGCAAGTCCCTCTTCCGCATGCACAAATCTCCTCGTTCCGTCGGCCTCGCCTCTGTCCATCCCGTAAAATATCTATCTAGCAACAAAATTTTTCGTTTCTAGTTTTGTTGGAGATGTCAAAATTCATATTCTTTGCAAAATTTGTTGCTAAATAGCAAGAAATTATTTTTCCTTTTTAATTTTCATTGTTTAGAGATTTTCTTGCAGTGATTCAATGGTCTTAGGACTTCCCTTATTAATTGTAATTCATACACATCACTACGGTCTACGTATAACATCAGGCCAGTGATATTGGTACTTTGATTCTTAGGTATTTCGTGCCCATAATATTTATGATATCAATAGTTATGTTTTGCAATACAATTTTCTACTACATGATACTTGTTGTGGGTTGTTCGATACTCTGGTAGATCGGTCGAATTGAATCACCTTAGCTCGGGAGAGAACCGAGCGCGCAAACAAGTAATGAAAGAATTTAGTAAGTGACACGAAGACTTTTAATGTGGAAAAATCGGAAAGGGTGAGAAACCACGCGGCCGGAGCAGTGCCGACCAAACTTCACTATCCACTGGTGCGTTACAATTGGAAACTAAGAAATCGAGCGCGACGGGCCACGACACGTTACAACGGTAGGAGAGTGAAAGAGAGAGAGAGAGCCCCGAGGGTGACAGGTCACCTCTCGAAGAACTAAGTACTTTTTCTTCTGGGAACGAAAGTGAGATGACTGAGTCGCCTTTCTGGAACAGGAGGATTCCCAAATTGCTTACGAAGATTGTCTTCCGGAGCGGAGGAAATTTCCAAGAACTCGAAGGAGATCTTCGAAGTCTCGAAGAAGATCTTCGAAAGCTGAAGGAGATCTTCAAGCGCGAAGGAGAACTCAGAGGAAATCTTCAACAAAGCTCTTTCAGGTTTCGAAGGCAAGGTGTCTTGAAATGAAGGTCTTGAACTCCTTTTATAGCCTTGGGCAGGGGTAGCCCGGTAATTTCATCGTTGTAACCACTGTAACACCTGACGGGCGAATCACGTTTGTCAATTTTGGGCACACGGATCACCATTTTTCGTAAATGACCGTTTCGCCCTTTGGGCAGTTCGGGCGGTTCGGGCAGCTTCGTTGATGGCGATGAAGGCAACAAACGAGACCTGCAGATTCCTCTACCCCTATGATCGTGGGTTTGACTTTGACCCTACTAACTTCACCACTCCTTAGCGGAGCCTCCTCTAAACGCACCCCGAAAGCGCCTATAATTCTACGGATGCACGTCATGAGCCCCCCAAACCTTCAGAGTCCGGAATACTGCATGGACGAGTTCATAGGTTTTGATTTCTTCGCGGCGGCTTAGATCGGAATCATTGCTGAAGGATGAACTCGAGGTTTCTTTCACTTCTTGTTCTGCAGGCTCTTCTTGACATGTACATCATTGTGTCGGCGCCTTTGCGTCTTGTGGCTCTATTGTCCTGATTATCTTTTGAAGCAGTTGTCAGGGGACAGACCCTGGAATGGCCGGTGAAGAGCATATATGTTCAAACCATTGACGACCGTAAGAGGGGCAGGACCTTACGACGTCGGGACCTTACTACGGGGAGAAGGACAGACCTTCAATCGGCGACAGTGTGAAGTCCTAGGGGAAGGGCCGCATAATGGCTGGTGAAGAGAAAATGCGTTCAAACCTTTGACGACCGTAAGAGGGGCAGACCCTTACGACGCCGGGACCTCACTGCGGGGAGAAGGGCGAACCTTCGATCGACGACAGTGTGAAGTCCCAGAGGCAGGGCCCCAGAATGGCTGGTGAAGAGCGTATACGTTCAATCCGTTGACAACCGTAAGAGGGGCATGCTCTTACGACGGCGGGACCTTACTGCGGGGAGAAGGGCGGACCTTCGATCGGCGGTAGTGCGAAGTCCCAGGGGCAGGGCCCCAAAATGGCCGATGAAGAGCATATACGTTCAAATCGTTGACGGCCGTAAGAGGGGCAGGCCCTTACGACGCTGGGACCTTACTGCGGGGAGAAGGGTGAACCTTCGATCGACGACAATGCGAAGTCCCAGGGGCAGGGTGATACACGGAAATTGGTTTATATGCAAGTGCACATGTCGATCAAGTAATAAGATGTGAGTAGAGATCGTTCCCACAGAGAGATGGATATTCTAGTGCTTACAAATACTAGTTACACCGTTTCTTTAAATTCAAGTGAATCAAATGATGTGATTTTAAATAGTAACACAAGTTCTGAACGGAACTTTAAACTAAATTAACTATTTTAAAAATACTTTTTACCAGTTGAGAAAATCACTCTTGTAATTCTGATTTTCTATGTCTATCATGATGATGTTTGAAGATATTATTTTATTAGAATATTCTTTAATTTATCTTGCGATGATTTTATAGAAGAAATCCTCATCTCTCGAATCTCGAAAGTCTTGATATCTTACTCCTCGTAGTCATCTCTAACTAAAGCGAAATGAAAATATTATAAAGAATAAAAATCAAGATCGCTAGTAAGAAGAAGAAATCTCTTTCAACCTTCTGTACTATAGAAAACTTATGAAGCACTTGCACTCCTCCTCTCTCGAATCTCGAAACGTAGTGAAAATATAGAAACTTTGGTTACAAATTTACATCACTTATCTCTTGATTCTCGCGATGCAATAAAGTAGCCTTTAAAATATTACTGCGCCCCTTTTCTCTGGATTCTCAAGGCGCAATAAGAAAAATAAAAGCAAGATCCAAAAATTTCATTCAAATTCATAAGATCTCTAAAGATAAATTGTCAAACAAACTTATAATTTAAAAGAAATCATCACCAAACATGCATAGTACTCTCATCATACAAGACTATGAGAAATTAGTTCATAACTGAGATCAAGCACCACGAAATTGGAAAGATCTTACAAGACATGATTGCAGGAATTCGATTCTCCTTGCTTTAATGGTTGGAACACAAATCTGCAGTCGAATCTCCCTCCTGGACTGAATTCTCCTTGCTCTCCTCCTATTTTCAAAAATGATCAAAAGATGTTGTTTCTCTCTCCTTTCCTTATATAGTCATACGCCCCATTAGGAAACTCAGATTGGTCGAATAGATGTGTCTATTCCTTTGTGTAACCGCCAATTTGAATGATTTTCAGATTTTAAAAATTCAGGTTTCGCCGATTTGTTGCAACAAATTTTTTTCTGGATTTTCCTTCATAAACTGTGCTGAAAATGTTCTGACTTTGTTGCGACAAATTTCCTTACTTTGACATAAGCTTGCATGTACTTCAATGCTACATTAAATTCCTTGCATTTTCTAACATCAAAGTATGCCAAATAACTTAACTTGATCCCAAATATAAATTTATTAATTTTTATCCACTATTTATCCAACTTTTTCAATTAAATTAGCAAAAGGGGTTAAAATAACTGATCAAGATTACTTCTTTTTGGGAAGTTATCACAGGGCCCCAGGGTTGATAGTGAAAAGTGTTTGTGTTTAAAATGTTGACATCCGTTCGAGGGGCAGACCCTTACGGTGTTGTGGTTTTACTGTGACGGTTGAATGTGTAATGTCCTTTTTGCTCAAACATAGGTGTTGGTGTTTAAAACATAGTTTTCATTGTAGAAAATTAGTTTGCACGAGTTGGGCCTCGCGACTTTTTACATAGGGGAAGATACAAATTTATTGATAAAAACGGCGCAGTTCTGAGCGTTCCAGGTGCGCGGTAGGGTCTTCCCTTTTGCCGTTCTGAGCCTGTACGACCCGGGCTTCACGACTGTCGTGACGACGTACGGTCCCTCCCAAGTTGGTGAGAGCTTGTCTCTTAGTGGGACTTTACCGGCTGCCTCGATGCTTCTTAGGACAAGATCTCCAACATTGATTGGATTGGGCTTTACTCTTCGGTTGTAAAGTCGGGTCACGCGCCTTTGATAGTGGGCTATATGCTGGGCGGTCGTATTCCTGACTTCCGCGATCAAGTCTAGGTTTTCTCGGAGCAGCTCGTCGTTCTTTTCGGGGTCGAAGGTCACTGCTCGGATGTTGGGAACGCCAATGTCGATTGGGATGATTACTTCTGTGTCGTAGCAGAGATTATATGGAGTTTATCACCAAAACACCCCAGGCGCACAGGCCTCAAGGAGATAGACGCAAAAGAAAACTTATGAGAATCATATATATATATACATCTTATATATGTGTAATACAAGATAAAAGTTATATATACAATAATATGTATTATTATAAGAAGTAAAGTTTGTCACGACTCACGACTATACTGGCTATAAATATAGGGTGTTGTTATTAGCAAACCTACTTTAGTTGCTAGCAAATCATTACTACTAGCAAACCAGCATTTTTGAAAATGGCTATTTGTAAACCTTTTTGTTATTAGCAAACCACCCAAATTTTTTTAAAAAAAAATCAATCATATTATATGTTGCATTCAAGCATTTTTAAATAAATATTATAGTAAACATTGTTTGTTAGCATTACATATAATTTATGTAAACAAAGTGTTCCAAAGCTTTCTTTAGTGCTCCAAAAGATTTTTAGATGCCCCAAAATTTGATGATCCCCTCCAAATCTTTTTTTAGCTTATCAAGAAGTCTTTAAATGCAACAAATTATATCTTTAAGCGTCCCAAAATTTGTAAGACCGTATCCTACAAACAAAAAAAGATTGATATTAGTAAGCAATGTTTTTTAAAAAATAAAATTGAAAATTTGAAAATAATTAGTAAGCAATCTTACATTTCATCCCTTTAAATTGAGTATGCTCTCCCATGAAAGTGCCAATTTTGTATGATATCGCCTCCATGGAGAGTAGAGTGGAGGTAGTGGTCTCCCTTCTTTCATATATAATCCCACGAAATGATTGTCATTAATTAAGCCGATGAAGATGACTTTCGGCTCAATAGGAAGCGGTGAATCCAATGGTAAAAATGTTAAACTTTGATTTCTTGAAATATGAGCAACGCCAATATTGTAGCAAGTTGAAATCACTAACCCCATATCCTGTATGAACATCCACTTATCGTATGGTGCCGGTGTGTTTTTGCAATCTAGATTGTTGATTAATTCCTTTCTTTTTGTGCTTCCATAAATTGCATCACTTTCCAAGGGAAAAGATAATTGCATCACTTTCCGGTGTTCATAGATTCTTGTGTTTGTGGTATTGCATCACTTTCCAAGGGAAAAGATAATTGCTTCCAATGTTTGTGTAGTAACTATATCGGACATGCTTTGTTTTGTGAGATATACGGTGTCAATTCATGACTACATGGTAACCCAAGTGTTGAACAAGTTGTATGCGGACATTGCTCACCAACAACAAACTTTGATTTCTTGTACTTATCTTCTTTTAGTCCATCCTTTTTTACATTGTTTCTCGCGGTAAAATCCACTTCTATCACACCCAAGAAATACACGTGGTCGTGCTCTACCACCTTCTAATTTATCTGAACCTTTAACTGTGACAGCAAAACTACAAGATTTCCCAATATTACGAGCCCAATCAATCAACACCTCCCGAGATGGAAACTGAATTTTTGTTTCAAAATTACTATCAACATCAACTTTCACATCCGAACCACTACTCAACAATGAAATGAAAAAAATATCGCAGTCAATAAAACCGTATCGACGCAATCTCAACATTACACTATAAAATATTGCAAAGGGTACCTCTCAGTTGATGGATTATAGATAGCAACCTCCATGGAATTCCAAACTGAATCTGAAACGGAGAAAATCAGAAATCTTCCTAACCTCCAGTTAATCAGCAGTTAATCTGCAGAAATTCCAAACTCAAGTTAATACCAAATGGAATATAGTTAACCTCCATGGAATTTCAAACTGATCAGAAATCCCAACCTCCAGTTAATCAGCAGTTAATCAGCAGAAATCTTCCCAACCTCCAGTTAATCAGCAGTTAATCTGCAGAAATTCCAAACTGATCAGAAATTCTAAACGCAGTTAATCTGCAGTGAAGTTCATACCGGCAACGGCGCTGACGGAAGATGCGAGGTAGAAGAACAGTGAATCCCGAGCAGGTATCGGCGGCGACGCTGGCTCGCGAGCAGTTATCGGCGACGGTGCTGACGGAAGCCGCGAGGAAGAAGAAGAGTGAAGTATCGGCGACGGCGACGGCGCTGACGGCAGACGGCGAGCAGGTATTGGCAAGGCCGACGGCGCTGGCTCGCGAACAAGTATCGGCGACGGCGCAGACGGCAGACGCGAGGAAGAAGAATATTGGCGACGGCGCTGGCTCACTAGGGCAGCGGGAGGGAGGAATGAACCGATGAGAGCGTGGGTACCCTAATGGTTTGCTATTAGGATATTTTAAGAATTAAAAAAACTGCAAAAATGAAGAGAACATGGTTTATTTTGGTTTACTAGCAACTAAAGTAGGTTTGCTAATAACAGCACTCTAAATATATAGTAATATGTTGTAATATGTACGAGAAAACAAAGAAAATGAAAAGCTGCTAAGTTCCTTCCGCATTACTCCATCCTATTGATGTGATACCTGCAATATTGTTAGGAACTCAAAATTAAAGATCAATGTGTAACACTCTCGGCTGCTTTGTACGACGAATGAAGTAAGAAAATATGGAATTCCTCGGTACAAAACAAGGTTTTTACTATGAGAAAATTGAATTTTGGTGACAAAATATTTGTGAAAAAATATATTACCTGAATAAAGATGTACTTTTTTGTAACAAAATTTGAAATTGATCACTAAATATGTACATTTCGTGACGAAATGATTTTTGGTCACTAAAGACATTTAGTGGCTGGGCATTCGTGACCACTTTGTGACGAACAGATCGAATTTGATCACTAAATGTCTTTAGTGATCACAATTCAACATTAAATTACAAAAAAAATTCGTTACTAAAAGTCAAATTTCTAGTTATGTCTACTTATTTCAGCTTTCTGCTCCCGGTGAAGTTCAGAGTTGTTTGATGGAGGTTGTCATTTTTTTGGAGCAAATGAAATTTTGGGGTGAGTTTCAAATATAGGTTAGCTCTTAGCGTTTAATTTGTATTTAAAAAACTATTTAACTAAGATTTCTAAGGATCATAATTACGGACAAATTGTTATTTAGCATTAATGCCAAGTCATGGATATTCTGTATGCGCTTTATTGTGTTCAGGTGCAAAAAAAATATTTAAATTCTGAGCTATGACATGCATGCAGGCCCTTTGGTATATGAGAGATAATTAGGTGCGCAGTGTAAGTGGTACATCCAATATTTGATCCAGCGGTTTGAAAAATGGGTCTTTAATAAAGAAAAGTAAGAACCCGCAAAAAAAAGACGAGTGATGAAGGGCTTGGATTTCTCCCCACGCACACAGCTCTTGTGCGTCGAGTGTTAGTTATTGCAATGAATAACTCTAATGATCTTTATGGAGATATTGCAGGAATGGAGAGAGAAAGAATGACATATTACAAAGGCATGAAGATCGAGAAACAGAAGTTATTAGTGTTAGGCTAATCAATCTCATTGTATTAAGCATCAGTTATTACAAAGTATTTATAGACTTGAGAGAGACTTCTAGAAGCATACACGTGTAAAAGAAATGTTATGTAAAAACATTATTATTACAACTTGATGAAATAGTGCTTTGTTTATAATATCGAGCGCACGAAAAAATGAGTCTTAGTATATATATAGTTGCTACAGGCAGGGACATGGGAATTATAGTTTATGATTTTCACACCCTGATCATTCTAAAAGCTCAAATTAATGAGGTGAAATCAAAATTCGAGATAAGGATGGTTCGCACATATGAACTTTTTGTTTGGGAGTGGCGCCTATCAACTATACCCAAATCCCGGAGTGTTAAGAAAGACGCTACCAACTCCTTTATTATTATTAGGCAGGACCGGTTAAATTGTTCACATGGCTCCCTCGCACTAAACCGTGCCCAGAACTCCCATGTACTCATGCCTGGAGCCAACCCGTCTCCTTTGCACTAAACCGTACCATGGAGTTCCCCTGCACCCATGCCAGGAGCCAACCCGGGTGCGCCCGGGAGGCACCCCATCCAACACCTGGATGGTGGGCCACACCCAACAATCTCCCCCTAGAACGCCATCCAGGGGGATCGAACCCATGACCTATCCCCGGCCTATGATACCACTATAAGGTAGTGGCGCCTACCAACTATCTCAAAACCTCGGAGTGTTAGGAAAGGCGCTACCAACTCCTTTATTATTATCAAGTAGGACCGGTCAAATTGTTCTCATGGCTCCCTCACACTAAACAGTGCTTGAAACTCCCATGTACTCATGCCCGGAGCCAACCCGGCTCCCTTGCACTAAACCGTACCATGGAGTTCCCCTGCACCCATGCCAGGAGCCAACCCGGGTGCGCCCGGGAGGCACCCCATCCAACACCTAGATGGCGGGCCACACCCAACAAACTCCCCCTAGAATGTCATCCTGGGGGATCGAATCCATGACCTCTCCCCCGCCTCTGATACCACTGTTAGGGAGTGGCGCCTACCAACTATTCCAAAACCCCGGAGTGTCAGGAAAGGCGCTACCAACTCCATTATTATTATCAAGCAGGACAAATCAAATTGTTCTCATGGATCCCTTACATTAAACCGTGCCCAGAACTCCCCTGTACTCATGCCGGTCGGAGCCAACCCGGCTCCCTTGCACTAAACCGTACCATGGAGTTCCCCTGCACCCATATATGCCAGGAGCCAACCCGGGTGCGCCCGGGAGGCACCCCATCCAACACCTAGATGGCGGGCCACACCCAACAAACTCCCCCTAGAACGTCATCCTGGGGGATCGAACCCATGACCTCTCCCCCGGTGGCGCCTACCAACTATTCCAAAACCCTGGAGTGTTAGGAAAGGCGCTACCAACTCCATTATTATTATCAAGCAGGACAAAGCAAATTGTTCTCATGGCTCCCTTACATTAAACCGTGCCCGGAACTCCCCTGTACTCATGCCGGCCGGAGCCAACCCGGCTCCCTTGCACTAAACCGTACCATGGAGTTCCCCTGCACCCATATATGCCAGGAGCCAACCCGGGTGCGCCCGGGAGGCACCCCATCCAACACCTGGATGGCGGGCCACACCCAACAAACTCCCCCTAGAACGTCATCCTGGGGGATCGAACCCATGCCTCTCACCCGCCTCTGATACCACTATTAGGGAGTGGTGCCTACCATCTATTCCAAAACCCCGGAGTGTCAGGAAAGGCGCTACCAACTCCTTTATTATTATCAAGCAGGACCGGTCAAATTGTTCTCATGGCTCCCTCACATTAAACCGTGCCCGGAACTCCTCTGTACTCATGCCCGTAGCCAACCCAGCTCTCTTGCACTAAATCGTACCATGGAGTTCCCCTGCACCCATGCCAGGAGCCAACCCGGATGCGCCCGGGAGGCACCCCATCCAACACCTGGATGACGGGCCACACCCAACACTTTTCATATAACATTGTTTAAATTTAAGAGCTTTCATGATATATATATATATATGTGTGTGTGTGTGTGTGTTTCATTCTCTCAGTTGTGCGTTATAAAATATTTGCAGCAATTATTTTTGGCAACTATTCGTAGACCGGATTCATCTATTCGTAGATTTTTACTATTCGCAGCTCTGACGGGATTCAATTTTGTTATTCGTAATCAGTACAAAAAATAAAAATAGAAGAATCCAGCTCTAATCTTCCCGATCAGAATCAGAGACGTATGACTTAATTTTTTTGATATAACAGAGCGGGTATGTATCTGATAGGGACAAGAGGCGTGCTTTCATCTCTGAATTTACATGGAGAGTAGGTAAGTGCTTCCTCTTGCTCTGATTTCTGATTTCTTCAAATTTAAGTTTATCTTGATGTTCAGTTGTTGAAATTGTTCATAGTGTCGGAGCAGTGTCGTCGTCGTTGGTCTCGGCTCAGGATGGAGTCGTCGGCTGGGCTCAGAAGGGCGCCGAAAATTGGTCTGCGGATAGACATTTATAAATTCGAATAAATTGGGAATAAGTTGCTCTGCGGATAGACGCTTATGGTCTGCGAATAACAGTAGCCTTATATTTTGTTTAAATTTTTTTGTGCCCGAGATAAATAGAAATCCTAATTCCGCCTGTTTGGATTGATAGGCGGTTAAAAAAATTGATGTTAGATCCTCAATTTGGATCCAGCTATTTGGCTCCAAAAGCATGCAGAGTCTGCACGGTCATGCATGCATGCATTCATGCAGAAGACTTGTCAGCAGCTATTGTCTCCTTCTAATTCACCTGCTGTAAAGTGAAGTCAATGCTCTCCACACATGAGAGAGAGAGAGAGATGAGAGAGAGAGAGGAGAGAGAGAGAGAGAGAGGAGAGAGAGATGAGAGAGAGAGAGAGAGACCTAGTTAATTTGTAGCCATATATATATTTTAGGGTCCGGCCGTGTGGACCAAATGCAGATGGACGTCATGCCAAATTGTGATAATTAACGTTCTCGATCCACTGCGGCTTCACGAGCCGACAATTACAGAACTTGGAGAGAAGAGATCGAAGAGAAAAGTAGAATAAAGATTCTTTTACCCCCCAAGATTCACTAACGGTCCGTTCGGTTCGTCGGAAATGGCCCTGTGATTTTGGTTTTGGTTTAAATAAATCATTTCTCTAGTTCGGATGGATGGAATTGGAGGCGGAATTGGTTTTGGGCAAAACCACGGTTTTTGTTTTTAGCCTATTCCCAATTCTTACCTAAAAAGATAGTTTTTTGGCGGAAGAAATGAAACCCGATCGTCCTCCTCCAGCAGAAAAAAAAAACAGCGCAGAAAAAAAGACGAGCTTCTTCTTCTTCTTATTCTTCCTCTTCTTCTTCCTCCTCTTCTTCTTCTTCTACTTCCATGGTATAGATATGCTGATTCCAATTCGATACTGAGAAAGAACTCAGCTTTAGCGTCGATGAACTGGTGCCGCTTCACCGGTTTGATTCTCTCTAAATCTTGAAGAACTCTAAATCTTGAAGAAATTCACTCTCCAGTTTAGTATTGAATGAATCAGTATGTGCATGTGAAGGAGAGAGGAAGTGTACATTCTTCCCCATTACATATGAGTATTTCTTCCTGACAGAATCGGCTTCCTCTCTTTTCTCAATCCAACCCTAATTAGATAATCCGGTATCACAATGTCCGCATTGTCTAGATCAAAATCAAAAAAATTGGGATTCTTCTTCTTCCTTGCGGCTATGTCGATGCCCTAGATTTGAATTCCAATTCCATCAGCTCAAAATCTTCCTGCAGCCGAACAACATAATTGGAATTAAGGAAAACCAAAACCTGCTGGTTTTTTATTTTACTGAATTCCAATTCTTCAAAATCAAAACCTGTGATCCGAACGGACCCTAATGGTTCGCTTGGCTCGGCGGTGGTAAATGCGGTGGTTACGAACAATCTTTCGTGAACGCACGACCTCAATTCAAAGAACTTCATCCACTTTTATGTTCAAAATTACACAATAAGAGAATATTGTAATATAATAGTATGGGTATATTTATACTAATATATAAAAATATATATCCCCTTATGGTGTAATGTTGTAATAGTGTGCATTATCAGTTTCATCATGGCCGTTCATTTTAAATAAAAATTGAACATCTACAAAGGAAAAAAATAATCTTGGTTATTGCTTTAAAATAAAAATTACTAACGCTCATATTTTTCTCCAAGCTACGACGGTAGGGTACTGTTACGGCTGCACGGCGAGGGGGGGGGGGGGGGGGGGGGGGGGGGGGGGGGAGGGCACTATCACACGTGTGCATAGTATTGTAAATTTATTAATTAAAACAATTATTTCAATAATATTTAATGGATCCTTCATAGTGTTACGTGTTTAGAACTCCACATTAATTAATGGAAAAGCTCAAAACCAAATAGAGAAAATTAAACTCGAATATTTGGAAAGAAACCCTTTCATGACAAATGATGAAATCTTTAGTATCACCTTGCCATCATCCACCACTTTAAGTGAGTATATAAATTAATTCTCAAATCCTAATTATGCTGAAATAAATATAAGGGAAATTCATGAACTACACGCTCGCTCGTATGGACCAGACCGAGCCGGATTTGGGGTTTGAGGTTTGGGGAATTGAATTGTATTTTTTTAGAAAATAGTTTTATTAATTTGAAAATCATTTTGCCTCCGTTAACATTTGACATACATCGAATACATATCGATGTATGACGATTACTTCATCCTACATAAGTACGTTGATTTCTGCGCGCCGATTTCTTCCCGCATATAAATCGTCGTACATTGATTTCTCTCCACCTACAAATCGGGTGCGTCGAGTTCTGATGATCCCATCGTGCGACGATTTCTTCTCACCTGCACATTGACATAAAATCGACGAACATTGATTTCTCCAAACCGAAACATGCGCGTGATTTCTGTACGCATCAGATCATACGCGGTTTTGTTCATTAAATTTTACGTTTGAAATATTCATTTCAATATACGACAAAATTTACTTAATATAACTGTTGCAAAATAATTACATGATAGATTACTTGTGGTTTTACGAAACTCTTATATAAGAGATTTTCCTGAAATGTTTTTATATATGCTTATATTCACTTATAGTTTTTTTGTTTCTTGGTTTTTTTGCGATTTGCTCTAGCTCGATCTCTTTTACTGTTTGCTTCAGGAAGTGAAAGTTTGTGTGCTTTGTGCTTCTTCAGTGTCCGCGCATATTAAAATTTTTGGGATCAAGTCGTGTGTTGTATTTTAGAGGAGCAACCATCGGTTAAAAGCTTTGCCGATGAGTGCAGGTACGACTTCTTTAGAAAAGTGATCACACGACTTACTCATACTCTATTTCTTAATCTCTTTTATCAAAGTTTTCCTTCGTTTTATTGTTTTACAAAATCCATATACGTACAATAGTATCATATTTTTTCAAAATGAAAATTATACATACATATAATTTATCTTTGGTGAAACATTCAACATTGTCAAATATTCCGTCATGACTATTCAATAAGTATTAAAGTATGTTATAATAAATTAAAAAAAAAAGAATACAATGTTCATTTAAGTAATTATACCTCATCCCTAAATTAAAAGTAAGGATGGAAATTCATAAAATCAAAAAAGCTTTTAGTATAAAGCTCTTGCTATGGCAGGTTGTCATTAAATAGTATTTTCGCAAGGGGCAACCATTAAACTCGCCAATTTTATTAAAGTTGATTTGATATTAATTAATGAGTAAGAATACTTTTTTTTAATAAAAATTGAATAGTGTGTATAACTATTTATTGCATTAATTAATTGATAGTGCAGGTCTCGATAGGGGCATTGTCGCGGTTGGACGTAGGGGCGGAGTCCTGTGCGGGCGACAATATTTGTCAGGCGGGAATATTCGACGGGCGACAATATTCTGCAAGGGGCAACATTCATGTGCCTGATAATATTCGACGGACGGCGACATTTGGCGGGCGGCAACCTTCGGCGGGCCGAAACATTCGTCAGGCGCCAACATTCAGCGGGCGCCAATATTCGTCGGCTGGCAACATTCGATGGGCGGCAACATTCGGCGGGTGGCTACATTCGTGCGGTCGACAACATTCAACGGATGACAATATTCTGCGGGCGGCAACATTCTGCGGGCGGCAACATTCATCGGGCCAGAACATTCGTCGGGCGGCAACATTCAACAATTAGCGGACAACAACATTCAGTGGGCTGACAATGTTGAGGGACTGTATATAAGCAAGTCGTTGACCACGAGGTTGTTGTTGAAGCAGCGACTGTATGACCTGAAGATGCAGGAGGGTGGTAACCTACAAGAATACTTCAACTTGTTCAATGGACTTCTCAACCAACTGCATGTGGTTGGTGTGAAGTTGGAGGAAGAAGACAAGACCCTCTTGCTTCTTACCTCGCTCCCGGCATCGCACAAGCATATGCATACACATATGCATACACATGTGTTTGTATGAGAAGGATACAGTAGGCGTGGAGCAGATCACATATGTTACGGTCCAGCCAGATGTTGTCGAATCCCACTCCTAGGGTTGAGTATGCATTGATAGTAGACAGACGTGGGAGGCATCTCGAGAAGGGATCTGGGAGTGCATATGCTAGATCTGCTTCGAGGAAGGCAATAATGTGCTACCACTACATGTAGAGTGGCCATATTAGGAGGCATTGTCCGCAGTGTGTGCAGAGTTCTGAGGACGTCCAGGGTGTGGGCAAAGCGGCGGTAGTCACATCAGAGGATAGTGTTGTGTCTCTTACTATCACTAAGAGTCTATGTGACTATGATGGCTGAATTTTGGATTTTGGTGCTTCGCAACACTTTTGCTCAAAATGCGACGATGTTTAGTTCACTGGAGGTGACGACTGGGTCTGTCTTCTGGGTGACGGCTCCGCATGTGAGGTCACGAGGACAGGGACTGTGGACATCCGGACGCATGATGGAGTTGTGTGTAGACTTGAGCGGGTACACCTGGTACCCAAGCTGCGCATGAATTTAATATTATTGGGCAGATTGGACTCCAGTGGGTGCAGTTTTGTAGTGATAGGGTGGAGTTCTGACGGTGATGTGAGGGCACATTGTGCTTATGCGAGCTATGCAACACAGTAGTTTGTACCAGCTGATGGGGACCATGATGCGAGGTGGTGTGCTCATGTTTCCTGCAGCCGATAGAGTGGATGGTCGAGGTGGTGCAAGAGATCGTTCTTCTGATAGTCTGATTAGGTGAGTCAGATTCAGCGATCCAGTTGTGTCGACATTCAGAGTTTGGGCCCGAGCAGGGATGAGTCTACTGGAGCAGGTCGGCTGACACCTCAGGTTCTTGGGGTGATGCTTAGTGCAGTGTTGCTTCACGCAGTTGATGTGTAACATCCCCCAAACTACTAGGCCCCTAGATGATTTTGTCATGACAAGTCATGACAAAAATAGGATAAGTGACCTAGAACCCTAGGATGAAAATGGAAGAGGTGAAAAACACATGTGTGCACTTAGCCCTCATGATCCACCCTAATGAGAAGTGAACCAAAAGGGAGGATACAATATCTTATAAACCCCACATAACCATGAATAGTTCATATGGTGGGTTAAGTACACAAAGTGGGCCAGGAAGGCCCTATGAACTCATTAAAATGGGAAGGAATGCACTTTGGGGTGCAAATAACAAAAAATGGATGCCCTAACCTAGAGGTGACCAAGAGACTTCAAAAAGCCAACATAACCTCACCATGATCCCTATGACCAACTTGGAGGGCAAGTAGACCACTAGGGACCCTTGGGGTCAACCAATTTGGTCAAATTGACCAAAAGTCAACTGTGAGCAATCTTAGGTCAAATCACCATAATTAAGGGCAATTGAACCCCAATTGATCAAATTGAAGCCACTATCATATGACAACCTCCCTAAGGGACCTAATGGACCCAAAAGCCCCATCATAGGGGCATCATTTTGGAGAAATTGGGTCAATCACTAAAAAGCCCCAAATTGAACTAAATGTGCTAAAAACCTAAATTGACCTTCAATTGATCTAGTATAATCAAATTGATCTCCCCTAAACCCTAAGGGGGAGTATATGAGACCTAATTGGACCATGGGGTGCATTCAACCAAGGAGAATTAGGGCAAAATCAACAAAATACCCAAATTGTCCCTATAGGCAATTAAGTGCACTCAAGCCCCAATTGACCCCACCTTGACTCAATTCTTTTGGAGTAGGTCCATAGGGTATTAAGGAGTAATGCGGGTCAACCAAATTGGTAGTATGACATGAGGTCAAGCCCAAACCCCAAATTATTCAATTAGCCAACCCTTGATCAAGGGAGCTTGAACCTAGCCCAAGTCATTAGACTTGGCTCAACCTCACTTAACCAAGCCCACAAAGGGGTTGGTCTGCCTTGGGCACAATCGGGTCCAAGGAGGGGTGCACCAAAGGTGGTGGCCGGCCACCACCAAGAGTGAGTTCAAGGTGAATTCATGGAGGGGTGGCCACTTGGCCACCACTCCCTATTTTCGGAACTTCCCTCAACCTTCCCAAGGAGTTCCAGCAGGGAGAGGTCTGAGCTGGCCGCCGCAGATAGGGTAGGGAGGAGAAAGCTGTCGGCCACATTAATGGCAAACTCCAAGGAAGTTCAAATGGGCTCGATTTTCCCCCTCCCCTGACCGGCTATTGAAGAGAGGAGCTGAACCAAGCTGAGCTGGAGCCATGGCAGTGGCTGCTGAGGGCGGTGCCACCATTGGTGAAATCGCCGGATTTGATATCCGGCGATATACACCTCCTCCCCCTCATCTCTCCCTCTCACCACGTTCAGGAGCTTCCAAGCAATCGAGCCCCCCCTTCCAGAGCAAGTTTTCAATCCCAGCCGCACCAAGAGCCATGGACGCCGGAAACAGGAACGCCATCTTCCTCCGCCGCAACACCCGCCGCCAAGGCCGTGCTCAGGCAATTTTCCTCCCCCTCTCCTCTTGTGCTAGTCCTCTAATCTCTCCATTTTCAAAATCATCAAGAAGACGGTGAACTCATCTCCTCACTTTTCATTGTTCTAAGCCGGAAAACGAAAACAACCTCCGGCCATCTCCGGCCACCTCCGGCCAAACGGCCACCGGCAAATGGAAGCCCTATGTCGGGTGGTGGTGGTGGCTTGGGGGTTTGGCCGGAGGCGTCCTAGGCTCGCCGGAAAACACCCCGCAAAAGGGCCCAGGCGCAGTCAATCACGGCTGTTGATTCAACGGGGAAGACGAAATCATGGCCGTTGAAATCCCTTGAAATTTCTATACGCAGACCACATATAATTTAATAAAGGAATAGTACATATGCTGTCACGTTTCATTTAAGTTATTCAAGTGGAAAATTGAAGCCCTTAGAGGCCAAAAATCGAAAAATGGCCAGAGATAACATTTTTAGCTCTTGATGTCTACTTTCTGTAGGATTTGAGATCAAGTGATTTGGAGCTCTACATCTCTTTGTAGAGCCATTTTGCTAGGACTGCTCATTTTTGTCTATTAGCAAACCACATAATCCTGCCTAGGTTTTTAATGTACTTTGCATGCTATTTTTGAAGGCCTTAGAGGCCATATCATGAAAAGTTGGTAGAGGCAACTTTTGTATCTCTTGATGTCTACTTTCTGTAGGATTTGAGATCAAGTGATTTGGAGCTCTACAGCTCTTTGTAGAGCCATTTTTCTAGGACTGCTCATTTTTGTCTATTAGCAAACCACATAATCCTGCCTAGGTTTTTAATGTAGTTTGCATGCTATTTTTGAAAGCCTTAGAGGCCATAACATGAAAAGTTGGCAGAGAAAACTATTGTAGCTCTTGATATCTACTTTCTGTAGGATTTTAGATCAAGTGATTTGGAGCTCTACAGCTCTTTGTAGAGCCATTTTTCTAGGACTGCTCATTTTTGTCTATTAGCAAACCACATAATCCTGCCTAGGTTTTTAATGTAGTTTGCATGCTATTTTTGAAAGCCTTAGAGGCCATAACATGAAAAGTTGGCAGAGACAACTATTGTATCTCTTGATGTCTACTTTCTGTAGGATTTGAGATCAAGTGATTTGGAGCTCTACAGCTCTTTGTAGAGCCATTTTTCTAGGACTGCTCATTTTTGTCTATTAGCAAACCACATAATCCTGCCTAGGTTTTTAATGTACCTTGCATGCTATTTTTGAAGGCCTTAGAGGCCATATCATGAAAAGTTGTCAGAGACAACTTTTGTAGCTCTTGATGTCTACTTTCTGTAGGATTTGAGATCAAGTGATTTGGAGCTCTACAGCTCTTTGTAGAGCCATTTTTATAGGACTGCTCATTTTTGTCTATTAGCAAACCACATAATCCTGCCTAGGTTTTTAATGTAGTTTGCCTGCTATTTTTGAAGGCCTTAGAGGCCATATCATGAAAAGTTGGCAGAGATAACTTTTGTAGCTCTTGATGTCTACTTTCTGTAGGATTTGAGATCAAGTGATTTGGAGCTCTA
This sequence comes from Dactylorhiza incarnata, assembly GCA_033032865.1. NCBI lineage: Eukaryota > Viridiplantae > Streptophyta > Magnoliopsida > Asparagales > Orchidaceae > Dactylorhiza > Dactylorhiza incarnata. The sequence continues at coordinate 11,126,236 of JAWHQI010000007.1, forward strand.
CAGCTCCTTGTAGAGCCATTTTTCTAGGACTGCTCTTTATGTCTATTAGCAAACCACATAATCCTGCCTAGGTTTTTAATGTACCTTGCATGCTATTTTTGAAGGCCTTAGAGGCCATATCATGAAAAGTTGGCAGAGACAACTTTTGTAGCTCTTGATGTATACTTTCTGTAGGATTTGAGATCAAGTGATTTGGAGCTCTACAGCTCTTTGTAGAGCCATTTTTCTAGGACTGCTCATTTTTGTCTATTAGCAAACCACATAATCCTGCCTAGGTTTTTAATGTACTTTGCCTGCTATTTTTGAAGGCCTTAGAGGCCATATCATGAAAAGTTGGCAGAGATAACTTTTGTAGCTCTTGATGTCTACTTTCTGTAGGATTTGAGATCAAGTGATTTGGAGCTCTACAGCTCCTTGTAGAGCCATTTTTCTAGGACTGCTCTTTATGTCTATTAGCAAATTTAGGTGGAGTGAGCCCTATGCCTTGGGGGTCGACCCAATGGCTTGAAATGCTGGACATGGATCCTTGGCAGCAATATGCCTTCCCAAAAGTTATTTGGGATTTTTGCGTACAAAAATCCCAAGATATGGAATTTACTAAATTACCCCTAATTTAGGTTATAAAATAAAAAGGCGGTCATATGAACTTGGAATAATATGAGACTTAGGATCTGGTGTTTTTAGACTAATATGGTGCTATAATAATTTTCCCAGAATTTATTGAAGTCTTAACATAGCACTTGTAGTGTAAACCCTTATACGCACACCAAATGTAATAAATGATAATTAAGGGTAAATATTACTTGGAATAATATGAGACTTAGGATCTGGTGTTTTCTTTTTTAGACCAATTTGGTGCTATGGTAATTTTCCCAGAATTTACTTAGGTCATAACCTAATACTTGTAGTGCAAACCCCTATTTGCACCCCATTTAGGTTAAATAGAAATTATGGTCAAATATTCCTGCTAAAAATGTGAAACTCAGGTTTTGGTGTTTTTAGACCAGCGTTATGTCATGGTAATTTTCCCTGAGATTATTGAGATCATAATCTAATACTTGATGTGTAAATCTCTATTTGCACACCTCCTATCTTTAATAGAAACTACGACTTAAGATTCCCTAGAGAATTTATGAAATTAGGATTTGAGGTTGTTAGATCACCACTCATTGCGAACCTTTGGTGATAATTGGAACTCGTTTGGATATGATGTGATCAAGATCGCACCATAGGAGTCTAATCTAGATCAACCTTGTTTCGGTCTGCGAATAGTGAAACTGATTTACATGAATTAGACCACCACTAACCTTCACACGTAGAACTGTTAACTCTTTAGTAATTATGAAGGCTCAGGTTATTTGGAAGAGCATCTCTAAGGGCATCTTGGGAAATAAGGATTGGGGTGCGTTTAGCAAGCTATAGGTGTGAGTTTACAGTGATATGAAAAGGAGGTTAGACCTCATCAAAGGCCCCACACACAACTCATCAGTGTTAAACGATTGTATGGAAGTAAAACTACCCTTAGCCGGGGAGCCATTTTAAGGTAATACTCGAGGGAGAAGTCGAGAAGTATCTAAGCAAACCCTGGATTAAGGATGACGAAGAATAGGAGTGTGGGTCCAAGTAAGGTTGAGAATGTTATTTGAATGTGAGCAGTTCCTCGGTGAAGAAAGGGGACTCGAGTTTAAAATGTGACGACGGGAGAGTCAGCACCCGGTCACAGCTGGAGGTGTTGGAGTTCAAGGAACTCCCCCACTCCTAATTGCCAAGTTTAACTCATCTTAGAGATGTAATGTAATTGGAGAGGAAAATGGGGATCAAGTAAAAAGGGGTAGACACCAACAAGATTAAGTGCCTTGGGAATAGGAAGTTCGGGGTGTCAGCCCGCCACACTTCCTAGTACCGCTGCGAGCCCCTCACAGGGTAACCCTCCGGATGTCCAAGGTTAACCATAAAGCTTCTAAGTTCAACTAAATCATAGACAAGACTAGTTAAGTAGGAGAACTCGGCAAGTAAACTTCCATCCCGAACCGGGACGTTATATATAAGGATGGACTGGGGTAGTCCGGCGAGCGGTAGGCTCGGGTTATAAGAATGGACTGGGATAGTCCGGCGAGCGGTAGGCTCGGGTTATAAGAATGGACTGGGATAGTCCGGCGAGCGGTAGGCTCGGGTTATCAGAATGGACTGGGATAGTCCGGCGAGTGGTAGGCTCGGGTTATAAGAATGGACTGGAATAGTCCGGCGAGCGGTATGCTCGGGTTATCAGAATGGACTGGGATAGTCCGGCGAGTGGTAGGCTCGGGTTATAAGAATGGACTGGAATAGTCCGGCGAGCGGTAGGCTCGGGTTATAAGAATGGACTGGGATAGTCCAGCGAGCGGTAGGCTCGGGTTATAAGAATGGACTGGGATAGTCCGGCGAGCGGTAGGCTCGGGTTATAAGAATGGACTGGGATAGTCCGGCGAGCGGTAGGCTCGGGTTATAAGAATGGACTGGGATAGTCCGGCGAGCGGTAGGCTCGGGTTATAAGAATGGACTGGGATAGTCTAGCGAGCGGTAAGCTCGTAGTTTGTATATAAGACTAGTGTAGTCTAGCGAGCGGTAAGCTCGTAGTTTATATATAAGACTAGTGTAGTCTAACGAGCGGTAAGCTCGTAGTTTATATAAGACTAGTGTAGTCTGGCGGGCGGTAAGCTCGTAGTTTGTATATAGACTAGTGAAGTCTAGCGAGCTGTAGGCTCTAATTTATAAATGCTGATGTAGATGTGCGAGCTGGAGGCTCGGATGTAAAAGGCTAACTTATGTTGCTGGTGAATGAGATGTGGTGGGTCTCCGGATCTGTCTTAGTCGTCACACCGACAGCAGTTCGTTGACTCGGCAGTGCTAGAGGTTTATTAGGGCCAGGTTGTTTTACTGCGCGTCCGATGGGACGAATTCCCTAAACCCTGCCTGGCCATTTCAGTTTAGTACGCAGGAGCTCGTGAGTACCGGGTACCGGTATCACAGCGTACGTTTGGGCCTAGGTCTGGTAGTGTGACTTACCCACCTAGGTGAGGAGACGCCCGCTCCTCTGCCACCGTTTGACCACGACGGGAGGTGCCCGAGAGGTTAGCTAGCTCCGAAAAGTGGGAACTAAGGTCTGTACGTACAGAGTCGTGTGAGTGTGTTGCATGTGTATGAAATAATAATACAAACATTGCATCATTGCATTGCACTTCATAGCATAGCATTTCTGCACAAACTGAGACCTCATCGTATAAATTAGTGTGGGCTCTTTTATACAATGAGTTTACTTCTTGCCAGATCCCTTAGCTTATGTGCTATTGTGTGTGCATATAAGTTAAGGTTACTTTCGTAGCTGCTCCTTAATTATACCGCTCTTTTACTTATACTGCTCTGTTACTTAAACTGCTTCTTACTTTTGCTTATATACATACTCCTGCTTGGGTAGATATGCTTTCATTACTTGTTTAGTACCTTTATACTTGCTAGTCTCGCCACTGCCACCTGCTTCTTGGATTACCCCTTGATGTCCTCCGCTTCCTCCTCCCGCACGGTGCCTAGGAGTCGCGGGTGGAGGCGGTGAGGAATATGCTGAGTCTTTTAGACTGACGGTCAGTGGACCCTATTATTACAGGAGAACCAGGAAGAGCAGGTCAACCCCCAGAGGGTGGTGCCTGAGACGGTGAACAGGCCTGGAGTCGGACTCTCAGCTGCCGCCGGGAGAGCCCCGGTAAGCAAGACCCCTCATATTCCTACGCTACACATCTACCCAGGTCAGAAGCCGGAGTTATATGCCATCGAAGGAGTCGAGCCTTGTGGATGCTTAGATTGTTATATCTTCGCCAGGAGAGAGGCGAAGAAAGCGTCCGAGGACCGGGCTTAGGCCATGTTGTACTATTATTTTAATTTCCGCACTCTGATGTACTCTTACTTTATATGAATATCTCTTGTTGGACATGTTTCTCTATTTGAAGTGATTATTGTGGACTTGTATTATTAATTCACTCTTCCTTTTAAGATTTTGGTTGGCCTGGATATAGTTGAATAGCCGGCAGGATTGGCGTGTTGTGGTGGGGACCATGTTTGAGAGGGTACCACCACAAGACGGCAGTTCTGGGCGGTAAGACCCGGACTTCAAAAAAAACAAAAGGGGGTGGGGTCTTACATGATGTTATGTGTAGATAGTGACTAGTGTTGTTGGTGCTTCGTGCAGGAAGTGCTTCGTGCAGGTGGTGGCTCTGGATCCCGAACCAAGGTGGTGGGTTGTTGTTTTTATTGGTTCAAATCCGGATCCGATAGGGTTATTTATTTGGTCTCATCTGAGACCTAATATATTAAAAATCTAGAGAGAGAGAGAGAGCCGCCTCTCTCTCGGGGGAAAATCCAGCCGCCCAATCCTCTCTCTCTCTTTCCCTATTTCTTCTCTCTCATGAGCTCGGAGGAACAACCGGACTCAAGGCTTGTTGCCGGTCTTGGAGAGGAGCGTTGGCGCCGGTCTTGGAAGAGATAGTCGTTGGCGCGCGTTGGTGGAGAGTGTTGCCGCCGGTCTTGGAAGAGATAGCCGCCGACGTTGGGAGAGGTGTAGCGAAGGAGGAGGTTGTGTCTGGGAGATCGAGGAGAAGCTAGCGTGGTTAGAACCGGCTTGGATTTTTTCTCCGGTGGTGGTGTTGGTTTCCGGTGGTGGTGCGCTTGGACGTCTGACTTTGACGTCTAAGGTTCCGATGAACCTTGTGCATGCGTACGCTTGGTGGATTACAGTCCAGATATATTACTCTCCCGCGGATCTTGTGTGTCCAGCCCATCTGTTGTGTTTCAACGAACAGTCATTTTTCTCATGTTTTAATTCCTGTATTTGCATTTATACATTGTTTGATTATATATATATCTGTGGTTGTGTCTCATCGGGTTTTGCCGAGAGCAGATTTGTGCCTTGTTTTGTGTTCTTGTTTACTTGTGATTTATAGACGATCTGATAAAATTAACATGAGCTCCACAATTACACCACGTATGTAATCGAATGATTAGATTTGATTTCAACGAGATCGGATGGTTCTGAATGATTTCTGAAGGACCTCAAAGGTTGCATCAAAGGCTGCAAAATTATTTCATTTGTATACACTTTTGCTATATATAAGTTCTACCTCTGTTAATTTGTAACTAGTTGCAAGGGAAAAAAAGTAAAGAATTTGGATCCGGTCTACTTCAAATATCAGTCTGACGGTGTGTGGCGAATATGGTTCCAAGGTCTACCCGGCCGGCCCACTGAATCACTGATCATCACATGCCTCCGGTCAGATTACCAATTCGTCCATTTCTCTTCCCGCCATTTACATGCACGTGAACGTAGTACTACTAAAACCATGCAGGTTCTTGCGAATACATCCTCACTAATGATGTAAATTATTATTACAATTTTCTTTTATTTTAAAATATATTATATCACATTTATAGTGGTAAGTTATTATTTATTTTATAAAAATGGACATTCACGATTGTATAGTACGTAGATATATATAATTTACAAAAATGTGTAGGACATTAGAAAATATTCTTATAAATAATATATAAATAGTTAGCATATAAGTAAGCTATATATATTAACTTATACATTCTACTTGTTTACAATATAAACTTCAGATAAAAAGTTATATATTAATGAGGTCTTATTTTTGTAATATAGTCTTTGGGTTTATTAAATAAACGAGAGCAGTAATTAAGAGCCAAATAACAAAGAAAAGCACTTTTTTCATATAAATCAAGTCACACAATAAATGTTATATAGAGAATGAAACTCTCTAGATTTTGATGGGATTAAGAGCTTCATCCTAATACAGTCATAAATCATGCGATCACTTTTGCAAAATTAAAAGATGCTATCAAGAACTTAGGCTCCGTTTGGCAAGACGTTTTTACTCCAGTGAGTTTGGACAAAAATGTCGCCGCATACACAATTTTTGTTTGAAATGTCAACGGTTATGACTGCCGCTAAGAGAAGAAGTTCCTTAGGTGAGGTCGGGCGTTCACGAACGACGGTTCATAACCATCATGTTCACGACCCCAACCTCTAGAATTTGTGCAAAGTGCATGCACTAAACAAAGTGAATTTACTGGGAGGACATGAAGCCGAAAGGAGCTTAAAAAAGCTAATTTATCGAATTCATAAATATGAGATGCCAATTCACCATTGTTAGAAAAATATTCTTGAATAAGAGCGCATTGTGCATGGGGGAGCGGTGCAACCAACACGCGGTGCCATTCACTTGTGAACAAAGCGGGAGTAAAACTAGATTTGATAGTAAACATAGGGCACACAACGATACCATGTACACCTAACATATATGATCGAGGAGATGCATCACGGAGGAACAACAATTGTATTGTTGATCCAATACTCACGAATTGTGTGATCCATCTCAGGTGGCCGGAGGGGGCAAAGGAGATGCATACAAAAACGATCGTCCCTTAATTGGCATGGTTGAGGGAAAGAAAAATCTCATGATATTTTGCAATACTAGTAGAAAGAGCATTTAGATCCGTGCATAGTAAAAAATGCCAATTTTTATAATAGGGCCGCTCGCTACCCGGCCACCTGGTGACCTACAGACCTAATTAAACATGACCACTACTACTCATGCTGTCTACACTCTGATGGCTTTTCAACGAAAACTATTGATAACGGAGATACGTACAAATATACCATAAGATTTTTATGTATTCTGCATGAAAGAAAATGCTTGTATTTTTATGTATATATAGGGTTAATTACCTGAACCTCCCTTGGGAGTTTGCATAATTACAGGTTGCACCCCCTCTATCTTTCAAAATTATATTTATCTCCCCTCTAAGTTTTCTCAATTTACAAAAATATTTCTTCCTATGTTATGATATTTCAATTTTAACCCTTTATAATGATTCTAGATTCATTATAAAGGGTAAAATATAACTTACCCCATTCATTATAGAGTTATTATAAAGGGTAAAATCGTAATATCATAAAATAATTTGGCATATTTTATCACTTTTCATCTATATTATTTCTACAAAAAATGTCACCTTTCAATGTAGAGCTAGTATCATTACAAAGGGTAAGATTGAATATGATAACATAATTTGAAATTATGCAAACTCCTAAGGGAGGTCCTGGTGATTAACCATATATATATATATATATATATATATATATATATATATATATATATATATATTTATATATAATGAATTTGATATTGGATACAAACATGAATAAATAATTAAACAATAATTTTGATGATTTATCTTTAAATGTCTCACTAGCGACAGAAAAACGCATTTGGACGAACCTCTATCTATCCCTTTATATGCTCGGCCCAACATCACAAGAACTCACACAACATTCACTCCAATTTAGATAAGGAGAGAGCCGTACAATATATGGCTAACCAAATATTTCCAGTCCTCTTCCTCCTCCTCGCCTCCTCCCTCCTCCCACTCGCCTCCGCCGCAGACTTCTGCGTCGCCGACCTCAACGGCCCCACCTCGCCCGCCGGCTTCTCCTGCAAGAAGGAAACCGCCGTTTCCTCCGGAGACTTCGTCTTCTCCGGCCTCGCCAATGCAGGCAACACCGCCAACCTCATAAAAACCGCCGTGACTCCTGCCTTCGCCGCCCAGTTCCATGCCCTCAACGGGCTCGGAATATCCGCCGCCCGCCTCGATATCGCCCCCGGCGGAGTAGTGCCGCTTCACACCCACCCCGCCGCTTCGGAGCTGCTCATCGTGATCGAAGGCACCATCTTGGCCGGCTTCATCTCGTCGGCGAACAAGCCTTATACCGCGACGCTTAAGAAGGGGGATGTCATGGTTTTTCCCCAGGGGCTGCTTCATTACCAGGCTAACGGCGGCGGTGTGACGGCTGTAGCCATTGCGAGCTTCAGCGCGCCCAGCCCTGGCCTGCAGATAACGGACTTTGCGCTTTTCGCGAATAACCTTCCGACGCCGTTAATTCAGAGGGTGACATTTCTCGACGCGTCGGAGATTCAGAAGCTGAAGAAGGTGCTGGGGGGAAGCGGGTGATCATGACGGCTGCATGCAGAATTATTGGAAATATCGTGGGTTTTCCGTTTGATTGTTCGTTCGCGTTCTTCCTTAATTTTAGCGGGCGGCGAAGCTCGTTGTGTTGTTTGTGTTTGGGCTTTCGCGTAGCGTTTAGGCGGTAGCGTTCTTCATGTTGAGTTGCTTTGCGGGTGCACTTTGTGGTTCTTATAATGTTCAATTAGGAGAAGTTTAGGGCTTGTGTGATTGCTCTTATTAAATAAAAAAAAACGTCTACACTCCTAAAATGATTATGCATGTGCACATCAAAATTTTTTATATGCAACCTATATATATATATAACTAAGTTAAAAACTTGAATAGTTATACACGCACAACAAATTCTTCCTACTTATCACACTCCAGACAAACAATATGAAAACAAAATATAAACCCTTAACCCCCTCAAATCCAAATTAAGTATAAACATTGTTCCTGGTCGCATAGCGATCTCCCGGTCCGGAAGAACTGAACCATCTTAGCTCAAGAGTGAGTCATGCGCGCAAACAGTTACAAGTTAACCAACATCACGAATGACAAGACTTTTTACGTGGAAAACCCCAGAAAGGGAAAAAACCACGGTGTCTGTTGGTGCCGACCAAATCCACTAATTTGTTTAGGGTTACAAGTATTAGAATTCTCAGGAGGGTGACAGGTCATCGCTCTGCTTACAAGTATTTGAATGAGAAAAAACAAAGTTTTCATTGGTGCTTGCAGGAACGGCCTCTGGAGCTGTTAATGGAGCAGGCACCGTGGAGAGCGAAATGAACACTTGAGAGAGAGAGCCAACAGAGTGAGTACGTGACGAAGAGATCAAGCAGAGCATCTTGGTTGCTTCAAAGCGGAGCGCGCTAGGGAGGAGTCTGGAAGGATGAACACAGCCATGGGGCTCTAGTCTCAAAGCGCGGACGCCGAAGGATCGGAGACCTTCGATCCAGAACTTGAGAACCAAATGAGATTTTCGAACTCCGATGAAGATCTTCAAGTCGCTTTTGAAGGTGGACTTGAGAACCGAATGAGGTCTTCGGACTCCGATGGAGATCTTCGAGCCATTGTGCGTGCATGCTTGCCGTGCGCGGGCGCGTGACCCCTCGAGCGTGCTCGTTACGCCTGGTCCGGGTTCGTCGCGTGTCCGGCTCCCAAGCGTTTTAACTTGACCGAGGCGGTCCAATATTTCGGCGATCCCGTCGGAGCCACATTTTCGACAAGACCAGCATGACTCGAACGATTTTAGGGGGACCACATCAACAAATTACATAATTGAATACTGTTGTGAATCGGATCGAGTTAAGCCGCGGTAGCGCAATGGAATTTCATGAATGAGCAAGAACCAGTATCGCGCAAAATAAAATACGGAACGAGATTCTAGCATACACAGACGACACAAAAGATTACGTGGTTCGGAGTATGGGACTCCTACTCCACGGGGAGAGCGCGCCGAAAGATCCACTATAAATATGAGAGTTACAAGATATACAATAGTGAGACAAAAGATATAACGTGGTGCGCCCAGTAGAATCTGCCCCCAAACTGCACTGGTAGCTATCGCGAGCGAAACCGATATCGCCGAGCGATGTCTCGCACTGCCACCGGGCCCAAGACCCGCCGCCGCTGCTTCCGCACGCTTGGACCACCGCCCTGCTGCCGCCGCTCTCACCGGAACCAATTCCGCGGTTGTCGCCAGCCTGGATCACACTGAGGGCCTCCGCCGCTGTTGAAGAACTCCTGGAGCCACCGCTGCCGCCGCCCGCTGCTTCCACCTGAAACAGCCCGAAAAGCTCCCTTGGCCTGAGGCCGCCTATCGCCACTGGACAGAGCCGCCGCCTCCTTGCCGCCGAGCTACTGGCGCCGCTGCTGCCGCTCACCTCTCTCAACTGCCTCCTCCCTTCTGCGGAATTTGCTTGGCGTAAAGGATGGCTGGGGGACTGGTCCTATAAATAGGAGCCAAATAAAATCTCCCGTAAATAGGAGATAATCTGCAGATTTAGGAAAGATGCTAAAAATGGGTTTAACCGGAATAGGAAGAAAATAATCCTCCTCATAATGAAGAATCCTAAATAGGATTAACTCAATAAGAGATTTCCTAATCAAAGATTAATCCTCACAAGTAACAAACCCCTCCCACGGATCGATGACATGGCGCGATCCGGACGATCCATGCGCTCGTGAGGTGTCACGATCCTAACAGAATACATCAATTTTACTCACTGCGCAGAAGCATTTGATAGTATATTACTAAACAAGACATAAGCTTAAATATAAAACCATAAATTTAACCCTATTTTGGCTCCATTTGATAGGGTGATGGCGGTCACATCGTTCGTGAATGTCCGACCTCGCCTAAGAAACTTCATCACTGTTATGTGTTCAAAATTAGTTTTCTTTTATGATGGCGGTCATAACAATTGTCATGCCAAGCATACATTTTATTATGATGACGTTTTTGTCCAAACTCACTGGACCAAAAAAAAGCCGCACCAAACGGAGCCAAAATACATGACATCCACAAAAGCTTTGATTTAGGGCTATTGTTTGAGTAATACAATGATTAAAGTCATGACACCCAGTATTATATTGGGTAAGATTTGAATTCATAAATTCTTAAAAAAAAACAGACAAAATGAAGAGAAAGAAATCTCCCGGGAGAGAAGAAAAGATGATTAAAGTTCAAACCAGATCAAGCATGACTCTTTTTCAGAAACAAATAAGCCCTTTGAAGAAAAGAAAGGAGAAGAGTGGTGGGCTGATGAGGACCGGCGAAGTTCGACTTTTAATTTGGAGGAAGGTGACTGGAAACCAGGAGGCGGCGGCGTCTGGGAGTCAAGCAAAAAAGCATCGGCGTTAGCGTGCACCAATGGTGTCGCATTGGTTGGGGGGTTGGAAGAGTGAGTCGAGATTTAGGGTGTGGCCTGAGCGTATTATTTTTTGAGTGTGGACGGAATTGAGTTTATTGTTACCATAATTTTTTAGCATGCACATAGCCAAATATGATGTGCAGATAACATTAAATATATTTCTTTTAGGGAAATGTTATTCATACCCCGTAAATGAATATTCACACCCATTTACATCTTATTTTTATTCAATTTTAAAATCCCCCAAATTTATTATTTGTACCCACACTTTCCCCTCTCTTCTCTCACGCGTGCCCGATTAACCCTTCCCCCTATCGTCGATTCCCTCGCCCACTGTCGTCCTCCCCGCGTCCTCGCCCTGTCCCTCCGCTCGCCGGCGCCTCACCCTGTACCTCGCTTGCCGGCGTGTTCTCGCACGTCCTCGCCGCATCCTGTACCTCGCTCGCCGGTGACGTAAGTTAACCCTCCCCCATTTTGTCTAAGTATATGTTATTAATGTTAGACAAAAAAATTTCTATGTTGACGCAATTTATGACAGAAAAAATAATTATTTTTAAAACAAATATGTATGGGTACGATTATCAAGTATGAGTACAAATATCCTATTTAGGTACTGATGGGCATTCATTATGAGCTCTCATTTATGAGAGAACCGGATGAAGGTTACTCCCATAAACCACTCTCCCCATTACTTTAGTGGGAGAGAGTGAGAGGTTAAAGCCGAAATCGCCGCCAACCGCAACGTGCACGGCGACGCCGTCCCCTCCCGCCGGCGAGCGGGCCGCGCGCGGTAGCGCCCGCGGCAAGCCGCATCCCCCTTGGGGTGCGGCCAAGCCGCACCCCCCCTTTTGGGGTGTGGCCAAGCCGCGCCTCCCTTGGGGGTGCGGCCAAGCCGCGCCCCCCTTTGGGGTGCGGCCAAGCCGCAACCCCCTTTTTTGGGGTGCGGCCTAGCCGCACCCCCCTTTAGGGGGGTGCGGCCGAGAGGAGTCGCCCTCCTCCCTCGGACGCGGCCACGCCACGCCCGTCTTCAGGGGCGGTCGAACCGCTCTCCCCCGTAGTAAGATTGGGGTGAGCCCCCCCTCTTCCGGCTCGCCGCCCGCTTTTCGGGCTCCGGGCTCCGTTCGGAGTAATTCTCCGTTCGTTGCGTGCTCAGAACGCTTCTGACGCGCTTATCTCACTTTTTATCTCTTCTGACTTCTCACATTTCCGACTCGCTCACTTTTTCGACTCAGCTCGCTCACTTTTTGTCTTTTCAGTTTCTCACTTTTCACGAACAGCTTGTCGCCTTTCCTCGAAGGGCAGCATGATCATTTACGAAAAATGGTGATACGTGGGCTCTGAACCGGAAAATATGATTCGTCCTCCCAGGTGGTTATGGTGGTTACAACGGCAAAATTACCGGGCTACCTCCGGCCAAAGCTATAAAAAGACCCCCCCAGGCCTCATTTGAGCGGATCCGGCCGGAATGCCAGAGAGAGCTCCTTGAAGATTTCTACGGATTTCTCCTTCGGCGCTTGAAGATCTCCTTCGCGGACTTGAAGTTTTCCGTCTTCACGAAAGCGGACAAGGCTTTCTCACTTTCGTCTCCACGAAAGCGGACAAGGCTTTCTCACTTTCGTCTCCACGAAAGCGGACAAGACATTCTCACTTTCGTTCTTTACCGTTCTCAGAAGGAAAAGACTTAGTTTTTTCCGAGATGTGGCATGTCGCCCTCGGAACGTTCTCTCTCGCTCTCTCTGATATTGTAACGAGCAGCGGCATGTCGCGCTCGACTTCTAAATCTCTAATTGTAACCCCCAGAAGATAGTGGAAGTTTGGTCGGCACAGCTCCGACCACGGGGTTTTTTACCCTTTCCGGGTTTTCCACGCTAAAAAGTCTCAGTGTAATCAACGAATCTCAAATTGACTGTTTGCGCGCTTGGTTCGCTCTCGAGCTAAGGTGGTTCAAGTAAACCGGTCTACCAAGAGCCCTAAGCGACCTTCAACAGTTTGGCGCCGTCTGTGGGAATGGATTCCCAACTACCGAACAAAGGATTCCCGAGCGCAGTGCCCGCTTCGCCTGAGTTCACAGAACCAGCAAGGGTGGACACCTCTCCCGAACTGTCCGACGCATGCAGTTCCTCAATTTCTGAAGGCCCGATGAAAAGAGCGCTCATCGCTGCACCAATCCAGCCCTAGTGGGATGGACCGACTAGCAAGCCGTCCCCTCTCACAGCGGGGCAGGATCCGAACGATATCACGCACCAGCAAAGGCGGTCCCCCCTTTCAGAGTCAATTTTGGCATACCCAGTCCCGTCAGGGCTAAAGCTCCCGCACATCAAGGAGTTCCACGGAGCAGAAGACCCGTACGTGCACGTTAAGCACTTCTTGATGACGGTACGGACGTTCGGACTTCCCGACCAAATTAGCTGCAAAATCTTCACCAAGACACCGCGCGGGAGCGCCCTCCGCTGGTATCAATCCCTGCCAAACGAAGCGATTCCCAACTTCACTGAGTTGTCCCAGCTGTTCGTTGAATGGCACGAAGAGCGCACGCCAAGGATCCAGGAAGAAGAGCGAGAAAAGTCCGGCACGGACGAACCGCCCCGCCTAAGGGAGGCGGAGTGGAGCACGCAACAATAGAAGATCCGCACAAATTTTCACCAGGAGCGTCCCTGCGCATGGATGGACTTCGCCTTGGACGCAAGCATAGGCAGTCCACCCTGTGAGCTAAGGAGAGCGTTGGTAACTCACCGTATCTCCTTCAACATCCTATTCCTGGCTGCCGTAGTACGACTCAAACTCCTAAGCGGGAACCTCAAACTCAGGGCCAGCGACGCGGAGCTCCCAGACGGAACTACGGTACCCACCGTAGGAATCATCACCCTCCCCGTCCAAGTAGGGATGCACGCAGAACCAGCCCAGCACGACGTTCAGTTCATCGTCGCCGAGGCAGACTCCCCCTACGACACAATATTTGGGAGCCTCTTACTAGACGCCCTGGACCACGACGTTTCCATATCCGGACGCATGGCAAACAAAGGGAGTATCCTCAGGAACGCGATCCACGGTTTCAACACACCCGCCTCCAAGCTCCCTTGGATCAACAATGATCCGTCACCAAAACCGAAGTCTGTGAAGCAAGGCGCGCGGAAGGATCACGCAACTCCCACGTTGGCTGAAAAAGCCAAATTTCAGGCATCAGCAAATCCGCCGCAGTTTGATACATGCCGCAAGAGAAAGGGGCAGCGGCAGCAGTTCGAGAAGGCTGAACTGCTCACTCAGAACCGAGCAGACCGCTCCCAAGGGCTAGCAAATCAAGGCTCCCAGAACTTCACCCCGCTGAATACCCCCCGCGAGCACATACTGTCTGTAATCAGCAATAGCAAGATTATCAACTGGCCCAAACGGCTCTCCCTGCACAGGGGAGATCAAGCCCAATTCTGCCACTTCCACAAAGGCCGAGGGCACCGAACGGAACACTGCGCAAGACTGAAAGAAGAAATTGAACGCCTCGTCCAGTTAGGGCACCTGGAAGCTTTCCGTGAAGAGGCACATAGGGATGCCACCAAAGATCAGTCGCCGGGTCACCACCGCCCACCATGCTGAATGACCTACAAAGCTCGAGCAAGCGCAGCACAACGGGAGCTCGACGTTACCTCCTCTCTCGTAAAATATGTATCAAAAACTTACTGGCTCAAAAGCCGCAAGATTGCACTTGCGCATGTATCAATATTTTCTAGTTATATTCTATCTGTTCTAAACTGTTCTACTACAGGAACCACTTCGGGGCCCTGCCCCGGGGACTTTGCACCGCCATCGATTGAAGGTTCGCCCTTCTCCTCCGCCGTCGAGTCCCGGTGTCGTAGGGGTCTGCCCCCCTTACGTTCACCCCTGGTTTGAATACACCAGCTATTCACCGGCCACTTCAGGGCCCTGCCCCGGGGACTTTGCACCGTCGTCGATTGAAGGTTCGCCCTTCTACTCCGCCGTCGAGTCCCGGTGTCGTCGGGGCCTGCCCCCTTACGTTCACCCTCGGTTTGAATACCACCAGCTATTCACCGGCCACTTCGGGGCCCTGCCCCGGGGACTTTGCACCGCCGTCGATTGAAGGTTCGCCCTTCTCCTCCGCCGTCGAGTCCCGGTGTCGTAGGGGCCTGCCCCCCTTACGTTCACCCTCGGTTTGAATGCACCCGCTATTCACCGGCCAAGCCGCAAGCACAGACTTGCGCAAACTAAATTTTTATATATATATATATATATAAACAGCGAGCGCAGACTCGTGCAAACTAGTATAAAAGCCAAGGGCTCAGACCCGTGCAAACTCATCTGTAATTTTGAAAATAATCAAACTGTGCAGGCGCTAACAACCAGATTGACAAGATCATGCAGGAAAACAAGTACAACGCATGCAATAAAGGAAATACAACCACACTCGACAAACACACAAACGAACAACAAAGCTGAAAGCGAGAAAATAAAAGATAAACAACATCAGTCATCGGCCACGTCCGAGTAGTCATCCCCAGAAAGATCTCCGGCTCCGAGGCCAGCGGTGTCGCACCCGAACTTCCTCCCCATCATACGGAGAGTCTTCTGAATGCCTCTCTGAAAAGAAACTTCGTACTCGTCCGCTATCAGGGGGCTCTACCTCCTTCGTCATCACCTCGGCACGAATCTCTTCCACCATCTGGAAACGCTCCTCCGCAAAAGTAAGGGAATCCTTGTACTCGGCTACTCCAGTCGCCTTGGCCTCCTCAAGACTCTGCTCGATCGACGACAGGCGGTCCACCTCGCTCCGTAGGAAGCCCAACTCCCCCTCCAGGCGAAACATCTCCCCCTGCGCGTCCGATAGTTGACGAAGGGCATCCTGGGCGAGCACCTTATCACCGCCGCACTCCGCTCGCAGCTTCTCGGCTTCACCCTCCAACTGCTTGATATGAGCTGCGTCACAGTCCCTCTTCCTATGCAAAACGGACATGTCACACCTCGCCACACGTAACTCCTCCTGAAGAGCGAAGTAGTTGTCCTTGAGGCTCACATAATGATCGTTCCATGTGAGCGCAACGCTGGTCAAAGCCTCTGCCTGCAAGCAAAAGTCGAACAGTTAGCAAGCGTAAATAAGAGCGGAGAGTAAACGCTGAGATCAAGAAAGAAGAGCTTCACTTACCGCACAAGCCATCGCTTGAAGTGAGGAAGAAACTCGCTTCGCCGGCATGATGGGAGGTGGTGGCGGCAAATCCTCTGGCGGGACCCGGTCGGCAATATGAGACAGCAAAATCTCCACCTCCGGATCGGATGAAACCGGCTCACTCCTAGGACGGCTCAGGCCGGCCTCGCAATCTTGCCTCATAGGCGCCAGTGGAACAGGACGCGGACCGGAAGGTCCGTTCTTGATAATGATCTTCCTCTTTTTCCCGCGATCCAAGGGAACAGCAGCCTCCTGCTCGGGATCCCAGAAAAGTCCCACCGAGTGCAGTCGACGTTCATCCACACAACCAGAAATGGAAAGCAAGGCCTTCGACAGCCCCTCTCGGCCAGGAAAACCGGGGATAGGAAGGAACTCATCTTCCCGACCAGTCTGCCGGCGACAGCGTCTAGGAAGCGATCTCCATAACTCCAGTAGCTCCCATCGGTTCCGGACATACCCGTAAAGAGTGTTCCCATGGCGATAATCAGCCTTCGCCCCAAAGTGAAACCAACTTTTGTGCTCCGAACCTCGATACGACCACCCGGGTCAGTAGAAACCTCGCACCAATCTTTGAAAATCTCCAGCGAAAAGCGCGTGCTGTGTTCTCGGAAGAATACCACCATCCCCATAATGTTCGTCATCCCCGCCGGTGTGAACTGGGTAATCGGAACACCGCAGAACCGGAATATCTCAACGGCCTCCTCGGGTAGAGGAATGCGAAACCCAGACTTCAAGCAGCTCTCCGAAAGGGCCATAAATCCGGTCGGCGGATTTTGGGCGCGCTCTTCCGCCCCTGGGATCCTCACCTCAACATCAGGGGGCAACCCGAACCGCTTCCGCCATATGTCAATTCACGCGCCGTCAAGAGTAGAGCACATGCACATCGGTCTCGACTGACCACTTCGTTTCGAATCCTGCAAAGGAAAGTTCACGCGCATCAGCGCATATATCCAACAAAATAAGTGCATAAAGATCCCGAAAGACCCGCATCAAGCGAATTCAACCCGCCAGCGCGCAGTTATGCCAACCAACCGCATGAAAGCAATGATTCATGCGAGCGACACAATTCGCGCGCGACAAACCACACGAGCGGCAAGACGCACGCACCCGACACCCTGCGTGCTCGGTTAACCACCGCACGCGGAGGACGCGCGCGGCAAACGGCCGTGCAAAGACACGGTGAAAAACACCGCGCACGCACGCGCGGGGGTAAACGCACGGCCAACCACCACGCGCACGCGCGACAAACCGCCGCACGCGCGCCCGGCCAACAAACGCACGCGCACGTGGGGCGCGCGCGCGGCCAACCGCCACGCGCGTGGGGGCGCATGCGCACCCCCCGCCGACCGGCGGCGCGTGAGGGCCGCAGAGGACGCCGGCGTCCCGATCCCGCGGCCGGCAGCGCCGCACGCGCGGGACGCGAAGGGCGCCGGTGGACCGCTCCCGCGGCCGGCTGCGCCCGCGCGCGCCCGCCGGACACCGGCGGCTCGATCCCGCGACCGGCAGCACCCGCGCGCGGGCTCACTCCCATGGTCGGCGCCGCCCACGCGCGGGCGCGCACCCTACCGGCGCCTTGTCACCTCGGTCGAAACCACCCTCGCGGGCGCGCTCTGCCATCTCCTCCTTTCTTTACAAACAAAACGAAAATAACGAGCTTACCTCCACCATGGTTCAACGCGCCGCACGCCGACAACAATGATGACCGGAGTCAAAGCAAGAAGACTGAAACCTTCACACGGAGGATCGGACTACGAAGGTTTGGGGGGCTTATGATGGTGATTCATCATGAACTCTCATTTATGAGAGAACCGGATGACGGTTACTCCCATAAACCACTCTCCCCATTACTTTAGTGGGAGAGAGTGGGAGGTTAAAGCTGAAACCGCCGCCAACCGCAACGTGCACGGCGATGCCGTCCCCTCGCGCCGGCGAGCGGGCCGCGCGCGATCGCGCCCGCGGCAAGCGCGGCGCTACCGCCCGGCGCCACCGCGCGGTAGCGCCCGTGGGAAGAGCGGCGCTACCGCGCTGTAGCGCGCGCGGTAGCGCCGAGCCACTCTTGGGGTGCGGAACCGCACCCCCCCCCCTTTTGGGGTGCGTCCAAGCCGCACCCCCCTTGGGGGTGTGGCCAAGCCGCGCCCCCCTTTTGGGTGCGGCCAAGCCGCGCCCCCCTTTGGGGTGCGGCCAAGCCGCGCCCCCCTTTGGGGTGCGGCCAAGCCGCGCCCCCCCTTTTTTGGGGTGCGGCCTAGCCTCACCCCCCTTTAGGGGGTGCGGCCGAGAGGAGTCGCCCTCCTCCCTCGGACGCGGCCACGCCGCGCCCGCCTTCAAGGGCTTTCAAACCGCTCTCCCCCGTAGTAAGATTGGGGTGAGTCCCCCCTCTTCCGGCTCGCCGCCCGCTTTTCGGGCTCCGGGCTCCATTCAGAGTAATTCCCCGTTCGTTGCGTGCTCAGAACGCTTCTGAGCGCGCTTATCTCACTTTTTATCTCTTCTGACTTCTCACATTTCCGACTCGCTCACTTTTCCGACACGGCTCGCTCAGTTTTTGTCTTTTCAGTTTCTCACTTTTCAGGAACAGCTTGTCGCCTTTCCTCGAAGGGCAGCATGGTCATTTACGAAAAATGGTGATCCATGGGCTCTGAACCGGAAAATATGATTCGTCCTCCCAGGTGGTTATGGTGGTTACAACGGCAAAATTACCGGGCTACCCCCAGCCAAAGCTATAAAAAGACCCCCCCAGGCTTCATTTGAGCGGATCCGGCCAGAATGCCAGAGAGAGCTCCTTGAAGATTTCCACGGATTTCTCCTTCGGCGCTTGAAGATCTCCTTCGCGGACTTGAAGTTTTCCGTCTTCACGAAAGCGGACAAGGCTTTCTCACTTTCGTCTCCACGAAAGCGAACAAGGCTTTCTCACTTTCGTCTCCACGAAAGCGGACAAGGCTTTCTCACTTTCGTCTCCACGAAAGCGGACAAGGCATTCTCACTTTCGTTCTTTACCGTTCTCAGAAGGAAAAGACTTAGTTTTTTCCGAGAGGTGGTCTGTCGCCCTCGGAACTTTCTCTCTCTCTCTCTCTCTCTGATATTGTAACGAGCAGCGGCCTGTCGCGCACGACTTCTAAATCTCTAATTGTAACCCCCCAGAAGATAGTGGAAGTTTGGTCGGCACAACTCCGACCACGTGGTTTTTTACCCTTTCTGGGTTTTCCACGCTAAAAAGTCCCAGTGTAATCAACGAATCTCAAATTAACTGTTTGCGCGCTTGGTTCGCTCTCGAGCTAAGGTGGTTCAAGTAAACCGGTCTACCAAGAGCCCTAAGCGACCCGCAACAGGTACAAATAGCCGTGGGTTACAAATAGCCATTTATGAGGTATGAATAACATTTCCCTTCTTTTATATCTAAGCCAAGATAAGAGAGGCCATGCATACGTGGATTTTAATTATTTTAAATTTGAACGGGGCAAATCAAAATGGGGATTGTTAAAGACAACCCTTGTAATTGGCTAACGACAGCTCAACGTTAATGACAAATCATATTTTTCCAATTGCAGGCCAATTTGTGATTGGCAGATCCAAAAAAAAATAAAAAAAAAAAGTTATCAATTATAATGTAAAGTTTCCTTGGTAATAAAATGCCCAAACTTTAATGAATGTTCATCTTGTTACAATGTGGTCTCGTACAAGACTAAATCATTTTAAAACTATATATGTACGTGCAATATATGAATGTTCTTCATGTTACTTGCACCAAAAGCCAACCTGAAATTACAAAAATAAAATATTATATATAAGATTTGAGCTTCTAAAAATACTGAAACAATAATTTTGTAGATTAAGAGTAAAAAGAGAATAACGTTACTCGTGCAACAAAATTTTCTACCATAATTTGCAAGCCGGTAATCCAAAAACTTTCATCAAATGTTTCTTTATAGCTGTCGAATATTATTAGAATATGTTAAATTGAAAGTTTCATAGGGAGTTATAACACAATAAATTTAAATATGTACCTAAACATCAGGGTCACATCGTGTAGCAATATCTGTACGATATCTCTTCCAACTTGAAAATATGGGTCACGTGGTAGTGGGAAATCACCATGCATAAGGAGTTGTAGAAAGTGATTAACATTTATGAATGCAATGAAAACAGTCATTGGGACGGTCGGAGGTGTCGAATGTAGCAGTAAGAATGTGAATGATTGAAATTTTGAGATAAAGTTTTAGCTCATTGGCACATGGCAATCCAAGTACATTTATATTTCTATTTCTGTGTGCAAACTTCACCATAAGCACTTTGGAAACAATCCAGAAGAAATACACTGGGAAACATTTTGCAAAGCAAAACAGATGTTTGATGAGCAAAGAATAAGCTCTATAAATGGTTGCTGTCAAAGCACAAATCGTGCTTGGAATGCCGAGGAGTGGGCGCCGTAGTTGGAGCCTCATCCTCGCAGCGAAAATCCATTTGCTGAAATATAAACAGGATGAAGGGATTAGGAAGGGCTCGGAAGGGAGAAGAGATTTGGAAGGGATTTGGAAGGGAGAAGGGATTTGGTGGAGAAATAGGCCTATCGGAGGTGGATGCATGAGGGCGGGCGGCGGGATTTGAAGGCCGGTCGATGGGCTCGGAAATGGAGGAGGTACGACGGGGTCGGGAATGGAGAAGGAGGTGCGCCGGGAAGCTGGGCGACGGGATCGGCCTGGCGGAGCGGTTGGGTCGCAGGATTCTAGGCCACGACGGGGTCGCAAATGAGGAGGGGGGAGGAGGGGGGTTTGGGCTGCCATTAATCGTAAAAAAAGAAACATACATTGTCATAGAATGTATGTTTGATATGACAAATGTTGCTGCCATTATCAAAAAAAGAAATAGTTATAAACATAAAATATTTGATATGACAATGACGTTTTTGTCCAAACTCATCGGAGCAAATAAGCCGAACCAAACGAAGCCTAAATAAAAAAAACCCTAAATCAAGATAGGTGCAAACCAAAAGAGCGTGTGTTGTTTCTTGTGAATTGTGACCCCTTTTCCCCGAGCGGCAAGCCCGGAGGTCCTCTCCTCCTCTGAGTAAAGGTGGTGGTGGCCTTCGGGGTGGCAAGCTCGGCAAGCCCAAAGGTGGTCAGCATCTCGTGGAGGGGAATAGTGCTTTTTCCACTTCTGGTGGCGTGCAGAAAATGACTCTTGATACTCAGCACAAGACGGTCGTATCCCCTGAAGCTTCTTCTTGTTCTGGTGGTGATTTAGTTGACAAAGTTGCGGCAAAAAAGCAAAACGATGGTGGACCATCAGGTAGCGTGCGATCTCCACTTACCCCTAATGCGGTGACGACTTCTTCAGGTAACCCATCTCCTTTACGGGCGGATGATGATGTTGAAATGTTTCCAAAAAGGGGTACTTCTGTTACGTTGATCCTTTGCAAAATGATGCCAATAATCCTGAAAACTGCCCGTCATCTATTCGACGAAATGTCATGCAGAACTCAGCGTGGGGAAATTCAAAACGTGAAGCTTAGATTGTTGTTGTTGAGTTCTTTAATGAGTCCGACATTGTGGCTAATTAAGATTGTCCGACACCATGGATTCATGATTCTGGTTTATCTCATTGACGAGGAGACGGTTCTGATCCAGTATACTGACCTGAACGAAACTTTTCTGAAAATTCTGCACAACTTTTTCTCCAACTGTGGCGCGTGTCCTTCCATTGCCTTCTCTATTTCTGTACTGGTCGAAACTTCAGATTTATGTTATCTTCATCCATCGTAAAGACAATTGAAAATTAATAAATTGCAAAGTAAAAAGAAGATGACTGATTTATAGATATATGGTTTTGATTATGAATTAACTAGAGAATTAAACAAGAGACATCTTTGTCGAAATCATATTTAGTAGATTGATGATGAAAATTTAACAACAAGAAAATCTACTGTACAGAGCTGAGAGGGGGGAAGTTTCTATTGAAGAACAACAAGTAGAAAGTACTGAAACAAGAATCTAAGTCCTCGTTGTGCGAGCGGAAGGTTGGACGGGACTAGGGTCTTGAAAGATTTTATTTTTGTTTGCACGTAACAATTTGAGTTGCATATATAATTTTTTTGGGCAATGTTATACGCAGTCCTATTCTCGCTATTCGCAGTCCAATTATTACGAGTTTTTCCGCGCTTTTTGAAAATACGCTATGTAAATGCATTTTTTAGGAAAATTGTTCAGCACAAAAAGTTGTAGATCTCGTTGAGATCTACAACTTTCGTGTTGAACACTTTTCCTAAAAATGCATGTACAAGACGTATTTACAAAAATTACGCTCATATTTCAATCAGGGCGGCAATACGCCTTGTGCGTGCATTTTTAGGAAAAGTGTTCAACACGAAAGTTGTGGATCTCGACGAGATCTACAACTTTCGTGTTGAACAATTTTCCTAAAAAATGCATTTACATAGCGTATTTTCAAAAAGCGCGGAAAAACTCTTAAAAATGGGACTGCGAATAGCGAGAATAGGACTGCGTATAACATTGCTCATTTTTTTATTTGCACGTATCCAAAATTGATTTGCATATAACATTCACCTTAAAATATTGGGGCTACCATGGCCAAAGGGAGGCTGCCTTTAACAATCTCCATCAAAATTTGAATGTAAGTAATGGTCAAACTTTAGTTCAAAATATACTATTTTAAATTAGCTAAAAACATCAACTTATATTTAAGTAATTT
Organism: Dactylorhiza incarnata; assembly: GCA_033032865.1. Classification (NCBI taxonomy): domain Eukaryota; kingdom Viridiplantae; phylum Streptophyta; class Magnoliopsida; order Asparagales; family Orchidaceae; genus Dactylorhiza; species Dactylorhiza incarnata. The sequence goes on from JAWHQI010000007.1 coordinate 11,149,033, forward strand.
ATCAAATTACTTGAAAGTTTTTTCAGCCTTATTTCTGTTAATAAAATATTCAATGAAACAGTTTTTGCAACTAAGTTCCATCCTAAAATGCAAAATGCATGCTTGCATTTCTTTACTTTAGGCTCAGTTTGACACCGTGATAGCGAGATCATGAACACGATGATTATGAACCGTCGATCGTGAGAAATGAGGAAAGCAAGGTCGTAATATTAATTCACTCATGATTATTTTTTTTATTAATAATATAATACTTTGTAATAAATTTTTTAGTATTATATAAAAAAATTATTTTACTTTATTAAAATACAGCTGTTTTTTAATAAATAATAACACTAAAAATTCACGTCATATTACCACCTAAGCACCCTCACATAATAAAATTTTGCTACAGACATAAGGAAATAAGTTTAGAGGCCCATTCAAAATTAAACTAAAGTTAAGAGACTGTTTTTTAATTTTTACTTGGTGTCTGTTTGAATTAAAAAGAAAATAACAGTATTATTTTTAAAGTGAACTTTAAAAAGTGAAACAAAAATACAAACAATCAGAGATAAGATTGAAAAATATAATGTCTCTTTCACTAAGTTGGGTGTCATTGTATATATCAAATTCTTTGTGCATTTAGATTTTTTTTTCTATCAGTTATGATCTCATGAGGACTTAATTTTCATCACATCACTCTCTAAGCTAGTTTAGATGATAAATGTGATAAAACTCTGTATAATAATACTAGACATGCATGATTTCTGAGAATGTCACGTAAAATTATTATTTCTCGGGACAATTTTAAGTAAATGTTCGACTAATTTTCATGAATTTGATTGCGCTGGTGATTAATTGATCTAATTAACGGATTTCTAACAATTAGCTATAAAATATCAATTTGATGAAATTGGTACTCTTATCTAATTTTCATGAAAACAGTCGAATGATGGGTCTATTTTGTGCAATTTTTATCGATATGAGTCTAACGTCACTTTCAGATTTGAATTTCGTTGAGCGGTTAAAGATAAATCAACTCTTGAACATTATTAGTTCGCATGAGCAAAAAAATTTGTATTTTTTCTCCCGAAAATTGAACCCGGGCACACGGCTGGGTAGACCCGTGAATAGTTCCGCCCCTGAACTTAAAAGCAGTTGGTGTTAGAAGGGGCGGGTTTTTGTTAGAAGGGGCGTGCGGCGGTTCAACCCACCTCGCAAGGTATCCGGGCTGCCTTCCTTTGAACTCCCTTAGAGGGCTGCAGCCCAACACGGCCCAACCCGTCTCCATCACTGTTCTCATGATGGCGGGTTGTTGTCGGAGAGCCTCGAACTCACGACCTCGATAAGAAGCTCTCATAGCAGCCCTCATCACCCAACTGCGCTGCATCATGAGAACAGTGATGGAGACGGGTTGGGCCGTGTTGGGCTGCAGCCCTCTAAGGGAGTTCAAAGGAAGGCAGCCCGGATACCTTTTGCGAGATAGGTTGAACCGCTGCACGCCCCTTCTAATAGTTGGATCATTAAGTTATATCTCCTTTTATCATGCAATTAGGTTGCTCTGTAGATATAACAGTCCATAATCTAGGAATAACGAAGAAAAGGTTGGATACAGTAGAAAAGTCCAACTTTACTCAGCCCTGTCCAAAAAGCCCCGTAGGACTGGGCCAGAATCCGGCCTGGGCTTTCTTAAACCGGTCCCGAGCCCGGATTTAGCCGACCTCGGGCTGAGCACAGGCTCCCTCCCCAAAGGGGAGCCTGATGAGGCCCCCTAGGCCGGGCCCAGGCCTGACACGGTTTTGAATATTTTTTATTTTTTATATTTGTTGCGGAACGCTTAGGGCTCTGGGTAGACCGGTTCACTTGAACCACCTTAGCTCGTGAGCGAACTAAGCGCGCAAATAGTCAATTAGAGATTCGTTGATTGCACTGGGACTTTTTAGCGTGGAAAACCCGGAAAGGGTAAAAAACCACGTGGTCGGAGCTGCGCCGACCAAATTCCACTATCTTCAGGGGGGTTACAAAGTGAGACTTAGAACTCGAGTGCGACAGGCCGTAACTCGTTACAGTAGTAGAGAGATAGAGAGATCCGAAGGCGACAGGCCGCCTCTTGGAAAAAACTAAGTCCTTTTCTCCTTCTGAGAAAGGTGGAGAACAAAAGTGAGCTGCTCCGGGGAACAAAAGTGAGCTGCTCCTGGGAACAAAAGTGAGCTGCTCCGGGGACAAAAGTGAGCTGCTCCGGGGAACAAAAGTGAGCTGCTCCGGGGAACAAAAGTGAGCTGCTGCGTCGCCTTTCGGGATGAAGGAAATCTTCAAGTCCGGAAAGGAAATCTTCAAGCACCGAAGGAGAATTCCGCAAAAGTCTGCAAGGAGCTCTCCCAGGTCCAGAAGTCAAGGTCCTTTCAAATGAAGCCTTGGGGGTCCTTTTATAGCTTTGGTCGGGGGCGGTCCGGTAATTTTGCCGTTTGCAGTTTCCATAAATGCTCGGTGGACGAATCAAATTTTCCGATTCGGGGCACACGGATCGCCATTTTTCGTAAATGGCCACCTTGCCCTTCGGGCAGCCTGGGCGGCTCGGGCAGTTCTGTTGGAGGCGAAAAAGGCGACTGGCCGTTCCTGAAAAGTGAGAAGCCGGAAAGACAAAAAGTGAGAAGCCTGAAAGACAAAAAATGAGACGCCTGAATGACAAAAAGTGAGAAGCCTGAAAGACAAAAAGTGAGACGCCTGAAAGACAAAAAGTGAGAAGCCTGAAAGACAAAAAGTGAGACGCCTGAAAGACAAAAAGTGAGACGCCTGAAAGACAAAAAGTGAGAATGCTCTGAACGCGCTCAGAAGCGTTCTGAGCGCGCAACGAACAGGGAAGTGCTTTGAACGCGCTTGGAGGCGTTCTGAGCGCGCGTGAGCGCGGAGGCGTTCTGAGCGCGCTCAGAAGCGTTCTGAGCGCGCGACGAACATGGAAGTGCTTTGAACGCTTTTGGAGGCGCTCTGAGCGCGCGTGAGCGCGGAGGCGTTCTGAGCGCGCTCAGAAGCGTTCTGAGCGCGCGACGAACATGGAAGTGCTTTGAACGCGCTTGGAGGCGTTCCGAGCGTGCGTGAGCGCGGAGGCATTCTGAGCGCGCTCAGAAGCGTTGTGAGCGCGCAATGAACATGGAAGTGCTTTGAACGCGCTTGGAGGCATTCTGAGCGCGCTCAGAAGCGTTCTGAGCGCGCAATGAACATGGAAGTGTTTTGAACGCGCTTGGAGGCGTTCCGAGCGCGGGTGAGCGCGGAGGCGTTCTGAGGGCGCTCAGAAGCGTTCTGAGCGCGCAACGAATGTGGAAGAGCGTTGAACGAGCTTGGAGGCGTTCTGAGCGCGGAGGCGCCCTGGGCAGTCGGCGGAGCGGGGAGTCGTCCCCCAAGGAGGAATTGGGATCCGACGCACCTGGCGAGGGGGCGCGAATACGGCGGGGCCCCTTGCGAGCTCCCCTGCAGAAAAAGGCGAGGGGAGGGGGCAGGGCCGCACACTACGGGCGGCGCGGCTGAGTCGCACCCCGGGGGGCCGCACCCCCAAGGGGGGTGCGGCTTGGGGGGTGCGGCTTGGCCGCACCCCTTGAGGGGTGCGGCTCCGCGCGAGCCGCACCCTGAGGGGGGTGCGGCGGGGCCGTTCTCCCGCGACGGGGGGCGCTGCCCACGTGCTGCCGCGCGTGCGTGCGGTAGCGCACGCGCTTGCGGTCTGCTCTCCGCGCGCTCTGTTTCTGGCGATTGGCGGCGGAAATGGCGGGCTCAGTTTCTTTGATTCGAGCGATTGCGTGTTGACCGCTGACCTCATCTCTCTTCAGCGGAGCTTCCTTTAGACGCACCCCAAGGCCTTTACGGGTGGTATAACATAAGCCCCCCAAACCTTCGGAGTCCGAGTTTCGGTGTGAGGAGTTCGGAGGTTTTAATTTTTCTGTCGCGGCTTTGATCATTGCTCTCTTTGTGGGGCCTTGGGTAGGAGTTGTCGTCGTAGGTAGAGCCCCTGATAGCGGACGAGTATGAGGTCTCCTTTCAGAGAGGCATTCAGAAGACCCTCCGCATGATGGGGAGGAAGTTCGGATGCGACACCGCCGGCCTTGGAGCCGGAGATCTTTCTGGAGATGGCTACTCGGATGTAGCCGAGGACTGATGCTGTCTATCTTTCTCCTTCTTGCTTTTAGTTTTGTTGCTTGTTTGCGTGTATGTCGGATGTGGCTGTATCTCTTTTATTGTATATATCATACTTGTTCATCTGCACGATCTTGTCGATCTGGTTGTTAGCACCTGTATAGTTTGATTATTTTCAAAATTACAGATGAGTATGAGCGGATCTGAGCCCGCGGCTTGTATACTAGTTGAAAAATTAGTTTGCACGAGTCTGGCCCGCGGCTTTTACATAATAAAATAGGTGCACGTGTAACATCCCGATTCGAGCTAGACCCCTTGTGCGCGCTTTTGAGTCACGCGAGTTGACTCGGGCTCGGGGTGTATTGAGGGCCAGGCTTGCAACATAGCCGGGGAAGTGCACTCGATGAATGCGGCGAGTACCAGTTCTATTCTTTGTCCCGATGTTTGCTGTATCGGGATCCGAGCCGCCCGGAGAGCATACCTTGAGCGATAAAACTCGAAGGAGGCGTACCGCCTCGAAGGAATTATAGTGCGTACGTTAGCTCAAATGTCATGGTGTTCAAATAGCGTATATATGAAGTCGACCAAAACAGTCGCCTTGAGCTACGCGACGCCTCAAATATGACTATTGTGCAAATGACCGCATAATCGGCCTTAGTTGATTTTGTTAGACTCGTAAAGTTGATACCAGTCAAACGAAGTCGACTGCACTCAATTCCGATGTGTATCGGAGAATTAGTCGCGTCGACGCGACTCTAAGTAACCTATTTATCCAAAGCGGTGAAATCGAGCAATCGGCCTCGGTATTCACCCCAGTCAGTTTTGCTAGACTCGTGAAGCCTATACGAGTTCAACAAAACTGTTTGCGCTTGATTCTGATGAGAATCGGCGTTTTATTAATGTGGTCTGCGAATAGCATATTTATCCAAAATGGTGAAATTGACCAAACGATCTCGCAATTGACCCTAGTCAGTCTTGTTAGACTCATAATAATAGTACGAGTTCAACGAATCTATCCGTTCGCGATTCCGACATCATTTGGACAATTTTGCCGTTTAAGTCAAATTAGGTCGTAAATGCTCCGGAGAGCGTAATTTGAGCAAACGAACTCGGAATTGATCTCGGATCGTCCCGGTGGATGCGTGTCAGCGAGACGATCGTAACGAGCTCGTCCGGGACAAATTACGCGTCTTCTACGACATTGTGCGAGTGTTTTAGTCAATAATAATAACCCTACTATTATTATTATGTTAGAATTTATATATATATATCTGAATGTTATTATTATGTAAATGTATATATATATATGTTAGTGTTAGGTTAGAAGGAAAAAAAAGACCCGATCCCTCTCCCTCCCTCAGCCGCCAAGCCATTGCCGATCCCTTGCAGCAGCCAACTCGCGTGCCTCCCTCCTGCCCGACGGAACAGCGACTCCTTCCCCATCTCCGGTCGGCAAGACCTCCTCTCCAGTGAGTCCAACCTCCGGCGCATCTCCTCACGGCAAGCTCGCCTCGGCCGCAGCCCCGTCAAGCCCTCTCACTCTCTCTCTACAGCCATGGCCGATCCAAGCTCCAACCACCTCCTCCTCCGGCGAGTCCGACTCCGGCGCATCTCCTCCTCCGAGCAGCTCTCCCCTCTTCGACGAGTTGCTGTGCCGAGCAACCCTCCAGCCGATCTCCTCTCTCTAAGACCGGCGACCTCCTCCTCCAGCGAGTCCGACTCCGGCGCATCTCCTCCTCCGAGCAGCTCTCCCCTCTTCGACGAGTTGTTGTGCCGAGCAACCCTCCAGCCGATCTCCTCTCTCTAAGACCGGCGACCTCCTCCTCCGGCGAGTCCGACTCCGGCGCATCTCCTCCTCCGAGCAGCTCTCCCCTCTCCGACGAGTTGCTGTGCCGAGCAGGCCTCCAAACAACTAAGCTTCACACTTCTTTTCGGTGAATCTCCACTCCAAGTGAGAAAGTGGCGAGATCCCTTCGACCGAGGGCTTTTCTAGCTCTCAAAACATTAGCAAGGTCCTCTCCAAAAATAGGGCAGCGCACTCAAAGAGGACGACACCACTTCGGCGACGTGTGACGAGGCTCAGATCAACGAGATCCGGATCAGCGAGATCCGGCCATGAATCGGAAGCGGCGCGCAAATGCCGCCATCGCGGCTATTGGGTAGCATGCACGGAAATCAGGTGACTTCCTCCCCTCTCCCTTGGTGCTAGTTTTCTTAGATCCGCTAGGCGAGATATCGAACTCAATTGAGTCGATTTGCGAGCGTGATGAAGCCCCGTAGGAAAAAGGCCGCGTTAGGGTTTTTCGTCGTAGGGCGTCGTTCGCCGCGAAAATGCCCCCAATCGACTCCCCGCTTCAATATGAACGTGGGACGTTGGTTTCGTGATAATCGGAGGCCTCGTGAGGGTGCATGGGAGGAGTGAAGGTGGCTGCCCCAAACTTTCATATGGGATTTCATTAATTAGTTACCTGTAATTGAGATTTCGATTATATATATACACATATATATATATATATAAATATATATATATATATGACTTGTAGCTGCTTGGGAAATAGTTCCCTGTTAGATGGAATTTCAATTATATATATATATATGTTCATTAGGCATTTGGGATGATAATAGAAATAAGTTCCCTGTTGATTTGGAGTTGAGAAATAAGCTTCCTGTTGAATGGATTTCAATTGTATATATATATACATTTAGTTCATGTTTGGGGAAGAGAATAAAATGAAGCTCCGTTAAACATAGTTTTGATTATGTAATAATTGTCTTGGAAAGATGGGGAATAACGCCCTGATTAATTAGGGTTGCTAATTATATAACTGTGGATAGATGTGATGAAAGCTCCCTGTTAAATCAGATTCAATTCATAACTTGCTCTTGGTTATTAAGGAGAATTGTGCGCAGCTGGGTTTAAGCCAATTTTTAGGCTTGACCCCACTGGAATTAGATTTTGGGCGCAACATGAAAGTAGTAGCCCTTGAAAAGAGCTTTCCAACGATAGGTTACACGTTTTCTGGGGTGACTTGTAGCTCTCTAAAAGTCCAGTCGAGTGGACTGTCCAGAAAACTAAATCTTGTTTTAGTTCTCTGATTCCTGCCCAGGTTTGTACAATTGCATTCAACACTGATTTTGGGTATGAAGCTTTAGGTCCTGGGTTTTATGGTAACATAAAAGTTGTAGCTCTCGTTCTTAGATTCCCATATTAGGGTTAATCATAATTTTTGGATGAGTGTAGCTTCTAGAATATCAGATTTACAGAATTGTGTCATAACACATGTGATTATAGTATATTTAGAATGTCTTGCAATATGTTACTTCGATGCTCATGAAATTGGTGGAGTAATTAATAACATGATTATATACCCCCTGTGAAGTTTTGTAATTTTTGGATGTGTAGTTTCAAAGTTATTAATCATTTATTTAGTAATTTAATTGTGATATAGGTACTGATTCGGAAGCTTGATTGAGCTAAGGTTATATATGAATCATGTTATAGATGATGAGGCACGGTGACAGTGATTTTAGAAATATGATTTTAGCACCTTGTGAATTAATGAATTAAATACGGCTAAATTACCTTGGAAATTCTAAAATTATGGTTAGATATTTATTTCAGTCATATGAGCCACAGTGTAATTTTCCTTAAAATTTTGGGATGATTATTTTAGGACTTAACAGGTATAGTGACATTTTGGTAATTATGTTCAACTATTAAATAACATGCTAAATCACCTTAGAGGATTATGAATCTTGTCCATTAACTTAAATTAACATTACATATCTCTGGTGATTTTATTAGACGATATGGACTTATATAATTTATACTTCATATGTAATTTAGCATGTGTCACATAATTAGACAGATATTATTAATGACCAATTTGACAGAGGAAATGATGAATTTTGGATCATGACCTGCGTAGGTTAGTGGGAACCGATGTTAATTATATCAGATCATGAGGATAAATATTTTGAGGGTTCCACCTTTGGGGTAAATATAGTTCGCCTGAGTGGTCTAGGTTTAGCAAAAAATGAGTTTTGAGCTTAGACCTTCTAAACCCCATGAGACTTGGGAAAAACTTGGAGCGTAGCATTAGGAGATCGGATTTATCCTTTAAACCCGTGAGGGGCTACCACTTAAGGTCAGGTTAAGGCTAAGTCAAGAGTTAAAGTTAAGTGCGAGCTGCGCTTAGCCCAATTGGGCAAAGTGGGAGTCGAAGTCTAAATCCACTTAACTATTAGAGCAACACGAAATGCGAAGTGAAATACATCCACCAACTAAATTAAATATCTTTAGATAGAGGAATTTGGGATACATCCCATCACATTCCCTAGTACCGTTGAGAGCCCTTCACCGGGTATACCTCGGGAAGTCCAAGATTAACCCTAAACTGCAATAACATTTAAAGTAGGCAAGAGTAGCCATAATAGGGTAAGATTGGTTTTATGTACCTCCTCCCAGTGAGGGAGTGGCAAGCGTGTGGTATACTGGGTTGGACGAGCTGGAGGCTCGAGGGGAGGATAGCCCCGTTAGTTCTTGGATAATTGTGGCAGGTCTTCGGTACTAGGCAGGTCGTCACACCGACCGCGGTACGTGGACTTAGCGGGTGTGTTGGGGTCTGAGGGGCCATCTTGTCTGCGTGTCGGGACGACAATTCCTCGAAGACACCTTCCACTTAGCTCAAAGCCTGGTGGACTCCAGCAAAGAGTACGCAGAGCTCCGCGGTTGTTTAGCGTTGAGGCGTACGTGCGGTCTAGGCCTGGTAGTGTGCATACCCGCCTAGGAGTGGACGGCCCGGTCCGCTACCACCGTGTTTCACAGCGGTTGGTACCCGAGAGGTTGGCTTCCTTTCAAACAGAGGGAACTACAAAGGTCTATGCGCATAGAGTCGTATGTGAGTTCATTGCATAAATCATTCATAGCATAAGCATAGCATACGCACTTGCAGATCCTTATCATATAAATTAGTATGGGCTCTTTTATATGATGAGTTATAATTCCTGGAAATCCTAACTTATAAGTTTGTATGGGCATTCATATAAGTTAGGGTACGAGATTGATTACTTATCGCTACTGTTCTTACTGCCTTGCTTTACCTGCTTTACTTACTGTTTATTTACTGTTGTACACCTTTATTATACTCCTGCTTATACATGATTAGATTAGCCCCGTTTACACTTGTGTAGCTTAGAATTTGTGTATATACTAGTTTTCTTTCCCCGTCACCTGCTTTGTATATATTACTGTTATATTGCAGCTTTTCTTCCCTTCCTTCCGCCCGGTGCCTTGGAGTCGTCGGGGGAGCGGATGGGAAGCCACTTAGTCTTTATGACTAACGGTTGCTACCTCCCTCTTTTTAGGAGCACATTCAGATGTGTAGCAGCGTTCAGCACCGGAGGCCAGCCGGGTCAGGTGTGCAGGGCTGGGGTTTATGGTACCTTAGCTGCCATTAGTGACAGAGGCGGGTGAGTGTTTTGAGATGTAGCCCTTGGGGCATTTAGCTGATTACTCTGATGATTTGCAGGAGCTTGTGTAGCTTTCTGTCTCTCTTATACTCTGATTTGGACATTATTACTTATTGTGAATCTTTGGTTTTTAATACTTTCTTTCATTGATGGGTTGGCACTGTGTAGTTGGTTTAGCCAGCAGGATAGGCGTCTTGTGGGGGAGGCTAGCTCGTGTGCTAGCGCTTCCACAAGGCGGCTGTCCTGGGCATAAGATTCCCCTCGGCCGTGTTGTGTGTTCCGGGAGGGGGATCTTACAGCACGAGTCTGGCCCGCGGCTTTTACATAATAAAATAGGTGCACGAGTCTGGCCCGCAGCTTTTTTGCACGAGTCTGGCTCGCGGCTTTTTTGCGCGAGTCTGGCTCGCGGCTTGGCCGGTGAATAGCGTTTATATTCAAACCGTGGGTGAACGCAAGGGGGGCAGGCCCCTACGTCACCGGGACTCGACGGCGGAGGAGAAGGGCGAACCTTCAATCGACGGCGGTGCAAAGTCCCCGGGGCAGGGCCCCGTTAGCTAGCGCACTACCTGGAGGCAGGTGCTGTTCATTAGCGCACTGCCTTGAGGCAGGTGCTGTTCATTAGCGCACTGCCTTGAGGCAGGTGCTGTTCATTAGCGCACTACCTGGAGGCAGTTGCTGTTCTTTAGCGCACTGCCCGGAGGCAGGTGCTGTTCATTAGCGCACTGCCTTGAGGCAGGTGCTGTTCATTAGCGCACTGCCTCGAGGCAGGTGCTGTTCATTAGCGCACTGCCTGAAGGCAGGTGCTGTTCATTAGCGCACTGCCTCGAGGCAGGTGCTGTTCATTAGCGCACTGCCTCGAGGCAGGTGCTGTTCATTAGCGCACTGCCTTGAGGCAGGTGCTGTTCATTAGCGCACTGCCTTGAGGCAGGTGCTGTTCATTAGCGCACTGCCTTGAGGCATGTGCTGTTCATTAGCGCACTACCTTGAGGTAGGTGTTGTTCATTAGCGCACTGCCTTGAGGCAGGTGCTGTTCATTAGCGCACTACCTTGAGGCAGGTGCTGTTCATTAGCGAGTGGACGTCTTTACGTAGTTTCGATGGCGCAAGATATGACATGCGTGAAATAGAACTTTAAAAACTCTTAGTCGTAGTGGTAATTTACGCAAAGTTTTTATAGAAACAAAGTTGATAGAACATTTCAGTGGCGCGGGTAGAGCCTCGCTAATAGGTGTGAAGCGTTCTCTCGAGATGACTGACTTAAGGGTTGCCTCCAAGTACTTCTTGACAAGCCGCTAGCTGATCTCCTGCTAGCCGAATAGTCGCCTAGTCTCGTAGGAATTTCCCCAGTAGGCCTTGTTTGACGAGTTGCTCGATTTCATCCTTAAGCTTGGAGCAATTTTTCGTGTCATGTCCTTGTCCACGATGGAACTCACAATATTTTGTCTGGTCCCCTGAGTTTTTAGCGAGGGGTCTGGGCTTGCGGAGCGTCTAGTTGTCTTTGATTGCGTACAGTACGTTAGTCCTGGTAGTGTTCAGGGGAGTGTAGTCCTGATGTTGGCGAGATCCTCGGTCTTGGCTGGAGTTGTCGTAATGCTTGCTTTTCTTATTGGGAGTTGTCTGCGGCAGCGACTCCTCTTTCTTCCTCTTCGAGCTCCCCTCGAACTGCTGGCGGTGCACTTCAATTGCCTCATCTGCTGCTATCTGGGCCTCGACTCGCTGAACGAGGTCAGGGTAGCTTGGTACGGTCTCTCTCATTAGAGCTGAGTAAAAGCCACTTGGGCGGAGTCCTCCAAGGAAGACTCCCCGTAAGAGCTCGGGATCGACTCCTGGGATCTGTCGAGCCTCCGTAGTGAAGCGTCGGAAGAAATCTTTGAGTGTTTCTCCATCGTTTTGGCGGATCCCTGAGAGATGGGAGGGATCTCGGACAATTCTGCGGTTGGCGATGAATTGGTCCATGAACTGCTGCGTCATTTCTGCGAAGTTGTTGATAGCCCCATTAGGCAGGGAGTGGAACCAAGTGCGCGCTTGCCCCTTCAAGGTTGTCGGGAACACCTGACAGAGGAGCTGATCAGGGGCGCTGTAAATCCTCATGATGGTGGTGAAGTGATTGACATGTTCCAATGGGTCGTCCGTCCCGTCGAACGTCTCGATGTTGGGAAGCTTGAAGCCATTAGGAATTGGATGGGCTAAGACTTGAGGTGATAGCGGGGAGTCATGATGCGCGGGACGGCGGGCGAGAGCGGCGCGTCGTCCTGCTTGGGCATACTCTTCCTCTATCATGTTGCGTATCTCTTCCCGCGTAGCTCTTTCCACTGCTTGCTCAGGGGCAGCTCTTCCGTGGTGGTAGCGGCGGTGATCACCTTCTAGGCCTCCAGCTGGTGGGCCAAGGTGAGCGGTACTTGCCGCATTGGAGAATCCTTCTGAAGCTTCGTCTTCTTGGACAGCCTCCCCGTTCGGGGCATGATTCAGAGCCGGGGGCGGCGGTGCGTTCAAAGCTGGCGGTTGGTTCGGAACTTGAGGAGCCCCAAGATTCCTCACGAGGGCCAACATCTCAGCTAGATGTTCTTCGATCTGCTGCATGCGCACCTCCAAACCTGGTGCAGGTGCAGGCAGCGCCTCCTCCGCGGGAGGTGCATTGATAAGTGAGTGGGAGGGAGCAGGGTCGACGCGTCCTTCCGGCATCGATCCTTCAGTAGTGCGAGCACTCTTTCTTGCCATCGCAGTTGGCCTTCAAAGAGTTTTGGGAATGTTCCCACAGACGGCGCCAAACTGTTGCGGAACGCTTAGGGCTATGGGTAGACCGGTTCACTTGAACCACCTCAGCTCGTGAGCGAACTAAGCGCGCAAATAGTCAATTAGAGATTCGTTGATTGCACTGGGACTTTTTAGCGTGGAAAACCCGGAAAGGGTAAAAAACCACGTGGTCGGAGCTGCGCCAACCAAATTCCACTATCTTCAGGGGGGTTACAAAGTGAGACTTAGAACTCGAGTGCGACAGGCCGCAACTCGTTACAGTAGTAGAGAGATAGAGAGATCCGAAGGCGACAGGCCGCCTCTTGGAAAAAACTAAGTCATTTTCTCCTTCTGAGAAAGGTGGAGAACAAAAGTGAGCTGCTCCGGGGAACAAAAGTGAGCTGCTCCTGGGAACAAAAGTGAGCTGCTCCGGGGAACAAAAGTGAGCTGCTCCGGGGAACAAAAGTGAGCTGCTCCGGGGAACAAAAGTGAGCTGCTGCGTCGCCTTTCGGGATGAAGGAAATCTTCAAGTCCGGAAAGGAAATCTTCAAGCACCGAAGGAGAATTCCGCAAAAGTCTGCAAGGAGCTCTCCCAGGTCCAGAAGTCAAGGTCCTTTCAGATGAAGCTTTGGGGGTCCTTTTATAGCTTTGGCCGGGGGCGGTCCGGTAATTTTGCCTTTTGCAGTTTCCATAAATGCTCGGTGGACGAATCATATTTTCCGATTCGGGGCACACGGATCGCCATTTTTCATAAATGACCACCTTGTCCTTCGGGCAGCCTGGGCGGCTCGGGCAGTTCTGTTGGAGGCAAAAAAGGCGACTGGCCGTTCCTGAAAAGTGAGAAGCCGGAAAGACAAAAAGTGAGAAGCCTGAAAGACAAAAAGTGAGACGCCTGAAAGACAAAAAGTGAGAAGCCTGAAAGACAAAAAGTGAGACGCCTGAAAGACAAAAAGTGAGAAGCCTGAAAGACAAAAAGTGAGACGCCTGAAAGACAAAAAGTGAGACGCCTGAAAGACAAAAAGTGAGAAGCCTGAAAGACAAAAAGTGAGAATGCTCTGAACGCGCTCAGAAGCGTTCTGAGCGCGCAACGAACAGGGAAGTGCTTTGAACGCGCTTGGAGGCGTTCTGAGCGCGCGTGAGCGCGGAGACGTTCTGAGCGCGCGACGAACATGGAAGTGCTTTGAACGCTCTTGGAGGCGTTCTGAGCGCGCCTGAGCGCGGAGGCGTTCTGAGCGCGTCAGAAGCGTTCTGAGCGCGGAGGCGTTCTGAGCGCGCTCAGAAGCGTTCTGAGCGCGCGACGAACATGGAAGTGCTTTGAACGCGCTTGGAGGCGTTCCGAGCGTGCGTGAGCGCGGAGGCATTCTGAGCGCGCTCAGAAGCGTTCTGAGCGCGCAATGAACATGGAAGTGTTTTGAACGCGCTTGGAGGCGTTCCGAGCGCGCTCAGAAGCGTTCTGAGCGCGCAATGAACATGGAAGTGTTTTGAACGCGCTTGGAGGCGTTCCGAGCGCGCGTGAGCGCGGAGGCGTTCTTAGCGCGCTCAGAAGCGTTCTGAGCGCGCAACGAATGTGGAAGAGCTTTGAACGAGCTTGGAGGCATTCTGAGCGCGGAGGCGCCCTGGGCAGTCGGCGGAGCGGGGAGTCGTCCCCCAAGGAGGATTTGGGATCCGACGCACCTGGCGAGGGGGCGCGAATACGGCGGGGCCCCTTGCGAGCTCCCCTGCAGAAAAAGGCGAGGGGAGGGGGCCGGGCCGCACACTACGGGCGGCGCGGCTGAGTCGCACCCCGGGGGGGTGCGGCTTGGCCGCACCCCTGGAGGGGTGCGGGAGGGCCTTACCCCCAAGGGGGGTGCGGCTGGGCCGCACCCCTGGAGGGGTGCGGCTGGGCCGCACCCCTGGAGGGGTGCGGCTGGGCCGCACCCCCAAGGGGGGTGCGGCTTGGCCGCACCCTCCAAGGGGTGCGGCTGGGCCGCACCCCCAAGGGGGGTGCGGCTTGGCCGCACCCCTTGAGGGGTGCGGCTCCGCGCGAGCCGCACCCTGAGGGGGGTGCGGCGGGGCCGTTCTCCCGCGACGGGGGGCGCTGCCCGCGTGCTGCCGCGCGTGCGTGCGGTAGCGCACGCGCTTGCGGTCTGCTCTCCGCGCGCTCTGTTTCTGGCGATTGGCGGCGGAAATGGCGGGCTCGGTTTCTTTGATTCGAGCGATTGCGTGTTGACCGCTGACCTCATCTCTCTTCAGCGGAGCTTCCTTTAGACGCACCCCAAGGCCTTTACAGGTGGTATAACAATATTTTTTAAATTTTAAATTTGTAAAAAAAAAAGAATGATGGGGCCGCCATCATTTGATGGTTGTCGGCCATCAAATCAATGAATTGATGGCTGCCACATCCATCATTTGATGGCTGGCCAGCCCATCAATGGCTGCCAGCCATTAAAAATCAGGCTTTTGCCCGGGCTTTTACCAGGCCTAAGCATGACCCGGTGCTTGGGCTATGCCCAGCCTAGCCCGGCCAGGAACGTACCTGGCCGGGCAATTTCCCCAAGTTGGGGCTCTGCTAGGTCTTGACAGCCCGACTTGGGCCCGGCCGGGCTAGCCCGGGACCGGGCCTAGCCGGGCTTTTTTCATTTCGGGGCCGATTTTTTTTGCCCACGTCTAGCTAGTCTTTACGAAGAGGAAAAAAGAGAGTTTGTATAAGAATAGCATATGGATACTAGCTACTAGACACTGTTCATGCCACATGGAATACAAAAACGAATATTAAGAAAATAAATCAAGATATTATCTTTCGAATTTTCCCTCCGACTCATAATGTTCAACCAAGGGCGAAATCGATTGAACGAAAAATTTGAAGCGCTTCCTTATGGTGTATATATCAGGGCATTGCATTCAAAAAACAAAACAAATCCCGGCTCAAAAAACATCAAGGAGATTATACGATAGAATGGATTTTAGGTCACAAGAAATTTATATTTTTTGTTAGCGTGGAGAATTGATAAGAGCGGGAGAGAACGAACAGAATAAAATCACGAGAGCTAGCATGAGAGAGCAAGAAAGAAGAGAACTCAACAATTGTTTCTAGACTAGATACCTTATAAATGAAGACTTCATACATTTTTATAGCCATCCAAGGCGGATATTTTACTTACATGCTCATATTATCGTTGCTTTCATTCTACTATTTACATTATCACTGATATCATCATATCATTTAAATCATCGATGACATCATCTATTATTTATATCATTGATGACTTCAGCTTATTTTTATATTATTAATTACATCATCCAATTATTTGCATCATTGTTTACATCAGTATTCAAGTAGTTCAAAAAAATTTGTATCACAAAATTAATAATTTTTTAGTTTTATTCTACAATATATTAAAAAAAACAACCGACCATCTACTTCCATGAGATTTAGAACAATTTCAGACACAACCGGGAAATGATTAGTTTGACAAACCCATTTTCTTGATTGCCAACACTAAGTTATTTGCACATTGTGTCCCCTTACCATCTCCTGTACCGGAATCTGATCCCCTTCATTTCTGACGAAATCGATAGTATCTATTTCTCTATCTAATGGACAAGACTCATTCTCATTTAATCTAGCGAGACTTCTTTAAATTAGTTGTTGTGGATCGCTTGGGTGTTTTGGTAGACCGGTTGAATTGAACCACCTTAGCTCGTAAGCGAACCGAGCGCGCAAACAGTCAATGAATGAGTTAGTTAGTGACACAAAGGTTTTTAACGTGGAAAACCCGAAAAGGGTGAAAAACCACGCGGTCGGAGCTGTGCCGGCCAACTTCCACTATCTTCTGGGGGTACAATTAGGGACTTAGAATTCGAGCGCGACAAGCCCCGCTCGTTACAAAGGTAGAGAGAGGGAGAGAACTCTGAGGGTGACAGACCACCTCTCGGAAAGCTAAGTACTTCTTCTTCTAAGAACAACCGTGAGAACAAAAGTGAGAATGTTGAGTCGTCTTTCGGGGGAAAGGAAATCTCTTAAGTCCACGAAGGAGATCTTCGAAGGCCGGAGGAAATCTTCAAGCACCGAAGGAAAGCTCAGAGGAAATCTTCGCAGAGCTCTCTCGGGTGCTGAAAGCAAGGTCCCTTGAAATGAAGGCTCTGGGCTCCTTTTATAGCCTTGTGCAGGGGTAGCTTGGTAATTTCGCTGTTGTAACCACCATAATTACCTCACGGGCGAATCACGTTTGCCGATTCGGAGCACAAAGATCACCATTTTTCGTAAATGACCGTCTCGCCCTTCGGGCAGGTTGGGCAGTTTGGGCAGCTTCGTTGAAAGTGATAAGGGCAACGAGCGGGTCCTACAATCTGAGAAATTAGGAAATGTTAACTGCGCGCGCGTTCAGAACGTGGAAACGTTTAGAACGTGGAAACGTTCTGAGCGCGCGGGGAAACGTTCTCAGCGCGCAACGAACTCGGAAGTGTTCTAAGCGCGCAGGGAAGCGTTCTTAGAGTGCGATGAACACGAGAGCGCTCTGGGCTCACGACGAACGTGGAAGTGTTCTGAGCGTGCGACGAACACGAGAGCGCTCTGGGTGCGCAACGAGCTCAGAAAAATGAGGAGTGATGACCCTAAGGGGAAATCGGGCTCCGGCTGCACCCCGTTACGGGGGGGGGGGCTTGGCTCGGCCGCACCCCTTGGGGGTGCGGCTTGGCCGCAGCCCATGGGGGTGCGGCTTGGCCGCACCCCAAAGGGGGTGCGGTTAGGCCGCACCCCCCACTATGAGGGGTACGGTTATCCGCACCTCACTAGTGGGGTGCAGACTAATCGCACCCCAATAGTGGGGTGCGGTCATGACGTCGCATGGCGCCGGTGGAGCGTAGATTGGGCGGCAGATTCATTCACTCCATCTCCCGTGATCATGGGTTGGATTCTTGACCCCACTAACTCCTCTTCTCTTTAGTGGAGTTTTCTCTAAGCGCACTCCATGGCTCTTATAAATCCATGGATGAACACCATCTTCAATTAACGGATGCACATCATTAGTGATCACATGTCTTACCCAGACTCAATTTCTTAAACTATGCTTAATGTTTTTCAGATTTTCGTATTTTATAGATCATGCTTTTATTAATATCTTCACCTTCACTCCCCGGAGCTCCAACTATATATCGCTGACTCGCCCAAACATTATTATTATATTTTTACCTCTTCATGTATGGAAAGGAACAAATAAGTCATAAGCAAAATTGTCATTGACAGCCCGGCCGGAAGACTTGGGCTTTTTATATTTAGTATATATATGTGGAAATTAAGCAAAATTATATTCATATAAAGTATAGAAACACGCATGTTGAAGTTCAAATATAAATATAGCTTATCCACGAACTTGATTAAATAACATTATTGTGTATACACGTATATATATATTTATAAACTATATTCTTCTCATGACGCGCATGGAAGCTTCTTTCAGAGGAAGGATGGTTTGCTTCTTCTTCTTCCGTGGCTTAAAGAATTTGATGGTGATTAATATTTAGGCCGGGGTGCGGCCGCGAACCGCTCCACGGATTCGCACCCGGAAGGGCGGTGAAAGCCAGTCCGCAGCTCCTACGAAACCAGTAAGAAACATGGTGGCTATCGCACGCGCGGCGCGGCAAAACCATGAAGCTAAATCCTCCCTTTTCTCCTTGGGAGGGGTGGAAGAATCAAGACTTTGAGAACTTTCTTCCACTTTTAGCCTTCGATTTTCAAATCTGTGGAAAATATTTTAATTAGTCGTCCGAATTCAGTGTTGTGACTAATCGAGTCATCGAGTGTTTCATTTTATGTTCAAATACGCAAAAACGCGCCTGAAGGTCAACGCAGAGGAGTGTATATATATTTCAAATAATATTTTAAGTACAATGAAAATAATAATATTTCGTATATTCTAGATTTCAAGGCCTCGTTTGGCGAAGAGGTGGGCCGTTTTCCCGGATTTCATTTCCCGCAGTTCCCGCAGGCGCGGATGAAATCCATGCAGTTTTGATCCCCACCGCCCTGATAGAAATAATCGACTAGAAGAGGAATGGAAAATCGACGGGAGGTAAGGAGCTTTGATATTCTGATAGAAATAAACTAAAGGCTTTTGATTTTATGTCTTTTGGCAGTTTTATAGGTAGCATGATCTACAGTGGAGGAGAATTAGAAAGGCCAAAGATTTCATTAAAATATAACAAAGAAATGTTACATTTAAATAAGCCATGACGAAGGTTCTGGAATAGCATTAATAAAAGTAGTTTATGTTAATGTATATTCGGACAATTATCGTGTTCGGGGGCTTAACGGGTCAGTTGGGTACTCGGATACCCTTCCCCGTAGACACTCATAGGGTTTTCTTATAAATACCACTTGGGGGCAACGGGAAGAGTGATTCCACTTTGATCCTCCTCCGGATGCTTCGAGCAAACCATTCACAATCTCGAATCAGCCCCCCTTAGGGTTTCACTCGTCCGCCCGGTTCCTGCTCTCGCGCAGCTCTCGCGATCTTGTCGCAGCCGCCGTTCGCGAAAGGAGAAGGGAGATCGCGAGTTGCCGTTCGCCGATCGTTGTTCTTCCCGTCACTCGCAACGAAGGAGATCGTGCTTCTTCCCCAAAGCCGTGCCTCCCAGCCTTCGTCTTCTCCGTCGCCGATCGTTCAAGGAGGCGCATTGTTCTTGCTCACGTTCATCCTCGCACGTCCGAGAGAAGGTAGATCGCGAAGCAGTCGCTGCCCCTTGGCCGCCAATCTGTCGCCGTTTTGAAAGAGAAGGGGTTTGCCACTGCTAGCTGTTCTTGGATCGCAGCCGTGCGCAAAGTAGGAGATCGTCGTTCACGAAGAAGGAGGTCGCCGCCTCTACCGTGTGCCGTCGCCGAGGTCGCCGGATCCAGATCTGTCGTCGTCGCTGCTGCAGGAGATTCATTCGTCTCCGACTCCAGATCCCCCCCCCCCCCCCAACCGCCGCCATCAGATTGCTCCCGTTCCCGCCGTCTCCAAGCCCACGGAAGTGCAGCCCTAGCGCTACCGCCAGCGTTAACTGCTAGCGCCCGGCGCTAGCAGCTGCTAACGCTAACGCCCCGGCTACCGCCGGCGCTAGCGCCAGATTCCCTCTTCTCCTGGTTGGTAACCTGATTTCGTCTGCTGGGCGCACAATGATGAAGGGGAACAACTTTTTGTCCCCAGTTCCGATGATCAAGATGGAGAAGTTCACGACGACTGAGTTCAACGACTGGAAATTGAATACTCAGTTCGGGATGAAGTTTCTGAATGTATTTTACAAAGTTCAGTCTGATGGTGCTGAGGTCGTGGGGACTGCTGATGAGGCTCAGTGGGTTTCTGATGAAGACTTCTGCCGTGACTACCTGCTGAACTGTCTGTCTACCAATCTGGCGAAGACGTACATGAAGATGAAGACAACTAAGGCGATCTGGGACGCGCTGCAGGAGCATTTCAGGCAAGAGGAGGATCTGTCCAAGGCGCACCTAGTGGACAAGTTCCACTCCTTCACCTTCAACGAGGAGAAAGTCATTCTCCCTCAGGTATTAGATTTTGAAGTTTTAGTAGATTCTTTACACAATGAGAATATTTCGTTGCCAGATAGCTTTGTTGTTGACACAATTGTGTATAAGTTGTCTTCTACGTGGTATAATTTCAAAACTGAAATGTACCGCAAGAAGATGCAGGTGGGTTTAAACGAACTCAAGCGTTTTATACGCATTGAGGACGAAAACATGATTCGACACGCATTAGAAGTTGTTATCAAGCAGAAGGCAGCTGCTAACATGATTACAAACTCTAAGCGCGTGCCGAACCCTAGAAAGTCAAAACCCAACCCTAGTAGCTCCCAGGTTGCAGGCCCCAGTAAACAAATTAAAAAGTTTAAGGGCAAGTGCTTTAACTGCAACAAGTGGGGACACAGTGCATCTGATTGCAGGCTTCCTCACAAGGAAAGGGGCAAAGCACCACAAGAAGGCAACCATGCTAATATGGCTAGCCTCACTGAGCCATCCAACTTTGTCGCCATGGTTGGAAACGAGAAGGTCAGTACTGAGTGGTACCTTGACTCGGGGGCAACGTGCCACATTTGCAACAACTCTACTCTGATGACAGGTCTTACTGATGCAAGAGAATCTGTGACCGTTGCCAATGGTGAGACAGCTGACGTTTTGTAGGTGGGGAACGCAACTTTGCTGCTATCCTCAGGTAAGACTTTAACTTTAAAGAATGTTAAGTTTATTCTTTCATTAGCTGCTAACTTAGTGTCTATTAGCCTACTATGTGATGCTGGTATGTCTTTTACTTTCTGTAGCGGTAGAATAACACTGTCAGTTAACTCACACTATTTTGGATGTGCCTACTGTTGGGTTTTTTCTACAACCATACATCATGTGTAGGTGCAGTGGAAATAAACAGAACAACCCAAAAGAGTTTGGATCGGGCCATGAACATTGAATCAAGAAGTTAAGTAACATGCTCCAGGAAGAACAATCACGGCGACGATCGCCGGAAGGAGGTCTGCGTAGACGAGCGAAACGACGGAACACTTCCGTCGGCTAGGGTTCGTGAGGCGGAACTCTTCCGTCGGGTCTTCTTCCAGGAGGCGTAAGAAGAGCATACTGAACCCTTAAAACAGGTCCTATTTATACCCGAAGTATAAAAGAGACCTAGACAAATCGCTATCCGCAGTCCATACAGAAGAACTTGAGGTTTCTGTCAGCATTCGTCGAGTTTGCACGGAACAATCCGACGAATCCGACGAATCATATCAGACGGCAACATTTGCCAAGTTAATGATCTCTGTAACAATTCATCGAGCTTCCACGGAATAATTCGACGAATCCGACGAATCATATCAGACGGCAACATTTGCCGAGTTAAGGGTCTCTGTGATAATTCGTCGAGTATCCACGGAACGATCCGACGAATTCCGACGAATCCGACGAATTCCGACAGCAACATTTGCTTTACCTCCCCGATTCTATATGGTGATTGGTAACCTTTACCAACACAGTCAATCTTCCAACTTCTCCACATGCTCTTATGTGCGACCCTGCAGGCTCATATCGCGTTGGCAGTGACATTACATGTTTGACCACTTCTAGATCACAATGGTAACTCCAACAATCTCCCACTTGATCTTGAAAGTATCAAACAAAAACCTCACAAACAATGAGCGGCATCTAGCAATGCATCATTGCTCCTCAAGCAATAAGAGTTCATAACTCATAAGCCTTTATGACCAATGTTCCAGCCTTGTCTTTGTCCCTTTGTCCCTTACATCCAGAAAGAACTAGAGGCATGGACCGTGTCACCCTCATAATAGCTCAATCCAAGTTTCTTGATCTAGAACGTACTTCCAGAGAATGGTGAGCTCAATATCACATATTAACTCAACCAACCATGGCCATGCATTTCTCAGTCTAATTCCATCAAGGGGCCCATGGATGCAACTCCCGTTATATAGGAGGACAAATCCCATATCTGCTCACACCCAAACACCCAAATGATTCGTAACGTACCCAACGACCACCCTTATCATCAACCTTCTTCAAGGAAGACTTTAGATGACATCAAAGCACGCTCTTCCTCACTCGATGAATGTTGTGACTTCAGGTCAAAGGACCACAACACCATTGTCAAATGAGACCTACTTGTGACACTTTTAAGTAACAATCCACAAAGTAGTCTCAGGTTGGGTCTGTCCAGTACAACTTGTTCACTAACAAGTACCCACGTGATGACTTGATATCACAATATCATGACCTGTGAGAACCGGTCATCAGTCAACACACATGCTAGTCTTAATGTATCATCATCACCCTTAGCTTCTACGATGATACCTCGACCAGGGACCTTTTAAGAATGAAGCTTCGAAATCATAGGCTCTCACATTCAAGTCACGTACTTGATGTCCTATGTAAGCGAACATTCTAAGAGTATTTATCACAAATTTTATTCTATCATATAGAAATAGTATATCGTAATAAAAGAACTTGCCATTAATTGTAAAAAGAAATAATTGGTACACAATTCATCATATGAATAAATAATAAACAGCCAATAGAATATATATTTTACATGCAACCCACAAGACTCCCACTAGAGTTGATCACTCAGGTATCGTATACTCATTGATCTAGTATGACCATCATGCTTTCTCTGCGCGAGAGGCTTTGTCAGTGGATCTGCAATATTCTCCTCAGTCGGCACTCTGCAAATGTTCACATCTCCCCGTTCGACAATCTCACGAATAAGATGGAACCGCCGAAGTATATGCTTGGAGCGCTGATGGGATCTAGGTTCCTTAGATTGTGCAATTGCACCATTGTTATCACAGTAGAGAACTACGGGACCAACAATGCTCATCTAGCTCGCCGATGAATTTCCTAATTCATACAGCCTCCTTCGCTGCATTTGCCGCAGCGATATACTCGGCCTCAGTTGTAGAATCAGCAACTGTCTCTTGCTTGGAACTCTTCCAGCTCACAGCTCCTCCATTCAGGCAAAACACAAATCCTGACTGAGACTTCGAATCATCCCTATCAGTTTGGAAGCTGGCATCCGTGTAACCACTTACAACGAGCTCTTCCTTTCCACCATACACCAAGAATACATCCTTAGTCCTTCTCAAGTACTTCAGGATATTCTTTACGGCTATCTAGTGACATTCACCAGGATCAGACTGATACCTGCTAGTCATGCTCAAAGCAAAAGAGACATCGGGTCGAGTACATAACATTGCATACATGATTGACCCAATTGTCGAAGCATATGGAATCAACTTCATGCGGTCCTTATCTTCACAAGATTTTGGACACTGGTCCTTAGAGAGATTTACACCATGAGACATGGGCAAAAATCCTTTCTTGGACTCAAGCATGTTGAACCGCTTCAACACCTTCTCAATGTACGTACTCTGGGTCAAACCCAGCAACTTCTTCGATCTATCTCTATAGATCTTAATACCGAGTATGTAAGTCGCTTCACCCAAGTCCTTCATAGAAAAGCAGTTCCCTAGGTTGTTCTTAACAACTTTCAGAGTAGGTATGTCATTCCCGATCAGCAGTATGTCATCTACATACAATATCAGGAAGACAACAATGCTCCCACTGATTCGCTTGTAAACACACGGTTCATCTTCATTCTTGACAAAACCAAACTCTTTGATCTTCTCATCAAAACGAAGATTCCAACTTCTAGAGGTCTGTTTCAATCCATAGATGGACCTATTCAGCTTGCATATTTTAGTGGCTTCATTTGGGGATACAAAACCCTCGGGTTGTGTCATGTACACTTCCTCAAGGAGGTTTCCATTTAGGAAAGCCATTTTGACATCCATCTGCCAGATCTCGTAGTCATAATACGCAGCAATAG
Source organism: Dactylorhiza incarnata (assembly GCA_033032865.1). Classification (NCBI taxonomy): domain Eukaryota; kingdom Viridiplantae; phylum Streptophyta; class Magnoliopsida; order Asparagales; family Orchidaceae; genus Dactylorhiza; species Dactylorhiza incarnata. Next base: position 11,172,695 of record JAWHQI010000007.1, read on the forward strand.
CAAGCAATATCCTAATGGACTTTACCATGGCAACAGGGGAAAAGGTCTCATCATAGTCAACACCATGAATTTGCTTGAAACCCTTAGCCACCAGTCGCCCTTTGAATGTCTGTACATTCTCATCCATGTCGGTCTTCTTCTTGAAGACTCACTTGCACCCTATGGGTCGTACCCCTTCAGGTGGTTCCACCAAGTTCCAAACTTGGTTTGTATACATGGAGTCCATTTCGGACTTCATAGCCTCAAGCCATTTGTCGGAGTCCGGTCCATTCATAGCCTCTTGGTAGGTCGCTGGTTCATCATCATGATCCATAAGCAACACATTACCTATTTGAAACACGAGAAATCCATATCTCTCAGGCTCAAATCTTGGTCTGCCAGATCTACGTAGGACTTGTGTCTCTTGAGCAGGTTCTCTAGCTACAACATCTTGTAGTCCTGGCTCAGAATCCAATTCTGGTTCATTCACTACTTGTGGTTCTTGAACTTCTTCAAGTTCTACCTTTTGCGTCTTTCTTGATAAGAACTCTTTCTCCAAGAAGACACTCGTCCTTGCGACAAACATTTTGCCCTCAGACGGTAGGTAAAAGTAACATCCTTTCGTTTCCTTAGGATATCCCACCAGATAACACTTATCTGATTTGGGTTCCAGCTTGTCAGGCATTTGACGTCGTACGTATGCCTCACAGCCCCAAATTTTAATGAATGACATACTAGGACGCTTCCCAGTCCATATCTCATATGGTGTCTTTAGAATCGTTTTCGTCGGAGCGCGATTCAGTGTCATTGCAGCATTCTCTAAAGCAAAACCCCAAAAGGAAACAGGCAAGTCTGCATGACTCATCATCGACCGTACCATATCTAACAGAGTACGATTTCTCCTCTCAGACACACCATTATGCTGCGGTGTCCTAGGTGGAGTGAGTTGTGATACAATACCACACTCTTTCAGATGATCACGGAACTCATGACTCAGGTATTCGCCACCTCGATCAGATCGGAGTGCTTTAACCTTTTTACCCAATTGGTTCTCCACTTCATTCTTAAATTCTTTGAATTTTTCAAAAGTTTCGGATTTGCACTTCATAAGATACACGTATCCGTATCTACTGAAATCATCAGTAAATGTAACGAAGTAGAAATATCCACCTCTAGCCATAGAACTCATGTGTCCGCATACATCACTATATACTATACCCAAAAGATCCTCAGCCCTCTCAGTATAACCAGTGAAAGGGGCTTTAGTCATCTTGCCTAACAAACAAGACTCGCACCGCTCAAATGATTCATAATCAAATGAGTCCAATAGTCCATCTTTATGGAGCTTGAATATGCGCTTCTCGTTTATATGGCCCAAACGACAATGTCAGAGATATGTAGGATTTGAGTCATTTGTTCTTAGTCTTTTATTATTATTTACATTATAGATCGGATGGTCCAGGTTCAAAACATAAAGACCATTAAACAATTGAGCTACATCATAACAAACATCATTCTTAAATATAGAACAACAATTGTTCTTAATTATAAAAGAAAATCCAATCATGTCTAAGCATGAAATGGATATAATGTTTCTAGTTATGGCCGGAACAAAATAACAATTATTAAGTTCTATTACAAGCCCACTGGGTAAAGAAAGACGGTAAACCCCTACGGCTACAGCAGCAACTCTTGCTCCATTGCCAACGCGCAGGTCCACCTCTCCTTTACTCAGCAATCTCCTCCTTCCTAGTTCCTGCACATTTGTACAAATGTGAGAACCACATCCGGTATCCAATACCCAAGGTGAAGGAGCAGAAAGGTTTATCTCTATAACGTAAATATTCGAAGCGGAAGTCATACCTCCCTTCATTTTCTGCAAACCCTCAATGTACGAAGGACAATTCCTCCTCCAATGACCAGCCTTGCCACAGTGGTGGCATTTCCCTTCCTTCACGGTGCTCTTCTTTTTCAGCGCAGAAGATTTGGGCTCAAGATGTGACTTAGGTCCCACCTTCGTCTTCTTGAAGCCCTTGGCCTTACCCTTGCCTTTATGTACCATCAATATGGGACTAGCAGGCTTGGCCTTCTTCATGTTTATCTCGGCAGTTCGCAACATGCCTAGAAGCTCGGAAAGTGTCTTGTCTATTTCATTCATGTTGTAGTTCAAGACGAACTGCTCATAACTATCCGGCAACGATTGCAGGATAAGATCTGTGGCCAACTCTTGACCCAGAGGAAAACCCAGTCTCTTCAGGTTCTCAATATACCCAATCATCTTGAGTATGTGAGTACCAACTGAGTCTCGAGCTCCCATTTTGCACTGAAATAAGGCCTTCGTCACATCGAACCTCTCTTGACGAGCTTGCCCTTGAAACATTTTCTTTAGGTGCTCGTCAATCTCCTTGCACCCCATGTTCTCGTGTTGCTTCTGAAGCTCAGAGTTCATGGTGGCAAGCATAAGGCACTCGATGTCAAAGGCGTCATCGGTATACTTCTTATAAGCATCCTTATCAACACGGGACGAGTTCCCGGTCGGCACCTCGGGGGCTTCTTCTTCCAAGACGTAGAGCTTTCGCTCTTGCCTGAGAACAATTCTCAGGTTCCTATACCAGTCCATGTAATTCGTCCCACTTAGCTTGTCCTTATCAAGGATAGCTCTCAGGGACAAGGTGGAATGTGAACCACTTGCCATGGAATTCTACAAGAATTCATGCAGAATTTAATCAGTACCAAAATTTCAAAATATAATTTATTTTAATTTGGACTTCAATTAAATACTCCCACTATTTTATTCAAATTGATAGCCCTCACTATCAATTCGGAGAGTTCATGCGAGCTACTCTCTTAGTGGACAAGATCCGTATTTCACCAACACCACGAGTCCGCTTTGGCGTTCCTCTCATAATGCAGTTATTTAGGTAGGCAGCGCTTGCCAATTGCATCCTCATGCAACTCATGTATGTCTGGTGAATAACTCCTTATTCACATCCATCATATGGTGCATGCCAACCCTATACCTCTAGGCACTCAACCTTTGAGGTCACCTAGTTAAGTTAGGCCCGATGTCGACAGTGGGATATCACAATTATCCGCTCGCACCCTTACCAATATAGATTAATGCACCTTGCTTTGGCAAGCCCACACTTCATCGATCGAGGCAGGAAGAGTGTCATCCATCGGAAGGCATCCGAACACTTAATATTTGATGAAGGGATTTTAATAGCAAGTTAACACTTAACCATGAACAACATTTGATCAATGTGCACATCAACAGAAAAACAATTTTCTAAAATCTGCATGCATCACTTATGTGCACAACATAAGACTATCAATCTTTGATAGACGAAAGGGATAAATCTGGACATTTAGAACTCTTCCAAATCTTCAGATTTACATGCATTGGACAAAGGCAAAGACAACTCGACTGAAAGCAGTAGACAATCTCGTCTCTCATTGTTGCATTCAAAATCCAAAACAATACAAGGGTTCATTAACCACTTGAGGGACGGTTACTGCTAAGGAGACAACAATTTCTAACAATTAGAAATTACCACGAAATCCCAGACGTTCTTGGCGGGGTTCCAAGGGGCCGCGCCCCTGGCGGGGTCTTAGGGGCAGAGCCCCTAACGGGGTCCAAGGGGCAGCGCCCCTGGCGGTGGTCCCGCTGACCGATCAGCGGGCGGGGTCAAAATCACCACCACATTCCCTTGAAAAAATCATCAACTTTTGATGTTCCAGGAAGAAATCTTGACATTTAGAACGCTTCCAAATACCTAGATTTGCACGTACTGGAATAACCTAACTTCTGAAACAACATTTATGACCGCAACCTACCTCTGATACCACTGTTGGTTTTTTTCTACAACCATACATCATGTGTAGGCGCAGCGGAAATAAACAGAACAACCCAAAAGAGTTTGGATCGGGCCATGAACATTGAATCAAGAAGTTAAGTAAAATGCTAGGTATGAAAATTACCTTAGTGGAGTTGGATCGAATCCAACCTAGGTGCTCCAAGAAGAAGAATCTTGTCAGCGCCTATGCGAGAGTCCTCACGTAGAATGATGTCTACGTCTCTACAGTGATCCACACGAGCCGGGAGAAGAACGACTGCACCTTGCACTTCCACGAACTGCTAGGTTCGCTCCAGGAAGAACAATCACGACGACGATCGCCGGAAGGAGGTCTGCGTAGACGAGCGAAACGGCGGAACACTTTCGTCGGCTAGGGTTCGTGAGGCGGAACTCTTCCGTCGGGTCTTCTTCCAGGAGGCGTAAGAAGAGCATATTGAACCCTTAAAATAGGTCCTATTTATACCCGAAGTATAAAAGAGACCTAGACAAATCGCTATCCGCAGTCCATACAGAAGAACTTGAGGTTTCTGTCAGCATTCGTCGAGTTTGCACGGAACAATCCGACGAATCATATCAGACGGCAACAGTTGCCGAGTTAATGATCTCTGTAACAATTCGTCGAGCTTCCACGGAATAATCCGACGAATCATATCAGACGGCAACATTTGTCGAGTTAAGGGTCTCTGTGATAATTCGTCGAGTTTCCACGGAACGATCCGACGAATTCCGATGAATCCGACGAATCATATCCGACGAATTCCGACAGCAACATTTGCTTTACCTCCCCAATTCTATATGGTGATTGGTAACCTTTACCAACACAGTCAATCTTCCAACTTCTTCACATGCTCTTATGTGCGACCCTGCAGGCTCATATCGCGTTGGCAGTGATATTACATGTTTGACCACTTCTAGATCACAATGGTAACTCCAACACCTACGTCCAAAATAGGATGTACAGACTAAGTCTAGCAAACGAAATAGTTCAACAAGTTCAAACAAACTTAGTTAGCCCTAAGACTCTACATGAGAGACTAGGACACGTAAACTATAGGAAAATGTTCCAAATTGCTAGAACTCACCAGATAGCTTTAGACACTACAGTTCAAACTGATAAATGTGAAGTGTGTGCTCAGACTAAGATCACTATGAAACCTTTTTGTGCGGTTAATAGGAGCACAACACCCTTAGAAATGATACATTCCGACATACATGACTTCAAAAGTTTTGTCACTAGAGGAGGCAGGAAGTATTTGATCACCTTCATAGATGATTGTTCTAGGTTTTGTCACATTTATCTTCTTAAAACTAAAGACGAAGCGTTTGAAAAATTTTGTATTTTCAAAACCAGGGTAGAAAACCAATTAGGCATGAAAATCAAGAGGTTTAGAAGTGATAGAGAAGGAGAATATATGTCCAGTGAGCTCAAATGTTTCCTTGCCCAATATGGAATCATTGCAGAAACCACTGCTCCTTACTCGCCCAGTTCTAACGGCATAGCTGAGCGTAAAAATCGTACGTTAACAGAAATGTTAAACTCTATGCTCTTGGCTGCAGGCATGCCTTCCATTTTTTGGGGAGAAGCAGTCCTAACTGCAAATCACATTTTTAAATAAAGTTGCTCATGCCAAGTTAAAGGTTACACCCTACGAGCTTTGGTTTAAGAGACCCGCGTCTTTTACTAGAATTAAGACATGGGGCTGCATAGCCTATGTCAGGGTTCCTGACCCTAGATGGTCTAAGATTGGACCTAGGACCAATACATGTGTCTACCTAGGTTGTGCTGAAGATAGTGCTGCAAATAGATTCTTAGATATTTCTAATAACGTCGTCATAGAATCTAGGGATGCAGTGTTCTTTGAAGATAAGTTCCTCAAGGATAAGAACCTGTCTCTCCCAGGTATGCAAGTAACTATTACTGAAGAAGATCCTACTTCAGTACTGAGCACCTCCTATTCCGTTCTTGTGGACAACTATGGCCTAGAGTCTAGGAGAAATTCTGTAAGAGAGCAAATTCCCAGAACCTTCGGTAGTGACTTTATCACTTGCCACATTGAGGCTGATCCATCCGCCTATAAGGAAGCGATGAGATCCAGGGATTCACTACTCTGGAAAGAAGCTATTGATGAAGAGATGTATTCTCTACTTCAGAATAACACCTGGAGGTTGGTTGATAAGCCAAAAGGGGCTAAAATCGTAGGGTGTAAGTGGATTCTGAAAAAGAAACTGAATCCTGATGGTAGCGTAGCTAAGTATAAAGCACGCCTGGTGGCTAAAGGTTTCACACAAGTAAGCGGAGTAGATTACTTTGATGTCTACTCACCCGTGTGTCACTTAACAACCACTAGGGTCCTCCTTGCTATTGTGTCTATTGAGAACTTTATTGTTCATCAATTGGATGTTAAGACTGCGTTCTTGAACGGAGATCTGACCGAAGAAATCTACATGAGTCAACCTGAAGGTTTCATTGTAAACGGTCACGAAACAAAGGTCTGTAAATTACTTAAATCTTTATACAAACTAAAGCAAGCACCGAAATTATGGCATGAGAAGTTCGACTATAGTGTAAAGAACATGAGATTCATGTCGAGTCTCTCGGATAAAAGTCTTTACATACGTAATAAATCGAATAAAGTCGTCATAATATGTTTGTACGCAGATGATATGCTCATTCTAGGGTCTGATCAATCCGAAGTGGATGACGTTAAGTCAGATCTAATTAAAGAATTTAGCATAAAAGACCTAGGTGTAGCTAACACTATACTAGGCATGCAAGTGAACTTTGAGAAGAATGGCATCTCCCTAAGTCAAAGTCATTACATAAAGTCCATGTTGGACACGTGGGGATACAATAACAGTAAAGTATTTGAGACTCCATACGACTACACTAAACGCCTAAAGCCCAATGTTATACGATATGGTTAAACAGTTAAATTACTCTACACTGCTTGGTAGTCTCATGTATGATATGGTCTGCACTAGACCTGACATAGCCTTTACGGTCGGCATGTTGTGCAGATTCGCTAGTAATCCTGGCCGAGACCACTAGAATGCCTTAGATAGGCTCATGAGATACTTAAAGCACACCTAAAAGTATGATTTAGTCTTCTTTGGTAATCCTTCAGTGCTTGAAGGATATTCTGACGCATCATGGTGCTCGGAATTAAACGACAGCAAGTCCACTAGTGGGTTTGTATTCACACTAGGAGGAGCAACTGTAGCCTGGAAGTCCAAGAGGCAATCTTGTATTGCACCCTCTTCTATGGAATCCGAACTCTACGCTCTAGCATCAGCAGGAGAAGAAGCGGAGTGGTTAAGAGATTTGGTGATGGACATTCCTCTGACGATCCTGAAAATGAGTTTTGTTGCAGTTTACTGTGACAATCAGGCTACGAAAACGATTACTGCGAACACTTTGTTCAATGGCAAAAGAAGGCAACTATGGCTGAAACAATCCTGGTTGACCTCACTCATAAGTCAAGGGATTATGACCCTTATTGATGTGAGAACGAAAGATAATGTTGCAGACGCCTTGTCCAAGGGCCTGAATAGAGCTCTCAGAATAAAAACATCGGAGGAGATGGGACTAAAGTTCATAGAGGTATGAAACTGTCCTCCATTGTTTATGGTTTCATAGTGAGAACCTATATAGTCACAACATTATAGCATCTAATAACAGACTGAAAACCCCAAATAATTTCTTGATGAAAACCCAAGATGGTTAGATGCATGTTATTCCACATTTGATAACTAAGCATCTTTCTCATTATAAGTTGATTCAAAAATTATTCAACTGGGAATAGAAAGTCGTTGTAGTCGGTTATCTAACATTGATGATCATAGCACATTATTTCACACCCGATAATGTTACAAACGTTGTTGTGTCATATCATTCAACTTTTGTTGATGAGGCGCATAATGATCATTAATGGATAAGATAATGGTTGATTTACAAAATCAACACTAGACTGGTTCCTGCTAGACCAGATAGAGATGCTGACAGTATTACTTCACCAATGCTACAGGTTCTAAGCTAACTTATGTAAGAGCTAGTTCTCTTTTTACATTACTGCATATGTTCATGAATTCATAGAGTTTTCTAACTCATGAAATTCCTTGCAGGCTTTGGTGGAGATGGAGGAGAGAAAGTTGTGTTTGACATGGATGCTGATGATCTACTAGACGAGTAGAATTATCATATGTTTTATCCTGTCATTATTGTTTTCAGACTGTTTGTTGAGTATCACCTTTTATTTTAGATGTTTATGTTAATCCTGTTGTTATTAACTGTGCTAACTCTTATGATACTATGTTAAGTCGAAAACTTTCTTTATGCTATTACACTACTTTTTGCACTTCGAAACGTATACGATATTTGTCACAAATATAGGAGGAGATTGTTAATGTATATTCAGACAATTATCGTATTCGAGGGCTTAACGGGTCAGTTGGGTACTCGGATACCCTTCCCCGTAGACACTCATAGGATTTTCTTATAAATACCACCTGGGGGCAACGGGGAGAGTGATTCCACTTTGATCCTCCTCTGGCTGCTTCGAGCAAACCATTCACAGTTGCAATTAATACATTGTAATTCACACCCCCTCTAAATTTGCGCCATTCTTCACCCCGATCATCTCTCGCAGGTTGACGAAGCGAGTTCTGTGCAGTGGCTTCGTCATGATGTCTGCTTTCTGCTCTTCGGAAGGGCAGTACTCCAGCTCTATTAGGTTCTTCTCAACTGCTTCACAGATGAAGTGAAATTTTATGTCTATGTGCTTGCTTCGAGCATGGTAGATGGGGTTCTTCGATAGTTCTAGGGCAGATGTGTTGTCGCACAGAAGTTTTACTGCTTCGGCTTCGTGATCTTCGTCTTTAGCTTTGCTTAGGTATTTTATCTGTCTTTGGAGCCATATAGCTTCACAAGCCGCTGTGTTGAGGGCCATGAACTCTGCTTCAGTTGTGGAGAGTGCCACGGTATGCTGCTTTCTCGAACTCCAGGAAATAGGGCTGGATCCCAGAAAAAAGACATACCCGCTGGTACTCTTCCGATCATCGAGGTCTCCAGCCGAATCCGCGTATGAATAGCCAATCAATATAGCATTCTTTTCTTGTTTGAACAAAATTCCATAGGACTTGGTTCCCTGCAAGTAACGTAGAATCCTTTTTGCGGCACAAAAATGAATTTTGGAAGGTTTGTTCACAAACCTGGCGAGGATGTTGACTGCGTTCTCAATATCAGGCCTAGAATTTGTAAGATAGATGAGGGAGCCGATGAGGCTCCAATATTATTCGTTGTCTGCCCCTTCTTCATCATCCTTTTTAGTTGTGAGCTTGTCTGATGCAGTCATTGGTGTTACTGTTGGGTTGGAGTCCTCCATCTGAAATTTCTTCAGTAGTGATCGGGTGTAGAGTTCCTGTGAGACAAAGATTCCTTCTGGCAGGTACTTTATCTGGAATCCTAGAGTGAATTTTAGATTTCCAAGATCGGTCATCTCATACTTTTCTTTCATCTTTCCTCTGAATTCCTTGATTAGTTCTTGATTGGTTCCAGTTACAATAAGATCATCTACATAAAGGCTTGCATAGATGTTTCCCATTTCAGTGATTTTCAGATAGAGCGTTGGCTCAATGGGGCAGCATGTGAATTCCTCAGATAAGAAAAACGAATCAATATTTTGATGTCATGCCTGTGGGGCTTGCTTGAGCCCATAGAGGGCTTTGTGTAACTTGTAAACTTTGTTTTCACTCCCTCTAATTTCGAATCCAGGTGGTTGATGAACATAGACTTCTTCTGTTAGCATGTCACTCAAAAATGCAGATTTTACGTCGAGGTGATAAATTGGAAGGTGATTTTGAGTGGCAACAACAAGAAGAAGTCTAATGGTTGTCAGTCGGGCTACTGGTGCAAACGTTTCATTGTAATCTGCTCCAGGTTTCTGAGAGAACCCCCTTGCAACAAGTCGTGCCTTTAGTTTGTGCAAATTGCCATCCTCATTTTGTTTTACCTTAAATACCCATTTAAGGCTAATTATAGTTTTGTTTGGAGGTGGATCAACAAGAGACCAGGTCTCATTCTTTTCGATTGCTGTAAGTTCTTCCTTCATTGCTTCTCTCCAACCTTCTTCAGTTGATGCTTCTTGGTAATTAAATGGTGTGGAGATAAGTAAAGCTGATTCTGTGGCTTGATAAATATCTTGTAAAGATCGCATTTTAATGGGTGATGATGATTCTGTGCCATATTCTTCCTGAGGTGGTGATGGAGGGGATTCACTGCAATGGATGGGATTTGGTATAACCTCAAGTCAAACCGGCAGTGAAGCTGATAAAATATCATTGGCTGAATCTGATGCCCAATCCCAAAAGTTGGTCTCATGAAATGTGACATCACAGGAGATTATAATTTTGTTGTTTTGGGGATTCAATAATCTATAGCCCTTACTCTCATTGATGTACCCTAGGAAGACACACTTCTCTCCACAACCCACCAACTTATCTCTACCTTCTTTGTTTGAGTGAGCAAAAGCTACACAACCAAATACTCTTAGGTATTCTATCGATGGTTTCTCTTTGTGCAGAGCTTCATAGGGTGTAGTGTTAATCAGGGCTTTGGTGGGTACCCTGTTTAAGATGTGCACATAGGTGGCAATGGCTTCTCCCCACAGTTCTTTAGGACAAGAGGCATGAAGCATCATGGTCCTTTCCATTTCCATTACAGTTCTGTTACGCCTCTCAACTACTCCATTTTGTTGGGGGGGAGTATGGGGTAGTAAGCTCCCTGCGTATTCCTGCTTCTTGGCATAGTTTGTTGAATTGGGTTGACAAAAACTCACCCCCTCTATCACTCCTTACAACTTTAATCTTCCTGGTTAACTGATTTTCTACTTATTTTTTGAAAATAACAAACATTTCATATGCTTCAGATTTTTGGGTAAGGTGTTGGATCCACATGAAACGGCTATAGTCATCAACAATGAGGTAGTAATATCTCTTTCCTCCTAAAGATGGTGTGCAGGTAGGTCCCCATAGATCCATGTGGAGGAGATCTAGTGGAGCACAATCTCTTCTGTGGGCTATTTTGGGAAAAGGCTGTCTGTGGGATTTAGCATGGGCACACGATTCACAGGGCTGGTGATGTGTTTTAAACATAGGTAGACCTTCAATGTTGACGCCAGGAAAATCCCGGCCCCAAAATTCGGATCAATGCAGCCCGAGGTTATTGATCATGCGGTCCAGCTCCACGGCTCGGATAGCTAAAATAGGAGAGAGAAAATGACTACAAGCACACCCCAGGTGCTCCAGCAGGGAGCTCCCGCCACATACCCGGAAGATCTTAGAGTGCTTCCCCTCCAAAACCAAAGGCTGAGCTAGGTACAATGAAGGCAGGGACCTGGCGAGTATCTTGCCTGAGGGGGTCAACCTCGTCCAAAACTAGTCTTTCTTGTACCCTTGGGGGTCTATTTATAGATAAATCCCGTGGGGGGGGAGTTACCTGACCATACTAGCCCATACTTGGCTCTGCTCGCCCAAGCTCGCTTCCTGCTCGCCAAGATCCTTTCCTGCTCGACAAGCTCCCTTCCTGCTCGCCAAGCTCTCTTCCTGCTCTCCAAGCTCCTTTCCTGCTCGCCAAGCTCCCTTCCTGCTCGCCAAGCTCGCTTCCTGCTCGCCAAGATCCTTTCCTGCTCGTCAAGATCCTTTCCTGCTCGCCAAGCTCCTTTCCTGCTCGTCAAGCTCCTTTCCTGCTCATCAAGCTCCTTTCCTGCTCGTCAAGCTCCTTTCCTGCTCATCAAGCTCCTTTCCTGCTCGCCCGGGTAGCTCTGACCATACGAGCCCATACTTGGCTCTGCTCGCCCAAGCTCGCTTCCTGCTCGCCAAGCTCCCTTCCTGCTCGCCAAACTCCCTTCCTGCTCGCCAAGCTCTCTTCCTGCTCTCCAAGCTCCTTTCCTGCTCGTCAAGCTCCTTTCTTGCTCATCAAGCTCCTTTCCTGCTCGCCCGGGTCGCTCTGACCATAATAGCCCATACTTGGCTCTGCTCGCCCAAGCTCGCTTCCTGCTCGCCAAGCTCCCTTCCTGCTCGCCAAGCTCCCTTCCTGCTCGCCAAGCTCTCTTCCTGCTCTCCAAGCTCCTTTCCTGCTCGCCAAGCTCCCTTCATGCTCGCCAAGCTCGCTTCCTGCTCGCCAAGATCCTTTCCTGCTCGTCAAGCTCCTTTCCTGCTCGCCAAGCTCCTTTCCTGCTCGTCAAGCTCCTTTCCTGCTCGTCAAGCTCCGTTCCTGCTGGTCAAGCTCCCTTCCTGCTCGTCAAGCTCCTTTCCTGCTCATCAAGCTCCTTTCCTGCTCGCCCGGGTCGCTCTGTGAATAGGCGTCTCCTTAGGCCTTTCTAATCTCGACGAATTACGGGTAGTACACAATCCCCGCTTTTTTCGAGCTCGCTCGCGAGGTCGGAAAAACAATGTAGGACCCGTGGTTCGGAGAGATGAGCACTAGAGAGTAAAGGCGCGAGGTCCTTCCCAAGAGGGGATCTCATTTGTAGGAGGAAAAAGAGTCGATACCTTGCCGAGCTTAACTGGAGGAAGAGAGAACGCCGACAGTTCATGGGAGCCGAGCTTAAATGGAGGCGAATATAAGGTCGACACCTTCTAGGAGCCGAGCTCAACTAGAGGCGAAGAGAAGGTCGACACCTTCTAGGAGCCGAGCTAAACTGGAGGTGAAGAGAAGGTCGACACCTTCTAGGAGACCAGCTCAACTAGAGGTGGAGAGAAGGTCGACACCTCGCAGGAGCCGAGCTCAACTGGAGGTGAAGAGAAGGTCGACACCTTCTAGGAGCCCAGCTCAACTAGAGGTGGAGAGAAGGTCGACACCTCGCAGGAGCCGAGCTCAACTGGAGGTGAAGAGAAGGTCGACACCTTCTAGGAGCCCAGCTCAACTAGAGGTGAAGAGAAGGTCAACACCTCGCAGGAGCCGAGCTCAACTGCAGGCGGAGAGAAGGTCGACACCTTCTAGGAGCCCAGCTCAACTAGAGGTGGAGAGAAGGTCGACACCTTCTAGGAGCCAAGCTCAACTAGAGGTGAAGAGAAGGTCGACACCTTCTAGGAGCCGAGCTCAACTGGAGGTGAAGAGAAGGTCGACACCTTCTAGGAGACCAGCTCAACTAGAGGTGGAGAGAAGGTCGACACCTCGCAGGAGCCGAGCTTAACTGGAGGTGAAGAGAAGGTCGACACCTTCTAGGAGCCCAGCTCAACTAGAGGTGGAGAGAAGGTCGACACCTCGCAGGAGCCGAGCTCAACTGGAGGTGAAGAGAAGGTCGACACCTTCTAGGAGCCCAGCTCAACTAGAGGTGGAGAGAAGGTCGACACCTTCTAGGAGCTGAGCTCAACTAGAGGTGAAGAGAAGGTCGACACCTCGCAGGAGCCGAGCTCAACTGGAGGCGGAGAGAAGTTCAACACCTTCTAGGAGCCCAGCTCAACTAGAGGTGGAGAGAAGGTCGACACCTTCTAGGAGCCAAGCTCAACTAGATGCGAAGAGAAGGTTGACACCTTCTAGGAGCCGAGCTCAACTAGAAGTGAAGAGAAGGTCGACACCTTCTAGGAGCCGAGCTCAACTAGAGGTGAAGAGAAGGTCGACACATTCTAGGAGACCAGCTCAACTAGAGGTGGAGAGAAGGTCGACACCTCGCAGGAGCCGAGCTCAACTGGAGGTGAAGAGAAGGTCGACACCTTCTAGGAGCCCAGCTCAACTAGAGGTGGAGAGAAGGTCGACACCTTCTAGGAGCCGAGCTCAACTAGAGGTGAAGAGAAGGTCGACACCTCGCAGGAGCCGAGCTCAACTGGAGGCGGAGAGAAGGTCGACACCTTCTAGGAGCCGAGCTCAACTAGAGGCGGAGAGAAGGTCGACACCTTCTAGGAGCCCAGCTCAACTAGAGGTGGAGAGAAGGTCGACACCTTCTAGGAGCCGAGCTCAACTAGAGGTGAAGAGAAGGTCGACACCTTCTAGGAGACCAGCTCAACTAGAGGTGGAGAAAAGGTCGACACCTCGCAGGAGCCGAGCTCAACTGGAGGTGAAGAGAAGGTCGACACCTTCTAGGAGCCCAGCTCAACTAGAGGTGGAGAGAAGGTCGACACCTTCTATGAGCCCAGCTCAACTAGAGGTGGAGAGAAGGTCGACACCTTCTAGGAGCCGAGCTCAACTAGAGGTGAAGAGAAGGTCGACACCTTCTAGGAGACCAGCTCAACTAGAGGTGGAGAAAAGGTCGACACCTCGCAGGAGCCGAGCTCAACTGGAGGTGAAGAGAAGGTCGACACCTTCTAGGAGCCTAGCTCAACTAGAGGTGGAGAGAAGGTCGACGCCTCGCAGGAGCCGAGCTCAACTGGAGGTGAAGAGAAGGTCGACACCTTCTAGGAGCCCAGCTCAACTAGAGGTGGAGAGAAGGTCGACACCTTCTAGGAGCCGAGCTCAACTAGAGGTGAAGAGAAGGTCGACACCTTCTAGGAGCCGAGCTCAACTAGAGGTGGAGAGAAGGTCGACACCTTCTAGGAGCCGAGCTCAACTAGAGGTGAAGAGAAGGTCGACACCTTCTAGGAGCCGAGCTCAACTAGAGGTGAAGAGAACGTCGACACCTCGCAGGAGCCGAGCTCAACTCGAGGCGGAGAGAAGGTCGACACCTTCTAGGAGCCAAGCTCAACTAGAGGCGAATAGAAGGTTGACACCTTCTAGGAGTCGAGCTCAACTAGAGGTGAAGAGAAGGTCGGCACCTTCTAGGAGCCGAGCTCAACTAGAGGTGAAGAGAAGGTCGACACCTTCTAGGAGCCGAGCTCAACTAGAGGTGAAGAGAAGGTCGACACCTCTAGGAGCCCAGCTCAACTAGAGGTGAAGAGAAGGTCGACACCTTCTAGGAGCCCAGCTCAACTAGAGGTGAAGAGAAGGTCGACACCTTCTAGGAGCCCAGCTCAACTAGAGGTGGAGAGAAGGTCGACACCTTCTAGGAGCCCAGCTCAACTAGAGGTGGAGAGAAGGTCGACACCTTCTAGGAGCCGAGCTCAACTAGAGGTGAAGAGAAGGTCGACACCTTCTAGGAGACCAGCTCAACTAGAGGTGGAGAAAAGGTCGACACCTCGCAGGAGCCGAGCTCAACTGGAGGTGAAGAGAAGGTCGACACCTTCTAGGAGCCCAGCTCAACTAGAGGTGGAGAGAAGGTCGACGTCTCGCAGGAGCCGAGCTCAACTGGAGGTGAAGAGAAGGTCGACACCTTCTAGGAGCCCAGCTCAACTAGAGGTGGAGAGAAGGTCGACACCTTCTAGGAGCCGAGCTCAACTAGAGGTGAAGAGAAGGTCGACACCTTCTAGGAGCCGAGCTCAACTAGAGGTGAAGAGAAGGTCGACACCTCGCAGGAGCCGAGCTCAACTGGAGGCGGAGAGAAGGTCGACACCTTCTAGGAGCCAAGCTCAACTAGAGGCGAATAGAAGGTTGACACCTTCTAGGAGTCGAGCTCAACTAGAGGTGAAGAGAAGGTCGGCACCTTCTAGGAGCCGAGCTCAACTAGAGGTGAAGAGAAGGTCGACACCTTCTAGGAGCCGAGCTCAACTAGAGGTGAAGAGAAGGTCGACACCTTCTAGGAGCCCAGCTCAACTAGAGGTGAAGAGAAGGTCGACACCTTCTAGGAGCCCAGCTCAACTAGAGGTGGAGAGAAGGTCGGCACCTTCTAGGAGCCAAGCTCAACTAGAGGCGCAGAGAAGGTTGACACCTTCTAGGAGCCGAGCTCAACTAGAGGTGAAGAGAAGGTCGACACCTTCTTGGAGCCGAGCTCAACTAGAGGTGAAGAGAAGGTCGACACCTTCTAGGAGACCAGCTCAACTAGAGTTGGAGAGATGGTCGACACCTTCTAGGAGCCGAGCTCAACTAGAGGTGAAGAGAAGGTCGACACCTTCTAGGAGCCAAGCTCAACTAGAGGTGAAGAGAAGGTCGACACCTTCTAGGAGCCCAGCTCAACTAGAGGTGAAGAGAAGGTCGACACCTCGCAGGAGCTGAGCTCAACTGGAGGTGAAGAGAAGGTCGACACCTTCTAGGAGCCGAGCTCAATTAGAGGTGAATAGAAGGTCGACACCTCGCAGGAGCCGAGCTCAACTGGAGGTGAAGAGGTCCTAGGGAACACACCATCCCGAGGCCTCCATCCTATTGCGTTTGTTGAATGCTGTTTGGTCACATTGATCATCTCTTCGTCAAGTTAGGGGGGTTGGCGTCCGAACTCTCCTCTGATAATCTCTCCAGTCGAATGGGAAGTGCAGTCGGGGGGGGGGGGGGGGGGGGGTAACTCGTCCAACGTGCAAGGGGGGAGCTGATCTCGACCGTCAATGCAGAGGCTTGGTCTTAGGAGGACTCTCTCCCGAGGCGCTATCCCACCACCCAACTTGGGTTTTTACGAGAGTCGAGTAGGAGGCCTGTCCCCCAATCGGTCGCCAGGTTGCGGAAGAGTCTTCATACTGTCACTCAACAATCAGAGGGGATTAACCGCACCAACTCATATGATTGGAATAAATGACAAGAGATATTAGGCTTTGCTGCAAGAGGTCAAATGACACCTTTATACAAGGGTCCCTTGAGAGGTTAAGTCGATCATCCTATCGTCGAGCTAGGAGGTCGGCGTCACGACTTCTTCCTGATAATCTTTCCAGTCGGATGAGAGGTGTAGTCGGAGGGAACCGCGGCCAAAATGCAAGGGGGAGCTGATCTCGACCGTCAATGCAGAGGCTTGGTCTTAGGGGAACGCACTACCGAGGCACCGTCCCATCATCCGTTCTGGATCTTACGAGAATCAAGTCGGAGGCCTGTTTCCCAACCTGCCGTGGAGATCGACTTCACCTGCTTTGTTTCTTTCTTTTGAAAATGCTTAGCTGAAAGAGACAAAAGACTCACAATCTCCCATGTTTCAGGGAGGTGAGGGCTTTATAGATAACATAACCTCATGAGTAAGACCCTTCATGGATCATCGCCGACAGAAGGAGATCATCGGGAGTAGGGATCTTGCGGAATACCAAGCTTGAAGACGTCACGAGTAAGCATTCTCGTGGAACACAAGTCCTTGATGAAGATTATCGCGAGTAGAAGCTCGCGGAACACCAGCTTTGAAACCATCGCGACTAGGAGATCGTCGGGCATCAGCTTGGAGACCTCGCGAGTAGGTTGTTGAAGAAGACCATCGTGCCATGGAGTCGCGGAACAGCTTATGTGCTTTCTCTTGGTGGCGAACTCGTCATGAATCACCCTGATTGTTAGTCAGACAAAAGC
Organism: Dactylorhiza incarnata; assembly: GCA_033032865.1. NCBI lineage: Eukaryota > Viridiplantae > Streptophyta > Magnoliopsida > Asparagales > Orchidaceae > Dactylorhiza > Dactylorhiza incarnata. The sequence continues at coordinate 11,189,807 of JAWHQI010000007.1, forward strand.
ACTCACGAGCTTTACCAAAGCACCCGTAAGTATGATCATGTATGGAAATCACTAGCATTGAAGGAGGAAACTTAGGGGAGGAGGATTGGACCCCCTACACAGAGGGTTCGGGGGTTCTGCGCCCCTTGCGGGGTCGGGGGCAGCGCCCCTGGAAATTTTTTATTTTCCATACTCGCCAGACCTGAAAATCGCCCTTCAGGAACTCGCCACTCTTGAACTAGACACCAGGTTCTCACCACCTTGTGAGTAGGTCTCGTCACCCTCGCGAGTAGGGATCTCGCCTATGGGCGAGTAAGGAAGGATCTCGTCAATGGCCGAGTATTGAAGAAGCTTTCCTATGGCCGAGTATTGAAGAAGCTCGCCCTCCTGCAAAAAGTCGCCTGCATGAACTCGCCTATGGCGAGTAGGGATCTCGCCAAACATGGAACTCGCCTATGGCGAGTAGGGATCTCGCCAACATGGAACTCGCCCATGGCGAGTAGGGATCTCGCCAACATGGAACTCGCCTTTGGCCTCCATCTCGCCACTTTAAGCCATGAAGCCTTCTCGCAAAAATTTCTTCCTCCGACTACGATCCACGCTCACCGCACCAAAGTGTTGATGCCAGGAAAATCCCGGCCCCAAAATTCGGATCAATGCAGCCCGAGGTTATTGATCCTGCGGTCCAGCTCCACGGCTCGGATAGCTAAAATAGGAGAGAGAAAATGACTACAAGCACACCCCAGGTGCTCCAGCAGGGAGGTCCCGCCACATACCCGGAAGATCTTAGAGTGCTTCCCCTCCAAAACCAAAGGCTGAGCTAGGTACAAGGAAGGCAGGGACCTGGCGAGTATCTTGCCTGAGGGGGTCAACCTCGTCCAAAAGTCCTCTTTCTTGTACCCCTGGGGGTCTATTTATAGACAAATCCCGTGGGGGTGGGGGGGGGGGAGTTACCTGACCATACTAGCCCATACTTGGCTCTGCTCGCCCAAGCTCGCTTCCTGCTCGCCAAGATCCTTTCCTGCTCGACAAGCTCCTTTCCTGCTCGCCAAGCTCTCTTCCTGCTCTCCAAGCTCCTTTCCTGCTCGCCAAGCTCCCTTCCTGCTCGCCAAGCTCGCTTCCTTCTCGCCAAGATCCTTTCCTGCTCGTCAAGCTCCTTTCCTGCTCGCCAAGCTCCTTTCCTGCTCGTCAAGCTCCTTTCCTGCTCGTCAAGCTCCTTTCCTGCTCATCAAGCTCATTTCCTGCTCGCCCGGGTCGCTCTGACCATACTAGCCCATACTTGGCTCTGCTCGCCCAAGCTCACTTCCTGCTCGCCAAGCTCCCTTCCTGCTCGCCAAGCTCCCTTCCTGCTCGCCAAGCTCTCTTCCTGCTCTCCAAGCTCCTTTCCTGCTCGTCAAGCTCCTTTCCTGCTCATCAAGCTCCTTTCCTGCTCGCCCGGGTCGCTCTGACCATACTAGCCCATACTTGGCTCTGCTCGCCCAAGCTCGCTTCCTACTCGCCAAGCTCCCTTCCTGCTCGCCAAGCTCTCTTCCTGCTCTCCAAGCTCCTTTCCTGCTCGCCAAGCTCCCTTCATGCTCGCCAAGCTCGCTTCCTGCTCGCCAAGATCCTTTCCTGCTCGTCAAGCTCCTTTCCTTCTCGCCAAGCTCCTTTCCTGCTCGTCAAGCTCCTTTCCTGCTCGTCAAGCTCCTTTCCTGCTTGTCAAGCTCCGTTCCTGCTGGTCAAGCTCCCTTCCAGCTCGTCAAGCTCCTTTTCTGCTCATCAAGCTCCTTTCCTGCTCGCCCGGGTCGCTCTGTGAATAGGCGTCTCCTTAGGCCTTTCTAATCTCGATGAATTACGGGTAGTACATTCAACAAGCTTTTCATTTTGTATTTTTGTTGATGACCGGAGGGGATAGGTGGCATAGTTGATGATGTCATAACTGTGCAGTGGGGGTATTGCATGTCTGAGGGCAGGTAAGAGCATGCATCACAGCTGGCTTTAAACAAAGTGTAAAGATGTTACTGTTGTTCATGTGAGCTGAGGCAATAATGGTATTGTTCTTTGGGTCAACAACATCACACACATTTTGTTTGAAAAGAACTTTAAACCCCTTTTTAGTAATTGTCCCACACTGAGAAGGTTCTGAGAGAGTGTAGGGACAAATTGTACATTTAGGATTTGTTTGGTGGAGCCATCAGGGTAATTACTGATACAGTTCCTCTGCCCTCAATCTTTTCTTTATTTCCATCACCTAATGTCACTTCAGATTTCCATGTTTCATCAAGATTGATGGAGAATGACTTATGATTTACCATGTGGTTTGAGCAACCACTGTCTACAAACCAAATAGAAATGTCCTTATTGATGTAGGGAGTGTTACATGTAAATAAGAACTGGTCAGACTCAACTTCAGTGATTTTTGCTTCTTCTTTGTGTTTGTGCCAACACTTGTCTGCAGAATGATTAGGGATTTTGCGGTTTTTGCATCTGAAAAAACAGTTCCTGGACTCATGGTTCTGTTTCTTACAAATGATGCAGTATTGTTCATTTTGATGAGGTGTTTTACTAGGCTTTTGATTTGCTCTTTTTAAGTTTCTGTTGTCAGTCTTGGGTCGATTGTCTGAGGCTTCAATGTTCTTTCTCCCAGGATTTCTCTTTTGAAATGACCTCTGTGTTTGGAAAGCCTTCTCTAACATGGGTTCATCATGGTTAAGCAAATCCTCATGGGTTTGTAGAGATGTCATAAGATCTATGACTGTAAGCTTTTCAAGGTCATGGGATTCTAAAATGGCAGACACTATGTGTTTGTGGGTCTTTGGCAGAGATCTTAGAATTTTCTCTACAATCTGTTGTTCTTCTATTGTTCCCCCAAGACTCTTAATCTGATTTACAAGACTAATGACTTTTGCAAAGAAGTCTTGAACCGATTCATTTTCTCCCGTTGTGATTGAATCAAAATTGCGTCTAAGGGAGTAAAGTTTTATTTTTATTACCTTCTTGGAGCCTTTGTACTCGTTCTCCAACCTGACCCATGCCTCCTGTGCGGTTTTAGATCCCATTATTCTGGGGTAGATTGATGTAGCAATTCCTTGTTGAATAAGATGCAAAGCCAAGACATCTTTCTTCAGTTCTTCTTTTGTGAATGTGGGAGGTTCACCGGTTTTGGATTTTTCTCCTGGTGTTGACCCATCTTTTACAATATCCCATAAGTCTTGGGAGCGGAGAAGGGTCTCCATCTTGTCACTCCAAAAATCGTATAGATCACCTGAGAATATTGGAATGGTGGAGTGGGTATAGAGGGGTGCAGAGTTGGTAGATGATGAGGCCATCGAAAGCAAGAACAGATACTCAATGGGTACAACCCAGAAATCACGAGGCTCTTATACCACTGATAGAAATAATCGACTAGAAGAGGAATGGAAAATCGACAGGAGGTAAGGAGCTTTGATATTCTGATAGAAATAAACTAAAGGCTTTTGATTTTATGTCTTTTGGCAGTTTTACAGGTAGCGGGATCTACAGTGGAGGAGAATTAGAAAGGCCAAAGATTTCATTAAAATATAACAAAGAAAGGTTACATTTAAATAAGCCATGATGAAGGTTCTGGAATAGCATTAATAAAAGTAGTTTAGTGCTGCAGTTAATACATTGTAATTAAGTGCTTAAGTGGGAATACTAAAAGACTGCCGGCTTGTAAATAAATGTTGGATTTAATTGATGGTGCTGATTTTTTGTTCTTCACACGTCCAGCCGCGGCCCAGCCAAATGCCTGATGGTCGCAGCCAGGAGGTGCCGTCCGCGCGACTGGCGTTGATCCGCCCCGCCAAACGGTGCCCTAATCTATGTAATAATGAATTCAAAAGTATAAATAAGGCAATGTTATAAGAATGTCGATTATGACTCTTGATCGTTAGATTATAATAACACATCAAATTCAGTTCTTTTCACATCAAAGTTAATTTTGATTCCATTGAAATCAAGGCTTCCTCGCTCTTATTGCTACTTCCCTTCCTCCCCTCGTTGTTCTCTCTGCGGTCGAGCTTGTCCTCCGTGTCTATCTCGAGCGCGTTCAACAGTGATTTGGTCAGAACAATAGTTGCATTTCCATCACCCTCGTCTTGTTGGTCCTCTTCCGAGACTTCTCTGCTCCTATCAATGCGTGAGAAAAAATACGTCTTTCTGTGAAATTTGGCGGTGTTTGGGAACAATTTCACCCGTGGAAGAGAAGCTGTCGTATCTGCACGCAGCTTAGATGTTTCCACCGGGTTGGGACTTGGGAGTTCCACTGTTTGAGTCCGCAGCATTGCCTGCTAGCGATCAAAATGCGGGTTTCGCCGCAATGTTTCCGCCCTTAACTCTCGTTGCTTCCTTCGAGCTTATTTTTCGATTGGTGATTGCTTTTGTGGCTTTGCAGATGGAGAGGTTCCGGTTGGAAATGGAAGAGGTGCGAAAACGGCATTGTAACCTCTAGTTCCGCGACGGAGCGGCGAGCATCTCCCATTCGCGATGTTGGCCGCCCGTCAATGGCAGCGAGTGCTTCGACTCGACATCATCGCCAGCTTTGAGGCCGCAATCAATGGCAACTGAGTGTTTCCCGTCACGCCAGCATGGCGAACGGGAGAGACGGGCTCGGGGTGAGGGACTCGAGAGAAACGGTGTGCGTTTAAACGAGGGATTTGAATGTTATTTGGAGTTTTGTTAGGTTTCCTGCTAGCCATAATGTGTGCTTATAACATTGCCCTTTAAATATAGCTTATCGAATCTATTTAATAAAGAGCAAGTTTAAGGGCAGACCGTTTTTAGCTACTTGCATATATATCATTATTATGAGCAACCCAAATAATTTAATTGCATACTTATAGTAATTTAATTAGTGATTATATTTTTCACTGTGCATTAGAATCGATTTGGCGAGCCTAATGCACCGTTTAGGGGTTGTTCAGATCTCCAAATATATATTTATATATGTATATATATTTACTGTTTAAACATACTTTTCAGGTATGTGGACAAGATAAATTAAAATGCCTGTTTAATCGTGATAAAATAAAAAGTATGTTTAAGAAGTCTATAAATTAAAATATTTTTAAGAAATAGATAAAATAAAATTATTAAAATACATTTCCATAAATGCATGTTTCCAAATTCCAACTGCTCTGCTAACAAAATGACTTTAAATATTTTTTAGTTTACAAGGTGGTTTTATTATAGAAATATATATTATTAATTATTATTATTATTATTATTAGGGGAGGATTTCTTTTTATACTAATAAATTTCAAAGTGGCTTTTACAGCTGCGCTTGCTTTTGCAGCTTTCGGGCCGAAGTGGGTTTTTTCTTGTCGGAGCGCCGAAGAGAAGACAACGTGGCCCCTTTTGCAGTTGTTTTGCAGCTTTCAAACTAATAACGGACGTTGAATTTCATTCCAAATCAAATATTTTTAAATAATAAAATTAATTAATTATTTAAACATTATTTTTGGTAAAGCTACCAGATAGATATTTTAACAAAAATGACAAAGGTGAAGCTAGAATTTAAGAAAAAAAGTGTTTTACCAACATTATCTATCAACTGCAATAAATAATTTTTATTAGAAAATATATAATAAATGTAAAGTAATAATTATTATCATCACCTCACCCTAACTACAATGGGAATGAACATCTGAAGCATTCACACATATACGATCGAGTGCAAGATTGTTCTCTGACAATAAGTTCACTATCAAGAAAGTGTGTACCAAATATCATTTCATTCCGGGTCTTGTAGGTGACGGCGAGATTGTAGTTCTATTTTTCAGCACCCGAGATCAGGTAAGGTAATGAATATTTTCACTTGGAACTTGACACAAATCCTTAGGGCCCATTTGGCATGGCATTTTTGTCATAAAATATGTGTTTGTTTTGACAATGGTCATGACCACAATCAAGAAAAAAACACTAATTTTGAGAATAAAGGTGAATGGAGCTCATTATGTGTGATTTGGCGTCTCGAACGACGGTTCATAGATCACCACCGTGTTCACGACAACAATCACCGTGTTCATGACCGCCACCACCGTGGCAAACGAGCCCTTAGTCACAAGGAAAACTAGCACTCAGCTTCTGCACATAATCGACAGTGCTAAAATTAAATCTCAAAACTGCTGAGATTTTTCAGAGATGAGTCTTCTCAAAAACTGTGCCTAAAGCTGCTACTTAGGTACCGTTTGGTTGGGCTGTTGCTGATGAAAAGCTGCTGATCAGAAATGGAGTTTTGAAAAAGAGCTGTTTCTGAGAAATGGAGTTTTGTTAAAAAACTGTTTGGGTGAAATGGAGTTTTCAGTGCTTATTGAAATGGAGTTTTATAAATTTTGTTTGGGTTAAATGGAGTTTTTGAAAAAAAAAATTTGTTGTTCCATAAAATACACAATCTTGATAATACTGACTATAATAGATATAAATACCAATAATTCATCTCACCATCTAAGATCTAGAAGTGTACACCTGTTGCGCTATATTTTCACGCAACGTGATCATCTCATCTACCCCTCCTGCTGTATCAGGACAAACTACTTGATGCCCTTGTGTGCTCACCCCCTCATCACCACCTCCCTGCTCGAACTCATTGAAATCAATATCCCTCCGCGACGGGTGCCTCCGAATAAAATTATGCAATGCCATTGTCGCCATCACAATATCGGTTTGTTTGGCGAAGCTGTAGCTCGGCATATCACGCAATATGGCCCACTTTTTCTTCCAAATCCCGAACGATCTTTCAATGACACTTCTAAGGGATGAGTGCGCGTGATTGAATATCTCTCGGCGTCCTTCCGGTGCACGCCCGCCACGAGCAAAGTCCGGGAGATGATAACGTGTCTCTGGATATGGTTTCAAGTATCCCCTTTGTAACGGATACCCAGAGTCCACCAAGTAATATTTTCCTGAAAACTAGGATCAAAATTTGTTATGCTTCAAAGGTGAGAAGTATAAAAAATGGAGTAGAAATCTTATTACCTGGTGGTGGATGTGGAAATTTGTAACGGGGATCCCGAAGCGCATAATTGAAAATGCGGCTATCATGCGCAGAGCCTTCCCAACCTGGCATAACAAACGTGAAACACATGTTGAAATCACAAGCAACCATCACATTTTGTGTTGGCATGCCATGTCTCCCAATGTACGGTACTTGATCACGAACAGGTACGCATGCATGAACATGTGTTCCATCAATTGCACCGACACAATATTTAAAGAATGGCATGTAACGTGTGTCATACAGAATCTCTGGCGGTGTGCTACTGAAAAATCTATCTAATGGTTGAATCACTTCGGCCGCCAGTAGTATCAACACGCGAATGCCTTCTCCAAAAAACCTGCTAGCAGTCTCTGTCGAGTGCTGAAACCGCTCACATGTCTTCCTCATGACCTCGTTATGAGACAGTATGTCCAAGGTCAGTGCCAAAATCTCTCTAGATGCAGTCCGTCTCGTCCCGTGAAATCCGTACTTCTCCTCCAAGATATGCAATAGATCCATAAAAATATCTTGGGACATCCGAAATGAATTATGAAACCGGACTGTCGAACCTGCTAGCATTTCTCCTACCCATTTATCACATGTTTGCTTCGAAGTCATACAAGGTACTGGTTGGTTGAAAAGAGAACTGGTTTCAGCTAAGATACTAACTGTTGCTACCACATTTTGATGATGTGCGATCGCATAATTTTGAATAGCCTCAAAGCTATCTTCTGAATCATCAGAGTCATTGGTAGACATATTCTGATACACAAAAGACAGGACATTAATAAGAATAATGTCTAAACACAACCACAACAACAATAACATAAAACGTCGTAAACAGTCTAGCAGAAACATACAAATACTAGAAATATCCAACATTGTAGCAGAATAACAGTCTTACAGTAGCAACAGTAGAAATACAATAAATATCCAAACACAATAAAAATAACAGTCCCAAAGTCCATGACCCTAACCAGAATAATTCAACCCCCCACCATTGTAGCGGTTATAAATCCACTTTATGTTCATAACCTCGGGTAGGAACATAAATGCCTCTCTATGACCTTTGTCCAATAGAAATGTGATGGCAAAGTCATAGAATTTCTCGTCCACTACAACGTCGGGGTATCCACTTAACCGCTCTAATGCCTGAGTAATAGTATAAGGGTTGCTCTTTGGATGTTCCTGAATGCATCGACTGATGGTCTTTGAAGATTCTGCCAGATCTTCTAAGACGGAGCTGGTGACACTTCTCTTTCTTTTCTTCCTCTTCCTCGCCGATGTGAACTCGGGGGGAGGTGGTGCAACATTATCCTCCTGAATGTCATTCTCCCCACCCGACAACGCTCTCTCGTCGGTAGACTCTGGTGGATTACTCCTTAATTCAGGAATGGTAGCATTACGTCCACATGTAATAACTGAATCGAACATCCTCCTCAATCGTTCCTCTAACTCAGGGGGGATGCCCGCATATCTGAACTTTTTGGCCGCTGAGACAACCTACAATATTATAACACAAATTAGGAAGGGCAAATAATTGAACATAAAGTTAAATCATCATTTTTTAATAAATGAATACCTTCAATCTCTCGGTCCACCACTCGTCTGAAGCATCTATAGTCTTTGTAGTCGGATTCCAACCCAGACCAGTGGAATCCCGCTTTAGCTCACTCCAAATCTTCCACTCTTTCTTCAAATGATCCCATTTATTCTTCATTTGAACCTTATCATATTTTTTTCCAGTTTGTAGGTGGAATTTGGAAGTCACATTAGCCCACCCCTCCTTGCTAAAATGGGTTGTCGGTCGGTTACCAAGCTCTATCTCATGAATGCATATGTCGCAAAAAACCAGAACATCATTTGAATCCCATATAGCGGACACACCGTCATCTCTCGGCTTACCCATCTTAAAAATGAAAAAAAAAGTCAACATATAAACATATAAAAAAATATACACACACTAATACACAAACAAATACACACACACACAAACATACACACACACAAACACACACACACACACACACATACACATATATATACACAGCCACACACACACATATATACACACACACACATACAAGCACACACACACATACAAACACACACACACAAACACACACACACAAACACAAACATACACACACACACACAAACATACACACACACAAACAAATATACACACACACAAACACACACACACAAACAAATATACACACACACAAACATACACACACAAACAAATATACATACACACAAACATATACACACACACAAAAAAAATATACACACACTCATACACACAAACAAATATATACACACACACACACAAACATATAAATTCAGTCCCCCCCCCCCCATATTTATAAACACACACACATACATACACACACACACACATACAAGCACACACACACATACAAACACACACACACAAACACACATATATGCACACACACACACACACATATGCACACACATACACACACACACACACACACACACATACACATATATACACACAGCCACACACACACATATACACACACACACATACAAGCACACACACGCACACAAACACACATATATGCACACACACACACACACATATATGCACACACATACACGCACACACACATACAAACACACACACAAACACACATATATGCACACACACACACATATATGCACACACATACACACACACATACACATATATATACACAGCCACACACACACATATATACACACACACACATACAAGCACACACACACATACAAACACACACACACAAACACACACACACAAACACAAACATACACACACACAAACAAATATACACACACACAAACATACACACACAAACAAATATACACACACACACACAAACATATACACACACACAAACATAATATATACACACACTCATACACACAAACAAATATACACACACACACACAAACATATAAATTCAGTCCCCCCCCCCCTATTTATAAACACACACACACACATACATACACACACACACATTTACATAAACACACAAACACACACATACAAACATATATATACACAGCCACACACACACATATATATACACACACACACACATATATATGCACACACACACACACATGCACACACAAACATATAAATTCAGCCCCCCCCCCCCCCCCCCCCCACACACACACCCATATTTATAAACACACACACACACACACAAACATATAAATTCAGCCCCCCCCCCCCCCCCCCCCATATTTATAAACACACACACACACACACACACACACACACAAACACACACACACACACACACACAAACATACACACACAAACAAATATACACACACACAAACATATACACACACACAAAAAATATACACACACTCATACACACAAACAAATATACACACACACACACACAAACATATAAATTCAGTCCCCCCCCCCCCCCCATATTTATAAACACACACACACACACATACATACACACACACATATACTTATAAACAAACACACACACACACACACATATGAACATAAACACACACACACACACACACAAATATACACATACAAACACACACACACACACACATATGAACATAAACACACACACACACACACACACACACACACATGAACATAAACACACACACACATACTTATAAACACACACACACACATACTTATAAACACACACATACACATACACCCACACAAAACACATACAACACAAACTCACACACACACATACACAACACATAGAACATATCACACAAACATACAACACAAACACACACACACATACAACACAAACACACACACACATACACAACACAAAAAAAATTCCTACATAAACATTCCAACCCAAATAAAAAATTTCTAGGAGCACCAATATACCAATCACAAGTCGGAAGGTGGCTGATCTGGGACTGGAGACTGCAATGCAAGGAGATCTGAAAATCTCTACTCTGAAATCGCCTGAAAAGGGGGGCCTGTAGGGGGGAGTTTTCAGTGAGGGGGTGGATCTAATAATGGAAATTAGGGTGAGAGAGGACTGCAAAACCGATCAAAGAAGGCCATAAAAAATTACCTGGAACACACGCGGCGGAGTGCGGCCAAACGACGAGAAGTCCCGGCGGCAGGAGAAGCAACGATACCAGTCGACGTCGCCGACGTCAACGTCGTCGCCGACGTCAACGTCGTCGCCGGAGAGGAGGGTATCCGCCTGCAGCAGCCCGATCGGGATGGATCGCCTTCGGTCGGGGTCGTCGACGGGCGCGAGAGCGAGGAGAGAACCCTAGACAAGCCTTTCCCTCGATCGGATCGCGTCTGGACTGGAGCTATCGACCCCGGCAGGAGTTTAATGAGAAACGGCGGTTACTCAAAACCAGAGTTTGGGTCCAACAGCTGCGCCAAACAACGCTTATGCTCCAAACGGCGTTTCATGCCTGCCGCACCGGAGCGAAACCGCCCAACCAAACGGTACCTTAATCGCGGCAATTACAAATTATGCTGTAAAATCAAGTGTTGTTAAAGGGGATCCGGATCCCTTGGAGTTCGTGCGGGAACTCCAAGGTGGAGTTCAATCCAACGGCACGAGACCCCCCAACTCCATCAATCCAACCGGCGAGATCACTTATCTGCTAGAAGGCAAAAGAGGAAAAGTAAAAAAACAAAAAATATATATATAAAATAAGGGGGCTCTCGTCCGTTGGATTGAAATCGAACGGGCGAGATCGCGCGAACTCCACCCCTGGGATCCGGATCCTGTTAAAGGTCTATGCATAAACCGCGCGTCCAGCCGGTTCCGCTCTAATTTTCGCAGCTATTTGCAATCACACTGCAGCAGGAGAAAAGCTCAGCCGCAGCCCCCCCCTGCTAGCTTTTTACTCGGGAAATAATCTAATACAGCTCCTTAATTAGAATAGTTCAAACTCAGTCGGCGAAGCTGCCTAAGTTTCTTCCATCGGCCCAGAGTTTCAATTCGTAGCTTCCATAGTTGTTATCGTCTTCCAGTCAATACCAAATCGAAGACAAATCCTCTCCAAGCTACAGACGCGGTATATTAATTTCCTCTCTCTCTCTCTTTCTCTCTTCCTCTCAATCAATATATATGTGTATATATATTTGTCCAGCCGTGACAGTTAACATTGCAACGCTCACTACACAATTCCACTTCTCTCCGGACTCTATGCCAACGCTCTCTTGGAAACGCTTCCTCGCCGGCTGCTGCGGCGCGAGCGCTGTCGAGCCACCGAAAGTCCCCAAACGCCGCGTGGCCGCCGTGGACTCCCCGTCGAAGATATCCTTCTCCGATATCAGCGGCGCAGCGCCTCCCTTGTCTCCGAAGGACCTCTCGCTCTCGCTGGCAGGATCCCATCTCCACGCCTTCACTCTGCAAGAGCTGAAGGCCATCACAAGAGGCTTCTCCATGAGCAACTTGGTCGGGCAGGGCGGGTTCGGGCCGGTTTACAAAGGCGTGGTGGGCGAGAATCTCCGGCCGGGGCTGGCGGCGCAGACGGTGGCGGTGAAGCAGCTCAACCTCCACGGCGCGCAGGGGCATAAGGAGTGGCTGGTGAGTGAACTATATGTCTAGCTTTCAATTCATATCTCAGCTGAGGGCATTCTGTTTCTGAAAAACAGAGTTTACTTAATTTGTGGATTTGATCAGGCTGAGGTGATATTTCTGGGTCAACTTAGGAACCAAAATCTGGTAAAACTGATTGGATATTGCTACGAGAATGAGCACAGGCTGCTTGTGTATGAGTACATGACAATGGGGAGTTTGGAGAATCATCTATTTAACAGTAAGATCTTCTTAATTAATATTAATTAACTATGATCTCTGCTAGCTAGCTAGCTGCAACTCGATCCATTTTTCTCTCACAATATTATAATTAATTTTGCTGAGGTAGGTGGCTGTTAATTAATTGCTGTTCGCGCGCAGATGTGTTGGCTCCGCTTCCATGGCTGACGAGACTGAAAATTGCGGTGGGAGCCGCGAAGGGCTTAGCATTCCTGCACGAGGCGGACAGCCCGGTCATCTACCGTGATTTCAAAGCTTCCAACGTTCTCTTGGACCAGGTCACTATCCTTCTTTATTTATTTATTTATTTGATAAGATATATTATCTGAAGACATTTTCTTATATTACAAAAAAATTAATACAAATGTTCAAATTCTACTCGTTGACCGTTCACACTGGGGCTGTTTTATGCTGAGGTCAAATTATGCTTTCGTTTGGCTCTTGACCGCGGTAGGGAAGGGAACGGGAGCCGCCTGCTATTGAGATTGGAAGGAGAGGGCTGGGTTTTGGAGCGGAGCTTTATCTTCCTTTTGTTGGTAGAAATTAAAGGAGTGTAAATGTTGCGCTCGAGCGCCCAAAAGTTCAAATTCTACTCGTTGACCGTTCACACATGGCGCTGCTTTATGTTGAGGTCAAATTAAGGTTTAGTTTGGCTCTTGATCTCGGCAGGGAAGGGAACGGCAGCCACCGGCTATCGGGATTGGAGGGAGAGGGATGGGTTTTGGAACGGAGCTTTTTCTTCGTTTTGCTTGTAGAAGCGGGTGTAAATGCCACCGCTCTCGAACACCCAAAAGTTCAAACTCTACTCGCTGACTGTTCACACATGGCGCTGTTTTATGCTGAGGTCAAATTAAGGTTTCGTGTGGCTCTCCCGCACTGGTGGCCTGCCGCCCTCCCATACGAAGCCTAACCCTCCACTTTGTTTAAGTTTTTTGCTCTGTTTGGTACGGTGATGACGGTAGGAAAAGTTCGGTTTTTATACGCGTCGTTGTTTTTGAGATGTTTAATTTATCGCTGGTTAGAAAAGTGTATGTGCAAAAACGGTGTTTTTAATACTTTTGTAAAGTAATGAACCCTCAAAATTCAACAAAATTAGCTAAAAAGAGCTTTGCGCATTTTTATGTTTCTCCTTGTGTAGTCAACATTCACATTCTCCTCATACTCATTTTCTCAGCACTACTTTTTCTGCAACCGCTTCCGTGCCAAACAAAATGCTCGTCTATGTTTGGGACAGTTGTGGCTGCGGCAAAAATAGTGCTAGTGAGAAACCAATGTTGGGATCAGAGATACCATAAAATCAGTTGTATAACAAGCAGTAGGATGAGAAGAGAGATGTTGACCTATGATGCAACCACTTTTTTCATCACTTGGAAATCAAATGTCTCCAAAACGCGGAATTTTTGAATCCGGTCGGCGGACTCAGATTCCTTCTCCGATAGGTTTTTAGATTTGATCGTCTCCCTTCGATGTTGCACGCGGCACGCGAACAGTAATCCCGGACAGGGATTTCGGAACGCCGATTAGACGCAAGAATCTCCCCTCCAAAGCACGGTGGCAATGATGCCCGTTAATTTTCTTTCCACCACCAGTATCCCCAACAAAGCCTTAATTAATTTTTAAAAATTAAAATTAATTTATGGAAAGTATGCAATATAATTTGTTTAAGAATACAAGTTAATGGATTGTGTTTTGATTCATCAGAACTGCGAGGCAAAGCTCTCGGATTTCGGTCTAGCAAAGGATGCTCCTCAAGGCGATGACACTCACGTGTCAACTCGTATTATGGGAACCAACGGATACGTTGCGCCAGAATACGTTATGACCGGTAAATTTTCAACATCACAAATAATTTCTCATAAAATGATTTTTTTGTACTACATTGATCACATTCTAATTAATAACGGCTTGTGTCTATGCAGGTCATCTCACGACAAAGAGTGATACTTATAGTTTCGGTGTGGTTCTATTGGAATTGCTGACGGGTCGGCGATCTATCAGCAGCACCCGACCCAGTAGAGAGAAGGACCTCGTTGAATGGGCGAAACCTTACTCGCGTGACCCGCAAAAGTTTTATCGGATGATGGACCCGAGCCTCGAAGGACAGTACTCAACCACAGGAGCCCAAAAGGCCGCGGGGATCGCGTACCAATGCTTGAGCCAGAGTCCGAAGCGGAGACCCGATATGAGATCGGTCATAGAAAGCCTTGAACCACTCTGCGGCCTCAGGGACATACCCCCGGGCCTATTTGTGTATACGGCGGACGATGGAGCTCGCGAGAAGAGTCGGGCGAAGAAGGGCGATTATATTATTGAAGTCGGAGAAGAGAGGGAGCTCCACGGGCATAGACACAAGACAAGGCTTTCCCACCCTAATGCTGCCGTTTCTAGGGATAAGCAGGTGGGCAGAGAAATAGGGAGAAATAGGGAGTAGAATATTAGAGACTGGCCGGGGTAACTGGAATTTTGCTTTGTGCTGATGATTTCATGCAGCCAAAATGTTGCTTGATATAATCATTTTGCATGCAAATTAAATGCATATGTATATTATTAATTTGATATCATTTCATTCAAATTGTATGGAATATTGGAATCTATATATGCATCAAGCTTGTAATTATTTATATAATTAATGAGAGGGCCAAAAAGATTAACGGCGAACAAGGGCTAGCTAAGATAGATTGTGGTGCGTCGGGCTTGATTTGATGCAATATTGTATTGGTTGAGCCGGCCGGCTTGATCGTGGTGCGGCGGGATCGGATTTGGCTTGGACTAGTTGAATCAGTGAGTGGCTTGAGCATCCACCCTTTGATGATCAAGATTTTGTTAATTTGCGAAACGTGGGCGGAGAACGATAGATTTTTTTAATTGAATCGTCCTCTACTATGTGAAATATTTTGAAGTCGGAAGAACACGTCAACCAACCGGAGAATAAGGACACCAAAGATGAACACAAGCTTTCACAATACTAATTTTGGTAGCTAGTTACAACTGAACACGGCTGAATACAAGTTGCATCCAACTTGAATCACAACAGCCAATAGAAGGAAAGAACTTGGTCACGGACAAGGTCCGCTTCTCCTCCGGAGCACACCGAGCAGGTGATACTCGCTCCAATACTCGCTCCTCGCTACAGAAGCTCGCTCATCGCTACCGCCGCCGGTATCTCTAGCGCCAGGCGTTAGCTCTCCAACTCGCAAGCTCGCTGCTCGCACTCCAAGCTTCTCGCGTACTCGCCACGCGTCGCTTCCTCCAATACTCGCTAGCACGAGCGCTATCACTAGCGCCAGGCGCTATCACTAGCGTCAGGCGCTATCTCCCGAGTAGGTACTCGCACTCCCAGCTACTCGCAAGCTCGCTGCTCGCCTCTTCGCCTCTTGTCGCTACCGCGCGCGCTAGCACTAGCGCCGGCGGTATCTCCACTGCTCACTACTCGCTCAAGGGAGCTGGCCGAACTTACTCCAAGTCCGATGCACGCCTGCCGAACTTACTCCAAGTTCGATGCTCGCCTGGTGGCGCTCTGGTATCTCTAACTCGCTCAAAGTTGATGATACTCGCCAGATCCAGAATCGATGCGCTTTAGAGGGGGGTACCCCTCTATTTATAGGCAAAACAAGGGGGGCGGCGAGTATGAGCTAGCGCTGGCGCTAGCGCTAGCGCTGGCGCTAGCTCACTTCAATTCTAACACTCCCCCTTGAAGTGAGCTCTGGGAACAACTCCAAGCAACGAGCGAAGCCTCCGGAACGGCCCCGCAGATAGGGGCTTCGTGAATATATCTGCAAGGTTCTCTTCACTCCGCACATACTCCACAGCGATCAAGCCACCCAGCACCTTCTCTCTGATGAAGTGATGCTCGATCTCTATGTGTTTGGTCCTTGCATGACAAACTGGATTGGTTACCAGTTTCAATGCACTCTCGTTGTCCCCACGTAGCACAGTAGGTCCGCTGACCTCCTCGTCCACATCCTCCACTAGTCTCCTTAGCCAGACACACTCGGCCTCCGTGGTAGAAAGGGAAATAGAGTCCTGCTTCTTGCTACACCACGAGATAGCAGCTGCTCCACACAAGAACACGTAACCTGATGTCGACTTGCGATCATCAGCGTCACCTCCGTAATCTGCATCCGTGTACCCGTGCAGCTTGAAGTCAGACTTCTCATCATAGGACAACCCCATCTCAAGGGTGCCCTTCACGTACTTCAGTATCCCTTTGGCTGCCTCCAGATGAGGCTTCCGCGGCTCCTGCATATACCGACTAACTCGGCCGACAGCAAAGGCGATGTCCGGCCTCATGATAGTCAGGTAGATAAGACTCCCCATCAGTGCCCGAAAGATCTTCGGATCAGGAAGAATCCTCCCTTCTTCCTTCCGAAGCTTCAGCCCAGCCTCCAGAGGAACGGAGCTGCTCTTCCCCTCCTTCATGCCGAATCTTTCGACGATCCTCTCGGCATACGCCCTCTGGGAAACATACAGCCCGCCTCTTCTCTTCTCTACTTGGAGGCCAAGGAAATGGTGCAGTTCACCAAGATCCTTCATCTCGAAGCGTATGGAAAGCTGCTGCCTCAGCGCCGCGACCTCCTCAGGGTTGTTCCCTGTCACGATCATGTCGTCGACGTATAGCAGCACTAGCACGTGAAGACCTCCACTCTTCTTCACGAACATGCTGGAGTCCGAGTCTGAGGCATCGTAGCCGCAGAACTGTAAGTACTCTGCAATCTTCCCATACCAGACTCTCGGCGTCTGTTTCAAACCATAGAGGGCCTTCTTCAGCTTGCAGACGTGACGCGGCTGGGACTTGGACACGTATCCAGGTGGTTGCACCATGAATATGTCTTTGTCGATCTCTCCGTATAAGAACGCGTTCTTCACATCCAGCTGTCATAGCTTCCAACCTCGGCACGCCGCCAAAGCGATGATCGTCCTCACCGATGTCATCTTCGCTACAGGACTGAAGGTCTCCTCGTAGTCCTCTCCGTAGGTCTGTGAGAAGCCTCGAGCGACAAGCCTCGCCTTGTACCGCTCCACTTCTCCATCAGCTCTCTTCTTAACCTTGTACACCCATTTACAGGTGACAGGTTTGATGCCCTCCACCATGGGAACCAGGTCCCATGTCTCATTCTTCTCTAGGGCCTCCATCTCCTCGATCATGGCCGCGTCCCACTCCTTGATGCCAGCTGCATCCTCAAAGCAGGCAGGTTCCCTCTCATCGAGTGGTCCTGCGAAGAAGCAGGAAACCAAACTCACGAAGTTCCCCTCCTTATAGCGAGCAGGCGGGACGATGGTCCTCTTCGACCTCCTCAAGGCTTGGCCACTATCTACCACTCCTGTAGACTCCTCTGCTTGAGCTCCTCTCTGAGCTCCTCTCTGAGCTCCTCTCTGAACTCCTCCTGAAGCGGTGCTCTCCCTGCTTCTTGAGTTCGTAGCTCCCCCTGAGCCAGAAGCTCCTCCTGAGCCAGATGGCGATGGAGCACTTGGAGATAACTCCAACTCCACAGTAGGGTCCTCAGTGACCCACTCCTCTTCCCTGCTAGCTTCTCCACTCTCCGGCAGCTCCACTGAAGAGACTCCCTGGTATGAGACCAGTTCGTCAAACACTACGTCGCGCGAGACGACGAACTTGTGGGTCTGCGGATCCATGCACTTCCACCCCTTCTTCCGCTCATCGTAGTCGATGAAGATACACTTCCTCGCTTTCGGCTCCAACTTTGTTCTCTGAGCGTCCGGGACGTGCACGAAGCAGGTAGAACCGAACACCTTCATGTGACCCACATTGGGCTTCTTTCTGAACATGAGCTAGTGTGGAGACACCATCCTGTTAGGACTCAGAGGTAGCATGTTGATCACATGAGTAGCGCACGTCATTCCCTCCGCCCATAAGGCCTTGGGAATGCTCTTGGCATGTAGCCAACTCCTGGTAGTCTCCACCAGATGGCGGATCTTCCTCTCTGCCACCCCATTCTGCTGCGGGGTGTGAGCGCAGGAGAGCTCCCGCCGAATGTCGAACCTCCTGCAGAAAGAAGCAAACTCATTGGAGGTAAACTCCCCTCCATTGTCGCTTCTCAGCTTCTTCACTCTGCGGTTCAGCCTCCCCTCCACAAGCTCCTTCCACTCGAGGAACTTGCAGAATACTTCTGATTTCTCTCTCAGAAAGTATACCCAAGTATAGCGGGTGTAGTCATCCACCAGAACCAGCGCATACTTATTGCCTCCATAAGTAAGGGTGGCGCACGGCCCCATAACATCAGCATGTACGCACTCAAGAGGTGCCTTACACCTGGTCTCTGACTTGTCAAATGGAAGTCGATGTGACTTTCCATATTGGCATTCGTCGCACACATGGCCGTCGCCGTAGGAAGAGAGATGAGGCAGGCCACTCACTAGGCCCTTTGCCGCCATCATCTTCAGCTTGTCCATCCCCACATGACCCAGCCTCTCATGCCAGATCACAGCGCTGTCGTTTGTCTTCAGCTTATCAACGTAGACATTTGCAGACAAAACATACAAATCCTTCACCCTTCTCCCGGTGAGCGTGACGTCAGCATCGACAGACGAAAGGTTCTTCAAGAACTTCACCTCCTTTGGTCCAAACAGCACGTGGTATCCAGCATCCACGGCGTTCGCCACTGAGAAGAGGTTCTTCTTCATGCTAGGCACGTGATACACACTCTTCAGTGTCACTGGCTTCTCTACTTCCAAGGGACACCTTCCCTTCTCGCTCCACAGGATGTACCGTATCATCCGCAGTGATGATAGCATCCGTCCCTTCATACGCTTCCAAGGAGTCGAACTTGGACATATCTCCTGTGAGATGATGCCCACAACCGGAATCCACTATCCAGTCGTTCTCGAGGTTGATGGAGGCTAAGACATCGACTGACGTTGCCGTCATCTCTGCCAGGAAACAATTGTCCCCCCTCTCACCGCCCTGGTGACCTCCACCTCTTCCTCCACCTCTCTGGTGATCTCCCTCCTTGTTAGCAGCATGACCGGCCTTCAGATTAGACCGGCAGTCCTTTGTCATATGCCCATACTTTTTACAGGCAAAGCAAATGGTTCTCCCCTTCTCATCGCGCGCAGGGAGGAACTTCCCCTCATCTCCCTGAGAGGACGTTGAAGGTCCATCTCCGGAGTTCTTCTTTCTCTTGTCCCAGGATCTCCTCTTTCCTGAGAACAAGGCCTCGCCATCTCCTCCTGAGATAGATACTCCCGCCATCTGCTTCGCCAAGCTCTCCTGTGACGATAGCAGGTTCTCTAGCTCTAGAAGGGAGGGCTGAGTAGCTCATCCTTGCACGGAAGTAACGAAGGGGACATACTCCCTCCTCAAGCCTCGGAGTATGTGCCTCTTCAACTTCGCCTCTAATATTGGCTCTTCAGGATCCAAGGCCAAGATCTCTCCACATAGGTTCTTCACCTTCACACTACAACAAACTGCACCTGTTGTAAGGACTGAAATGTAACTGAAACACAGTTTGTTACTAATAGTTATATTTAGTAATAAATTTTTTTTGTTGTTACAAAAAAGTATTTTTTTGTAACGAATATTTTAAATTTTGTTACAATAATAATTAATTCGTTACTATAAATGTAAGTATTTGTAACAACACTAATGTTACGTTACAAATAGAAAACTTTTCTCACAATAAGTATCAATTGTAACCACATCATGAAAGTTTTTTGTGACAAAGATATTGTCCTTACTAATAGTAATATTTTATTATTAAAGTTTTGTTACAAAAAAAAACATATTTTATTTTCTATTTTTGTACAATTTTATTATCAAAGTTTTGAATTAATTTTTTTTTTGAAAAAAATAAAAAAAAAATTTTGTATGCGCGCGACAGTAGTACCCCGCCTCGATAGTTCTCTAACGCGACGACAGTACTCCTACAACTCGCAAACATCCGTGCGTGGCTGTCGCAGATATTTGGTACTATTGCGACATGTATTTTTGCGCGTACGAGGGTTTTTATAAATCTTTAACTTTTTATAAAAGTTTTTCTGCCTCTCTCCCGTGCAGCTCTCTCTCTCTCACATGAATGAATGAAATATACGGATAAAAATTTCCCTCCATAAAATTTTGAACAAAACAAAACTAAAAATTTAAATATATTAAATGTAAAAATGAATGCAAATTAATATGACATTAATTTTTTAATATAATTTTGGAATTAAAATAAAATCACGCATGAACCCGCGTGCACGCAAATGCACTCTCGCGTGCACGCAAATGCACTCTCGCGCGCACGCAAATGCACTATCGCGCGCACGCAAATGCACTCTCGCGCGCACGCAAATGCACTCTCGCGCGCACGCAAATGCACTCTCGCGCGCACGCAAATGCACTCTCGCGCGCACGCAAATGCACTCTCGCGCGCACGCAAATGCACTCTCGCGCGCACGCAAATGCACTCTCGCGCGCACGCAAATGCACTCTCGCGTGCACCCAAATGCACTCTCGCGCGCACACAAAAGCACTCTCGTGCGTGTAGTTTTCCTTTTTTTGCTTGAGAGCTAGCGCATATTGCATATGTCGGGGCTCAAACACAGACACATGCACACACACAGACACGGACAACCAAAAACACAAACATCCATTTGCGAGCTGTAGCAATTTCTTTCACGTACGGCCGCCGCCGTTGTCTCCCCTCTCTTCGACGGTCGCCGCCGCCGTCACCTCTCTCTTCCACGGTCGCCGCCATTGTCGTTCTCTTTCTCGGCCGTCCCCACGCGCCGTTTTCTTCCTCTAGTTTATTAAGTTTTGTCTATTTTCTTCCCTCTCAGACTCACATTAATGAAATATATGGAGGGAAATTTCCCTCCATAAAATTTTGCACAAAACAAATCAAAAAATTTAAAACATATTAATATAATTTTTGAATAAAAATAACGATCGCGCACTGGCCCCGCATGCACGCATATTTTTTCATTGTGCGCATGGGTGAAATAATTGTACCCTTCGAGCGCCCATTTTTCGCTCGAGCACGTGCTTTTCACTCGGATGCGCGTTTTATTTCCCGAGCACACGTTTTTTTTTTCAGTCGCGCGCATTGCACTAGCTCTAACTTTTTTGCTCGGGAGCATAAGATAAAGATCGTACACGACCCCCGCACGCATGAAAAGGCACTCCCCTGCGCACGCGCTCCACCTCCGAGCATAAGCGCACGCACGACGCGAACTCGGGATAGCAAAAACGCCTGTTTACTGCCACCAAAAACTTAAATTTAAAAACATAAACTTAAAATATGAAAACACATGTTATATCGATTGCTAGAAAACATGTGGTTTAATGAAAATAGTTCTATCGATTGATAAATAAAACATGTGGTTTAATAAAAATTACTTTTTAAATAAGATTTATATATATATTTTAAATAAGAATTACCTCCGCCCAATTTCAACCGCTAGCTCTCGGACCCTCGATCAACTGATAGTGCACAGGAAGCCCTATTACCCGCGCGACAGTACCCCCGCCTCGATATTGCCCTGTTACACGCTCGATCAACTGATGGCGCTCCTACAGCTCGCAAATCCCCGTGCGCGATCGTCGTAGACATGTGGTACTATTATGGCATGGGTATTTTCGCGCGCAGGGGTCTGCGAACTGCAGGAGCGTCATCTTGCTGGGACACTATTGAGGCGAGGGTAATGTCGTGCGGGGCACGAGCGCTTCCTATATATGCACTGTTAGTTTGGGTGGAGGTACCGTCGCTGTCGGAGTATTAATGTTAATTTAATTAATTATAATAGTAATTAATAATAAATTTTATTCTGTTATATAACCACCCACATAGACATAGAAACACACATAATCACACACACACACACACAAACAAACACAGACACAGATACACATAGAGACACACACACATACACAAGCACACACAGAGAGAGAGAGAGAGACAGACACAGACACACACACACAT